>CM031242.1:542337049-543029549 GCA_018340775.1 Taxus wallichiana var. yunnanensis | reverse complement strand
ACTACATAGTGAATACTTAAGCTGATTTAATATTTTTTTGGCTTCAACTTCATCGTAAAAAGAAATACATATTCCTTGACCCATCTCGTGGGTATGTAGAGTAACACTTGGATTTAATAATTAAAGGTTTTCTAGTGAAGTGTGGTTCATCAAATGACATAATATCCTAGTGGTTGCTAATCCACATTATAAGATGAGGAATATTTTCAACCAAATGGGGGTTAGTGAATATAAATATAGCCTAGTAGTTCTTAAAATTCAATCATGAGACACAATAAATTATATTGTATGTACCTTATTACCATAGAATTCGTTATGGTTTTTCAAGAAGGATTTAATTTATGATATCAAGAAATTGATTATGAAATGATTAATTTTTATTTCAAATACAACTTGCATCAAAAATACCGCATCAGAAGATGCTAAGCCAAGCCACAAATGCAAGATTTGTCAATGAATGGTATCCTCCTAAAGTGTTGATATTGAAATACCATATTACCATGGAGACCACTATGCTTTTCGATTGTGCTTTCATTTGCCATATACATAAAGAGATTATGAATTTATTAATGTTTATTTGAAATAAATATTGCTTCAATGGATCTAGTAATAGGTAAATTCGGTGCAATCAAAGCCTCAATCTTAATCAATAACTAGTAGTTGTAAGTTAAAATGTTTTTTATTTGAATTTTTATAATTGATATCGGCTAATAAAATTAAAATTTATTTTCTTCCATGGAGTTAGCCATAAGAGCTTTTTACTTATTTTATATATGGAGGGTTTGCTATATGAGAAAATATAAAACGTACTATAGGAAGATGTCATTCGTGCATGGAAAGGAGACTATCAACATGTGAGTTTTCATGTTAGAATTTTTAAAATTATTATCACCAAACAGTGAAGTGGGATTATGTTCTAACAATATCCCTTTTGATGATGCAATAATATGCCAAATAGATTCACTAAAAATATCGATTGTATTGAAACTGTACTAACATGGGGAAATTAATACTACAATATATTCAATATAATTGAAGTAAGACATATAGAAAATGTTTGGAGTAGAAATGATGTTTCCTTCATTTCTAAAGAAACTTTGTGTATTAAATTACGTATCAAAGAAAAACTCACTGAAAATTTATTTTTGAGATGAAAAGAAAACGAGAAAACTATACGGAATATATGTGGTTGATGGATGAGTTGTATAATAGCTTGTGACTAATAATGTCTTAGAGTTCAAATGTTATAGTGGGAATCAAATATTTGGAGCACGAAAAATGCTAAATAATTATTTATCAATTAAAAATGTTATTATGATGGTATTGGTGAACATTGTAGATAACATGCATTCATATTCTATTATGAAGGTACTACTTAACTATTTTATATGCTGAGATTGTACAAATATAAGTTAGGAGTATTTTTATTTTCAATTACTATAAGTTGAGACTATGAATGTAAAAATTGTGTGTATGAATTATCATAAAAATTCTATTGTAAAAAAATTAAGGATTTTCTTATTAATCAAATATGTGTTCCTAAATTAATTGTGAGGGTGTTTGTATACTATATTTCCCATCAAAAATTAAAAATATACAACACAATCATACAAAATTAAATAACTACAATAAGGTTTGGAAATATTCGACAACATGAAACATTACATTCGATTCAAAAAAACTATGCAATAAAATATTCGTGGTTGAATAATAAAAGAGGAACGCCATTTATTTTTTTACTTAAAACACCACGTACATGCATTTGATTTTTGATGTACCAATAAAAAAGAGACATGTTTTTATTTCATACCGTAAAATTATAACGCTTATAGATAATTATCGAGAAAAACAAGTTTATTTTTGAGAACTAGATAGCATCTGTAGTTTAGACACCATGATTGATTACTTCACTTATGGATTATGGCTTCTTGATTTAGCATGCTTAGATCATGATGTTATTGATTTGATCTTTATATGATGCATATGGTCTACTGGTGGACATTTGATGATGATATTTGTATACTTTTGACATGGTTATTTATCTTTAATTATGACATGTGATATGTTTAATCATATTGAGTAGAACTTGATAATTGGACTAATGTGATGATCATTTTGACATAAATGAAATGTGGAATAGAAATGTGCTAGAAAGTGTAAGTGATATCGTATTTGCATAGATGATAGTAAATCATGTGTCGTTTATTTTAGATTATATTGTATATTTGGCATGAATATTTTAATGCGGCCAACAGGCCGAAGGAGGTATTCTCTGTTCTGCAGGTATATTATATTCACAACAATATTGGGGAGTGGAGACCAACCACATCGGAATTCGAGAAGAATCCAACTAAGGTCACCATGGCAACAAGTAATTGTGTGTGTGTTAGAATTATTTGGTTAGGGAAAATTGTGACCTAGGGGTCATGTGTTGTTTTGTTTTAATTTTCCCTTTCTATTATGTTAGTATGTGTTTCTCTTAGTAAGTGAAATTTTACTTGTGTTATTATTCATATTTTTTGGATTGGTGTTTACCCCTTTATTAGTCATGGGTTGTAGTGTCTTAATTAAGCTAATTTGAATTTTCCTAAACTAATTAAGGATATGACCAAAAGAGAGTTCATTTATTAGGCTTGATTTACTTGGGATTTTGTGTGGATTGATGTGTGTTTGAGTTTTGAGTGTAGCACACTCTACCCCACATGGGAAACTCGAATTTGGCCTTAGAGGCCAAATTTCAAAGCTTGTGGGACAAGTCAAACTTGTCCCACACCTCTTAAAACCCCATGCCAACCCTACCTATGGGTTGGAAGGCCAAATTTAGGGTCTTTTAGGTGTTTTGGGGGGATAAAAAGGGTAAAATATTAATTGCACTTTCTTTCAAAATTTAATTTTGTCCTTTGGGGGAGTGGGCTTAGATGGAGTGTGTAAGGTGCTTGCCTTTCTTTCAACCACTTATTAATGGTGCATTGGAATATGAGGTTGACCAAGTGATGTGGAGTGGAGGGAAAAGGAGGTGGCATCCTACTTGGAGCCACATCATCCCTCCCTCTCTTTTCTCTATTTATTTGATCCTCTTGTTTGTTTTGGGGGTTGGAAGTTTCATTTTTAGTCTTTTGTATTTTGGAGAGGAGAGGATTTTGAAGGAGTTTGTGGATTTTTGGAGCTTGTTGATACTTGTGGGAATTTTTTGGAGCTTGTGGATGCTTGCTTGATCTTTGGAGGGATTTGAGACTTCATACTTGGAACAAGCTCTACCATGGAAAGGTAGGAGCTTCACCTTTGTTTGTATTATGTTTTCTTTTTTTGTTATATGAATGTATATATATGTTGTGTTGAATGTTGTTGTTTGAAATGCTTGTTGGGAATGGGTAGAATGCCTAAGTTGGGAGTGGGAGGAGACTATGGGGAGTTTATTTGAGGGAGGCATAAGAGATCATTTTCTTGAGGAGGGAGTTTGGGTTGGGTGCCCACCTAGTATGAGAAATGCTTGCATTTTCTTCTTGTTCTTACTTTGGGGGAGCCATAAGAGTTGAGGGAGGCATAAGAGTGGATGGAGGGATAAGGGGTACTTGAGGGAGGCATAAGAGTTGTTAGGGGGGTATTGTGTTTTGCATCGAGGCTTTTAGGTGGCACCCATTCCCATTGGGAGGCATAAGTGGCCTCCCCATAGGTCTTACTCTTATGGCTTTCTTGATAAGCCTTGTGACTTGTTGTTGTGATTGTTTTCCTCTTGTTGTGTTGTTGATTTTGTTTTGAAGGATTATGGAATGAATGTGAAATTTTATGTTAAGTTATGTGGAAGCTAGTAGTTGCCATGAGTTGGATTTTCTCCCATTGTAATGTGGTTGGGGCTCGGGGGCCAATGGAGAGGATGGCTTCTCTTCTCCATTGGGTATCTTGGTTGGGAGGAGAGCGTTGCCTCTCCCCTTATTTTTTTGTGAATCAAGCAAACTATTGGAGGAGCTACCTTGTTGATGTTTGTAGCATTGGAGCCTTGTTGATGACAATGTGAAACTACCTTGTATTTTTACCCACCTAGAGTGGAAGAAAGTGTAATATTGCTTTGTATTTTAGCTTCCATTATTGTAAATTTGTTCCCACATTAAGTGGAAAATGTTGTAACAAGATTTTGAAAGAAAGTTGTTTTGATCTTCTTTAGTAAGGTTGTAATGTGGGTGGAATTGAAAGTTGAAGGAAAGATAATTTATTTATTCTCCTTTACTTGGCTTGGAACCTCATATGAGTGTATTGATCTTGTTGGGATGTTAGTAATTCTTACTCTAAAACTTATTGGAAATATTGTTGAACTCTTTTGTGGAATGTTGGGAAATTTACAAAAAAATATATATATTAGATTTCATTTTGTTACTTAAAAGAGATGTATTGGAAAAGTTGGAATATTAGTGCATTTTCTCTTCTTGTATTGTTGATGGAAAGACTTAAGTTTTTAAATAGTTTTCAATATGCCAATGAAGTAATTTAAGTTCTAGCTCTATTATGTTTTTCCTCATTTAAGAATTCATTGTAAAACTATTTGCAAATTGTAAAGGGAAATGAAATCAAATCTACTTGAAATCCCGTACAATGCCTATTAAATTGTGTAGAAAGAAATTTTAATGCAAAAGCTCTAAACTTATTAAGTTCATTACCCATATGTCCTTAATGCTTAATAAGGAAACTAATATTTTAAATATTATTCATATTAAAGTAATATTAAAATTAATGGATTTATTATTATTAAATTATATTAATATCAATATACTATTAATATTTTTTTATTATTAACAAAAGTATACTAGTATAAACTATTGCCAAGTAGATAATATTAAATATATATTTAAAACAAAACCTACGGCATGGCCGTAATAGGTTTAATCAATCAAACCTATGCATGAATGTTCTTATAATGAAAAGTTTAAGTTAAAATACATATAAAATCATACATACATATAATATAAAACAATTAAGATGATGATATATCTATGTAAAATCATCATAGCTAGTAATAAGACTGCAACAAAACCCACGTATGAGATGTTCTTTTAAATTGCAAAAAAACTGTGCTCCATGAATATTCTGATATGAAACAGATCCACCTCTATGAGTTTCTCTTCCACGAGCTGACATAGTAAAATCGAAGTAAGTCTCCATAGAGAATCATGTAATAAATTTCATCAGTCTCCTCAACACACTCTCACTGTCCCTTAATCGATTTTGATAATATATCTCGAAGGAGAATTCCGAATTTGAGGATGCATTCGAGCATCGAATGATAACAACATAGTTGGACAACCTGCTTGTTTTAAGCGCTAAAAAAAGGCTTCCACTTTTTTTTCATGCGACCTGTTGTCTCCCGTGCATGTGCCGCGGCTATAGATCCACGCTAAGAACACACCTCGCAGCACCCAATGAAAGTGGAGGTAACACGCCTTTTCTACTCCCGTAGCTTCTTCTCTAACCACCATTCCTGCTCACGCGTGGCCAGGTGGCCGAATAAAACGGGACACACACCTTTCATTAGTCTCAGTAGCTTCATCTATAACCACCACATTGATTCCACGGGGCTAGATGTAAACAAAACAAAGCAGCCGCAACCCAACAGTGTATAGTATAAGTTTTGCAAAATCAGAGTGAAATAAATGAAAAACATGCGGCCACCTGGGAGAAGTAGTTGCTACGCAAGGAAGAGGGGGTTTAATGTTATGGCAGCAGTGGAGCCACCCACCCCAACCATAATTTCAAACATAAATTAGAATAGTATACCACCGTTCGAACAAATCTTTCCGACATATTTGCTAAATTCCAAATATCCTCCACTCTACTTCACAAATTACGATGTACAAGGTCAGCAATACAATTTTTAAACCACCACCAAATTTTCCCAAAGGGCACGTGATCTATGGCCCAAGTCAAGACTAGAAGAGAAGAAATATTAATATCACAATGGATATATACTTTTCACACTTTCTCAATTAATAATAAATAAGATTATACGTAACTAATGCCATTATACATCAAGCCTTTTATCTTCATGACAATTTGCTTTCAAAATTTGATTTACCATAAAATGATTATCAATTATGGCGTAGAGCTTACAAGAAATGATGAGTGCATATATATAATAACATATTATAATTATGTAACACAAGTATAAATTAGCAAAGTTATTTAAATAAAGTCGTAATGTAGCAAAAAAAAAAAAGCTAAAACAAAAAAATGAAAATATAAAACATAATAAACCAATAGAGGAGGAAAGGACATTCCCACTAAAATTACATTTACGTTTGAAGGAATTTATCGAAATTTAGAACATCAAGATAAGAATACGAACAATTGTAATATGATGGATCATAAGGTATGACACTATAAAGACGTTTAGCAAACTTTTCTCTAATGAATGCATGACATGAATCATGGAAATGAAGTAAAATAATTTTAAAAAAAAAAATTAGTCACATTTTTGGGTTATATGTTTGTGGAAGCAAGTTCTTGGATCATCGTCATCGTCATTTTTTGCGGGCATCACATTTTGGTATCAGAGCCAGGGGTTCGAAGCTTGGACCCTTGGGCACACGCTAGAAAACACGAAACATGAACATTTAACCTAGTGCAGAGTTGATTTTTTTAATATATAAAACCACAATGTTGATAATTATAGGAAACAACAAATTTAGAAAACTGGCACAAGACCTAGAACAATGAACTAACTCTCACCTTGATCTGTGCAGGAGGCGCGGATTGGGCGAGGGGTCTCTTCATATAGACCTAGATATACCACCGCCAGAGCAGGCCGTAGCAGCCATTCTACCTCAGATCTTGCAGACACTCCAGGATGTCAATGCCGCTATACGCGGAGAGCCCTTGGGAGGACGACTTGCAAGACATAGTTTGGAGCCATCAGTAGATGCCCAGGCATCCCCTCGACACAGCGAGGAGCACAGGGCAGAGAACTTCCGTGCGGAGTCGGCTAGGGCAGAGTCACCAGAGAGGACATGGGGACAGGATCTCAGGACATAGGACAGGTCTCGGAGCCCTAGACAGAGGGAGGAGAGCATATAGAGAGACCTAGGATTCATCATACGTCGCCGCAGACTATATCGTGAGATCCCAAGCTACGACCATCTCACTATTCGGGTGATACAGGCGGTTTTCAGGCAGAGGCCTGGTTGGTGAGCTTGAGCGGATGCTTCAAGCTCTGCCCTTGTACTAGCAACACGAAAGCTCGTGTTGCAATCCATCTTCTGAAGGATGGAGCAGGAGTCTGGTGGAGGACCGAGGAGCAGAAGCTCCATGTTGACTCAGAGACGATTACCTGGGAGCTATTTGAGGAGCGTTTCAGGAGTAGGTATTTACCTAGGAGATTTATACAGCAGCGGATAGATGAGTTTCATGACCTCCGTCAGGCATCGATGACAGTAGCTGAGTATGAGAGTCGATTTCTGGACCTACTCCAGTACGTCGACTATATGCAGGATGAGCAGGTACGGATTCACAGGTTCATCCGGGGCCTAAACTTGGATTTAGGTGGCGCAGTGCGCATTCACTGCCCACAGACATTAGCAGAGGCCGTGGAGAAGGCCTATATTGCAGAGGAGACACGGGGAAGACGCAGCAGGCTAGAGACAGAGTTCGGAGCCGTATCCAGCAGATGCAGGATGGTAGGTCGAAGGGGTCAGTTCCTCCTCCACGGGTGGACAGAGTTCAGGGCAAGCTTCATTCAGGCCACCACAAAGCAGCAGCAGACCCGCCCACCTTACCGACCTCCTCAGAGATTTGATGCACAGAGAGGACGTAGTATGGGGCCTCCTCCTAGGGGTCCCATCAGGACACAGGGTGCGCCGAGAGCTCAGTCAGCAGGAGCTCGTCAGCAGAGACCTCCAGCAAAGTCCATAGCCGGATCGTCAGGATCTATATCTCAGTCATCTAGAGTACCAGCTGGAGCTGCTTCCCACTGGAGAGGACCAGGCAGTTGTTATGGTTGTGGTGTTGTGGGACATCATTGGAGAGATTGCCCACATAACCCTAACAAGGGTAAGACGCAGAGCTCAGAGCCTACTGTTGGAGATATGGCACGGAGTCATCGGATCTACGCAGCGGTCGAGAACCGCCAGGCTGAGCATCAGAGTACTGTGATTGAGACGACAGGTAGTATTGGTGGTATTTCCACCTCTATATTATTTGATTCTGGTTCTTCTGATTCTTTTATTGCACCATCCTTAGTAGAGCGTTGTAGGCTGGTGGTAGTTAGGCAGGGCCGTAGTTGGGACGTTGAGATGGCTTCTGGAGCCAAAATTTCTGTAGACTCCTTAGTTAAGGAGTGTGTAGTGGATTTGGGACCCTTCACCACTACTTCTGATCTTCGGATCCTTCCATTAGGATCTTATGGCATCATTTTAGGCATGGATTGGTTGTCCGCTCACAGAGCTAGAGTGGATTGTTACCATAAGACTATTGCTTGCATAGATGATCTTGGAGTAGAGTCAGTGATATCAGGAGTTAGGAGGGCCGTATCCATTCGCACCATCTCCGCTATGCAGCTTAAGCGGTGTGCGCGACGGGGTTGTCAGTTGTTTGCTATTACGGTCAGTGACAGATCAGAGGATGAGTCAAGAGGACCTTCCCTCGATGACCATCCCATCTTATCAGAGTTTGCTGATGTGTTTCTCAGGGGAGCTACCGGGGTTACCTCCCCCACGTGAGATAGATTTCCATATAGATCTAGTTCCGGGCGCAGAGCCTATCTCACGAGCACCCTATCGGATGACTACTCCTGAGTTATGTGAGCTCAAGTTGCAGCTTGAGGACCTTCTGGAGAAAGGCCTAATCCATCCTAGTGTATCCCCTTGGGGTGCACCAGTGATCTTCGTAAAGAAGAAGGATGGATCTCTTCGGTTGTGTATTGACTACCGTCAGCTGAATAAAGTAACGATCAAGAATCGTTACCCCCTTCCACGCATTGATGATTTATTTGATCAGATGAAGGGGGCTACCGTTTTCTCTAAGATAGATCTTAAGTCAGGGTACCATCAGCTCAGATTATGGAGATGGATATACACAAGACAACATTCCGTACGAGATATGGCCACTACGAGTTCACAGTGGTACCTTTCGGTTTGACGAATGCCCCCGCAGTGTTTATGAGTTTGATGAATGGGGTATTCAGGACCTTCCTTGATCGCTTCGTGCTCATCTTCCTTGATGACATTCTGATTTACTCACACACACGTGAGGAGCATGAGGAGCACCTTCGCCAGGTTCTTCAGTGTCTTCGCGAACAGCGCCTTTACGGGAACTTGGAGAAGTGTGCGTTCTTTCAGCCTGAGGTGCAGTATTTGGGCCACATCATTTCTGGGGAAGGTATCGCAGTCGATCCTTCCAAGATTCGAGCCATCATGGATTGGCCAGCACCCACTAGTGTGACCGAGGTGCGTAGCTTCATGGGTCTAGCAGGGTATTACAGGAGGTTTGTTCAGGATTTTTCTCGGATTGCGCACCCCATCACTTCCCTTCAGCGGAAAGGGAAGAAGTTTTTATGGTCAGATAGATGTGAGCAGGCCTTCAGTACACTGAAGGAATGCCTCACGAGAGCACCTATTCTTGCAGTGCTGATCCTCAGGGTGAGTTCTACGTTTGCACAGATGCTTCCTTGGCAGGACTTGGAGGTGTGTTAATGCAGGAGGGTAGAGTAGTTGCCTTTGAGTCTCGCAAACTCAAAGATTATGAGCTCAATTATCCGACCCATGACCTTGAGCTTGCAGCAGTGGTACATGCCTTAGTGCGGTGGAGACATTTTCTTCTTGGCCGGAGATTTACACTCAGGACTGATCACTTGAGTCTTCGCCACCTCTTCACGCAGCCCAATCTCAACGCTCGTCAGCGGCGTTGGATGGAATTACTCTGTGAGTATGACATGGAGATAGAGCATGTGAAAGGGAAGGAGAATGTGGTTGCAGATGCCTTGAGTAGGTGGAGACATGTGGCTATGGCCACCTCAGTGGGCACAGATTTGTGGAGTAGGATCTTGCAGCAGCTTCCTCAGGATAGTTTCTACCTTGCAGCCAGAGCAGAGATTGAGTCTCGAGACCCTCGAGGGGAGATTTGATGGATTTTCATTAGAGGTAGATGGTCTTCTCAGACACAGAGGTCGGATATATGTTCCTATAGATGGAGGCTTGAGACATGACATTTTGACAGAGGCTCATCGTGCACCTTATTCAGCCCATCCCGGGTGAAGAAGATGCACGCCACCCTGAGACAATTGTATTTTTGGAGAGGACTTCGGAGAGACGTGGCTTGTTTGTGTCACGCTGTTTAGAGTGCCAGAGGGTGAAGGCCGAGCATCAGCATCCAGCTGGCCTTCTCTATCCTCACGCCATACCGGAGTGGAAGTGGGACACCATTTCCATGGACTTCATCGTTGGGTTACCTACGTCGAGATACCATCACGACGCCATCATGGTCATGGTGGATAAATTGACGAAGGTAGCTCATTTTTCTCCAGTGAAGACCACCTATACAGTGAGTGTTGTGGCACGAGTATACCTTGATGAGATTGTCAGATTACATGGGATTCCGTGGAAGATCATTTGCATGACCGCGACCCTTTGTACACTTCCCATTTCTGGACCACCATGCAGTATGTTCTCGGGACGAGGATTAATTTCAGCACAGCTTATCACCCTGAGACAGATGGACAGACAGAGAGGGTGAATCAGATTTTGGAGGATATGCTCAGGATGTACGTGATGGATCATCAGTCGAGATGGGAGGAGTATCTGTATTTGGTGGAGTTTGCATACAATAATAGTTTCCAGAGTTCTATAGGCATGGCTCCTTTTCAGGCATTATATGGTAGAGAGTGCAGGACACCTCTTAGTTGGGATAGGATTGAGGATAGGGTTTCCCTTGGGCCAGCATTATTACAGGATATGGAGCAGCAAAGTTACCTTGATCAGGCAGAGATTGCAAGAGGCGCAGGATAGATAGAAAAAGTATGCAGACCAGCATAGGACAGATCGCAGTTTTGAGGTGGGCACGAAGGTGTTTCTTCGTGTCAGACCGCATAAGAGCCCTATCCATTACGGAAAAGGTTCTAAGCTTGCTCCTAGGTTTGTGGGTCCCTTTGAGATCTTGGAGCGCCTCGGTCCCTTGGCCTATCGTCTAGCATTGCCACCTAGCTTATCTCGCGTCCATGATGTGTTTCACGTTTTTGTGCTTAGGAGATATATTTCTGATCCTTCTCATGTGCTAGATTGGACCGCATTGCAGGTGCAGGATCAGGGGCAGGTGATGGTGGAGCCCGTATGCATTATAGAGCGCAGGACCCTGGGCCTTCGTGGTAGAGAGATTGATCAGGTTCGGGTCCAATGGGACAGTATGATGAGACTGCAGCTACTTGGGAGGATGCTACTTTACTACGAGGATAGTTTCCACACCTTTTCCAGTGACTTCCAGGAGGAAGTCGAGTCTAAGGGGAGGGGGATGTAGTGCCCACTTCCCTTCGACACCATTTTGTTTTGTTGTTTTCGAGACTGATTACTTCACTTATGGATTTATTATGGCTTCTTGATTTAGCATGCTAGTAGATATCATAGACATTGGACTGTTATTGATTTGATCTTTATATGATGCATATGGTTTACTGGTGGACATTTGATGATGATATTTGTATACTTTTGACATGGTTATTTATCTTTAATTATGACATGTGATATGTTTAATCATATTGAGTAGAACTTGATAATTGGACTAATGTGATGATCGTTTTGACATAAATGAAATGTGGAATAGAAATGTGCTAGAAAGTGTAAGTGATATCGTATTTGCATAGATGATAGTAAATCATGTGTCGTTTATTTTAGATTATATTGTATATTTGGCATGAATGTTTTAATGCGGCCAACAGGCCGAAGGAGGTATTCTCTGTTCTGCAGGTATATTATATTCACAACAATATTGGGGAGTGGAGACCAACCACATCGGAATTCGAGAAGAATCCAACTAAGGTCACCATGGCAACAAGTAATTGTGTGTGTGTTAGAATTATTTGGTTAGGGGAAAATTGTGACCTAGGGGTCATGTGTTGTTTTGTTTTAATTTTCCCTTTTATTATGTTAGTATGTGTTTTCTTAGTAAGTGAAATTTTACTTGTGTTATTATTCATATTTTTGGATTGGTGTTTACCCCTTTATTAGCCATGGGTTGTAGTGTCTTAATTAAGCTAATTTGAATTTGTCCTAAACTAATTAAAGGATATGACCAAAAGAGAGTTCATTTATTAGGCTTGATTTACTTGGGATTTTGTGTGGATTGATGTGTGTTTGAGTTTTGAGTGTAGCACACTCTACCCCACATGGGAAACTCGAATTTGGCCTTAGAGGCCAAATTTCAAAGCTTGTGGGACAAGTCAAACTTGTCCCACACCTCTTAAAACCCCATGCCAACCCTACCTATGGGTTGGAAGGCCAAATTTAGGGTCTTTTAGGTGTTTTGGGGGGATAAAAGGGTAAAATATTAATTGCACTTTCTTTCAAAATTTAATTTTGTCCTTTGGGGGAGTGGGCTTAGATGGAGTGTGTAAGGTGCTTGCCTTTCTTTCAACCACTTATTAATGGTGCATTGGAATATGAGGTTGACCAAGTGATGTGGAGTGGAGGGAAAAGGAGGTGGCATCCTACTTGGAGCCACATCATCCCTCCCTCTCTTTTCTCTATTTATTTGATCCTCTTGTTTGTTTTGGGGTTGGAAGTTTCATTTTTAGTCTTTTGTATTTTGGAGAGGAGAGGATTTTGAAGGAGTTTGTGGATTTTGGAGCTTGTTGATACTTGTGGAATTTTGTTGGAGCTTGTGGATGCTTGCTTGATCTTTGGAGGGATTTGAGACTTCATACTTGGAACAAGCTCTACCATGGAAAGGTAGGAGCTTCACCTTTGTTTGTATTATGTTTTTTTTTTTTTTTTGTTATATGAATGTATATATATGTTGTGTTGAATGTTGTTGTTTGAAATGCTTGTTGGGAATGGGTAGAATGCCTAAGTTGGGAGTGGGAGGAGACTATGGGGAGTTTAATTGAGGGAGGCATAAGAGATCATTTTCTTGAGGAGGGAGTTTGGGTTGGGTGCCCACCTAGTATGAGAAATGCTTGCATTTTCTTCTTGTTCTTACTTTGGGGAGCCATAAGAGTTGAGGGAGGCATAAGAGTGAATGGAGGGATAAGGGGTACTTGAGGGAGGCATAAGAGTTGTTAGGGGTATTGTGTTTTGCATTGGAGGCTTTTAGGTGGCACCCATTCCCATTGGGAGGCATAAGTGGCCTCCCCATAGGTCTTACTCTTATGGCTTTCTTGATAAGCCTTGTGACTTGTTGTTGTGATTGTTTTCCCTCTTGTTGAGTTGTTGATTTTGTTTTGAAGGATTATGGAATGAATGTGAAATTTTATGTTAAGTTATGTGGAAGCTAGTAGTTGCCATGAGTTGGATTTTCTCCCATTGTAATGTGGTTGGGGCTCGGGGGCCAATGGAGAGGATGGCTTCTCTTCTCCATTGGGTATCTTGGTTGGGAGGAGAGCGTTGCCTCTCCCCTTATTTTGTTGTGAATCAAGCAAACTATTGGAGGAGCTACCTTGTTGATGTTTGTAGCATTGGAGCCTTGTTGATGACAATGTGAAACTACCTTGTATTTTTACCCACCTAGAGTGGAAGAAAGTGTAATATTGCTTTGTATTTTAGCTTCCATTATTGTAAATTTGTTCCCACATTAAGTGGAAAATGTTGTAACAAGATTTTGAAAGAAAGTTGTTTTGATCTTCTTTAGTAAGGTTGTAATGTGGGTGGAATTGAAAGTGAAGGAAAGACAATTTATTTATTCTCCTTTACTTGGCTTGGAACCTCATATGAGTGTATTGATCTTGTTGGGAAATGTTAGTAATTCTTACTCTAAAACTTAATGGAAATATTGTTGAAACCCTCTTGAGGAATGTTGGGAAATTTTTACAAAAAAATATATATATTAAATTTCATTTTGTTACTTAAAAGAGATGTATTGGAAAAGTTGGAATATTAGTGCATTTTCTCTTCTTGTATTGTTGATGGAAAGACTTAAGTTTTTAAATAGCTTTCAATATGCCAATGAAGTAATTTAAGCTCTAGCTCTATTATGTTTTTCTTCATTTAAGAATCCATTGTAAAACTATTTGCAAATTGTAAAAGGAAATGAAATCAAATCTACTTGAAATCCCGTTCAAATGCCTATTAGATTGTGTAGAAAGGAATTTTAATGCAAAAGCTCTAACTTATCAAGTCCATTAACCACATGTCCTTAATGTTTAAGAAGGAAACTAATATTTTAAATATTACTCATATTAAAGTAATACTAAAATTAATGAATTTATTATTATCAAGTTATATTAATATCAATATACTATCAATATTTCTTTTATATTAACAAAAGTATGCTAGTATAAACTATTGCCAAGTAGATAATATTAAATATATATTTAAACAAAACCTATGGCATGGCCGTAATAGGTCTGCAATCAAACCTACGCATGAACTGTTCTTATATGCAAAGTGAACTGTGCTAAAATACATATAAAATCATACATTCATATAATATAAAACAATTAGGATGATGTTATATCTATGTAAAATCATCATAGTTAGTAATGCGACTGCAACAAACCCACGTATGAGATGTTCTTATAAATTGCAAAGCAAACTGTTCTCCATGAATATTCTGTTATGAAACAGATCCACCTCTATGAGTTTCTCTTCCACGAGTGACATAGTAACTCAGGTAAGTCTCCATAGAGAATCATGTAATAAACTTCATCAGGTCTCCTCGTGACACTCTCACTGTCCCTTAATCGATTTTGATAAAATATCTCGAAGGAGAATTCCGAATTTGAGGATGCATTCGATACTGAACAGATAACAACATAGTTGGACAACCTGCTTGTTTTAAGCACTCAAAAGGCTTTTTTTTCGCGACTGCGCACTGGCTCGCCCGTGTCCCCATGTGCCGCGTGGTGCAGATGATCCCGCCAGAACACACCTCGCAGCACCCAATGAAAGTGGAGGTAACACGCCTATTTTTCGCCCGCCTGTAGCTTCACCTCTAACCACCATTCCCTGTTCACGTGGCCAGGGCCGAATAAAACGGGTCAACACGCCTTTCCACTGGTCTGTAGCTTCATCTATAATCACCACATTGATTCCACGTGGCCAGGACAGAATAAAACAGCAGGCCGACTGTGTAAAGTATAAGATTTGCAAAATCAAAGTGAAATAAATGAAAAAACATGCGGCCCAGTTGGAGTAGCTTGCACGCAAGGAGAGGGGGTTTAATGTTTGGTGGCAGAGCCACCCACCCCAACCATAATTTCAAACATAGATTAGAATAGTATACCACTGTTAGAACAAATCTTCTGACATCTTTGCTAAATTCCAAATATCCTCCACTCTACTTCACAAATTACGATGTACAAGGTCAGCAATGTCAGTTTAAGACCACCAAATTTTCCCAAAGGGCACGTGATCTACGGCCCAAGTTGAAGACTAGAAGAGAACAAATATTAATATCACAATGGATATATACTTTTCACACTTTCTCAATGTTTAATAATCATTATACGTAACTAATGCCATTATACATTGCAGCTTCCATATCTTCATGACAATTTGCTTCAACTTTGACCATAAAATGATTCTCAATGGCGTAGAGCTTACAAGAAATGATGAGTGCATATATATAATAACATATTATAATTATGTAACACAATTATAAATTAGCAAAGTTATTTAAATAAGTCGTAATGTAGCAAAAAAAAAAAAAGCAAAACATATAAATGAAACCACACTTGAATAAACCAATAGAGGAGGAAAGGACATTCCCAGTAAATTGCACGTTTCGTTTATCAGACAATTTAGGACATCAGATAAGAATACGAACAATTGTAATATGATGGATCATAAGGTATGACACTATAAAGACGTTTAGCAAACTTTTCTCTAATGAATGCATGACATGAATCATGGAAATGAAGTAAAATAATTTTCAAAAAAAAAAAAATTTAGTCGCATTTTCGGGTTATATGTTTGTGGAAGCAAGTTCTTGGATCGTAAATGTCGTTTTTGCGGCATTATAGCATCGATTATAAATCAAAATAAAAATACTTTTAGATGATTCGTGGCCTTTGTTGCAACCAATGAAGGACATGGAAAATGTTTACAATGTTATTAGATAAAAAACCAAACTATAGGGATATTGTTTTGGATATTTAATATTATTTATATTATTAATTTGGCATCCCATCTTCGGAAATAGTGTTATAATAAAAAATTTGAAAAATAAATTTTCCAGTATTTTTTAGATAGGGTAAAAATTATTTGGTATTAATGGTACCAAAAACCCCACATACAAATGGAGAAATTATATAACAAGGATGCATAAAAGAAGAGGCCTCTACCAGAGCCAAACCCCAAAACTCTATAAGAAGAGGTCGTCAAGGAAATATTGAATAAATAAAACACTAACAACCAATGCTAAACCAAAGATTGTTCCGAATATGAATCAAAAACTAATATGGCTTTGAATAACTCACTCCAAACGTGCAACATTACACTTATTCAAGAGGACATTTGTCCATCCTTACCCAATGATGAATACGAGATAATGTCCACAAATTTTTTCCATCTTTCTTTAATGTAACAAAAATTTTGACGGTGGAAACACTTGTACCTTTTTGTTAAATCTTCCACCAAATGGGGTGTCCTCCGCCCTACTTTTCAAACTTCTTTCCACCATTACATAAGCATCATTGTTGACGGATTCAAATTTTCTCATATTTCGAACTAACCTATCATCCCTCATACTTTCAATGCTTCATGACCTATTTCATGACATGACCCCATTGAAATTTAATGTTTTTTTTTTAATTTGAGAGGTGGGCCTACACCCTATCCTATGCATTGACCCCCTTACTCTGTGGATAGTTCCTCATGAAGGCCAAGGATAGTCCATCAAAATGCAAGATAACAACCATCTCATCTTCTTCCTTCTCCTCTATATCATCCTCACTCTTTTAGTCTTCAGATTTCTCAAAATTTTACCACAGAGTGGGAGTAACCACACAGAGCTCATGTATAGGTAGAGAGACATGATTACTGGACTCACCATCCTCCCCTAATAAAACCTTTGCAATAGGTATCTCCCCTTCTAGCTCAAAATTTTCCAGCTAGTAAATATATCATTGCATCATAGAGAGAAAACCATTGTGGTAACATGACATAGCCACATACCCTATTCATCTCCATTTCTCAATTATGACCAAAGATTTCTCTAAAACTATTTCTTTCTCTAATTTATCTTTTGAAGTGTTTAGGAAGATTCTTCCTCGTAATTGAGAAGCAATAGCGATGTTGATACATAAATTGAAAACACCAAGCATAAGAAATCCCTCATCACTACATCCATAATGATGAGCACCCCAAAGGACTTGGCAATGGTGAAGAAGACATTCGGGTTCCAGAATTCCAAAGGTAGCCTAGGAAATAGAATCCACATAGGAAGAAAAGGAAAATAATTTTATTTCAACCCAGGGTTCCACCGATAAATCTTGAGAGCCAATTTTCTAAGAAACCATGTCCCTTTTATAAGTATCTCTAAATTATTTTCCATTATAATTATATCTTTAGTAAAGAAATTTAAAATATTTTCTAGTAAAATTTTCTAGTATAATTATATCTTTAGTAAATGAATTTAAATTTATTTCATATATATACCTGAATAGAAAAATATATTTAGGATTGTTTCATGTCATTAATTTTAATTAATTTCATATCCATATTGAAATATGAAAATATATAAGAAATTTTGAATAGTTAAGTTGATATCTATATTTAAATATATCTAGAATGGTTTTACATTTAATTTCATTCTCATAGTCTCGATCATCATCCTCTACTACTTTCTTCAAAATATCTTTAGTAATTATATTGTTATGTGGAGGTTCAATCACATCATACTAAATAAACCTAGAAGTGTCTCACATTTCTTTAATTTCATTAGCCATAATGTATTTAAATTGTTCAAATCTACATACTTTAATTTTAAAGACATTTGAAATATCATTATAACTTTATTCCAAATCATAAATAATTCCTAGAAACTACAATCATGTATAAAATAGAAACATATTTTCTTTAATCCAAAGCATAAATAATTCCAAGTAGACACGAGCCCATATAACAGAGAAACATGGTCTATTTATTATGGAGCATAAATAATCCTTTGTGTCCGCTAGCCCGTATAATGCATTCCAATATTTTCTTTTTTTTATTATAATATTTTTAATTTCAGATTCAAATATATGTCACTTTGGGTTCCAATATATATGGTTTTGGATTCCAATATATATTATTTTGAATTCCAATATATTTTATTTTGGACTAAACTAAACTACAGCATTTAACATTTTTGAATCCAAAACTACCAATATTGGATTCCAATATTGCCTATATTTATTAGCTGGTAGGAATGGAAGATGTCTATGTTTAGTGAAATAAGTGATATCATAATTCACACCACATTCTTATGTTCAAAATGAGGTATTGTATCCATTTTTAGATTCCTTCAATATTTATGCATCCTATTTGTAAGATAAAATACTAAGTCCTTTATAGCCATTCAAAATAAATATCATAAGTATCATCGTTACATGTAGGAATGTGTCTTAGAATAGGATAGACATCGTTCTTTCATATTGGATTATGACTTCGATAGGATACACTCCCCATATATTCATCCTTTTTGAATTTAATACCAATAATAAATAAAATATATATGGCATCTCCTTTTGTTATTAGTGAACTAGTAAAATTTGTAAAGTGAGCATGGATCATTGTTAAATATAGTTATAAAAGAAAATATTGTGATCATAAAATTAAGAATGGTTAATAACATGAAATAATTTGTAAATAAGATATAATATGTAATGGGGTATTGTAAAGAGATGTGATCATGAAACAATTGGTAAATATAAATGTGTCATTGTATGTATAACACAATTTTGTTTAGAATAATTTAGGATAGAAAGTTTTAAGAAGCTCTAAGGTGGTAAATATATGTTTTAAGTATGTATTCTAAGATGACTCTAGTCCGTATTCCTTTAAAGTGGTAATAAGAGAAGTATACACGCACTTTAACAATTTTCTATATTATATGGAGAAAAAAATTCTATAGTAGTGTAAAATTCTAAATACAAATGTCCAAAAGAATCAAATATAGGAATAACCATGTATGTTACATGTCGCTACGAAATTTTCATTTTTATAATATCACCTTTTTCAAGTGAATTGTCGGATGTTTATTTTAATTTCTTTAGTTTTGAAAGTGTTGTTATAGGTCAAGTAATCCCCATTATGGTTAAGGCGTGGAACCTATTTATGATTATAATAGTGGAAGATTAGAGGCACAATTCGTATTGTTGTAAAAGTATTGATTTTTCCTTAATATTCTTGCACAATTTTAGTTTTTCATGTTTAAACACAAATATGTGTTTCAATTTTTATTAAAATCATAGGGTGTATGTGTGCTTTTAAATTTTTTTCTAAATTTATGTCTTTTTGGATTGAACCTATATTATATCTCCAATATATTTTAATACGTTTTGCAAATGGAAAAGTAGTTCGAAATCTTGCCACATATTTTTAAACTTGTAAAGTCTTCCTATAAGTTTTATAGATACTAACATAATCTAAAATACTATCATATTCTTTTCGCCTCAAATTTTTGTATGTGAGTTTCAAAACACCCAGAGGAGTTCAAAACCCTCGTAGCTATTTTTCTTCCTATAAAGTCAACTAGATAAATTTTGGAACCAAATCAACAAATTCTTGATTTAATCATTAGGAAAAAAATGTGTAGTTTACACATGAAAAATGTTGGGAAAACTTATTTAAATTTATTCGAAGTGGAAATTTAGGGTAAAATAATTAGTTAATATATTGATGTGGAAGGTGTCAATTGTTGGATAGAAAATGTAATAATATGTTATTTTAAGTTTTTATGTATGAGATAAATAAGTATACAAGAAACTTTTATGTCAATTTGATAACCTATTCTAGTTAGAAGAAAGTGTTAAGAGGTTATGTTTGTCGGTAGATAATGCTCTTAAAAATTGATGGTGATTCAAACATAGATTCATATTATCTTTTATCATCATAATAATGAGGTCATTAGCTTTAACAATAATTGTAGGCTTCTTATGTGAATGAGAGTGCAATTAAAATATATAGAGTCATACCCACATGGCCACTATTTAATTATTGTTTCATGAAACGATATATGATAGAAAACTATTAGGAGTATGACTCATAGTGAATTGATTCTTTACATAAGTATGTATGATATGTCAGCTACGTGATCAGTAAATAAGTGTATGCATAAATTACACTTATAAGTTATTATGGTAGTTTTCACTCATTATTTTGAACAAAAAAATTTGTTGACAAAATATTCGATTATATTTCCTACAACGAAAAATTAAGTTGTAGAATTATTTAGAACAAAAGAAGAGCTATTGATTTTATGAAGAAATAGGATTGAAAATGCTTAACATAATCTTTAAGATAAGAATAAGTAAAAATGGAATACAAAAGATAGTGTATTGCAAAATATTTATCAATTGAAAACTCTTTTAGGAAAATATCCAATGCGGTAACATCTCACCATTTTTTTTTTCACTCAATCATCTACAATACAATAGTGTAGTTACTATTTATACTCTATCGTAATACATATATATCTATATGTAAACACAAAACTATGTTACCATCACATTTTTATTTTAATACAATGGATTCCTAAACCATATACAAGGAATTATTACCCTTGCTTGATCCACATAAATAAAATTTATCAAACCACCCATACAAAATATGCCACACGTTCCAAACAAATGTAATATTAAAATTTTCCATTAGAAAAATTAAGATATTAAATAGTTTTGTATTTGTGAAATAAAACGAGATTACATTAAATACAAATGAAAATTACATCCTAAATCAAAAAAATATCTTAAACTATACTAGCATAGATGAGATATGAACAATGTAAAAAATAGTGTCAAGGTGCATTTAATTAGTTTTGGATTTAGATGTGATCACAATGACCTAAAATTTATAGTAAGGGTGTGGAAACTATCGTCAATGTTTTCTAAAAATATTTAGATTTAATTCACAAAAAAATAACAAATTTTCTATCATACATTTAAAGACTTACAAGAGAGGTTGTCCTACTTTTATGGATTTTCCTCTATATCTCATATATCTATTTTCTTTTAACACTAAATTTCTCTATTTTCGTAACTTAACCATGTATGGTTTAACTATCGTAATCATATTTGTGAATTTTATAATGAATTTTATTCTTATTTATTAGGGACATGAAATTATTAGTAATTTTATATTATGGAATCCATTATGCCTATGTAACACTATGCTAAATGTTTTTCAAACCACACGTTATTTGAAATATTCAATGGGTGTATATTCCCATATGTTTTCTCAAGGATGATGCTATTAGGAACTCTAAATCTTACAAATGATCATTTATATGTCACATAGATTTGAAAACGTCCTAGTGTAATTTTGTATGATGTCTTAAAAACTAAAATTTACTTTAATATTATCAATTGATTGATTTAACAATTTGGGGCTTTGTTTTTATATCCTAGATAGCCTATTTATGAGAGGTGTGGGGTCTTTAGAGTCTTTCTTTTGAATCTCCTAATATAGGTCTTTTTGTAACAAATTTTCCTTTATAACGAAACATAACTTTCTAGGGTAAAATGTAGAGTCAAATATTTTACCATTAGGTTTTTAAGCACATTCCTTATATATTTACATTACATGGTTAAGGTATTTTTGACACTGAATCCACTTCCCCACGCATTGAATCCCCACCCATCGAATCCCCATCATACAATAAATTGTGGCAGCATCGAATGGGAGGACTACCTCCTCTGCGTGTCGTAAGACCCCAGTCGAATTTTCTGGATCTGCATTTGGGCATTCTCACTTCGGACACCTATTTTCCCCATTTTTGCAGACTGATTCCCTTATATTGGGGAGGAACCTCTGCTTGGTTATTACTTGGGAAGGCGTGGGCATTTTCTTGATGGGGCGAAGTTTCCATACCTGGATGAAGCAAGCAATTGTTGTAGTATTTTTAAGGTGGAGCTTGGGCCTGGAAATGAGATGGTTCTGAAGGCTGCTGAGCGAGAGAGTAATGAATCGAAGATATCCAGAAATGGAACGGAAACCTTGTTGGAACTAACTACTAACTAGACCCAAAAGGAGATCCGCCGCTGTGCTTCCCAGGCTCAAAACAGGTTGAAAAGCATTGTCGCTGCCACTGACGTCCACAACATTCTTTCCTCCATGGTCGTCTTTGTATCCTATTCGCCCCTGAGATGTTTGGGGATCGGTCGCCCCTAGTTCAGGTTCTCATTTGTATCTATGGAGTGAACAGGGGAGTCACCAATGTGGGTTTTACCACCGACACTGCCACTTACGTCGTTTACCCTATTCACTGTCAACAATGTGGGTTTTCCACCTAGCACTGTTGCCATTGGAATGAAATATTGCCTTCAAACCTTGAAAAAACTGGTCTCCTCGTATCTTTCCAATTCCATCCCTGCAACCATGACATTTTTTCCTCCATCGAGCTATTTAGGCTTAGGGTTAACGTCGGACATGTGAAAAGGGGGATAATGTGAAGATATTATTAAGAATAGAAAATGTGAAAAGGTCGGAAGGTAATTTCGTCTCTAATTTATGTCTCAAAATGACCCCTTTGGTAGTAGTGAACTAACACGAATAGTTAATAAAATAGATTATACCTATGATAATCTGAAACTCATCATTTCTCAAATTGTGGCCAAAGTTTGGTCTCCAAACGATACAAAGCACATGGCTGTGATAGTAGATATTCTAAGGAGAAATCTCATGCGTGCCATTTGTATGGGACACCTTTCTATCAAAAATGCAAATGAAGCATAGACGCTTGTTAATTTCAATTTTCAACACATAGGAAGAGGTTTCAGATTTTCTTATTGTTGTTGGGGATTTGTCATCCAACATTTAAGATACCGGCTTGTGTCTAACATCTTCCAAGAATGGTTTCAGGGATGTGTTGTCTCAACTCAGGTCAAGATTGGAGTTTGTTTTGCATAGGAAGGGAAACAATGGAGAATCGTCCTCCCTAAATGGGTTTTTGAATGCAGCCCTTTCTAGAGAACAAATTGAAACTGTAACCACAATAACATTATACCCACAAGAAGAGCATCATTTTTCATGTTTAGGTGAGCCTCTCCGATATGCGACTTGTGAAAATAAAAATATGAAAAGGATTTTTAATACTCACACCCTATCTGTATGCAGTGACGTGTTGAAGCAGAGCAGGAAGAGAGATCCAAAGCCTTTGTTTCCTCCTCGACGTCCAACAACAGATTGTTTCTCAAATAGAAAGAACCAGTTGATCCAGTCGTCGCCCCTGAAGCAAAACCCCACAAGAAGAAATAACAAATTATTTTCATCATGTCGCGCTTGCAATATAGAAGCCTCTCAGAACAACCAAATTTTGATGCCTAATGTTGTTGATGATCTCCACCTCATTTATGAATTCAGAATCCCCCTAAAAAGTGTAATTTCTGATTCTCTTCACAGCGATCTAGCGGCCGTCAGGGAGGGTACCCTTATACACAGTCCCGAAACTGTCATGCCCAATGGCGCTGAAATTCCCCACGCCTTGATTTCTTGTATGTCAAACCACACTACACCGGTGCTGGGCTTCACGACGCAATTCAAGAGGATTCTGTTCCTCTTCATGAAATACTTGTGCTTTGTGTTGCCCTACATCTTCGCCCACAAATAGTAATAGAGCCCAAAACTACAGAGCAGGATGAACCCAATGACAAGCACCTGTAAAACTGTAGAGGAGATCCCGTCAGCAACTCCAGGATGCCCACGCACATATTCCAAAATGGAAATCTCATTGCGGAGAAAATCCCTATCCAGGGAATCATGCAAGTCAGATTTCTGTATGGTTTTACAGGAAAAAAAAATTGTTGCAGCATTTCACCGTTAAATGGAGGAATTCCGCCCAGCATTATGTACAGAATGATCCCTGCACTCCACACATCCACTTTCTCTTCATACTCTCTTCCTTGCAGAACCTCTGGAGCAATGTAATAGGGGGTCCCCACTATTCCTCTCATCCTTTCACCTGCAACATGGGTACTCGTAGCAGGGAGTCAGCAAATACATCTCCCAATGAAGAGAACAAGTAATCCACTAGAGCATTCACACTACTGTGATTACGGCTGCGAATTAGCTCACAGACTCTGTAGTTGCTGTGATTGCTCGCTATTGCATCCCAATCCCTTGAATCCTTCAGTGATCTTCCAACAGCTGTTGTGTTTTCCTGGGCTTCTGCTGTTTAAGTTTCTCCTCGGCTTCTCTGTAAATGGCCGTCTGAAAGTGTAACAACCCAAAAATCCACACACGAACAACACAGTGAAATACAGGATAACTTTTTTTTGACTTGCTTGACACATAACATGACGCAACATGTCGTCACCAAGGATACAACTAACACTGTGAACAACTTGATACAAGGATGGCCATAAAGGCAGCACGGAAACGTTCACACCTTTCAAGGACAATTTACTTTTCTTTTAGACATGACAACATAGAAGTCCAACCACAAAACACACTTACAGTTAGGGCCAACCACAATGAGATATTCTTGAGGGTTATTTATTTTAATAAGACATCTTGCAATTCTTAGCTTACGTTTTCAAGGAGACTCAAGATATGATTCATACAATTCATCTTACCAAGCTAAGTTTATTCTTTTTACACTGAGTAATCATCTTTAAATCTTCTCTATTTTGACATTTATTTGCTTAATTCGATTATTTAATAAAGTAGGTAATTTAATTCCATAATGCCATCTATCCTCACTTAGGCTACTAAAACTTTCTCATAACCTTATTACAATATGGATTCGCTTTCAACCTACTCAAGAGAAATATTACCAAGCACCTTGAAAAAAAAACAGAGTTAGAGGAAGAAGCTCGAGTTGAATTAATCTTTAAGACCTTATTAGTTATTAACCTTGAGCTTTTATTGAAGCTTGAGGATTTATCGAAAATTATTAAATATTTTACTTAGGCTTTACTGGATGATTTTTACAAAAGAAAACAATTTACCTTTCAAAAGGTTGAGAGACAAATTGCATGGTTTTGAAACCGATTCCTCCTACTTATTAAATCTTATTATCTTATATCAACTAACAATTTGTTTCACCTTAGGATCATTCTAAGAATTCACCATAAAAAGGATAATGTTCGCTAGTGTAGCTAGGGATATCAAGTTATAAAATTTTTACTTCACAAAGGATGGTTTCATTTTGATCACTCATGGAATTATTTGATTTCAAATAGATCACCTCTACATTTATTTGTTGAATATAAAATTATTATTTTTGTTTAGCTTCTTTAAGGGTTAACCGACCCATTTTACTTTACTTATAATATATTGTCACTCAGTCTTAGAAAGATTTAACTTGACAATTTATTCTCAAGATCAAAGTTTTACAATACTCATATCAATGTAAAGATTGAATACCATTTCTCACAAAGGTAAGTTACCAGTTTACCTACAGAAGGACAAGACAACATCATCACGAAATTTCAGAACAACCCAAGGCAAGAGGTCTTCTAAATTCCTTTCGCAATCACTATTACAAAATTTACCTCACATTGGACATTTTTACAAGGAATTTCATAAATTGCACCGATGAAACCTTTACAACTCTTTCCATTAATCTACTCGCATAATCCATCTGCACAAATACTAGCTAGAATCAGTTCGTGAGAACTGAGCATGTTAAGGCTACACATTGCAAAAGTAATCTAACATTTAACAATATCAAGAAAGGAATGTTCTAATTCAAAAATGGATTAAAACACAACCCACAACTCCAAAATTATTCGCATGAGAAAGAAATCTAAACCATCCAACAAGGAGAAAGTCAAAATACCAGTAAGAACAAAATCACATAAATCAAGGCAAGACCTTGTGGGTTAGGAACAAGAAAGTATCAAAGTCTTAGAAAGATTTAACTTGACAATTTATTCTCGGTATCAAAGTTTTACAATACTCATATCAATGTAAAGATTGAATACCATTTCTCACAAAGGTAAGTTACCAGTTTACCTACAGAAGGACAAGATAACATCATCACGCAATTTCTGAACAACCCAAGGCAAGAGGTCTTCTAAATTCCTTTGCAATCACTATTACAAAATTTACCTCACATTGGACATTTTTACAAGGAATTTCATAAATTGCACTGATGAAACCTTTACAACTCTTTCCTTTAATCTACTCGCATAATCCATCTACACAAATACTAGCTAGAATCAGTTCGTGAGAACTGAGCATGTTAAGGCTACACATTGCAACAGTAAGCTAACATTTAACAATATCAAGAAAGGAATGTTCTAATTCAAAATGGATTAAAACACAACCCACAACTCCAAAATTATTCGCATGAGAAAGAAATCTAAACCATCCAACAAGGAGAAAGTCAAAATACCAGTAAGAACAAAATCACATAAATCAAGGCAAGACCTTATGGGTTAGGAACAAGAAAGTCAAGAGTGTTGATATTTCCTTCATGTACATTGGCATCCACAGATATATGTAGAATCAAACAAACATACATGGATAACCAGCTGACCATCCAAAATCAACACTAATAAACTTCATATATAGATAGATGGATGACCAAACATGACAACTTTGAGTGCAACTATAAAGACATCCTACTAATTGTTCTCTTACAATGATTATAAGGAAAAGTATCCCAAGGAAGTAGGGAATGTTGTGTTATGAGACCAGGGACTGCCACCTTTATGTCTAGGACTCAACTCGGACATATACCAAAGTATCTCAATTTTCTCGAGGTCTTCTCTGCAAATCGCATACATCTATATACCAAGAGTTAGATTATTTAGAACTTCCTGAAACAATTAACAAGTGGTTATGTTCACCAATACATTAGCTAATGCTAACACAACATCTTCAACATGTTTCATTTAAGTATGGTTACATTAGATGCCAGAATATATACTGGTTGTGCGTGAAACATACGTTATCGACCAAAGAGTAATACATCATCCACCTAAAACGTAGTTCTCCACCAAAACAAGTATACCCTAAAAATCCCACTTAACTAAATCACAAATGCTTTTGCAAATGTCACACACCTGCATCTAATTGAAGACAACGTCTTCTTTTGAATAACCAAGAAGAAAGAAAAGTGGAAACCTAAAAGAGGGAGAGAGTGTATCAAAACTCTACTCATTCAGATGCTTACAAACTAACATAGTGTAAAGCGAGAGTCCGTGGAAAATACCTAGATATAATAAGTTTGGTTCCAAGCCATCCAATTATTTGCCTTAAATGTGTTTTTTTAACTTTAAGTGACACTGCATACAGAAATGGGAAGTGGCGGACTATAATATCATTATCAATTACAAACCACATTACTGAAAAAAAAATAACATTTTCCCAGGAAATAGTTCTCTTTTACCGTCAAAACAAAATTGAGTATAAGATATTGGGCCTCACTCCTACATTCGAATTATCTAACAGAAATCTTCCTTGAGAACAATGATGGAAACACACATATCCATCGGGAAGGTTACACAGTGCGGCAAAGAGCCTAGAAGTTCTATGAGCTCCTTGCCAATGGTATAGAAGATGGAAATTTTACCCGATCCATGTGGGCTTATCAAGGAAAGGTGTAGCAAATATCAAAGCAGATGAATATAACAGCCACCTATTATATATTATCACCGAAATCATTTGTCATCTAACAGAAATGAGTTCACGAGTCCAATACCATGGATTCACCTACAACTTTTGTTCAAATAAATTATTAATAGCTTGCTTGCGACCCTTAATAAAATTGTAGAGATTTCATTCAATAAAACTTACAATGTTTCCCCCTTACTTTAATCAAACAAGAGTCTGAACCAGGAAGTAGGTATAGAAATTCTCTCGACACGTAGAGGCCAAAATAGATGTCAGGTTATTCATCCTCTAGAGGCCCAGGCACAAGTCAACCATGTACGGTTAAACAAAACCCTAATGCAATTTTCTAATTAAACAAAAAGTAAGGAATGCCCACAGGCTTAAACAAGTTTTAGAACACAACATCACTATTAATGTACCTTTTAGCAAAACAGGAGAGCCCTAAATAGGAAATACGTATTTATTCAACCAAATAGAGATATGAAGGCTTAACCTTCCATATAGTAAGCCTTCAATTATAAATACCATCACAAAATTCTTTTAAAAGAGAGTCATATAAGCAAACGAAACTCTAAAATGTTTCCTTCCCTACGAACTAGATTGCATCACTCAAAATTGCAGTAGCCCACTTAGACAAATATAAATAGAGTAAGCTATAAGAGAGGAAAGAACATTCCAAGCAAAACCAGCGAAATTGGAACGAGATTTAAAGGAACAACCAACACAATCAGGCAGTGATATAAACAACCACGAAAACATTTTGTCTAGGCGTTATTCAAGGGGAAAGAATATTCATTTCAAGATACTGGAAGAAGGTAGAAAACTATTACAAGGAGTATAGTTAACATGCCTGATTAGAATTCTTCCAACCAACAACCACATCGACCAAGGCTCGGGCAACAACAACACAACCTGCAACTTCTCTTCCTCAGCACATAGATTCCTCATGCAAGCTTCTTTCTCCTGCTGAACCTCTAATTCCAAATTCTTTGGGTTCTCCACTTTTATAGCTTCAATAGTCCTTCCTCTGTTTCCAACTTGACCGAATTCTTGCTGGGGATTTGTTGCTTCTGTTGTTTTTATTTCAAATGCAAAAATCTTGGTGCTTGGAGGCAAGATTTACAGAAAAACTCTCCATGCTAAAAGGGGTGAACCCAATCAAAAGCCCAAGAACAAAACACAAGAAAAAATTGAGGTAATGGCCTTTTCCAAACCTGCACTTTTGCCTTAGATCTCTCTGAAGACCGAGATAATTTTGATGGGTGAATGCCTATTAGAAAGGCATGAACATAAGAAACCACAACCCAAACTGGCAGAAAACCAATTTATGAGAAAAACAGAGGCCGTAGTCGGTGGAGCAGCTGAAGTGGAATGACCCAACGGAGACAAAAATTTGTGTGAAGGTGACGAAACAGAAAATATATCTCCATTTTGAAGAGAGCGTTCATGTGTTGCAGGAGATAATGTTCTCCTAAATGATGCCATTGAGACCAAAACTATCAAATTCAAGTTTTCAACAATATCCAAAGATTCATTTACCAAACGCAGTCCATAAGCACACCCAAGAATGGCTTGAGCAAGCCGCAAGGCAATTTGTGCTTCATGAATATTCTGATATAAAATAGATCCGCCTCTATGAGATACTCTTCCATGAGTTACATCGTAAAACAAGTAAGAAATCAATAGAGAATCTTAGCAATAAATTTCATCAGGTCTCCTGGTAATACTCTCACTGTCACATAGTCGATTTTGATAAAAATACCTTGAAGGAGAATCCGAATTGAGGATGCAGTCGATACTGAACAGATAACAACATAGTTGGACGACACTTTACTCTTTGGCGGAAAGGCTTCTACCAAGCGCAGTAACCTATCTGTCATGCTGGCTAATTCATCTTTGCAAATGCTATGCTTATGGATCCCCGACCAGAACACACCTCGCAGCACCCAAAGAAAGTGGAGGTAACACGCCTACTTCACTAGCTTGTTTCCACGCCCCTCCTCCACAAGGAACCAGTCTCCATCTGCAATCCCACGCGGCCAGCAACAAGGCAAGAGCCCAGATAAAAAAATAGTTCATGAGACCACACAAATCCTTCACCACACAAACTCACGCGTCCAGGACAGAGTAAAGCACGCAGACCACGGAAGACAGCAGAAGATTTGCAAATCCAAAAATAAATAAAAGGAAGATGTGCGGCCACCAGCAAGGAGAGTCCAACACGCCAAAAAGGGACGGGGTTTTAAATGAAATGGCAGGTGGCTATTAAAGCCACCCACCTCCAACCAACCAACTCAATGTTGTCCGCCACCAACCAGGGAGAAAAATGCGCTTCAACCACTACCAAAAGAATAAAAAATACAGTCTATATAAAATAATAATCATTAATCTTCTCCTTGATTACTTAAACTAAGCTCTCCTTGTTTAGTTTAATATTCTCCTCCTTGATGATTAAAAATTTTAAACTACACTCTCCTCATTTAGCAATTGGAACAATGATGGAGAAATATAAAGCAAGGAGGACATTCATGCTTAGCTTTGCAAACAAGAGAATAAAAGGCACGTGATGTTACACCACACCACACCACATATGAGCACAAATAAAGCAGAAGCATTCCATAGATCGAAGGCATGACAGACGAAAGAAGAAGAAAGGATGCTAAAAAAATAACTTCACAAACAGGGTAAAAGTCACCTAACGATAGAAAAGGGAGCTCAATTCAGCATTCAATGACATGCAATAGGACAAGGACGTAATAGCGAAAGTACTTGCCTGCGTAGATTTAGCAGCCTTTGAAATTCATTGTAGGCAGCCACACTTACTCTATCGGCTTCAATGTCTATAACTTTAAGCAAATCCATTGAAGTGGGATGTTGAGGATCAGAATTCTCAATAAATGTCATCAGGTCCCAAGCTTGTGTGAAAGCTCTTATAGCTTCTTCCATGCGACCCACATTCCTGTAAAAAGGCAAAAGTGTGATAATGATATTGAGCAATGAGATTGCTGTCATCCTGGCGTGATTTTCTTCAAGGGCAAGGAAATATTTTTTCACAAGCTCCATCGACTCAAGTTTTTCGATGAACCTTTTACCATCATCGGGTTCTGAATGAAACTGATCTCTGACAAGTGAGATGAGATCCTTGCAGTTGCGCCCATTTTCCCTGCTTTCTGTGAAGTAAATATTTGCTTGCTTCATGGATTTTTTATTGTCTACCCACAGGCTTGCCGGATTTTCTCCAGTACATTTTCATTTCCCCCAACTATTATCTGAAAAGAGAAGAGAAGACGGCTTACAAAGTTTAAAGTAAAAAGAAAGTGCGGAATGCATCCCCTAAGCGTCTGCCAGTTTTAGGTCAGGTGTTCCAAACCTGCGGCTTAGGGTTTCTCTCATTCGAAGGTCAAATTTACTGGAATCAAATCCTTGGCCAATGGCAGAGAGATTACAATGGTGATGTGCGGGTTCCCCTGTTTGACCACAAAAATAGAGAAAATAAATGTAGATCACCTGAAGAAAAGGAGGAAGCCAAAGTCGGTGAGTTTGATGCGATTGGGAAAGGATGAGTCGTCCGCGAAGAGAATGTTGTCTAGTTTGAGTTCTTGGTGAGCGACGCCCTTCCAGTGGCAGAAATGTATGGGATTTTTAACACGGCCGCCGCCTCATCTTCTCAGAACCTTTTCTTCTCGACGATTATGTCAAACAGAGCAATCCTCATCCTCGTAAAATCCATGGAGTTCAACGATTCGAGGATGCCTGCGCACATATTCAAAAATGGCGATCTCACTGCGGAGGCAATCGCTGTCCATGGAATCGTGCAAGTTAGCTTTCTGTATGGTTTTACACACAACATTTGGGATTCTTGTGCAGACAAGGCACGCGGAGGATACAGTCGGCAGCCGCTGTATAGTGTAATCATAGGCCCAAAAACATTCACCACGCCCGCAACATACAAACATATGAAATAATAACTTTTTTGACTCATTTTCTTGGTAAATGTTCTTCACAATGTCCATCAATGTCCGTCTTTTGGCATAGCATGCATTGCAGGTAGAGGCTTCAGAGACATCCCCTTTGCAAGCCGTATCTGGAGAAATCCGCAGTTTCTGAATTTAGTCCTGTTTCGTCTGTATGCCAGAGCATAGAATCCAAGTGTAGCAGGGAACACGGCTTTGGGCTGATCCTAGAAAAAACCCGAACCACCACACCTCCATCCACAAAAATGCAACTGTCATTCAACCTGGAAGGAATACCAGCCACGATGGCTTTCCATATGATTAGGGTTACGTTTGGATAGCAGGGAGTTTGGATAGGAGGGAGATAGCAATTGAAAAGATGAATAAATTATTAAAAATTAAAACAAGGGAATTCAGAGACAAAAGTATTTTTAGAGACAAAAGTATACTTTTGTCTCAAATTATTGTCTCAAAATACCCCTTCTTGATAGAAAACATAAGAATTTAGACTAAAATAAGAGGAGATTGTATACGTAGTAGTGCGTAGTTACACATATAAGAAACCAACGAGATGGGCATGCATGGTTCATTTATTTAGTAAGTATGTTGAACCATGGAAAGTAAAGCATGGAAGGAACTATGCGGCAGGTAGGAAGTTCCACTTTTGGGAGTCTTGAATATTGGTAGTTTTGTTATCTTAATATCGTCGAGAGTACGTGCTTCAAGTGAGTAATTTGTATCGGTTTTAGGGTGGAGAAGGTAGTCGCCTGCATCCTCATCAAGCGCCTCACGTGTCCAAATAAACGCTGATGCTGCCACCTTCACCTGATCATCCAAACGAACGACTGATATTAATGAATAAAATATAAATTAGGAAAGGAGAATGCAAAGTAAGAATGATTGAGGCTCCACCTGTCCATCAACAACACTCAGATATTTGTTGCGGTCCTCTGCACTTCGAATATTGATTTCATCATTGCCATTGCCAAGGTGAATCACGAACCATGCCTGCGGGTATAGCGTAGTCTCAGTAATTAAGAATTTTTTAATCCATTTAGTCAATATAAATACAAATAGAAATGTTTATCTGCCCCTGCCTGAATAGAAGTCGGAGCTGGAGCTGCCGTCTCCAGCTTAACTTTTTCGACATGGACACAAGAACAGCCATTATTAACCGTCAGATACTTATCTGGGCCATATTTGAAACAGGAAAGATGCACCTTGGTTTGACTCTGAACGTTAAATGGAGCTTGCAGTTGCGCCTTTTCGATCTGGAACTGTGCCATCTTATATGCACTAACAGTAAAACAATATTTAATTAATTACAGAGGAACTCGTTTACAAAAACACAAACGACAAGCATACACTGCAGATAAAAAATCACATGGAAAACATCATCTTAAAAAATTATAATATGCATAATGCTATACATAGGAGTTAAGATCCGAGAAAACCGCTACTATTTAATATCCAGTTTGAAGTGGAGTTGAGGTATGCGAAGAGCAGAGAATTTATAGCTAGTTCATATCAACAATGGAATACAATAAAGTAAAGAACGAATACTAGAATATAGTAATAAATTAAAGTTCAGGAATATAATACAATAATGGACCAACCATAGAATATAATAAAGGAGAGCTCTATCCACACTTGGCAGGAGTCTTTGTCTTTTCTAAACCGTCACATCTTGTGTTGTGTCTCTTCAAACATAATATTAGCAATTAGCATGTCATGGTCATTACAAAATTATTGCACTCTTTTTCTAGCTTTTCATTATTCTCGCCTTTATACCATGTGAATTACGAATTTTTGTATTTTATAGTGTTAATTTTTAAATTGGCTGATTAAAAGATGATGACAGTTCTATAAATATTTTAATAAAATGATTAATGGATAAGAGAAAATGTCAAGAAGAATATTGGTTTAATACTTAACATACCTAGTCGGTTCATTAACTTCAATGGAGAGTATGGTTTAGTGAATCATAAATGATTAACATCCTTCAATATCAACAGGAGGAGAGACCCAATAGACTATAACTCTTTAAAAAGGAATTATTTATTTCCCATTATACTCTTTAACTTTATATATGACATTAGATTACTGTATTTGAATATCACATTTTGTTAATTTAGAGGTATTTCATTTACTCATAGAGATTAAGTGGATGTTTGATTTATCTGTTTCACAAATTATTTTACATCGACTATTATTAAATACAAGCTGGGTGATTGGTATGAAAAGGAAGGCCTTTTGAATATTTTCGTAAATTGACAAAGTTTGGACTACTCTAGAGAGAACTTGAAATTTTAACAAAATTTACCCTATAAATAACGACACTTTCTTTAATTTTAAATCTAGAGAGTTTGGACTACTCTAGAAAGAACTTGATATTTTAACCAAATCTACCCTATAAATAACGATGCTTTCTTTAATTTTAAGGGATCCATATGAAAATAGATGGTTGTGCTTAACAAAAAGAAGAAATCCCATTTACTATGACTAACTAACGATATTAACCAATTTGTACCGATAAATAGGAGGAGAATGAACATGTAAACAATGATTTTTATCACAATATTCCTAGCTACCGTAATGTTACAATATCATATGGTATGTGAGACTTATTTAAAAAATGTTCTCTCTAGTAACCATTATTTTTACATGTTGAAAATAAGAACAAATTTATTATGAATTTATGGTACAAGAAGATTTATGATAACCATTACTTCCATGGGGTGCTCCTCCTTTTGGTTAAAAATACACCCTCTTCAATAGAAATTTTTAATGATGAAATGACAAAATGAACCATTCCTAATGTCACCATGGCTTACTAAAATTACATTTCTATAATGACTTTGTAATTTTTTTAGCATTTTTTTGGGAGCGAAATGAGAATTAGATTATTATTTTTAGAAGTTTAGTGGTGTGGGTGCATAACTTACGAAGATGATCCGTAAACGTTGCTTAAGTTACCTCCACTAAAATGATGTTTACCTAGATTAAAATTAAATGTTTTTAGGATGCTAATTAGTCCCTTAAAAATTTAGCCAAATATGATTAATGATAGATCTGAAACTAAATTTCAATTCTTTGTGTGATCAAATCCATCCATCATCGAATCAAACCTTACCAATTTATCCAAGATGTCGTAACTGATTTCTAATATGTAAATTGTGATTTAAAATTACTAATTACAATGAAGAAATAAAATCATAAATCAGAATGTAATCAACATGATTAAAATGACACCAAAACTTGATAGCGAGTCGACATGCAAACCTACGTTTGCGGGTCCATACAAAGTGATCTATTAAAAATTGCTAAAATTGTAAGTATAATAACCTTTACAATTAATAAAATAGTTCAAAACCTGCAATAGTGTACCATCAAACCTTTGAAAGAATGTGAAAAGACACAGTAAAAATCTTTCGCCTTCCTGAAGTGTTTTTCCAAAGTCACTCCCTGTTGAATTATGCAAATCATGAATTTTTAGTTTAAATCAACATCACTAGACTTCCAAAATGGAAAAATATTTCACCACTATGAGCATAATAAAATTATTAGAAAGTTTCTTTTTTGCACCTAAGTCTAGATTTTAGCGTAAGTTCTTCAAAATTTATGATAACTACAACTAGGTCGAATCTTCCTTATACCACAGATCTACAGCAACATGTTCTTATATAGTTATGAGATCTCTTCATAACTCACCAAGATAATGTGGTGTAATGGTAGCATTATTTTTGCAAGTGGCACATTATGGGTTCAACTCCCATTAAATATCATATCCGCGTGTTATATAATGTGTGGGCTAAAATCCCACATTCCATGGCTTTATATCATTTAAGCCTCTAAATAGGCTTTCATAGCCCCCACTCGGCACGTGGGTTCCCCTTTTACACAGTGGATTTTACTATCCTAGATACATCGGTTACAAAGTGCATTGGCCTTTATAAAGTCCCGACCATGTTAGCCCCAAATGTGGCATGGCCTTGTAATACTTGGTCCACCCAAATTTAGAATGGCTAAGGTATTTTAAACTCTCCAGTTACAAAAATGACAGTGCCAGGTGAGTCATGCCTTATCAATTCACTAGTTGGGTATATAAATTGTAGGCGGTAGTATGATAATATCCCACGTAGGATATGAATGAAATTAAACCATAATAGTATCTTGTCGAGCTAATTGATTGACTGGCTCGATCCACATGTGAAATTGCCCAACATTATAATGAACTCGTCTAACGCAAGAAACAACTTGCTAACTTGGGTAAGAGCTTAGTCCTCCAATGTAACTTGTATAATTGTAATGCAATATCAAATCATAATATACTACATGTAGTAATTAAATTTTGATTATGTCAATAAAGAAGGACATCGAAAAGAAACCCCTTCATCATTAGAGTGTGTAGACCACGGTTGAGGGAACCCAGCCAACAAATAGTGGGGTCCACCATTTTTGATCCCGACTATTCGAAGACCCGAGTTCCAAGAAAAACTTTTTCCATTTTGACAAAATTTCATTTATGCCACATGTGACATCCACACTAGCTAGTTGACCCGTATTGTGCTCGTGTTTAGCCTGCAACCTTCTACATAGAATATCTCACTCCAACGGAGTCCATTTCACTCTTACAAATAGGTGATGGAAATATATCATAACATTGTTCCATACGGTAATGGTTTAGGGAGATTCTGAAAAATATGTCCTTGAAATGATCCCATGGATCACACATCCCCGTCAAAAAGGATTTTTGTCTACAAAAACTATTTTCACCCACAAATTTTTTTAATCCCATTCTTGCATCTCATAAACACATACAATAAAATATAGGAATAAAAATATGGCTTAATGAAAGAAAATGTTGATTAGATAGTAACAAATAATAAATAATTCAAAATAGAGAATCATAAGCCATGAAAATACAACTTTCCACCGATACTTTGTGACCATGTAAACTTCTCGCAAATAACTTGGATTAGTATAATAATACATACCAATGCCCAAGTAATAGGAAAATGCCTCATCGAATATTATATATTGTCATCCCTTTGTGATGCCGTCATTGGTTAGATAAAAACACCTAGCCCACAATATAAAGTAAGTGTCCTATAGACACAAAAAAATTGCACCCATTATCCTCTTCATCACTTATTAATCCAATTTATCATTTACACTCACCTTATCCTAAGTAATAACTCATTTATTATATTTACCACACATAATATCCTTTTTACAGCTGTTAAATCCCGTTCAACCATCTAAAAACCAATTTAACATAAAAATTAAATAAAAACAAATCATATTTAATCATTTTACAACCCCCTTAACCATCACAACTCGTCCCCAAAAACCTAACAATATATTTAACCAAAACCCAAACTAAACAACTTATTTTGCAAGTAGTTTTTACCAGTTTTCCACCTAAAATCATAAAAATATAGACACTTTGGTGACTCGAGTAATCGCCAACAATTATAAATACAATATTTTTAGCCTCTTTCCAGGATCCTCAATTTCAAATTTTGAGCTCTCACTTTAGAATTATTCTCCAGCATATTACATGTCATCATTTAGCTCCAAAACATCAAAGTTATCATCAAGCACTATTGTGAATCATCATCAATCTTTTTAAAGTCATTTATGAGCTTTTGTGGATCATATTTTTACCATTCAACTTTTAGAATATGTCAATCAACTCAAGATCGTCCTCAAACAAGGTTTGAGCCATATTTCAACTTCATTTGGATTCAAGATAGATATTTCAATTTTCATATGTTCTTTATTAATCAAATATAGCTTTCACATCACTCCAAAGTATCAATAAAAACATTAAACATTCAATTTTATAAAATTTTCAAAAATCACCTTTATCAATAGTAGGATGGACCAATCGGAAGTGATTCTATCAATTTTATCCTTTGTCAAATTTTATCAAATTTTATTTATTATTTGTTATTTGTTTTATCAAACCTATTACTTCTAACATGTTTTTAAGCATGGATCACTTTTAGATGACAATTAAGGGTCAATCACATGAAATCACAAGTATTCAATCATTGCTAATAGTTAAAAAACCATTCTATTGGGAACAATGTAACATCATTTATGAATTAAGTCTTTGTACAATCCGTTTTTCAGAAAATGAACATGACATTGAAGATTAGATCGAATTATTTCAGGAAATTGAACAAGAAGTTACAAACTTATGGTATGATTATTTTGAACATGCACAAATTTCATCCACATATTCCTGGCGATATTTGAAGCTAAACTAGGACCTCCCATTCAATATTTAATTCTAATGATCTTCAACTACTATTCTTGTATCTATTTGTCTTGTATAAATTTATCATTTATAGCTTATCCATTACAATTAAATTAATTATTTACAAAGCAAGAAGAATTCCTTCAAGGAATCCCTTTGGATTCTCGGAATCAGATCTTTACCACGTAGCTCACCTATCTATCTATCTAATCCATTTTGTTTAGTGTCTTTGAGTGTAGGTTTCTTCACAAGACAAGAGTCCGTACAAACTTTTAGATTGAGCGCAACTTCTTTCAATGTCAAGAATCACCATTCATCATCTAAGGGTATCGTTAAACCCTGCATCTTCGAGGTCAGTTTTTTTAATTGTTTCACTTTTTTAATTTAATTAAAAAGGTAAAAGCATCTCTGAACATTTTGGCACACTTGGTTGGACACTATGTCCTCTTCTTTCATTTATTCAAATTTCAAGTTTGTAATATCTGGTATTATTCTCTATAAATGCTAGTGATTTATCCAATCACTGGTGATTGGGTGAATTCTAATTGATTCAGAAAATCACCAATGATTTCTCTTATTTCTTTTGATTAATTAACAATTGGCATTCTAACCTTTCTTTTTATACCCTTTTCAATTTCCTACCAACCTATTTTTTGCAGGTTTCCTCTTTCTAGAGGTTTTTTGCTTGCTCAATTACTTTATTGTTAAAAAACATATAAAAATTAAAAAATAACAAAAAATTAAAAAGGAAGTGTTATTAAGGCGAGTCCTCTTACAATCTTTTTTCTCACTTGATATTTGTTGTCTACCCTCTTCGAAATCAAGTGTTTCCTTTTTAATTTAAAATGAACATTGCATACCGCTTGAGCATATAATATTTAATTAGGAAGGTGAATTGATTTCATTTACTTGATTCCTCCCCCATACAAAGTCAAATCACATCAAATATCAAATTTTCATTTAGAAACTCCTTCCCACCTAATAAAAACTGGGATATCATCACCAAATAGGAAAAATAACTCAATGTTATGGTTGAGTATAAACAAATGGTTTTCGGTGTATTGGCTAAACACCCATATACCTTATCTCCACATGATCGTGAAGTGACTAGCACTAGCATAGATTTGATCCTTATGTACCTTCAGGTATATCAAGGATTCAAGACTTAAAAATCTTGGAACAAACCATAGAAATCCATTTCTAGACGCCATCACCCATTTTGCACATTTAATTTTTTTTATAATTAATCAAGATAATCTAAAATTAATTCTTCTTTCTTTTTTTGTTGTTTGCAAACAACCCATCTAATTGCTTTTGATTTCTTAGTTCATAGTGTGTTTACTATCATGGTACTTACAAGACAAAAATCATGTATCAAGGAATCGGGAAACATGTCTACACAATTACCTCATCAAAATACATAGTCTCAATTAATCATAAATCCAAATCAAGAAATATACACAACTCAATATGAAAATAAATGAAATTGGGAAGAATAAAATGAGCATTATAATGAAAGTATCTCGAAAGCACCTTTTATATGCCACACACCTACTCCATCATCAAATATCTATTATATCATAGAGAATAATTGGAACCACTACATACCCGAATCACCCTCTTATGATCCTAATCCTTCATGTGGTTATTCCCATCTTATTTACTCGACTCACAAACCCATAATTTAATAATTACATCCATCCATGCAACTCATACTCAACTAGAAACATCAATTTTCATGTCTTCCATACATGTGTTCAATATTCACATGATTTCTTCCTAAGACATGTCAACTAAACAACCTACATCTCGCACCTAATCCTTCTACTAGATCCAAACCTCTTCAATACAATATTAAAGCTTCTTAATCTACTCCTCCAACACTATCCACTATTTATAAACCTCAAGTAATTTTTGATGCCATTTCTATGATCGCATCTCAACCACTACATTCTAAACAAAACATGACCCCTATTTAGGATATCGGTATGTACATTCTTACATATATTCCTCTAGTCAACACTAGTGCTATTGCTAGCACCCACCCCATTTCTTTATCATCTTCTACTCCCTTATCTCACAACACATACCTTAACCATCACAAACACATATTTTTATACCTCAATCTATTCCTATTAAAATTCTCCCATAGCAAGCACCATCGTCAATCTCTTATTAAAATACATTCTCAATAGCTACTCACTTATATAGATCCCCTTCCCTATACATTTATTCCTTTACAACACATCCCCACCATCACAACCTCTCATTAAAAAATCTATTGCTATTCCGTATGTAATTTTAACCATCACAAAATTTAACATATCAATAATATTACAAAATCTCCATAAATATCCCTTATCGAAGAATATCCTTAAACATTATCCATCATACTCACAACCCAGTCATTTTCCACTTAATCACCTAGCTCATTCTCATAGAAAACACCATAAATAGACCCCTTCAATCTCTCATGAACATAATACGCAACCTCGAAGCCGCTTCTTCAGGTCCTAAGAATGTAATCTCCTATGAAAAGATATGTAATGATCCCATCTACCCTTCAGTACCTTATAAATCATATCAGCCTCACTGGGAACTTCCTAAATTTATCAAATTCGATAGTAAATAGGATCCATAGTAACACATCTATGATTATCGAAATTTTCCCACGTACAACCCCGGTCGAGCCCTAGATTGGTACAAAATTCTCCCTTAATACTACCTTTTCTCATTGACATAACTCACCCAAATCTTCTGCGAATATTTCACTGTAAACATTGCTTGAGAAATCACTATGAATAACCTATACATTAAAATAATTTGAATATGAATTCGTAGCTAATTTTGTTTCCCGCTGGTATCCATTACATTACCACAAACCAAATTAATTGAATTATTCTTTCATTCATGTGCTAAACATATCTCATCCACCCTTCAAATCTAGTCATTTCAAACATTTGACGAAGCTTTCACTATGGCCCATAAATTAAAATTGCTAGCCCTCAAAGGTAGAGTTAAACTACAACCAAAGAAGACAATCTGAATTTCCATCTAAATCATCCTCCTATCCTCACAAGTTGAAATCATTAGCCAAATCCATAGTAGTCAAATATAGACCTAAATTAAAACCAACTACCGAGAATTCCTGTCCACAATATACTTACACAACCATCGGGAGACCTATAACTCGTCTTTGAAAAATCCTCACTTCCAATATGATCTCTCTACCACCCATCCTCCCTATCAACAAATTTATATCTAAGCCCTCTTGGTATAGGAATAGTGATTATTGTAAATAAAATAGGGTTAAGGGATAGGTCATCAAAAGTTATCACTTGTTATTTTACATCCTTCGAGATGTGATCAATAAAGGTCAAATCCACTTAGACAATCTGAATGCACTTAATAATCAAAATATAGATGACTTCAATTAGCCCTTTCTGAATAATTCCCTTTGAATAGTCAACCCTGCACCCGTAACGTAAAATCACACCATACCATAAAAAAATCAGTCAAATATTACCTAATATTGAATCCCAACCCATAACCACCGAGTCTACATCCGCTAAAAACACTCACCGAACCTACACCCTAGTCCTCTAAATCTATTTCCACATCATCCACAACTCCTCAAGTAACTTATAAACCCACATACAATCAACAATTACAAATAACCCCTCCTCCTATCATTAAATAATATCCACCCCACAAGTACCTCATCATCCACACCTACCTCATCTAAGAAAACCATGAAATGACCTCAAAACTAATCCATTTTCCAAATATTTAAAATCCCCTATTACACCTTTATAGATCAATACCTTTTTTATGGCCCTCGACTTTCATAACAAACCCTTCCAAGGAGGTCACCGTGATCTCGACCAAAAATTAACTTGTTAGGCTTCCATATTAAGTCTTGGTCTTTCATCCGTCACATTATCTAAAAATATTCCTCGAAAAACAACTAAACATACCACTTTTAAAGTCAAACCTCACCCGGATAAAAATCAAAATAAACCCCACCACCATCCACATCTTCTCGTATCAGGACATTATGTCACTATCATAAATGATCTTGTTCAAAATCAAACACAAAATTACCATATCATAAACAATCTAATTCTCGAGGCGGAAGCCCTCTTGGTATGACTTCAATGTTTCTTACACCTATCATACGACACACAGAACCCTCTATAGAAAATGGTACAACTTTCCATACATTCATTTTGAAATTTTAAGGAAATGGTATCCTCCCATCAATGATGTCTACACCCGTCACTGTTGAAGAATCCTTAAATAAAATCCTTCCCGATTAAGTTGATGCCATCCACACTGCTACTTGAAACCAAAATCACAAATCCACCCTCTTGATAAAAAAACCTAAAACCTTTGTCGTTATCCAACCACCACCTGAATTCACATCATCACAAGATAAAGTTAAAAATAATTTTTTTATCTCCTCACCCGCGAAACCTCCAATAAAACCCCACAATATAAGATAAAATCTGAATTTCCATCTAAATAATCCTCCTATCCTCACAAGTCCAAATCATCAACCAAAGCCATAGTAGTAAAATATATAAATAAATAAAAACCAACTACTGAGCATTCCCATCCACAATATAATTACACAACCATTTGAGACCTATAACTCTATCTTTGACAAAATCCTCACTTCTAATATGATCTATCTACCACCCATCCTCCCTATCAACACATTTATATCTTAGCCCTTTTGGTATAGGAATAGTGATTATTTTAAATACCATAGGGTTAAGGGATAGGACATCAAAAGGTATCACTCGTTCTTTTACATCCTTTTAGATTTGATCAATAAAGGTGAAATCCACTTAGACAATCTGAATTCCACTTAATAATCAAAATATAGATGACTTCAATTAGCCCTTTCCGAATCATTCCCTTTGAGTATTCAAACCCATACCAAGAACGTAAAAGCACACCATACCATAAAATCATTAGTCAAATATTACCTAATACCGAATCCCAACCCATAACCACCGAGTCTAAATCTGCTAAAACACTACCGAACCTACACCCTATCCTCTAAATCTAATTCCACATGATCCACACCTCCTCAAGTCACTTTTAAACCCACATATAATCAACAATTAGAAATAACCCCTATCATTAAATATTATCCACCCCATATCTAGTACCTCATCATCCACACCTACCTCATCTAAGAAAACCGTGAAATGACCTCAAAACTAATCCATTTTCCAAGTATTTAAAATCCCCTATTACACCTTTATATATCAATACCTTTTTCATGGCCCCGGGCCTTCATAAAAACCCTTCCAAGGAGGTCACTATGATCTCGACCCAAAACTAACCGTTAGGCTTCCATATTAAGTCTCGTTCTTTCATCCTGTCGCATTATCTAAGAATATTCCTCGACAAACAACTAAATGACCACTTTTAAAGGAGAACCTCACCCAGATACAAAATCAAAATAAACCCCACCACCATCCACATCTTCTCCTATTAGACATTATGTCACTATTATAAATGATCTTGTTCAAAAATCAAACAAAAAATTACCATATCCTAAACCATCTAATTCTCACGGGTAGAAGCCCTATTGGTATGACTTCAATGTTTCTTGTGGCTATCATACGACATAAGAACCCTCTATATAAAATGGTACAACTTTCCATACATTCATTTATAAATATTAAGGCAAAGGTGTCCTCCCATCAACGATGTCTACACACCGTCACTCTTCAAGAATCCTTAAATAAAATCCTTCCTTATTAAGTTGATGCCATCCACATTGCTACTTGAAACCAAAATCATGAATCCAAACCTCTTGATAAAAAAACCAAAAACCTTTGTCATTATCCAACCACCGCCTGAATTCTCATCATCACAAGATAAAGATAAAAATAATGTTTTTATCTCCCTCACCCGCGAAACCTCCAATAAAACCGCATAGTATAAGACTAAAGTCTCTATTCTTTTCACACATCATTCATCCACTATAGTACAAAAGGGTGTCATCAAACAAATACATCAAGCTCCCATAATGTCACTTTATGAGCTCATTAAAACCTCACCATCCCATAAACAATCTATGCTCGAAGCCCTTCAATCCATTACCATACCCATAGATCCTCCATCGCCATCTCTTTTTAACCTTCAAAAATAACATCACATCGCCCTCAAGATAATGACTTGCTCCTATTCATCACCTCTCAAACAAATGATGTTCTCATTAAAGGGTCATAATTGATGGGGTGCCACTATCACTATTATATAATACTTTTCCTTTAATAAACTCAGATTATCAGACACCGTTATATCCCAAACACCTATTTTTATTTGATTACTTTAATGATACAATCACACCCATGTTAGGAACTATTGACTTGCCTCTTGTGGTTGGTATTAAGAACCTTCTAGAAATTTTATACATCATAGATGGAGATTTCCAATATAATATGCTATTAGGGCGTACCTAGATTCATACTATGTGATGCATCCCCTCGACATTACACCGATGTGTTAAATATGAATATGAGGGTATGGTATACAAAGTACTCGTAGATCCTAATCCTTTCACCAAATTCCTTATGAAATACCAACCAAATGATGACCTCATGCCTAAATAAACTAGCACATATATTTCATCATCCAAACTCTTAGAGGATTCCTCCTTGAGGGCATTATAGAGCATCTTTCATTGGGGAGTACCGCCTTCATATGTTAAATTGATTACCTACACCTAAAACATATGGAAGAATTGAGAAGAAACCTATGTACTTGTCGACACTAAAATTTTCATTGGTAATTTCTATTTCATTAATGTATGTATTAGGAATAGGATGTTGTTAAGTATAATTAGTATTAGCGTCGATAGAAGATAACGGCGCCATCGATGCGGTGCCACCAATAATGTGGAGTACGGTAATACCAAAGTACAATAGGAATGTTGTAAAAAGTAAATATTTGTCGTAAGTGGTCCGGTAATGTTAAAATGTCAAAGTTTTGGTAATTAGAGAAGTAGGGTCTACATGATTAGGAATTAGAAATATTATATTGGTAATAAGGACAAGGAGTGAGGTCATAAATATTTTGTGTATTTTATTTGTAAAAAGTCTAAAAATGTGGAACCCATGTAAAATGATAAGGTTTATCTTATCTTAAAAGATAAGCTTACATGTACAGATAAGAGTTAAGGTATGGAATATGATTCGTCAGAGTGGATTTCTTATCCTATCTTAGAGATAAGATGGATAAGCCTGGAAGTTCTATAAATAGAGAGGCCACCCCCTCATTTAGCATAGAAGGAAGTAGTGAGAAATATTGTAGGAAGTGTGCAAAGGAAGCCATCAGTTTAAAGGTGTGTTGAAGAAGCCATTAAGAGGTGTAATTGTAAAGTTTCTCCCATAGTCTTGGTGAAAGGCAAGTGAAGTCAATAACACTTGAAGTACCTCATGGGTGAGATTGTAACAATTTCATGTTAATATTATAATTTACTTTGATATTTCAGATTTGTCATCATTCCGTCTTATCATAGTCAATGGTATTCTTATGTTATGTTTGTTGTTTTGTTTCAGATTACATCTACCAAACTAAAGGTCATGTGCATTAGTAAATAATCATAAGACGAGGAGTTCTCGGTGAAGAATTATCATAGTGCCGGATTGGTGATGACATTTTGGTTCCGTTTCTAGGACCATTCCTCGTTGGTGGATTTTCTGGAGAGATATTCCCACTTAGTCAAAAATCAATTGGAGGGTAACCTTATTTTTACTGTGCATAGTAGTTACCATGGTAAAGTCATTTTTACCGTGAATAGTAGTTACCATGATAAAGTCATTTTTGCTGTGAATAGTATTTATCACAGTAAAGTCACTTTTTACCATGAGTAGTATTTACATGCAAGAACTTCACTTTTTTATGTGAATAGTGTTTACCACAAGTAAAGTTAGTTTTTACCATGATAAGTCAAGTTTTACCATAGTTTACCGTGGTCATTTCTATTTTACTGTAGAAAGGTGTAAATTCACTTTCTAGTAGAGTGACTCCAAATATTTGTACACATAAGTCTTGTTGATTGTACTTGTAGGTTGGTATTTCACGGTGGTTACTTTTGAAAATGGGAAAGATTCTGCTTTTTTCAGCTCAATCTAATGAAGATACTTCTTCTTTCATTCAAGAGTTTAAATGATCTTGTATTTGTAATGGCCTTATAAGAAGGGGAACAATGGACTGAATTTTTCCTACCTTTTTGGATGGTTCAAAGACTTAGGTGGTTTGAAACACTAGGTGATAATGTGAAAAATTCATGGGATTTATTAATCGAAAGTTTTCTTGAAGAATTTGGTGAACAATAGAAATATGCAAATCTCATTATCGAGATCACAAAGCTATCCCAAGGAGAGAAGGAGAAGATAAAGGATTATCATGCTTGTGTTCTAGAGCTAAGGAGGAAGCTCGATGCCCAGATCCAGAAGGAAGGATTAGCGAATGGGTTGATGAATGGCATGTATAATCTCCTCTATAAGCACTTCATTATTGGGATGAAACCAGAGATCGACAACGAGTGAAGTATGACCGCCCGGCTACCATTGAACAAGCAAAGGAGATTGCAAGAAGGCAAGAAGAAAGCATGGAAGAGGAGCGCAAAGAAATTGTTGCTAAAGTAGATCCTACACCAGCACCCTTGGTCAGAATCCACAACCACTCTCGGTGAGCACAAATATTTCTCCTAGTACATCTACTGAGTATGAAGATCTGCTAAAAAAGATGGGTCAGTTAACTATTAATCTTCTTCAAGGAAAAGAATATAGTTCTCAGGGAGGAGATAGAGGTCCAAAAAGAAATATTTCTAAAGTTGTATGTTATGGTTGTTATAAAAAGGGTCATTATAAGTATAATTGTCCAGATAGAGCTTCTACATCTGGTAAAGGAGATAATGATAAAGGAAAAACACCTGTGAATTCTTTTGATGTAGTAGATAAGAGTAGAAATAATGAAGTAGATGTGTTTGTAACAAAAAGAAAGAAAGAAAAAGATAATCAAGATGGAAATGATCCTAAGAAGATGAAAGGAGAAACTAATAAGAAACATAGGAGAAGAATTTGGGTTTGCAGGATTTTCTAATTTCACAGGGGAAAGGACCATACTCCATCTTGGAAGATCTGTCCAAAAGGCCTACAAATATTACATATGGTCAACTCTTGGCTATGTCTTCTAAAAAGAGGCGGGAGCTGCAAAGTGGACTCAATGCTCGACGAAGGAAGGAGGTTGAGGTCCCTGTTTTGGAGGCAGAGGCGGATCCCTATGCTCCACAAGCTAAGGTATTATGTAATGGTATTTCAATTCATGATGTCTTAGTTGATGGAGGTGCTGCAGTTAATGTAATGACCGAGTCTGTAATGAATATGTTGGGGTTAAAAATTGATCGCCCTTCAACACTTATGTTAAGGTCATTAAATAAAGGAAAAAATAAACCAGAAGTTGTAGTTTCAAATGTGGTAATATCTGTTATGGGTGTTGTATGTGTGGTATACTTTCGGGTGATGAAAAATGGTGCTGCAATTGCGTACCCAATACTTCTGGGAAGACCATGGCTAAGGAGAGTTCATGCAAGAAACTACCTGGAATGAAGGTTTCATGACACTTGGATGTCTTAGAGAGAGGGTGAAGATAAACGTGATCCTTCAACATCATAGGGCAAAACCTATGGATTCAAGTGATGGGCGATGATTGGACATCCTCTCGATTACTCTAGTACCGGTGAAGTGGACACCGAAGATGAAGAAAGTGAGGTTGATGTTTCGAGTCATGGATATCCTTCCCACACCAACTCATGACCCCATAAAATTATCGAAGAAGAAGTTGATGATCGTCTCTAATAAATAAAGATTGGTGACGCTGTGATGGAGAGTGAGAAGGAATCCTACCTCCGGCTCTTTCAAGGTACATACACATATTCACTTTTGATTACAAGGAACTCCGTCAAGTAAGTTGGGTAGAACATTCTATTGAGTGGTAGATGGTGCGAAGCCTATAAAGCAAATGCCATATAGAATGAATCCTAATTTTTCCAAGATGTAAAGAAGAAATAGATAAGTTGCTTGATGCAGATTCATATTTGCTATGGAGAATTCGAGAATGGGTTTCTCCCATTGTGATCTCAATAAAAAAATGGGAATCTACGCATTTGTGTTGATTACGGGAAGCTCAATAAGGCAACAAAGAAGGATCATTACCTCTTCCATTTTCGGATCAGATCTTGGGCGAAGTAGCTGGCCAGGAGTGCTATAGTTTTGCTGATGGATATAGCGGCTACAACCAAGTTCATATAGTAGAGAAATATCAGCTGAAGACCACGTTCACCACTCCTTGGGGAACGTTTGCTTATAGAGTTATGCCTTTTGGGTTGTGTAATGCTCCAACAACATTCTAGCGTTTGATGAATAGGGTGTTCGAACCCTACATTGGGACCTTCATCAGAGTATTTCTGGATGATTTTTGCATCTATGGGAGCAAGTTGGACCACCTGCACCAGATGGAGACAGCATTTCAAAGGTTAGATGAAGCACAAGCCTCACTAAACCCTACAAAGTGTGTCTTTGGATGTTCTAAAGGCATTTTGTTAGGGCATGTTGTATCCAGAGATGGTATTGGTACTGATCCTGATAAAGTTTCAAAAATCAAAGATTTACCATTTCCTATTAATAGAAGTAAGTTGAGATCATTTTTAGGCCATGTGGGTTACTATAGAAGGTTCATCAAGAATTTCTCAAAGATTGCATGACCACTAATGCGCTTCTTGAAGAAGGATGTTACTTATGAACCATGAAATAAGACGCATGAAGATTTTGGACAATCAAGGAAGCCCTGGTGTCTTCACCTGTTTTGAAGAATCTAGATTGGAGTAAGCCATTCATTGTGTACACTGATGCCTCAGATGCAGCACTAGGAAGTACTTTGAGCCAAAAGGATGAAAATGGGAATGATCATCCAATTTACTTTGGGAGTAGACAAATGAGTAGTCTTTGAGGTAAATTATATTGTAACTGAAAAAGAGGCTCTGGCTATCATTTTTCTTTGTAAAGAAGTTTAGAAATTACTTGATAGGAAAAAAATTTAGTTGTAACATATCATCAGACTTTAAAATATATTGTAAATAAGCCTAACCCATCAGGGAGGATAGCAAGATGGATAATTTTACTACAAGAATTTGAATTTGATATTATAGATAGGCCAAGAAAGAAGCATGTCAATGTAGATGCACTCTCTCGAGCCTATGATGGTTTAGGATCATCTTGTGATGATGATGATTTCCCGATGTAGCATTGTTATCCCTTGACACAATCCCTAGTGAATACATAGATATTTGGAATTATCTGAATGAATTCAAGTTTCCTGATGGTGCCAATGCAAAGACTAAGACAAAGATTACTCAAGCCAATCGTCCATATTCTATTCTGCATGGATTATTATTTCGAATAGGACCTGATGGATAGTACAAGAGGGCAGTTGGACGTGATCAAGGGAAGGAACTGCTAGAAGAATTCCACAATGGTACATGTGGAGGGCACTTCTCTGGACAACTTACAACAAGAAGGATCTTGGATGCGAGTTATTGTTATCACCGAATCACAGCACCCCTGTGCATATACTTGAACTCACGGTGTGATTGGATAACATGGGTACTATCTCCAAGTTGTGGGACTTGCTACTTGAGATAGACCTCCAGAGAAAGTTGGTTCTTGCTCCTAAACTACCTGCCACAATCTACTCTAATGCAGGATAAGCTAACTATTCTAATCTAAATTTCCAAGGGACCAGGGAAAGAGAATGCATAAAATGAAAGCCTACACTAAAGCGGTGATACACCAGAAAAGGAGGATGGGAGAGTAGTCTCCAAATGTGTGAAATACAGAGACAAAGTGCACATTAGAAGAGGTGATAACAGTTCACCATAATCTAGCAAAATGCATTCAAGACAATATTCCAAGCATACATGATGATAATGAATCCCTGCAAGAACACAATAAACAGACACAATATTCTTATAGAAAGATTAAAGGGGCAAGAAGAATGCAAGAAAACACAGTAGGGGAAGATACATCCACAAACTGGTATTTTATTGCTTCATGATATGCACAGTTCAATCTATTACAAGATAAGGGCCTGGATCACCATGCAAGGAGTCCACTACAAGGGCTTGCAACACACTGGCTTCACAAAGCAATTTTGGCAGAGCTTTGCTACCCAAAACTCTCCCTTTACAATGAGCCCAACACTCCAATTTATAGAAAAATGAGAAGGAGAAGAGAAGGGAAAATGGAAATCCCGAAATCTGTCCTTCAACCACCTGTAAGAGGCATTAAATTGAGTGAAATGATTGTATATTACTTGTAAAAGGCTCCCCATACTGTCCCATGTGCTGCAGCAGAGAAAGAATGATGACCATGCCTCTTAATTGCACTCCCAGCTACCAAATAAAACACTGTTCTGAACCCGGCCACGTTTTCTTAAAAATCTCAATAAATTTCTAATCAAATCTGGAATTTATTGATTTTTTTGCATCGGGCTCGGAACCACGATTCCAACGGTACCAATTTTATGTGATTTTGTTAAGAAATGCAAAAGTTATGGCCTTCGAGTACGGACAACTATTTTGGGTCAGCGAGAGCGTTTTTCTGTCATTTGACGGGAATGAGCATTAATCGATCGGAGCCGAATATGTTTATCTTAATTAAATATATCTAACCTCATTAAAAATAATAATTTGTGGCGTAGAAGACGTCGTGCTCGTTCCAGAAAGTCCAATTTTATGAAAATCGGAGCTCGGAGTCAAAAGTTATGGCCGTTTGAAGTTTTAGGGCACAAAACAGGCGAAACTGCGTTTTGAAGATCTTTCCCGCGCTCTGCCACCTAGATGACACGTGGCATGCTTTGATTGGTTTGCGGGCTTGCCAGCTTTTCGCGCCTTCGCGTCCTTCTGTCCCGGATGTCCCAAACCGTTTGGGACATAAACTCCCGATCCGCCCGAAATGGGCTTCCTTGTCCCTCATTCGGCCGGTGACACGTGTCACTTTTCCATTTGCTTTCAGATTTTTCGGCTATCCATGTCCCGCGCGTCCCTTTGTCCCATTTGGCACAGTGCTGAAATTTCCGTTTGGCCGAATTGGCGGTTCGCGTACTTTTGTCCCCGGCGTCCCAGATTGTTTCAGTGCCACGACTCATTTCGCCGATTCGGCGGTTGGTGTACTTTTGTCCCACGCGTCATCATGCTTCGGGCTGCCTTGACTCGTTTTCCTGGTTGGCTGGTTCGCGTACTTTTGTCCCGCGCGTCCCAGACTGTTTCGGGCTGCCTTGACTCATTTCACCTGGGCTCGGTTCGCGTACTTTTGTCCCAACTGTCCCAAGGACCGCCTGGACTAGGACTTAGCCATTTTTCGTGATTTTTTCTGGCCCGAGCTTGTTTTTTATGCAATTTTTACATTTTCTCAGAACTTGCTCTCTTCTACTTGGACAGGGGAGTTAGAAAAATATGAGGGGACCCTAGAAACATGACTTTTGCCTGAATCAATATAATTGCTTGGGACTAAAGAATTTGATGCATGTTATCAAAATTTACCTTGGGGTGATTTTTGGATAACTTGATTATCACCGCCCACTCTTTTTAAATATTGTTATAATTATTGTAAGACATGTGATATTTGTCAAACACATGGTAACCGTAAGACTTCATCAGCTCCATTATGCCCTATTCTTCCACTTGGTCCCTTTGAAAAGTGGGGAATAGACATTGAGGTCCACTTCCAACCGCCTCACGCCAAAATAAGTATATTGTAGTTGTCACAGATTATTTAACCAAGTGGGTTGAAGCTAGACCATTGAAAACAACTTTCATGGATGAAGTGGCAAGGTTCATATATGAACGCATTGTCACCAGATTTGGTTGTCCATTAGAAATTGTAATAAATCAAGGAAGCCACTTCAATAATGAGGTGGTAGAAGCCCTATTCAATAAGTTTTCTATTAAGCACAAGAAGGCAACAACATACAAGCCAAGCACAAATGGACAGGTGGAATGAACAAATTTTGTATTGTGTCAAATTCTAGCAAAAGATGTAGCCTTGCAGGAACATAAATGGGATAAAAGGATTCATGCAGCATTGTGGGCATATAGGGCAACATCAAAGTCAGCAACAGGATACTCTCCATTTCAGTTGGCCTATGGCATTGATCTAGTTCTTCCTATTGAGTTTGATATTCCCACTGTGAGAGTTATGAAAAATGAAATGATGGATGAAAGTGATTCAGTAAAAGAAAGGTTGGTACATCTTCATTTGCTAGAGGAAATGAGGGAAATAGCAAAGGATACAAGCCATAAGAAGAAAATGAAGCAGAAGGAATACTTTGATCAAAATATCCGTTGGTCTCCATTTCATGTGAATGACTTGGTTCTAGTATATGATTCCAGATACAAAAAAAAAAACAGAGAAAATTTCTTCCAAAATGGATGGGGCCCTACAAAATAGCAGTTGTGCATGAAAATGGTACGTACCGACTGGAGGAATTGGATGGCACTCCCATTACGAAATGGGTCAACCATGACAAGTTGAAGATTTTCCAAGCACCAGAATAGTCTACTCCGACAACGGAGTAGAAGCTAGGAAGGGGAAGATGTCGACACTAAAATTTTCCTCCATAATTAAAATTTCATTAATGTATGTATTAGGAATAGGATGTTGTTAAGTATAATTAGTAGTAGCGTCTGATAGAAGATAACGGCGCCGTCAAGATCCGGTGCCGCCAATAATGTGGAGTACGGTAACAGTCAAAGTACAATAGGAATGTTGTAAAAGTAAATATTTGTCGTAAGTGGTCCAGTAATGTTAAAATGTCAAAGTTTGGGTAATTAGAGAAGTAGGGTCTACATGATTAGGAATTAGAAATATTATATTGGTAATAAGGATAAGGAGTGAGGTCATAAATATTTTGTGTATTTTATTTGTAAAAAGTCTAAAAATGTGGAACCCATGTAAAATGATAAGGTTTATCTTATCTTAAAAGATAAGATTACATGTACGAGATAAGAGTTAATGTATGGAATATGATTCGTCAGAGTGGAATTCTTATCCTATCTTAGAGATAAGATGGATAAGCCTAGAATTTCTATAAATAAAGAGGCCACCCCCCTCATTTAGCATAGAAGGAAGTAGTGATAAATATTGTAGGAAGTGTGTAAAGGAAGCCATCAGTTTAAAGGTGTGTTGAAGAAGCCATTACGAGGTGTAATTGTAAAGTTTCTCCCATAGTCTTGGTGAAAGGCAAGTGAAGTCAATAACACTTGAAGTACCTCATGGGTGAGATTGTAACAATTTCATGTTAATATTATAATTTACTTTGATATTTCAGATTTGTCATCATTCTGTCTTATCATAGTCGATGGTATTCTTGTGTTATGTTTGTTGTTTTGTTTCCAGATTACATCCACCAAACTAAAGGCTGTGCATTAGTAAATAATCATAGCACGAGGAGTTCCCGGTGAATAATTATCATAGTGCCAGATTGGTGATGATAGTATGAACCTGATGTTTGAGATGTCATCTCCTATAGTTCCGTGTACCTCAAAACCAATCTCGTTTATTAGGGAAATGGCTGTCACAACATAATCATCAACACCATGCTATGCCTTTCACATCACTCTTTAATTTCTTATATAACCCATCTTTCACTCAAATTTACCTTGAACCATGTGCCTCGAAAGGGTTTCTCTTAGGATGGTATCAACAAAGAAAACATCATATGACTATCTAACACTTCATCAAAGCTTATGAAAAATTTGTCTTACAATATAAATAACACTCTTCTAAATCATCCTCAAGCACAACGTCTTTACACAACACATAATTAGAACCATCTTCTCATGAAGAATATGATAATCCCATGGACACAAAAGACACCATATCCATCCCACCTAAATTTTTATTAGTCAATACTATTTTATTAGGACCCTTTACTTATAAATCTAATAAGGTCACGATATAAATTCCTTTCATTTCTCTAAAAATGATTAAATAAGATTCACCCACCATCGATGTCTTTAACTACCACAATGATCAATAAATCCTTTCTCATATGGGAGAAGAGGATCAATTCCTTTAGAAATCCCTACCTCTCGACAAATCAACCCTTATTAACTAATCCACTACCGACGTTAACTTAGGAATTGGCCAGGAACCTGACATAGTTAAAGTCAGTCAATCCTTAGATATGAAAGAAATAGATGATTTTACGTAATTCCTATCTAAATAAAACCAAGCATTCATCTTGTCAAATAGTGATATGCCTGTATCAATCAAAATATTATTGTACACAACATCGTTAGTTATCCCAATACTAAACCCATCAAACGAAGCCTTGTAGGATGTATCCTCACATAGCTCTCCTTGTTAAATAATAGTTACAATGTATACTCTCTGCTAATGTCATCATACCCATTGATTATCCAAAATGGGTCTCTAACAACATCCACACAACCAAATCAATTTATACATATATATTGATTTCGAGATCTTAATCTTGCTTGACATAAATACTATTTACCTTTCCAAAATTTCGATAAGTTCATTGATCTAGAAGCTGGCCATGAAATTCTCTCCCTCTTAGAAGGATTTTATTGTTATACTAAAATCCTCATCACCACCAATTATCAACATAAAACATCCTTCATTACCTCTTGGGAAAACGTCTCCTACCGCGTCATGTTGTCGGGTCTTAAAAATGCAGGAGCCACTTGTGAACACGCCATGACCTATATTTTTCATGACCTCATCCATAAAACTGTCGAAGACTATATTGATGATATTTTAGGAAAATATTAACGGCAAAAATACCATCTTGTTATCCATGAATCCATCTTCACTCATCTTATCAAATATTTCATTTTTCTTAATCCCGTAAATTGTGTCTTTTGCATTTTCACTTGAAATTTTTTAGGATTCATAATATCTATCTAAGGCATTTAAGTAGACGCAGGTAAGGATAAAATAATTCTTGAAATGCCTCCTCCATTTAATCTTAAACAACTACGTAGCCTCCAAGGTAAATTACAATCCGTTGGATGTTTTATATCTCAATTTTTAGACTGTTGTCTACTATTCGATCACTTTCTCCATAAGGATGTATATCTTTCTTGGGATCTTGATTGTTAAATCCTTTAATGAAATTAAAAATTACCATCTATAACCACTTGTTCTTACAACATCTCACAAAGAGGGATCTTTTCCATTAATACTTATATGCTTCAAAACATGTCTTAAATGCTATGCTTGCTCACTATGATAACTAATGTCATGAACTAGCCGTATATTATATCATCCCCACACTTTATGATTATGAAAATCGTTACACAAAAGTCCAGAAAATATGTTGCACTTTATATTTCACTACTTCTAAACCATGTCACCATCTCTTTAATCACAAAACCTACATCATTTCCATCTTTAATCTTCTTAAAATAATTCACCACATTAGTCGATGGCTATGCTTATGAATGAGCTTGACCTTGAGTTCAAATCATATAAATCTATCAAGGGCCATGCTATGATATAAAAACTTTTTTGTGCACCCCTTGCTAATAATCAACTTCCTCATGAACACTTTCTAGATGAATTTATCAATACTCTCGACGAATACAAATTCATTCCTATCAAAATGACCCTCTTCTTCAATGGATCTAAATTCCAACAAGGGAAGGGGTTGGTGTTATTTTCATACCACCCTGGGGAATTCCTATTCCACTATCATTTAAACTTAACTTCAAATGCACTAATAACATGACAAAATATGAAGATTTAATGATGGATCTTACCACCGCTATCTTATTAGGCATTCATCTTGTAAATATATGAAGACTCACAACTCATCATCGAATAAGTCAAAGGAGTATATCAATTTACAAATTAAATTATTTAGAAATATAAATCCAACATTGATATTATCTTCGGTGATTTTTATCAAGTATACCATCAAAACCATTCCGCGATCCTCTAAAAAGTTTGCACACACTATGGCCTCTTTGGGATATCTCATTCCCTATAAACCTGATGAATAAAAAGATAACACTAAAGTGTCCATGGTCATTCAAATATTAGATTACCCTCACATTAAAACAAACTCCCTCCTATAAAAGTTTTTCACAAATCCAACTTATCTATTATACTCTCAAATTTATGACTAACTTTATGAATATAAATTACCTTCTTACTTATCATGAAATGCTAAACGATAATTTCTATGCGTCACCTTCTTTGTCATCATAGGATGTATCCTCTATCAAAAAAAAATTGACATTATTTTGTTAAGAATCCTTAAATATCATAAATTAACTAAAATAAAAGAAGATATCCGTGACGGTATTTGTCATCTCGTGCATGGATATTATATTACATTTTGATTGTTTGTGTTTAAGGGCAATGCAAATGCTCAACATTCCTCGGTGTATCACTTCTATTAGATTATGTTTTATTTTTCGCATCTTATCAACCTTGAATCCTTGGAAAATTATAGTAGGTTTTCGAGTAGACCCTCGTAGTATGATTGTGTGTACCTAAACAGAGGAATAGGAGCCTACCTTCATCCGAAGAGCTTCCATGATTCACAAAGCCCTGAAACATTGGGAGAAGATCCATGTTATGCAATCACACCGAGATTCTCAACCTATCCATTTGGAGACATTCGAGGTGTTGTGATTGTGCACTAATAGACACCTATCAAGGTAAATCCACCCATTTTTCTAGGATTATCCCCCAATTTTTATAATGTCTATGTCTGTGGTTTAGCCCTCACCCATGAAGGGAAAGAAAGAAAACAATTTCAAAGTCTTCTTTCAAGATAATGTCTTTGAAGGAAGATCTTTCGCCATGTTTTGAAATTGGGTACATAATCTTTGGAGTTGATTTAAATCCCTAAATTCATCATATATTTTTATTCATGAGAAACAATCTTTTCATAATATATTTAGAAATATTTTGGAAATATGCAAATGTTTAGGAGACAGTTCAACAAAATCAGCTTTTTTAGGATAAAGGAGCATGCACTATGAAAAAACACACTGGCATTTAGAGATGATTATGGGATTTCCATAATGATTTGGAGGTCAAAAAATTAATAATGTGAAATATATTTCAAATTCCTACATGGTGTTAATCTCATATTTTTCACAACACCCATGCATTGCTTTCCACAACTTATTTTTGTAGGAAGAACTAGTTGTCTTGATAAATAAAAAATTTGTGAAGATTAAAGTCTAAATAATACATTTAATCCAATCCCATCATTCGAAAAATTTAATTTCTACACAAAATCATATAATGAAGTGCCTAAAAACTCATATGGGAGCTACAATAATGCCATTTTTATGTCCTTCTCCAAGGTAACAGTCTATCCTTAGCAAATTTTTTCAATGCTACATGGTACAATGAGGATCAGGTGCACTTTTGGTGTCCCTATGTCCCTCTCAAAGTTGACATGGGGAGAAAAACTTTCCTTCAACCTTAAGCCTTATATAGCCCCAACATGACCTTGGGGAGCTTTGATAAACATGTTTATATAAATTTCTAACCTCCACACCAACTTCTCGCATAGTTGAAATTTTTCCTCATGAGGATAATACATATGTTTAATGTCCCTAGGTTCCATTCTAAGGGTATATTGGGGAAAATAAATTCAACCCCATTTCGTGCTTCCGCGAGGTTCTTCTTACGACCCAAAATTTACCCCAGGGAGATCAAATTAAGCCCTTTTCTCATTTCTCCTCACATGTGCATGTGTGTCATGTGTCATTAAAGGGATAAGGCATACACATGTATATCCCAATATCCAATTCTAAAGTGTAAAAGGGGCATATAATGCACCCCCTTCCTCTCTTCCCATCATGCCTCTAAAATCCCACAAATATCCATTTCCCTCATTCCTCCCACATTGCTCCATTTTCACCCGAACATTAGCCAAATTTTTCCATAATTCCTTCATCGAAATTTTCATTTGCTTTTATCGCACACAGTTTCCATGATCATGGAAAGAAATATTTCATAAAAATCAAAAATTTTGAAGGCTTGGGCACATTTTTCACCAGATTTACTTGTACTTACAAGCTAAAAACCTTCATAACTTGAAAACCAACAGACCGATCGAGCTAGGATTTTTGCATTGCTATAAAGGACCCAGTTTAAAGAATTTATATGGCTAACCCTAATTTTTCATAGTGATAAAACCCCAGTTTCACACTCACAAATTTTAGAAATTTATTTTCTCATGTTCCAGAGATCGGGTTGAGTTGACAATTTATATTTGAGATGAACAAGAAAACACATATAAAAAAATTCAAAATCCAAAATCAAGAAATCCACTTTCCAAAAATAGTGAATCTCTACACAAGATCTTACTATAACTATCAAATCTTCACACAAGGAATATTTTGCAAATCCAAAGTTTATAGTGAACATTGAGAGGAACAAGAAATGTGATCAAAGGTGGTCCAAAGTGAAAATATAAATTTACTAAAAATATTAAATTCTCATTCCAAGTGTGGAAATTGGCATTGGGATAAGTTTTCATCCATCCCTCTACTTTCAAGAATCTTCACATGGTTCTTATATGATAGAATTTCTCCAAAAAGGTAATTCATCCTTTGTAAAGGACTAGAGACATCAACATTGTAACATTGGTGAACAAAGTAACAACTAAACATTCTAATGCACAATATAAAAAATCTTGAGGCACATGTAAGTCTAATAAATAAAGTAAAAAAATTCAATTTTTCCAAGGATAATCATTATAAGCCTTCAACTAGGTTAAAAGCAATCGTTCTTCTCTCGAGAACAAATTTGAGGAAGTTTAATGTGTCATTAAAAGTAATCCAAACTAATTGAGCTCAATGAGCTAGATCAATTATTCCAAGATTAATCTAGGAAATATTTCACGAGCTTCTCAAAGTATTAAAGGAAAAGTTTGCAATCTTAAAGAAAAATGTGTAGACCAGAATGAAGGAGTCAAGAAATTTTATTATCATGAATGATAATTTGTGAAATCCTAGAGAATAGGAGAATGATCCTCATTCTAATTTTGAGTCTGAGAATGTATCATCATGAGTAAGAGTTGTGTTCATATAAATATCAATTTGAGAGTTATTGAAAAAATGTTTTTAAACAATCATTCAACATTCTTAGGTTTCGTGTATCATGTCCAAGGGGAAGTTTGTGATCATTGTCATCAACAAGGAAAAAAATTTCAAAGTTAACTTCAAAAGAGCTTTCCAATCAGTATAACAATGTCAAACACGGTAATCAAAGGACAATTTCCATCTTCAAATTATTGAATGTGAATCTTCATCGAAGGAGAGACATATTTATTCATGATTTGGAAGAACTTCTTTCTTACTCTCTATCATTCATTCTCCTATTCTCTCCCCCTCCTAATTATTTTTTATGAGTAATCTTAACGTTTCTCTTATTCATTTAAATGTGAATATAGTCAAAATTGTAATAAGTCACCCTTTATTAATAAAAGGGGACATAATTTCATCCCGATGATTTGGAAAGTTGTATGTTATGGAGTAAAATTAAAAGATCGTGTGTGGGATAGCCAAAGATTGATTCGAAATTATATAAATTTTGATGAATTCACTAATCTTAAGAGTGGTCAATTTTATATGCTCATGAAAGATTAATAGTTTCGAAGAAACAAAAGTGATAGCAATTTCCTCTTTTCCTTCTCTCTATATTTTCCTATTTCTTACTATCTATAATTTTACCAAAATATCACTAAAGAAGAAAGTAGTTTGTTGCATTTTTTGAGGATTATATTACGAAACTTTGTGTTCTTAATCTTATCATGTCTTGTTGCTAGTAGAATTTTTTTCTATATCTATATGTGTTGAATTATTCTAATTAATTATTGTAGGTATATGATTTTATAAATGAAATATTAATCACGTCTCCGTTTTCCCTCTACCTTTCCTACTCTATCATAAAATTCCTCGCCTATTAGAAATTTCAATATTTTTCTACAATTTTAATAGAGTATCCATATGGGATCCCAATCGTCATGGCACTACACCTTATAATTCCATACACACGTAATAAATAGAGCTACCTCATTCAAGATGAATAATTGATTTAGAGAAGAATGCTTGTATATAGCATTCCAATGATAAGAATTTATACAAAATTGATGTAACTAGAATTAGGTGCAAGCTCGGAAAAGAAGGGAAGTTTAGAAAATTTTTACAAAAATATGGAATAGTTGTAACATCTAAATTTATGCCAACATTCCCCCTTATTACATTGTTTTTGCAAATGTACCCCTAAACAACTCAAATTTCACCCTTGAAGATATTTAGTGAGTATATCATCTACTTGTGCTTCGTAGGGTGGTATTCGAGCTGAATGTGGTAGTTCAAGATGTTCTTTTGAATGAAGTGACAATCAATGTCAAGTATGATTTATTTATTCATGAAAAATGGGATTCTACACGAACTTAAACACACTGTTTATCACAAAGAGAGAATAGGTGACTACTCTTCAAAAATGCCCATGTCATCAAAAATACAACTTAACCATATCGTTTCACACACAGGACCTCGTGCGGTGCGATATTAAGCCTCTATGGATGAAATAGAAACAACATTTTGCTTCTTTCTTATCCACGAGATAGGTCCAGATCCGAGATGTAAAATATATCTTGTACTTGACTTCCTGTCATCAATAGATCAGTGTGTGATCCGAGTTGACATATCTCTGTAAGAAGAATTGATCATTAATCTTATATTCTAAACCATAATCAACTCTACCTCGGACATATCTAAAAACCCGATTATCTCCAATCTAGTGACATTTCTTCGGCTCTTCGCATGAAATTGGAAGGATAGATAATAAGCATAGCATAATTTTGGTCTGGTATATGTCAAGTAGATGAGCTCTCCAATAAGATACTTGTAGAGTAGCATCTACTTAAGGTGAGTCCAAGAATTGTGAAAGTTGTAAACCTTTTTCCATGGGAGTGGATAAAGGTTTAAAATTTCACATTCTCGTACTTTTCTAGGAGTGTCTTCGCATACTTTATCTAGGAGAAAAAAATGCGATGCTTCTTTTACCATATCTCCAAGCTAAGACAATAATGTAGTAGCCCCAAATCGGTGATATTGAAGGTTATTTTGAGATCATTCTTCACATTATCAATTAGATATTGTGAACTTCTAGTGATCACAAGATCATCCACATATAAAACAAGAATGCAAATTTCTTTTCCTACCTTTTTTATGTACATATTTGAATCTAAGAGGCTACGAGTGAAACCATGCTAGAAAAGGTGATCATCTATCTTGATGTGCCATGCCCTTGGATATTATGTCAATCCATACAATGATTTGATGAGACGACATACCTTGTTATGATTTTTTTCATTAAAATAGCCTTCAAGTTAGGCGGTGTACACTTCTTCTTTCAGATCACCATTAAGAAAAGCACTCTTGATGTCTATCTACTTGAAGTTTCCATCCTTTTTCTATACTATTACCGTGAAAACTACTTTAATGGTCTCGATCTTCGTAGTGGGTGCAAAGGTTTATTCATAGTCAATGCCCTCTTTTCGAAGATATCCCTTTGCTACAAATTGTGTTTTACATTTTTGATAGATCCATCTCGCCTTATATTTTATTTTGAAACCCATTTTCAGCCTATGGGTTTATTTCTTATAGGCAAATCGACAAGGTCTGTTGGCTTGAAAATTTGTCGCCAGGCAGATCTATGGATAGACGGAGCCAATAGTGTGCGGGGCATAGTCCTTCTTTGAGCCAAGAAAGCTTAAACCGGTTTATTGCTATTCTACCGGCGGGAATGCATGCAAGTGTCACAATATTCGCCTTCGGGGTTTGGGATCTCATCCCGGAGAGAGGTATTTCCAAGCGTGAAAAAGTGGGAAAGAAATGAGGTGGGGACATAGAATAGATCTCGAAGGAGAAAAGAAATGAATTCCAAAGCATAAAGGTTAGAAGGTCTATGTTTTGGGCTGGTAGTAAATAGAGCCGAACCTACTTACATAGATTAATGAAGTAATCTTGATGAATAAATGACAAAAAAGTAGATATAGATTTAACAGAATAAGGACATAAATATGACATAAGAAAGATTAAAATGTTCATAACACACATATTCAGCACAAAGTCTTAATATTTGTATTAATATCTTTTTCTGTTACAATAGCTCAAAGTGTTTTCTTCTTACTTCTATTTTTCATCGAAAAAGTATCCACACACGAATACAACAAGTATTCCAGTATTTATAGAAGAAGAGAAGGAAAGAAGACAAAAGCAAACCAACCACTAATTACAAAATATCTACAAAATATCTAAAAGTCAATGTTGACTTTGGACAACTTTGTGGATGACAACATCCCATGGTGCAACATGGATGAGGTCATTGTTTTTACCAACATACTCTTAGATATTTACAAAAAGGAAGCCAAGAGGAAGAAAGCTATTCATTTTCGTCTCTTGCACCTGGAAGGAGGTATCTTGCTTTTGTTGTTGCTCGGGAGAAGTGATGTGAAATTGGGCCCGATATTCCATGAACCTGCTGATCATCAGCTGAAGTTGATCCTGGGCAAGATCCTTGTGGCGATCACTGATAACTTCACAAGTTTCACGTTCATCCATGAGCCTTTATGGGAGTTTGGAATATTCATTTCCTGCCTCTATCATGAACCCTATAAAGTCAAAAAAGGTCAGAGAAGGTTGTTGATGGATTCAATGTCAAAGGTGGCTTCTAGCCCCAACCCTTGTGAGATGATCTCCTTAAAGATCCGAATAGTTTCGTCTACCTTCCTCAAGGTGAAAGAAGGAGTGAGAAAGCCTAGAGACATTCTTAGGACAATTTGCTCCATCTGGTGCATAGCCTCCAAGGCTTCCTCCTTGAATTTATCAATCTTTTCCAAGACAAACTCCAACTGATCGACCCAGTAGTCCAAAGTAGAAAGGATTTTGTTGGGTGCTCTAGGGTGATCGAAGATGCCGAACTTAACTAGATCTTCAAGTGAAAAGTTGAGCATTTTCTGGAATGTTTCATGCTGCAAACTATCATGGTACATCTCTTCGGAGGTAGGTCCTACAATCACACTGGAGTCCCTTGTTCCCCTGATCAATGTTCTGATACAATTCGGTGAACTGACGATTACTCCCTCACTTTCTTTGAGGATTTGGTCTCTCAAGGCGGATACTGCCATACCTTGTTCGTCAATTTTGGCATATTCGTTTATCTTATCCTGACTCAAGACCTTAGGAGTTTCGGTGGTAGTTGTAGGAGGTGCACTACCCATTTTCTACAGGGCTTGGAGAAGATGCTTGTTCTACTCTTTTAGTAGCCTCTTCTCTTCCTTTGCTTCTTGGAGCTTCTTGCAAAGGGCATCCACTGCAGATAGGGCCTCTCCTTGAAGACTTTCAGAAGACATTCCCATTGTGACTTGGGTCACTGTATAATCTGTCAGAGACAGATCTTCTTTATTCTTGGAGGGATCGGGATATGCAATCTCCATTACTCTCTCTCCTGATGCACTCTGAGAGAAGAAGGTTATAGGCTTTTTCTTCTTAGCCCCCTTTGTTGCGATGATGGAGAAGTCCATCGGCGTGATAGGGACTTTCTTCTTTTTCTGGCCTAGATCTTTGGGAGATCCATGCTAGACTTAAGGGAACGGGACAAGAGGTAGAAGAGGGAGCAAGCTGTAGTGGATGAGGGGAAATGGGTAGAGACACTTAATGGTGGCGAGAGGGAGCCCGAGAAAGTGCTCACGGGAAGATGGGATCTGCAGGGGAGGTAGATGCGGGAAAGGAAGGGATCGAGAGATGAGAGAAGAAATGGTGGGGGGCATCTCCCAGAAAGAGGAGAAGATAGATGACGAGGAAGGGAGCAGGTAGAAGATGGGGGAGAGGATACGACCAAAGGAATGGTCACTTGGGTCATGCGAGGAGGAGAAGGAGGAGAGGGAGAAGGGATAGAAGGGACCTCAGCAATTGTAGTAGTGGCGACACCCTGAGTGGATGTGCCCGTCAGAACACCTTCCGCTGCTTCTTTCTCTAGGGATACCAGAGTTACAACCTGTTCTTGTTCAGTGGAAGGAGGAATTTCGGGAGCTCCCTCTTGAGCAGAGCTCGATTCACCTTCTTTTCCCTTGGCTCTACCCTCTGGCAGATGTTTTGTCCTATGCAGTGCGTTTTCCAATGGGGACGTAGTGAAATCTACCCGAGGTAGATGAGGCCATTCATCCCGCACCGGTGTTCTGTCCACCAAAAGTTTCTTTGACCATCTCTTCAATAGTGCTGGGGGCACTTTTGTTCTATCGATTGCAGCAAATGGCGATTATCCCCATACGTGTCTAGATACACCCGATCAACTTCTTGATCGGTAGTTTAATAACCCTTTGGAACAATGGCCATACCGTATTGAATAATATCTTCCAAGGTCAAGTGGGAGTCATCCTTTCTTCTAAGTTCAACCTCATGATACGAGTTGATATAGATGTCCTCGATCTGTGGAATGTGGATTGGATCTAGTTTTTCCTTGGGAAGGCAATTCCTTGGATCAAAAGTGGGCCTTCTTTGGGAAGTTGTGCTTTAGATTGAGCAGTTCTAGCTCTGCAAACATTTCCAGGGCTTTGTGGTGAGAAATGCAGGTGTATCTACCCACTATAAGGGGGAAAGGAGTTCCGCCCTTATTTCTCTTCAGACACTTCTCGTGGTATGTTATGAGTTGTCTAGATAGCTCCAACAAGACCAGCTTAGGGCTAGCCTACCTTGGCTATTTAGTGGACTCACCGGGAGAAGTTAGCTGCCCTAAGATAGGTGAAGGTGGGGAATTGGGTAAATAGTGCTGCCCACTTTTTAGTCGTTGTGACTATGCTCTTGGTCGTCCGACCGTGAGTCATGTTTGGCCTCAAAAGGTAGATGATGTTGTAGAAGAAAGCATAATCTATTTTGGTGAAGCTGTGGGATCTTTGTTCTCGGCTTCAGCTTCGGGTAGTATTCATATATTTTTACTTGAGGCCAAACCCCAGATCGGCTCGGTGTTGGATAATCCCTCTCCGAGGCATGAGCGTAGACTATGTAGGAGTTCATGTAGAACCTCCCCATTGTGGTGATTTATTATATTTGCTCGAGATATGGTGCTACTTATGATCTCCACCCACTCGAAGCATTGGTTAGGTACATTCTTGTTCATGGTTTCTAAGTACATAAGCATCCATTTGTGAAATTAATGGGTGTCGAAAGCCCAAATACTCTACTTAGGAATGTGATGGTATCACTTAGTTCCTCGAAGAAATCGCTACGGTGAATAACTTTTGGACATCTGGTTATCACCTTCTTATTCTTTAAATACACTTCATTCATCACGTGCATGCATTGGTCCTCATTATCCTCCCATGCCTTGATGCGTCCTCTTGGCTCATGGCCACAAAGTGTCGGTGGTGAGGGATGCCAAGCATGATTTCAAGCGTCGGGTAGTTAGGTTAATTATGACCTTGCCCTTTTCATTTTGACACATCTTGTGTCTTTATTGTAACAACGAGCCACCACCATCATAAATTCATTGTTCATGTGTGCGACGGGGATCCCTACGAAAAAATGCAGACCACTACGCACCGGTTTGTCCATCCAAGGACTTCCTATGACTCTCCTAGTTTTGGCCCGAAATCCTCCATGTCGATGTGACCGAGTTTGGAGTCTCTAACGTCCGAGGTCACATTCTCGCTGGGATTTGGGCATTCGACTCTCGGTATTTATACTTCATTTCTTCTTCTCGTAAGCTTAGCCTTGCCCTTTGACTTTGTTGGCTTTTTGCTTGATGTAGACATATATGGATTTGAGTTCGATTGCTTTGATCTTCAAGTAGGAGCGAAGTCCAATGCAAAAGAGCCATGTTAGCTATCGAGATCCTCCATTAAAGTGCTCTGAGAATGAGGAATTTAGCAATTTTAAGGCCTCACGATGCAGGGCTCAGGAACGCTGCAGGTTGCAGAGTTAATAGAATGGCACAAAAAAGGGAGTGTGACAAGGAACAAGCCAGCGCCAGAAGGGGCACAGGGCACAAGGATTTTTCATATGACATTATTGTTGTTGTAAGAGGGGATGCGCCTGCACCGTAAATGCAATTTTATACTTGGCACAAATAATTTTGGTGTTGTATAGGGGCAGGGTGCGCCTGCGGCGTAAGTATTTGACATGCAACATGGAAGTTTGGTGCACCAAAGGGCGTAGGTTTATTGCGTGTAGCACTAACTTTAGGTGCGCAAAAGGGGACTTGACGCAAAGCACGAGAGAAGCTTGCATGGCATATTATTGTTTTAAGAAGGGATGTGTCTGGGCTAGATTTAGAATTTTACTTGGTTTATACATGGCATAGGGGATTATGTGTTGCAATCAAAGTTCGTGTCCCTTCTTGGCACGACTGTGTTTCTTGTTGCAAGGGTGGCGATTGTGCCAAGGGGAAAATGTAGTATGGAAGAAATTTTTCAAGTTTTCTTTCTCTCTGATAGATTTGTGATCCTTTAGGCTTAACTCCACATTGATTCAGGCGATGAAGGGGGCAAAGTGAAAAAGTTTGTATCCATTTTTTAGGCGAGCCCTCTTGGCCAAAGCATATCGGAAAGAAGGTGTAAATAGCTTGGGAAGAGAGCTGCAAGAATGGTAGGGGCGGGGAGTTTAAGGTTTCACAGATCCATTATATCCTACCACACAAACAATCAAAACAAAACACAAGAGGAGTAAGAACCACCTACCCGGAATATATAGAATGTGAGAGACGAAACGGGGTCCATGAACGCGATACAAGGAGGACGGGCGTCTTTGACAGTGCGAGAGGAGTAAAGTTAATCGTGTGTTTTCAATTGTGAAAGTGACAAGGTGGGTGCGCCTATATATAGGCAAAGGTGTAATAAATGTGCCAACCACTTTTTCAAGGGGTGCACCAAAACATGTGTTGACACGTAAAACATTGCACCCTTTGGCGTGGATAAATGCGTGTCAACACGGAAATATTTGTGCCCTTGGCACAAATTTACTACTGTCAACACTTCATTTTGAGCGCCTTGGTGACCTAAAACATGGTGCAAAAATTTAGTTGTTAACATGAAGGCACATGCGCCCTGGCGCATGCAGAAAAGTGCGTCATGGGAAGGTGGAACAATTTTTGTGTCAACACGTCAAAGGGGTGCCAAAGGAAATGAAGGGGAACAAATTTAGTACGTGTTGCCATGAGATAAAAGATGCGCCCAGCCAAAAAAGGATAAAAATGACTAAGTTCGAGAGAACTAGATTTCTGAAAGGGTTTTTATAACAATCCAAACGCAGAGGGTCCCTGACGAGGGACTAGGGAAAAATTGTTATGGTTGCAGTAAAATTTCCCTAGTCAATTTTACGGGATAACAAGCTGGATCTTTGAGTGAAGCCCAAGGGTAGAGAACCCTAGATCAACATGTGCCTATCCATTTGGGCTATAGAGTCAAAAATAAGGGTGACCGGAGAAGGCAAACAAAATGGACAAAGAAAGGGAACACACAACAATAGAAATCAAACACACAACGAAAGTAAACTATACAAAGAAGAGAGCAAGCTCTACTTCTTGAAGATCTTCAGATGCTGCCCACTATAGGGAAGTGGGAGCTTGGTTCCATCTAGATAAGAGAGATAGAAGCTATTCTCTCTGTTGAGCTACCCGATCTTGAAAGGCCCTCTCCATAGTGAATCAAATTTCCGTGCATGCCCTTCACTCTCTTCGTTTGTCCCACAAAAGGACAAGATCTCCCACTTGGAAATATCTTTGCTTAGCCCTTTTATCGAACAATCTCTTAACTTGATTCTAATGTTCGGTGATCCTGTCGACCACTCTTACTCTTTTTTCTTCAAGTTCTATTAGATACATGATCCTCTTTTAAGGGAATTTTGAAAGTCTCATCTTCAATTGCTTGTGCAAGCGCGGAGCGAGGAGCTCTGTAGAAATGGGAAGTTCGGCGTCGGTTCGTCAATAATGACCAGCCTGAGGGGAAAAGCAGCCAATTTTGGCTTGCCGACAAATTGTTGGCAGAGCTCACACTTTGCCACCCGGAGGTCAGTATCTGAGCACAGGCGTCGCCAATAGTACCTGGCCTGGATGATCTTGTGTGCTGTAATGGAAGAGGAGAAGTGACCACCATAGGCCGAGTCATGAAAAATCTCAAGTAACTTTATCTGTTGTGGTTTGTCAACACATCGCAAGAAGATGCCATCAATTTCACCTTTGTATAAACCGTCATCCCAGATGACATATCCGCTGCTCGACCTTTATAGCACGCTTCTCCTTTGTAGTTAGATGAGCTGGGCATTCACCATAAGTGAGAAAGAAAGAAATATCAGAATACCATTCATCGCTAGTTGCGACACAAACAGAACCATGGGTAGAGAATCATTTATCCAATAGGCCTCGTGTTCCATCGATGCAATCATCCTTTTCCTCAAGGCCTCTCTAGATGATCTTGGCTTTCAGCCATAAGCTAACATAGGCCCTTGCCTCTTACTAGCTTGGTTGGTTTTATATCTAAATCATACTCCTGGACCTTTGCAATCTAATTCCCTCGCAAGCTCCCTAACTCCTGTTGAGTTAAGATGGACTTAACTGCCGTGTCAAGGACCAGTACCATTGTGTGAGAATTTAGAATGTAATACCTGAATTTTTTGACTGCTTTGACAATGGCGAAGGCATGTTTTTCTAACTGAGACATCTTCAATTCGTGAGGCTTGAGGGGAGAGCTCATGAATGCTATTGGGGATTCAACATATTCAAAATTCTTTTGCATTAAGATGGCTGACACAGTGTGCTCAGATGCATAGCTATACATAATAAAATCCTTGGAGAAATCGGGGCATACCAGATCGACGCGTGGGCAATGGAGGCTTTTATCTCCTTGAATGACTTCTTCCCTTCTTCACTCCACCGAAAAGTTGGTGACAATTTCATCATATTTGATATGTGGCGAGTCTTTTCAGCAAAGTCGGGAACAAAGCACTTGAGAAAGTTCACCTTTCCAAAGAAAGAGTGAACGCCGGTCTTGCTTATAGGTAAAGTAAGGCTCTGAATAGCCTTAACCCTTTCAACATCTATCTTCATCCCTTCCTTGCTTATAACGCATCCCAGCAACTTTCCTTCTATGACTCCAAAAATAGACTTTTTCGGATTTAGGTAGATCCCATGTTCCCGACATCTAATCAATACTTGTTCCAAATGATCGCAATGATCATTTCACTGTTTAGAGAACACAGTTAAGTCATCCAAATAAACCATGATGACCTTCCCCATCGTACCTTTGAATGCGAAGTCCATTGCCCATTGGAAGGTAGCACCAAAGTTGGTTAAGCCAAAGGGCATCTGTTATAGGTGAATGTAGCCGGGGGGGTAGTGAATGCTGTTTTGAATTGGTCTTGTGAAAGACTTCAATCTGATTGTAACTCGAAAAACCATCAAGCATGGACAACATTTCGATCCGATTCATCGCGAGAACTTGTTCCATTATGGGGAGTGGGTAGTTATCCTTCAAGGATTCTTGATTTAAGTTACGAAAATCTACGCATATGTGTATCTCGCCATTCTTCTTGCGTCTTGGCATAATGTTCACAACCCAAGCCTACTATGATGGATAGGAAAAATGTTCCTTACATCTAACATCTTCGAATTTTGGCTGGATAGTACCGAGATCTTAGGATTATAGTGTCTCTGTTTTTCGGTGAAAGGGTTTGACATCTTCTTTCAACAGGATGTCATGTTGGATGTCCTTTGGTTTGAAATACTTTAGATCGGCATAGGACCACGCCATACATCGATGTATTTCTTCAACAATTTCACAAACTTCCGCTTTTCCTCGAGTGTGCAACACTTTCCGATGTTCACAAACTATGGATGTTATACCAAACTTGAATTGGTGGTTAGGTTTCTCGGGGAGGAGTTAGGATCATCTCACCTTTTCTTCTTGACAAAACGATCGTGCTGCCAAACAAACGCTCTAAAGAAACCAGGCCTTTTAGAATTTTATTTTCTTTTGAGCCGATATATGCCATCGCTTATTCAGATTACCCGTCCTAATCGATAGAATGACTCATGGCATGTGGAAGTGGATCCTCTAAAATGAAGCTCACTAAAATTTTCGCCTTTTCGAGAAAAGGCAATAAGTTGATTGTCATCGTTGAATACCGCCAAAGGTCTTGAGAATTGTTTGGCACTCTTGGGCGGAAAACCACCTCGATGGTATATGTGTCTGTTTTCAAACCTAGGTGGGGAGCATGAGGGATCCGAGACGACTAATGAGTCAGCAATGTCATTCTGAGCTCTTGGAATGGATTTTATTGAAAAAGTGTCAAACTCCTCAATGTTGTCCCATACCGTGTTGTGGTAATGTCTAAGCCTTTCATTCTTCACTTGGTATATCCTTTTAACTTGATTTACAACCAACTTGGCATCACCCCTGTACTTTCGGGTTCTTGATTCCTCTTTCCCTTACGACTTGCATGCCAAGTAGCAAAGATTCATACTCAGCAGTATTATTCGTGTTGAAAAATTGCAATTTGAAAGAGAGAGGGATAATCTCCTCCTCGGGAGATATTAGCACGGCTCCAAAGACCGCACCCACTAGTCACGCAATTGCCATTAAAATGTAATGTCCAAATCTTGTTAACATCCTCTGCTTAGACGAGGACATCCATTTTATCAGACTCAGTAGATAAGAAATAGTTTCTCATCCCTAATGATTTGAAGAGAATTTGGGCTTTGGGGTCATCGGAGTTAGTAACCAAATACTTCTTTTGTGATTCTGGTTCCAACGTTAGCATTATACCTTTGACGGGGATTCTAGCCTTAGACCAGTCCATATGAATCTCTCCACCAACCTCATTTGTAAAAACTCCTTCCTAATAGAATTTCATATGCTGCGAATATTGGCAACAAGGACAGTCAGATTTTACTCTTTCTCTGGGAACATCGTAAATGCAAATTACGCATCTTTAATTTGACCGATCAGCAGAACCTCCGCTTGGTTTCCAAGGAATAACATCGTGGAAAGGCTTGGTAAGGGTGAGGCCGGGCATGGGTGACCTTTGCTAGCATGACATTATCGGAAGCCCCGGAATCAACTATGCGATTGCTTAGTTTATGGCCATTGATTATGAGGGAGAGATAAAAGGTTCTATCTTGCTTGATGCAAATGTCGAGGTGACATTTATGCGGGATGGAGGAGGAGTAGAAAGGATTCCTTTCGGGAAACACGAGTGGTTATGATAGCTTGGCTTTAGATGTATTCGGTCAACCTTACAAGATGCTTAGGATTGGGTGAAGATACTCAACTTCAGAAATTTGGATCTTGGTCTTTTTAGCGTGATCAATTATGTCAAGCGTGGCCAAGGGTTACATTGATAAAGGAATGAGTCCCTCATTTCACGACGATAGATTAGGATTACCGGTCTTTATAGGAATATGTGAGGACGGATTCGAGGAGGAGATAGGGGAAAAGATCTTTCCGAAAAAGACTTAATAACAGGTTGAGCAGGAAGGGGACTACCTCGTTTAGTGATGGTTGGAGGCGTGTTTGACACGGCCTCCTCTTTTTGTATCTTGGAAGTAACTTCCACTTATTTTTCTTGAGAGCGGGTGAAAAAAACATAGGATTGTCTGCTTGCATACCCTTGGGTACCCTCTTCTTCATTAGATTCCTCCTCATCAAATTCCATATACCCGATAGTAGAGTCACCAGTTAGTTCACCGACATTTTGATCATCTTCACCTAGTGATGAAGGTTCTTCATAATTTTTCTCCTCTTCTCCTTCGATCTCGGCTAAAGCATTGACTAGAGGAGCCTCAAGTGCCAACCACAGAGTGGTTGAAGGCAAACGCGGCCTTTGCGGACGCCATTTGTTGGAAGTGAAGTTTCTTCGTGGGATATCCCGGTATGAAGTGCTAGGAGAAGCTTGAGCTAGCTACTTCTTCAATGCAAGCAAGTCATTTGCCATCTTTTGAAATGGCGGATCAGACGAAGTGGTTGGAGAAGGGGTTGAAACTTTAAGCTTGGATGGGTCTCTTTTCAATTCACTAGATATTAGCAAGTTATCTTCAATTCGTATGACAATGGCAGGCGAGAACCAAAGTAGCGATTTTTTCCTCTAAGAGTAAGAAAATTACTTTTGAACTCATGGCGTTGAGGAAGAAACACTTCTAATTCTCTGGTGTGGGCAGCATGGCAGGTGGTACTCGGTTGATTAGTAAATTAAAACGAGCGATGAAATCGCGCATAGTTTCATTGACCTCCTTCTTTAGGTGAGTGATCTTTGATAGCAACACGAATGCGTCTTTGGAAGGCTTATACCTGTCTTCAAATGCAGCTCGTAATGTGGCCCAACTAGTAATAGATCCGGCCGGAAAATGCTGAAACCATTCTCGCTGCGGGTCCTTGCAAGGTCTCTAGAAAGAGGCGAACTGACACATCTTCATGGGTCACATCAAGAATGCTGCATGACATAATGAATGCAGATATATGTGAATCCATACTTTGGTTCCCACTCTCATCGAATCTTGGGAAATTCTTTCGGTTTCCATGTTGGAGTGCGTGAACAGGATGCGGCAAAGCCAGAGGGCCCATAGCATTTCCCCATGGTACTGCCATTTGAATGGCTGGAAAAAGAACGCGTGCTGGGAGGACGGTCCCACTGAGCAACAAAGTGCTGCAAAGTGATGTGGATGTTCCTTGTGAGAGATGCTTCCTTCGTGGAGGTGAGACACTCCTAGAGGACCGGTCAGTTGAGCTCGGTGACGAGAAGCATGCTTTGGTGTAACGCTTATTTGAAGTTGTGCCTTTGAAGTAGATCGAAAGTAGGGTCAACTTCTCCATGAGCTCTCTTGCTACGAGTAAATGGTTCACCCTCCAGTGTACCTTCCAGATCTGTAATATTTCGGAGAAGATTTAAGAACTCTTTTTGGTTGCACTTGCTGATTTTCTGATTTTTTGACAAAAATCAACAACATGTGCTTTTCTAGATATTTAATTTTATCCCTCTATTAGGCGATTGCGGTTTAATGATAAATTATCAATGAGGATAAAACGATGGTAAAACTTAGTAAGCTGATTTTGAGATCCGGGTTGACTTTTTAAAGAGTTTGAAATTTCTAGTAAAGCGTCGAAACTCGAGATCTAAGGAAAAATACAAGTTGTAAAAACTCAAATGAACTAAATATCTCTAACTAGACCCGATCTATGGATCTCTCGAAGAAAATTTTCAGTTTCGAGCATTTTTGCAAAAAAATTGGATTTTGAGCAAAAGGTTAAAATTTGCAAACAGGTATTGATTTTTGACTTTTTCCTGATTTTCTAACCTACCACTACCATGGATCTGGTAGATCTGTTCGATCCCTAGCGGAGTCGCCAAAAGCTGTTGGCCCAAAAATTTGTCGCTTGGGAGATCTATGGATAGACAGAGCCAACAGTGTGCGGGGCATAGCCCTTCTTTGAGTCGTGCGAAGCGAAACTAGTTTATTGCTATTCTATCGGCGGGAATGCATGCAAGTCTCACAATATTCGCCTTCGGGGTTTGGCATCTCATCCCATTAGAGGTATTTCCAAGCGTGTGAAAAGAGGGAAAGAAATGAGGTGGGGAGATAGAATAGATCGAAGGGAGAAAAGAAATGAATTCAAAGCGAAAGGTCGGAAGGTCTATGTTTTGGGTGGTAGTAAACAGAGCCAAACCTACTTGCATAGAAGAACGAAGCAATCTTGATGAATAAATGATAAAAAAGTAGAGATAGATTTAACAGAATAAACACATAAATCGACATAAGAAATATTAAAATGTTCATAACACACATATTCACACAAAGTCTTAATATTTGTATTAATATCTTTTTCTATTACAAAATCTCAAATTGTTTTCTTCTTACTTCTATTTTTCATCTAAAAGTATACACACCTGAATACAACAAGTATTCCAAAGTATTTATAGAAGAAGAGAAGGAAAGAAGACAAAAGCAAACTAAATACTAATTTCAAAATATCTACAAAATATATAAAAGTCAATGTTGACTTTGGACAACTTGGTGGATGACAACATCCCATGGTGCAACATGGATGAGGTCATCGTTTGTACCAACATACTCTTAGATATTTACAAAAAGGAAGCCAAGAGGAATAAAGCTATTCATCGTCATCTACGCGGCTGCAAGGGGGTATCTTGCTTTTTACTGTTGCTCGGGAGAAGTGATGTGAAACTGGGCCCGATATTCCATGAACCTGCTGATCATCGACTGAAGTTGATCCTGGGCACGATTCTTGTGGCGATCGCTGAAAACTTTGCAAGTTTTACGTTCATCCATGATCCTTTCTGGGAGTTTGAAATATTCATTTCCTGCCTCTATCAAGAACCCTATAAAGTCACGATAGGCCAGAAGGTTGTTGATGGATTCAGTGTCAAAGGTGGCTTCTATCCCCATCCCTTGTGAGACGATCTCCTTAAAGATCCGAATAGTTTCGTCTGCCTTCCTCAAGGATAAAGAAGGAGTGAGCAAGACTGGAGACATTCTTAGGACAATTTACTCCATCGGTGCATAGCCTCCAAGGCTTCCTCCTTGACTTTATCTATCTTTTCCAGGAAAACTCCAACCGATCAACCCGGTAGTCCAAAGTAGAAAGGATTTTGTTTGGTGCTGCAGGGTGATCGAAGATGCCGAACTTAACTAGATCTTGACTGAACAGTCAAGCATTTTCTGGAATGTCTCATGCTGCAACCTAGCATGGTCCAACTCTTCGGAGGTAGGTCCCTGCAATCGCACAGAGTCCCTTGTTCACTGATTGATGTTCGATACAATTCGGTGAACCCGGCATCGAGAGGGAGGTTGAGAAAGTGCTCACGGGAAGAAGGATATCTGTAGGGGAGGTAGATGCGGGAAAGGAAGGCAGGTGAGAGATGAGAGAGAAGAAATGGTGGGGGATAGCGTTGTGAGAGAGGAGAAGATAGATGATGAGGAAGGGGGAATAGTAGAAGATGGGGAGAGGATATGACCAAAGGAATGGTCACTTGGGTCATGCGAGGAGGAGAAGGAGGAGAGGGAGAAGGGATAGAAGGGACATCAGTAGTTGTAGTAGTGGTGACACCACGAGTGGATGTGCTGTCGGAACACCTTCCTCTGCTTCTTTCTCTGGGGATACCGGACTTACAACCTCTTCTTGTGCAGTGGAAGGAGGACTTCGGGAGCTCCCTCTTGAATAGAGCTTGATTCACCTTCTTTGCCCTTGCCTCTACCCTTTGGTAGATGTTTTGGCCTGACAGGTGCATTGCCCAATGGGGATGTAGTGAAATCTACCCCAAGGTAGATGAGGCCATTCATCCGCACCAGTGTTCTATCAGCCGCAAAGTTTCTTTGACCCTCTCTTCAATAGTCTGGGGCACTTTTGTTCTGTCTACTGCAGAAAATGGAAAGTTGTCCCCATCTGTGTCGAGATACACATGATCAACTTCTTGATCGGTAGTTTGATAACCCTTTGGAACAATGGCGACATCGTATTGAAAAATCCTTACCAAGGCCAAGTGAGAGTGGTCCTTTCTTCTCAGTTCGACCTCATGATACAGGTTGATATAGATGTCCTCGATCTGCGGAATGTGGATTGGATTGAGTTTTTCCTTGGGAAGGTAATTCCATGGATCAAAAGTGGGCCTTGCTGGGAAGTTGTGCTTTAGATTGAGTAGTTCTAGCTCTGCAAACATTTCCCAAAGGCTTTGTGGTGAGAAATGCAGTGTATCTCCCACTGTAAAGGGGAAAGGTTTTCTACCCTTCTTTCTCTTCAGACACTTCTCGTGGTATGTTATGAGTTGTCTGGAAAGCTCCAACAAGACCATATTAGGGCCAGCGTACCTTGGCAATTTAGTGGGCTCGCCCGGGGAAGTTAGCTTCCGAGATAGGTGAAGGTGGGGAATTGGGTAAATAGTGCTCCCCACTTCTCGACCACTTTGTGACTATGCTCTTGGTCATCTGACTGTGAGTCATGTTTGGCCTCAAAAGGTAGATGATGTTGTAGAAGAAAGCATCATTGATTTTTGTGAACTGTGGGATGTTGTTCTCCAACTTCAGCTCCAGGTAGTATTCATATATTTTTACCTAAGGCCAAACCCCGCATCATCTTAGACTTGGATAATCCCTCTCCGAGGCAACAATGTAGACTACGTAGGAGTTCATGTAGAACCTCCCCATTGTGGTGAGTTGTTGGAGATGCTCAGATATGGTGCTGCTTATGATCTCCACCCACTCGAAGTGTTGGTCAGGTACATTCTTGTTCATGGTTTCTAAGTACCTGAGCATCCATTTGTGAAAGTAATGGGTGTCAGAAAGCCCAAATACTCTACTTAGGAATGTGATGGTATCACTTAGTTCCTTAGAGAAATTGCTACGGTGAATAACCTATGGCCATCTAGTTATCACCTTCTTGTTCTTTAAATACACTTCATTCATTAGTTGCATGCACTGGTCTTCATTATCCACCCATGCCTTGATGCAGTCCTCTTGGCTCACGGCCACAAAGTGTCGTGGTGAGGGATGCCAAGCATGATTTCGAAGTCTTTGGGTAGTTAGGTTAATTATAACCTCGCCCTTTTCATTTTCGACACATCTTGTGTCTTTATTGTCAGAATGAGCCACCACCATCATAAATTCATTGTTCACGGTGTTGATGGGGATCCCTCTCGGCAAAATGCAGACCACCGCCCACCGGTTTGTCCATCTAAGGACTTCCCGTGACTCTCCGGTTCTCGGCCTGAAATCCTCCATGTCGATGTGACCGAGTTCGGAGTCTCTTACGTCTAGGTCACATTCTGCCTGGGATTCGGGCATTCGACTCTCTGGTATTTATACTTCATTTCTTATTCTATAAGCTTAGCCTTGCCCTTCGACTTTGTTGGCTTTTTGCTTGATGTAGACATATATGGATCTTAGTTTAGTTGTTGATCTGCAAGAAGGAGTGAAGTCCAACGTAAAAGAGCCATGTTAGTGTCGCCGATCCTCCATTAAAGTGCTCTGAGAATGACGAATTTAGCAATTTTAAGGCCTCGGGGCATTGTGGTGCAAGAACGCTGTAGGCTGCAGAGTTAATAGAATGGCGCACAGAAATAGAGAGTTACAAGGAAAAAACTAGCGCGGAAGGCGCGGGCGCAAGGATTTTGCATATGACATTATTGTTGTTGTAAGCGGAGATGCACCTACGCCGTATATGTAGTTTTATACTTGGTGCAGATAATTTTGGTGTTGCATAGGGGCAGGGTGCGCCTGTGGCGCAAGTATTTGACATGCAACATGGAAGTTTGGTGTGCCTAAGGTGTGAGGTTTATGCGTGTAGCACTAACTTCAGTGCGCAAAAGGGACTTGGCGCGCAGGCGAGAGGAAGCTTGTATGGCCTATTATTGTTGTAAGCGGGATGCGCCACGCTAGATTTAGGATTTTAGTTGGTTTATACATGGTGCAGGGGGATTATGTGTTGCAATCAAAGTTGGTGCGCCTTCTTGGCGTGACTGTGTTTCCTGTTGCAAGGGTGGCGATTACGCCAAGGGGAAAATGTAGCCTGGAAACAATTTTTCAAGTTTTCTTTCTCTTTGATAGATTTTTGATCCTTTAGGCTTAACTCCACATTGATTCAGGTGGTGAAGGGGCATAGCGAAGAAGTTTGGATCCATTATTTGGCAGATCCCTCTTGGCAGCAGATCTAAAAGAAGGTGTAAATAGCTTGGGAAGAGATACTTGCAAAACGGTAGGGTGGGGGGTTTAAGGTTTCACAGATCCATTGTATCCTACCACACAAACAATCAAAACAAAACACAAGAGGAGTAAGAACCACCTACCCGGAATATATAGAATATGAGAGGCGAAACGGGGTCGACGAACGTGATACAAAGAGGATGGGTGTCTTTGATAGTTGCAGAGGAATAAAGTTAATCACATGTTTTCAATTGTGAAAGTGAAAGAGTCGGTGCGCCTATATATTGGCAAAGGTGCAATAAATGCGCTAAACACTTTTTTCAAGGGGCGCACCAAAACATGTGTCGACACGTAAAACATTAACGTCCTTTGGCGCGAGATAAACACATGTCAACACGTAAATATTTTGCCCTTGGTGCAAATTTACTACTATCAACACTTCATTTTGAGTGCCTTGGCGCACCAAAACACGGCGCAACAATTTAGTTGTTAACATGAAGGCGCATGCACCCTGGCGCATGCAGGAAAGGCGCGTCATGGGAAGGTGCAACAATTGTTGTGTCAACATGTCAAAGGGTGCGCCAAAGGAAATGAAGGGGGCGCAAATTCATTCTGTGTTGCACAAATAAAATATGCGCCCAGCCAAAAAAGGAAAAAAATAACTAAGTTCGAGAGAACTAGATTTCCCGGAAAGGGTTTTTGTAACAATCCGAACGTAGATAACAGTCCCATGTATAGTTTTGTATGAGTGAGTCATATTCGTATCCATGGATTATTTCCACTTTGAGGTTGAATGAGTGTTTCACAAATATTATCAACCTTGTAGCTATTAATCAATGTAATAGTCCATTTAGATTGGTATGAACTACCTCTAGACATTTTTGGCATGGAAGGTGATTGCCATAAACGGATCCCTATGTTGTTTTCCTATAATACAACCAAGGAAAAGAGGAAAGGAATTTGAAATTTTGACAAGTCCACATAGCATTGCTTTTGAAATCAATTGGTGCAAAGATCCAATGAAATGTGACCATATCAAGTAATTCCATATGGCACTATATTCTAATGTAGAGGCAGATATAGCTACCGCAAAAGATGAAATGGTATCTCTTAGAAATTATCTAGCAATAACCATACCTTATCTCAAGATCAAACATCATTTGATACCATTTTGAACCATAAATTATACCTTTACATGGTGATTTAGGAGTTGACTTATTGAGAAGAGGTTGTTAGTTAATCTAGGAATGTATAGTACCTTTGTAAATGTATAAATTTGTGTTCCTAGTGGAATAGTGACTTGGCCTATTCCTTCGCAACATACTCTTTTCATCATCGATATTCGACCAAATTTTAAGTGGGTTGTTGTGTCGGCGTATCAAAAAAATTAGTGTCACCCGACATATTCTTACTAGAATTTGAGTCTATCAACCGAGATATTTTGTGTGGGCTATGAGATCTAGGAGACTAGCACATGGTTCTTACTACAATTGGCTCTTTCTAGTGTTTCCTCATTAGATTCATCATCCTGTTGGTGTGAGATTTTCCTTCTACTTTATTCCACGAGGATTTTGTTTTGATTTTTGAAAATAGTCACGGCCGATATTCTTTCTTGATATTCTTTTTCATTATAACATGAGTTTTCGGTTTCATGAGTGTTGAAGACCATATTTTTTAGTTTTGAGATTTCTTTTTTTCAAGCCATTATAACATGATTTTTCGACTAGTAAATAAATAATTAAAAATACTATAAAAATTTAAAAATCGTGTAAATTCTAGATGCCCTGCACCTTGGTACACCATCATTTTATATGTTTTTAGTCATGTTTTTGAGATTTCTTAAATACAAAAACTACAAAAAGTGACACGAGTTATATTCTTTGACCCTTTTGATGTTGATGCACCTATGTTTACTTCTCTACGGGACCCTTTCAATACTTCTTTCCAAGTTGTGGCTTCGAGAAAAGGGCTTTGTCTTGCACCTCATCTTCGACTGAATTAATGGCCTCTTCTTTCCTGCAACAAGTTCACGAGTTCTTTGAACATCACTTTTTTTTAGAGACATTCATTTTCTTAACAATCTCTCAGAACTAAGAAGGGAGTTCTGTCAAGGTGATCAGAACCAGAATTTTGTCTTCTACCATCTCACTGAGTGCTAATAAATTTGTTGTCAACTTAGCCACCTGACATAAGAACTCCTCAACTTTCTCATCTGACCCCATAGATAAGGTGTGTAATTTTGACCAAATATGGAGGATCTTAGACTAATGCTTTTACTTTAAGACGGTTTCTAACCTATCCTAGGATTCCTTCAATTTATTTGCATCCCAAACATGAAGTTACACGTCATCAGTGATACTATGCATAATCAACATTCGTGAGTTTCACTAGTTATCACATATTTTATGATCTCATTAGGGTTAGTAGGAACTATCATAAACCTTGTTATGATACGCATTAATCCCTCATAGTAATGGATGTTGCGTATATTTTTTTCTAGGTGCATAATTTAGCCCTTTCGGTAATTGTGCATTGTAAAGAAGCAAATTCAAAGCGAGACATTGTAACAAAAAAATAAAAAAACTTTTATTAATTTCAGAGAATTATTACAAGTCTTCACTCACTATTGAGAGAATCGGGCTCTAAGATGTGATCGATACTCACATGTTGATAGTCAGCGATGCTTATTTGGGCGTTCTTCCTTATCTTCTTAGTTTGCTTCATAACCGGTTTCAAGGTCTTCCCGAACTCTCTTTTCTTAGTAGTTGAGGTCAAGAAGGAAATTTTCTAGGAGTCCTTTTGAAACTGATTCATTGAATACAAGGTTGAAAGTAGTATGAAGCTCGTTAAGAAAAGGAAAATAGAACCCAAAGATTTTATGAGCGTCTTCATGGTGTTCTACAGCTTGCGAGTCTTCATGTTGGATCTCGGAAGTCCCTACACTTTCTCTCATGCTTGAAATATGATGAAGATTTATTGGACACAACTTCAATTTATTTGAGGCTTTTTTTTGTTGATTCTCCTTATATCTTGGCACTTCTATTTTCATTCCTTGATATAATATATGGGATCTTCTAGCCTTGTTTCCTTCCATGTCAAAAGACAGTTATCTCTTCTCACATCCATGTATATCATAAATTTCAGCATTTGTTTGAATTTATTGACTTATTTTTAAGGTAATGCTAGTGCTAATTTACACATGTTTATGGGGATTACATATGACTAGGTAGAATCTCCAATGCAAACAAGATTTCACCAATTCAGCAATAGAAAAAGATAATGCTTTACTAACCTAAGAAATTATTTAGTTTTCATATATCCAGTCCAATTGGCATAACAAGGACAAGATGGTGGGCGCTTGGTAGACCAACATTAATTATTTACACCACGTAAATTTCCATGTAAGTCGCTGAAATTAAGGAAGAAAGCGTTGCACAACAAATCACTACAAATTCCAATGTAGTAACACTAAAAAAGTAGGTGGCACTTCAATAGAAATGCCAAATTAAAATTTTGAAAAACATGGAGTAATTTGTTGTAAATGTTGGAAATTCCACATCCAAATAGAAAAAGGAACCAAGTGCCACATTTACAACAAAATTTAGGTCGAAATGATGCAAAATGTCACGTCCACAAAATTGTTTTAATGACAGTCACTTTTTACTTTGTTACTTGCTATCACATCTATTTTTGCAAGATTTTAATTACTCCACACTAAACTTCCCAAGAATCGCTGCTGATCCTGAATATTCTTCCGACATTTTGGTCCATGGAATGCTACACTCGATACTAGATTGGAGAAATCATTTAAATAAGAGAACTTGTATATTACATTTTAATGATAAGTATTTTTACAAAATGGATGCAACAAAAATTAGGTGAAAGCTTCAAAAATAAGGGAAGTTTAGAAAAATTAAAAAATATGTAATAGTTATAACTTCTATAGTTATGCCAACATGAGCGAAGGACCTAGAGTCTCAAAGCATTTGCGCATACCCACCAAATTATCCATCCGAAAAAATTTCTTACGAACACGATCATAGCATCCACTTTGTCGTTCCTTTCAATAAGTAATAAATGATGCCTACCAATCACTAAGCTCTAAACATTTTGTTGTCACTAAACTTAGCTAAGGATAAGACCTTAATATTATTTATGGTGAGCTTGATGATGGAAAGAATAGGAATTATGTATATCTTGACCCCTTGAGTGCATGTAGAGTGTCACTTTACTCATGTTAATAATAGTCAATTAGGAATGATGTATATTTCTTTGCTAATGTCTTAATATTTCATTATAGATGATCTTAGTATTTGTTAGGATCAAAATTGTGTATCCTATGACCCCTAAAGAGTGTATGTACTCCCACACTTTACTCATTGTAATAATATTTGTCCTTGAATGTTTCCTAACAATTGGTAATATCTTAAAATTTAGTTTTGGCTAAGATGAGATACTACTAGGCTCTAAACTATGAATGTCTTGACCCCTAAAGAGAGCATGTATTTCAACCTTTTGATAATTGCATTAATAGTTTTCTTCTCAATTATACCTAGCTACTACCAAGCTCTCAATATTTTTTATGGTTGACCTTAGTGACTATTGGACCAGAACTATGTATGTCTTGACTCCTAATGATTGAATGTACTATTGCAATTTTATAATTGCATTAATATTTTCCTATGAATGATGTCTAGTGACCAATAAGCTCTAAATATTTCATTAGGATGACCTTTAGAACTGCATGGTAGTACTACGTAATTCTGTCTACTCAATAATGAATGTCAAGCAAGAATTTTCTTATTTTACTAATATTTGTACTGCAAATGATGCCTTCGTAACACCCACAAATTTCCCCTATAAAACCCCGAGAAACCCAAAAGAAAACAAGGAAAATTATGGAATATTTTTATTTTTTTTGAAAGGTTCTAAAGCCGTAGCTAGGATTTTAATTAAATCTATATTACAAAAAAAATAGGCTATTAAATGGAAGTCGGGATTAAAATAATAATTAGTTACTATTGGCCCAACCCTATTAAAATATTTTGGTTTTATTTCCCCTATTTAGCTCTATTTCTTAAATCAAATATTAATCCATTTTACTCTTTTCTATTCATCCTGAAGGGTCTTATCAAATCTATTTATTGAATGGCCCCAAATTAAATTAAAAATTTTATTAGGTAAGATTAATACTCTCCTATTTAAAAATAAATCAATTTAACATGGTTAAATACCTAAGGTGTCAAGAGTACACATCATGGTCTAACCCCTTACGCCCCATTTGACATTACACACACATATTTTAATTAAAGTATTCCCACTTAAATACGTCATCACTTAAGTGATGTAGGGTGCATCCTACACCATTATATTTAATCTATCTAAAACATTAGATCTAAGCTAGACTAAAGAAACCCTAGATATCTTGTGGGTCCTCTTATATTCATTTTCTAAACCTAATCTCTCATTTCTCTTATTTTGTTTTGTAGGTTATGGAAGGAGAAGATGAAAATGAAACCATGGAGGCCATTAGAGAGGATTGGAAGCTCTTGTTTGCTAAGTTTCGTGTTTAGGGAGAGGATATACCCATTTCCTTTGTGGGTGTTGGTCTTTCTTCCTTATTTGTATTCATTTATTAAAATTATTTTACTTGCGGGTTCAAAGTGTATACTTTGTATGTACGACCATTTGGGAAAAACCCACAAACCCTACGTATTCATTTTACATATAAAACATTCTTGTATATATATATATATATATATATATATATATATATATATTTCTCTTGTAAAAATACACCCCCTTTTTCTACATATATAAATTAATATATATATATATATATATATATATATATATATATATATATATATATATATATTATACTACCATGGAAGGAAATTTTGCATAGGCCATAGGCCTAAGGAATGGACGCATTTTTTTATTAAACAAGGTTGGTTTTCATTTAATTTAAGGGGTTGAGAATATTTTGGGGGGAGGGTCACCGACCCCACCCCCACCACATATATAATATCGGTTAGGGGTAGGGTGGTACCCCTCCTCCCAAACCTTATATTTAAAACAATAACAAAAAAATGTGGCGCATGCCCCAAGCCCTACTTTTGCCACACATTCAAACTACATTTTTATATTCTAATTTTACTTTCTTTAATTTTTGCAAATTCACTTTACAATAAAACCACATATTTAGCATTTTGGATTTTACTATTAATCTTAATTACAACCAAAGGAAAAGTATTTATGTGTGTGTGTGTGTAATATGTATTATATTATACGTATTATATACATTTAAATAATGATTTTATCAATTTGAAAATATTCATGTATATTATTAATATATATATCTATTGTATATCAATAATATAATTATTTATTTATTAAAATAAGTTCCCTTAGAAATAGGGAATTCAATAAAAGTAGCCAAATGGGTTTGTGTGTAAAGGTTTAAATTTATATACATACGTAAAAATGAAGAGGTTTATAGTTATAAGAGGTGTGTCTCATGCTTTAAACCAACTAAATTGTCATTTAAAGAAGAGAGCTTGTATATTGCATTCTAATGATCAGAATTTAAACAAAATGGATGTAACCAAAATTAGGTGCAAGCTTCGAGAAAATAAGGTAATTTTATAAAAATTACAAAATATGTAATAGTTATAACTTCTACAACTATGCCAACATGAGCGAGAGGGACCTAGAGTCTCAAAGCATTAGCGCATACCCACAAATTTATCCATCTAAAAAAATATTATCACCAACATAATCATGGCATCAACTATTTCATTCCTTTGATAAGTAATATATGATGCCTTTAAATCACTAATCTCTAAATATTTCATTTTCACTAAACTTAGCGAAGGATAAGCTCTTAATACTTTTTTATGGATGAGCTTAGTGATGGAAAGAATAGGAATTACATATATCTTGACCCCTTCTGAGTACATGTAGAGTGTCACTTTGCTCATGTTAATAATAGTGTATTAGGAATGATGCATATTTACTACTAATGTCTTAATATTTCATTATGGATAACCTTAGTGATTGCTAGGATCAAGATTGTGTATGTTATTACCCCTAAATAGTGTATGTATTTCCACACTTCACTCATTGTAATAATAGTTGTCATGTGAGTGTTTGATAATGATTGATAATATCTTAAAATTTATTTGTCGCTAAGTGAAATCTTTGCTAGGCTCTAAACTATGAATGTCTCGACCCCTAAAGAGAGCATGTATTTCAAAAATTTGATCACTACATTAATAGTTTTCTTGTGAATTATACCTAGCTACTGCCAAGCTCTCACTATTTTTTATGGTTGACCTTAGTTACTATTGGACATGAACTATGTATGTCTCGACCCCTAAAGATTGAATGCACTATTGTGATTTTATCATTGCGTTAATATTTTTCCTATGAATGTTGCCTAGTGACTAGTAAGCTCTTAATATTTCATTGGGGCTGACCTTGGGAAGTGCTACAATAAGTACTCCATAATTCCTATCCACTCAATAGAGAATGTCAAGCCAAAATTTTATTTTTTAATAATATTGTACTATGCAAATGATGCCTTGTGTAACACCCACAAATTTCCCATATAAAACTCCAAGAAACTCGAAAGAAAACATGAAAAATTATAGAATAATTAAAAAAAAAAAAATGTTCCAAGGCCTTAGCTAGGATTTTAATTAAATCTATATTACAAAAATTAGGCTATTAAATTGTACTCGGGACTAAAATAGTAATTATTTACTATTGGGACAACCCTATTAAAATATTTTGGTTTCATTTCTCCTATTAAGCTTCATTTCTTAAATCAAATATTAATCCATTTTACTCTTTTTGCTATTCAGCCCCATGGGTCTTATTAAATCTATGTATTGAATGGCCTCAAATTAAATTCAAAATATTATTAGGTAAGATTAATAATCTCCTATTTTAAAATAAATAAATTTAACATGGTTAAATACCTAAGGTGTCAAGACTACACAACATGGTCTAACCCCTTAAACCCCATTTGACATTACACACACATCTTAACTTAAACATTCTTGATTAAATACCCCATCATTTAAGTAATGTAGGGTGCATCCTACACCATTAGATCTAATCTATCTAAACCACTAGATCTAGGATAGACTAAAGAAACCCTAGATATCCTTATGGGTTCTCTTATATTCATTTTCTAAATATAATCTCTCATTTCTCTTGTTTTGTTTTAAAGGTTAAGGAGGAGTAGATTAAAATGAATCCATGGAGGCCATTAGAGAGGATTGGAAGCTCTCTCCTTTGCTATGTTTTTGTGTTTTGGGGAAGGATCTACCCATATCCTTTTGGGTGATGGTCTTCCTTCCTTATTTGTATTCATTTATTAAAATTATTTTACTTGTAGGCTCAAGGTGTATACTTTGTGTGTACACCCATTTGGGAAAAACCCCTAAACCCTACGTATTCATTTTACATATAAAACATGATTATATATATATATATATATATATATATATATATAACAGATCTATACTTGGCCGTGGAAGGAAATTTTACTCAAGTTGCAGGCTGAGGAATGGCCTCATTTTTTTTAGTAAACAAGGTGGGGTTTTGATTTAATTTAAAGGGTTGAGAACTTGTTGGGGGGAGGGGCACCGACCCCACCCCACCCCATATATAATATAGTTTGGGAGTGGGGTCGACGATTTACCTTCCCCCAACCTTATATTTACAATAATAAAAACAAATGTCGCCGCATCCCCAGCCCTACTCCCATGCATTCAAACTACTTTTCTATATTTTAAATTTACTTACTTTCTTTAGTTTTTCCAAATTCAGTTTACAATCAAACTGCATAGTTAACATTTTGGATTTTACTATTAATCTTAATTACAACCAAACGAAAAGTATTAATATATTTTTATATATATCTTTATGTGTGTGTGTGTGTGTGTGTGTGTGTGTGTGTGTGTGTGTGTGTGTGTGTGTGTGTGTGTGTGTGTGTGTGTGTGTGTGTGTGTGTGTGTGTGTGTGTGTGTGTGTGTGTGTGTGTATGTATATGTATATGTATATATGCAGTATATTATACCTATTATTTACATTTACATAATGATTTTATCAATTTGGAAATAATATATATTTATATATATATATATATATATATATATATATATATACTATTAATCAATAATATAATTATTTATTTATTAAAATAAGTTCCCTTAGAAATAGGGAATTCAATAAAATCAGCCAAATGGGTTGGTGTGTAAAGGTTTAAATTTATATACATAGGTAAAAATGAAGATCCTTATAGTTGTAAGATATGTGTCTCATGCTTTAAAACAACTAAATTATCTAACTCCAAATAATTTAGATAACACCTTAGATGGTATAATTTATTTTGATTTATTCATTTTCATACGGAAAATTTTTTGATAGCAACAAAGGGAGAGTTATATTTAGAATTCAATTCTAATTATTCCTTCAGGTACATCACTTGAATAGGAGATATGTAACATACTTAGATAAAATTTTATCCCATCCTAGGAGGATTGTCAAAAATACATAAGTGATCAACACTCATTTTCACCAGATAACACTAATCTATTCAAAACATATTTAACATACAACTTTCAAAGCAAAACATAGATTTAAGAATAATGCCCCTTTCATCACAAAACCATTATAGGATTTATATTTCATACAAAATAATGCAAGTCCTAAGAAACCATTTACAATAACTATCCACCAAAATATAATATTACATCCAAAGTACTAAAGATACAATTTACTAGTTGAGGAGTATTGAGAGTACAAATTACAACTTCACATGTCTTTCTCTAAAAAGATCACTTCATCCAATGAGTTCCACCATCTTCATCAAGCCATGCAAAAAAAAAAAAATGGGGAGTAGGCAACACTCTCCACCCAACCAAAATATCCAATGAGGGAGAGAAGCCTTCTTCCTCATTGGCCCCCGAGCCCCAACAAGGAAGCAATGAGGGCTATTTAGACAACCATGGAAACTCAAAAATGGCTTCCACACACACATTCAATCAAGAAAATAATGAAATAACACAATACCAATTTCTTTACAACCAATCAACAAATATCAAAACACAAAGGCTTCATGCTAAATCCATGGAGGAGAAAGGAACATGGGGGTTCTTCTTATGCCTCCCAAGGGCTTGGGTGTCCACTTATGAGCCTCCAAAAACTCCATCACAATACACACAACACTCTTATTCCTCCCTCCAAGAAGATACACCACTCTTATTCCTCCCTTAAGAAATCAACCCACTATTATGCCTCCCTCAATCTTATTCCTCCCTTGAGAAAATATCAAGATAAACACAAAACATATTTATCAACAAGGTGGACATCCCAACCCAACTCCCTCCTAAAATACCCAATAACATTTCTCTTATGCCTCCCTCAAGTTTTACCCCCATTTCCATTTCTCCCACAACCTAAGAATCAATTCTATTTCCAACAATCATAACCAATATAACAATCAACATCTACACATAAGAGCACAACAAAATGGTAAGGTAAAAAAGGTGGGGTAATACCTCACAAATGAAGAGTATTATTACATAACAAGATCTAAAGATTCAAAAATACTAAGCAACCATCTTCCACTCCAAGCTCCATTCTCAAGCAAGCTCTCCAAAATTCCAAGTATTTCAAAAAAAGAGAAAGTAAGTAACCCCAAATACTTCCCGAAAATCCCAGTAACTAAAAAAAGAGGGAGAGGGAGATGATGTGGTTTCATGTAGGATGCCGCATCATTTCTTCTCCATCCCATATCACCAAAATCAAACCCATACCCCAAGGCATAATAAATGGGTGGTTGAGAGGTATGACAAACATTTTATACTCACCACTCCAACCCACACCCTTTAAGGAAAAAAATTAAACACATGTAATAATAGAAAATCAAATCTCACCTTTTGCCTTTCAAAATACACAATGGGGTCTATTTTTTAACCCCCAACCCATAGGTAGGGTTTGTATAAGAAATTACTGGGTGTGGGACAAGTTTAACTTGTCCATAAGCCTCAAAAATGCCCTTGAGCCCAAATCAGATTTTCCCTAGTAGGATGGAGTGTACAACACTCAAAATTAGATACAATAAACTAATATAAATAAGAAAAAAAGAACCAACCACTCTAATAAATGAATCTTTTTTGTCACATCAAAAATTAGCTTATTAATATGATTAGTTCACTTAATTAAGACACATAAACCAATTAATGATAAAAGGGAATTACATCACAAATTAAATCACATACACCAAAATTAAATAAAAGAAAGGAAAATAACTACACACAAACCCCTTGGTCACAATTGGGGTCATCCCCCATGGGAACCCCCTAACAACAAATAACAAGACAAACAACATTACACAAATTGCCATGGTGACCAGTTGCCAATACCCCACATTCCTTCGTTGTTGGTCTCCTATCCCCCGTAGTTTGTTGTTGTGATATAATTACCTGCAAAAATCACACAATACCCCTCTAGCCTCATGGCCATATTAATAATGTCAAAGTAATAAAACGCTTATATCTAAATATCAATTTCAACATCAAATATCATAACTACTATTGCTAAGACCAAGTAATTCAACAATTACTCCAATTTTCAACATTTCAATTCTACTCATACATCAGTTTGTAACTAAGATCATAAACCAACTAAATCATCTAATTTAAGCAATATTTTCACTCATTCACAATTTTTCCAATTCTTCAATATCAAAGAAATCACAAAATAACTTTGAACATCATAATAAAATCAATATGAAAATAATTCGAAATATCAACATATATCTAAACTGACAACACATCATTATCTTCAATAGTGAATATATATCAAGATTTAATGAGTTTGGTTACAATAATGTATGTCGTTCTATTTCCATATCACCATGTGTTCATGTCTTTCATCTATTAATATTTACAGGTACAATGAGAAATGATGCATATGTGTAAAGTCACAAAGTGTTTGATTAAATATAACAAAATAATATCGAAGAGTAATGATATCACGATCAATTTATAACAAGGAAACCGTTCTAGGTAATTATCTTATCCTTAAATTCCCCTCAAGTTCACAATATGACCATATAGTAAATATGATAAGTAAAACACAATAGTAATCATAATGTCCCAAACATCTTATTAGTATGCTAACTAGAATAGAATAGCAAGTTTTAAGATTAAAATCAATTTTAAATCAAGTAACACGGTTCAAACAGAGTAGAAGAGGAGTGGGCATTACATCCCCCTCCCCTTAGATTTGACTTCCTCCCGAAGTCACGGAGAAAGAGGTAGGAACAATGTAAAAGAAATAAGATCACACCCTTTCTAAAATTTCTTTGCTTCAAACAAGTGTGTGTCTACTGAGAATCCCAAGTCCGGCCTAATGTAATTCAATAAGAAGAAGGAGGCTAAAAATGGGTGGACTCTAAACTTTCTTTAAGTAAGGTTGCAAGAATTTAATTCTATAGAGTAAATCTATGTGACTAACCAAGCTACGACACATAACATCAAGATAGGAAATTGGCAATGGAATCGAAGAACAACCAACAAAGTAAAAGAGTAAGCGCAGGAGAAGTACACGCACTCGAAATGACCATACGTCACTCATCGAAACAACATAATGCAATAATAAATGTTAATACTTCCACTTAGGTTTGGTTACACTTCAATGTTCGTTATTCAAAAAAGGCTAGCAAAAGCAACCATGACCAACAATTTGTATGAAAAACATGTCTACTCAAAGGTCTCATAATTTTGAGATCACACAAGATGAGGTTTAACAACAAGGAAGGAAACTTAAGTTATCCAAACATTTACAATCAAGAAATCTATTCATGGGAAGCATTCTATAACTTGAAAATGATTTAATTAAATTTTAATGGTAATATAAGAAAAATCATGACCACAAGGTTTTCTATAACTTGATTTTTCACTCAAGATCAAACACACAACACTAACCTAAATTAAAAACATCAAAAACAATGGGATTTATTTATCTTAAATCCAGCTCAAGCTTGAAATATCCTTAAAGAGAGTACATGCATAAATCATAACACCAAAGAGCACTCAAGGGAGATAGAGAGGAGAACAAGTAAGAAGAGGGGTTTACCTACAATCTAGAAGTGCATCGTGCCAAAACATGAGTAATATCTTACGGAAACAACTTGCACTTTCCTTCCCAATGGAAAAAGGGGAAACAACAAGGTGTCTCAAGAAAAAAAAGAAGAAAGGAGGAATTCCCAAATTTATTTCATATTCTAAACATATGTTGCCTTAAAATTACAATAACCTAGGTCACCAAGGACTAAATCAGCACACAAGGAGGTTGATTTTCTTTAAAACAAGAGATAAGACTCAATCCTAAAGGCCACAACTCACACTCATCGAGTTATGAGGAAACAAGGGTATGACGACCCAAACTCCTACAAGGGGAAAACACATATGTATATGAACAAGGGAGTGGTTACGCAACTAGAACACATCACTAACAACAATGTGTTTCACAAATCTAGGTAGGCAGTAGAACTAAAGGTTCAATTATACATTGCACTCAAATACACATCAATTTTACTCATTCTATAAACCAACTATTAATTCAAAAGTTATAGTTCGGCTTGCTAAACACCCTTCTTACAATTTTTCCTAATTAAAATCTTCCTTCTATTGTGGCATCACATATTTGTGTTATAAGGAGCACCACTCAGGTGGGCATGATATCTCACCATTCTGTATAGGCGGAAAATTATTTATTTTACTCTAGGGAAGGTAAATGGACAAAGTCTTCTTTCTATTTCTCACATAGTTTCATTTCCTCTATTAACCTACCAAGGTTATATCAAGAAACCATTTTCCTTTTCCTAATGTTCCATTTTATTTGTTAAGTCTCAAAATCCAAGCCCTCAATTAGAGTTTTATTATGCTCAATTTAATCATTTTATCAAATAGATCTTAATGAGAAGGAAGAGTCAACATATCACATCATTACTTTTATGGGAATAAGAGATAAATCAACATATCACATTTTTAATTCTAAAGGAACAAGAGACATTCAACATAACAAACACATCATTAATTTTGTAAGAACTAGAAATCAATCCACCAACATGAGTCACACAAATATTTCAAGGGTTTACAAAATAATTACAAGCATCACTAAACACTCCAAGTGGGTCTCCACAAGTCTCAAAATAATTTACGAAGAAAAGACCCATTAAAGAGGCATATTTACTTCTACGAATTTAAGAGGTTTAACAATGTTTGTTATTTAGTTTAAAAATTTGTTCACATAATAAGTCAAGGGAAGTTTCCAATCAACATTCATACTTCCAAAATATATCACTAACCAAGCAACAAGATGACAAGGACAATTTTACTACAAGGAAGCCACATTTCCAATTAGAAGGCATCAAATGCAAGAGAACAATCGGCTAATCTACCCAACGTGGCCTCAACGACCAAGATTTGTATTTTCAAAAGAAGGGAACAAAATAACTACAACTGTGGTTAAAATATTAAGATCTAATAAAACTAAAATCTCTAAAACAACGTCCAAGAGACCCATATACATCCATACGAGTACCCACGTAACCCAATGATTAAAAATTTATAGAATGGTAATCAAAACAATCAAGAAGGATTTAAGGTAAGGGTAGACTTATTTAGGGGTCATCGAGAGAAACCAAGTACACTTATTTAAACACATTGCCTGAATGGGATTAATTCTAATCATAATTACCAAGATACCTCCAATTCACTAGTAAATACATTCTATAATGAAACAAAGAAACCATGATACAACTTGGCATGCCACAAATGGAACGTCAAATCCAAACAAAATATTTATCCACTAAAAGCTACAATCACCCAAAGTTAATCCAATTCTAACACAATTCATAAGTCCATAACCAAACAATTATATTCTGATGAGGGTAAAATCTCTTATCGGATTGTAAGAGGATCACCACCACTACTATCAAAATGCCAACTAGACCACACTACACAATGAAATATTTGTCTATATCGACTGAGTAATGAAAGAGTCACTCTAAATCCTTGACACACTCCATTCCATCTTGTTGGTATCCAAATTTTTTCTCCTTTTCAAGTTGAGTAGCATCATAGATTTGACATGGATCTTAGAGACAAATAGATCATAATGTGTGTCGTTTTGTATCTAGGGATGAGATCTAACTAGCACGTTGTCACTCAGATTGTGGAGAGATGGATATCACCTTAAAGATCATTTTACCTATTCTCACTAATTTAGGTTGTGCCTATTCAACCAAGGTGAGAGAACCCTTAGTGTAGCCTCTTTTTGATGAAGGAGATGGATTTATCCTTCTTATGCATATATTTTGTGAAGAAAACCTTAGGAAAGTATGATCAATACCCCATAATTTAACTCTCAACAGATTGTCACATCTAAAAGACGGAGATACTTTCAAAACAAGGCTAAGATTACCGAAGACATTATGAAATCTCGATTGTTCTGCATATTTTAGTAAATAGATTTTCTTCCTTTGTGGATATATAGTGCAAAAAAGGGGTAGTACAAAGTAGAATTAGTTTTTTGAATGATTTTTTGGTGGGAAATTAAGCAAGATAAATTGGAATTTTCTAGATCTTTGAGAAACTTCACAACAATGGACAACTCAACAACAAAAATCTTCAGAGTAGTTAAGTCATTCCTTCAACCAGAAGGTATGCATCGATGGAGGCTCAAATTTACATGTTTTCACACAATCTTTGAGAACATACCATGAAGGATCGAGTTAAAAGACTCAATTAAACACCAAAATCTTTGATCAATCATGTCTAAGGTATACCCAAAGACTTACAAATAATCTCTGTTAACAAATGGAGGTAAAGTGATTTTAAATTGTTTATTTCATTACCGGTGAAAGTTCTTATGATAAATGAAATTGCAAATACCATTAAACAATCACAAGGATGAGATCTATGTGATTTCACAAAGATTTCAATGTAAAGCTTGCAATAGAACAAGAGAAACCATTTATAGACATTCGGAAATAAGCGAGACACAAATTTGCAAGAGATTGAACACATATTAAATTCAAAAATTCTTAGATTCATCAAGTAGGGGAGAGCTAGAGAGAAATCTCAAAGTTTCTCAATGGCTATACAACTACAACCAAATTCAAATAATAGAAAATCTAATATAGAAGAAATTGACCGGGTATCTCAAATGGGTTTCTTAGAAGATAACTTTTCTTAATTTTTCTCGTGAAATTTAACCCCCGACATTTTGCATGACTAAAGCATGCTTTTTATAACATTCAATTTACATCCAAGCTTTCCCCTAGAAAAATAATATCTTAAGCATCGAGTTTGTTACAAATTCCATCATGATTCGTAGAAAGGGCGTTTAACGAAACACGTCCAAAAGTTACAGTGTTTCAAAAAGATGAATCATTGCAAATATTTCCATCATTTCTTCAACTGGGAGTATGTTTTTCATCCTCTATGCATGTAGACCCCCTTTCCTTCATCATTTCAACTTTTCCCTTCTTAAATTTTTCCTATGCAACTTTTGGATCTCGCATTTTGCATTTTTGCATGAGCCCGAGAAAAATTCCACCTCAAATGCTTAAATTCACACCTCAATTTACAAATTAAGCCTCCAAAACTATTCAATTGCACCTTGAGACCAAAATGACACAAATTCATCAAAATTTGATGAAGAATGATGCAAAAATCACATCTCCAAACATCCTGGACATCCAATGGTGGCAAAATCAAATGAAATACATAGTTATTGTTGATTTCACCCTTTCTCAACTTTAGATTAGAACCGTCGATGTGGAAAACTCTGATTCAAAGTGAGCATGGGGTTGCCTTTTGCATTTTATGACTTTTAGAGAAAATGTGCAATTTTCATATTTTGCCCCACCTCTCTGCTTTTGAAATACAGGCTCAACACGTGGCTTAATTTGGGCCTTTGATGGAGTCCCAAGTCATTTCTACAATTTTACCATTTTTAACAAGATGGAAAATTTTCCAATTTTCCTCCACTGACCCACCTTCCCACTTGTAACTTTTGATGTGGGCCCCAGTGGAGTTGTTGGTTCTTTCATAACTTTTCTCCTTTTTCACAAAAAGGAAAAAACTTCAAAATGTTCCACCGACTCGATTCCCCGCTTATAACTTTAAAAATAGCCACGTGTCCTTCTTCGAGGTCAAAGTAAGACTTTTTCCTACGCCTTCATATCTATTGAATAACCAATTAGATGTTATTGGGGCGCCAGGGCCAATTTGATATTTTTTACAAATGTGACAAAAGTGAAAAATTTCACCAAAAAGACCCATCGGGCCACATCCAATAAAAAATGAACACGTATACACCTTTGGGGAAAAATAAGAAATTTTCCCCGCCACTTAAATTTTGCTTTAATCAGAGCCTGGTGGGGCCACGGGGTGAGTTCAATCTTTTTGCCAAAGTAGCCTAAAAGAACAAGTTCATAAAATAAACCCGTCGTGCCTCATCCAATTAGAAGAAGCCATGTAAGCACCAAAAAAACCAATCAGAACTTAGCGGAGCCATGGGACCAAATTTTCCCTCTTGCCAAAATAGAAAAAAGTGATAAGTTCAAAACATTTATCTTCCGTCCCTCGACCAATCAAAAGAGGCCATGTATCTGCCGAATGCTGAGGTATAATTTGATGGGTAAAAGACGCCCATCATATCATTAAAAACACGAAATTTACAATTTTCACACCTAGGATCCAATTTTTTTGCTAAGGACGGAAAATTTTGAAACAAAACCAGGTAAATCATGGCTCCAAGAATTTTTTTGACCATGGGAATGGATTTTAAAAGGCATACAGAAGAAATTTGAACATTTTTCGAGCATCCATGATCGGGAAGACAAGAAAAAAATGGTAGAGCCTGCAGATTGAAAAGATTTAGGGAAAAAATAGGGCACATTTGGGGATTTATTCAAAATAAGGCATGAAAAGGAAACTTGCAAACAATTCATGGTATACAGATGGAGATAAAAACTTCATTTCATCCATTCGAGAGATAGAAACATTTCAGAACACACAAATCAAAAGGAAAATTAGGGCAAATGGTGTGAGTTTAAAATGAGCACTAACATCAGCTCAAGCTCGGGGATAGGCATTGCAGAGAGTGCCACAAGAACAAATACGAGAAGACCAAGTTCCAAAACCATCCATTGGGAAATGGAGTCAACTTGTAGAGCAGAGAAACCATAACCACCCTCAGAAAAATGGCGAGAAACCAACAAAACAAGGTCACCAAGGACAGAATGAACAATAACACAAAAGTGGAATGAAACCAAAGAACTATACACTATACAAATGGTGCTCACCTTGATTCTAGGAAATCAATCGAAGAAATGTTTCAAATTCTTGCCATTAACATGCAATTCAAGTAGTTCCCCATCTAAGTCTTTTAGGAAGAAGGTATTTTCACCAATATGAATGTCAATTGAATAAGGGTCCATCCACAATACATCAAATTTACCATTCTTTCCTTTATCTTCATGCCTTCTATCCCATAATAGAACAGGATCCCCAATCCTAAAACCTCTTGGAATCACCTTCTTGTCAAATAATTTCTTCAAATTTTCTCTGTACTTCACATGCTGATGGGATGCCATTCTTTCTTCATCCAACTCAGTAATCTAATTGATTCAAGCATCATATGGACTAACTTCTTGATCTTCAATTTGTTGAACAAACTGAAATGAAGACAATTGAAAATGAAGGGGCGGTAAAGCTTGAGTTCCATATACCAACTCAAAAGGGATTTTACCAAGAGCTCTTTTTGAGTGATTTTGTCACCTAAATAGAAAATTTCAATTCGACCGTACTTCGTTTTGTTCAGCTCCAAGGTTCTTCTAATGATATTCAACAAGTTTTTATTGTTGGACTTATCTTGTCCATTTCCTCAGGGATTGTAGTTTGAAGCATATGTCAAATTGATTCCATACCCTTTGCACATTGCCACCAAATGTTTGGATATGAAAATCATGGCATTATCAGTAATAATCTTAGCTGGCACTCCAAATCTACATATGATTTTATTTAGCATGAATTCCATGATAAATTTGTGTGTTACTTTCTTGGTGGGAATTTCTTCCACCCACTTAGTGAAATAATCAGTGGCTATAAGAATCAATTTATGACCAGCATTGGAAGGATCTAAAATCTCACCAATGAAATCCATTCCCCATTACTTAAATGGGGCTTCAACTGACACAGGATGCAAAGGAAGGAAGCTGAAGCTTTCATTATTCGAGAAAAATGTTTGCAACTTTCACATTTCCTAACCAATAGAGTTGTATCCTTGAAGAGATTTGGCAACCAATAACTAGCCCTCAATATTTTATGTGCTATAACTCTTTGCAGCAAAGTTTCCCCACAAAATCCTCCATGGAGATCAGAAATTACCTTTGGGGCTTCATCCTCAACAATGAATCTTAAGAGCACTCCCTCCGGGTTCTTTCAAGATAACCCAAAATCAATAATGACATATTTTTGAGAGGCTAACGTAAGAAATATTTTATGATATTTACTCAAATGTTCAAGGCAACATAGATGTCTAAGATAAAATATTATATCTTTCTACCATTCATAGCTTACCGGGTTTTCAAGGACATCCACTCTTTCTCCTTCTACTTCATTCACCTCAATAGTTTGCAAGTCCCTCTTAGTGATAGGATTGCAAGGTCTGAAAACCTTTGTTTCTTTCACCAAGGAAAATGCTTTCTTCTCCATGATGGTGTACTTTAACTCAGATCAAGATCATTACAATGGCTTACTAAAAATGAAATTGGTCTCTCATCCCCTTCATCATACTTCTACAACAAGACAGATGCAATGGTGTTTTCGAAGAAAAATAAAACACTTGAAAAGGCTACTTGTATTTTGGAGCTGCCAAAATAGGGGCATGCTTTAATACTTCTTTTATCCCATTGAAATCTTGAATGGAAGTTTCTTCCCATTTGATAACTTGGTCCTTCTTCACATGATAGTAATGGGGATGGTCACCTCAGCAAAGTTACACACAAATCTTCTTATAAAGTTTATGTGTTCAAAGAAGCATTGAACTCCATTCTTAGTTCTTGGAATTGGAACCTTGCTGATGGATTCCAGTCTCTTCGGATCAATCACGACCCCTTCCTTTAATACAATGTGACCAAGAAAATTTTCCTTTTGCACTCCAAAATGGAAATTCTTGTAATTCAATGATATGCCATACTCTCCACACCTTAACAACATTCTCTCCAAGTGTTGTAAGTGATCATTTATTTTTCTATAAAACATAGTTACATCATCTTGATAAACAAGAATGAAATTATTAATATAACCAGAAAATGCTACATCCATTTCTCTTTGGAAAGTTGCTCCAACATTAATTAAACCAAATGAAGTCCTAACATAGACGTAAGTTCCCAAAGAGTGGTAAAGGAAGTCTTTATTCTTTCGACTCCTTCACAACAACTTGATTATAGCCAAAGAAACCATCCAAAGTGGATAACAATTAAGAACCAGTTACCAATTGTAGTATATTTTCCATGTTTGGCAAAGGGTAATTATCTTTCAATGATGATTTCTTCAAGTTCCTAAATTCTACGCACAACCTTATATCACCATTCCTTTTTCTCGACATGTATAAAATTTCTAACCCAAGATGAGTACCTTGTGGGCTAAATGATCCCTCCACCCCTCAACTTCTTCAATTCTTCTTGCATCTTCAAAGAAAGGAGTGGATTGCTCAGCCTTTTTTTTTCTTGAAATTCTTGGCATTAGATTCAAGAGGAATTTCATGTTGGAAAAAATATTCCCTACATGCCTTCAACTCAGATTAAGACCAAGCTAGGCAACCTTGATATTTCTTCAACAATTGAACATAGGAATGCTTCTCTTCCTTTCTCAAATTGCTTCCTAACCATATTTTACATGATTTTTCCTTTATGCTTAGGTTGTTCTCTTCCACATCACTTGAATCTGACATACTTTTGTTAATAATGCAATCAACATTATCAAAGTTTGATTCAAGTGCCACCAAACCTCTGGGAATCATGTTTATCTTCAACTAGATGATGTCTTTGCCAACTAAAGTTATTTTTCCTTCAACAACACACACCATTGGTTCCCAATCTATATTTTGGTTAGAAAACTCACCTTGGTTCTGTAGAAACCATTTTTAATGTTGTTAGGGACATATGGCCTTGTTATTATTTCAACATCATACTCAAAAAATGGAGATACTATACAATTTCCAAATCGGATCCTAGACTACTAACTTGTCTTCAACAACATTAAACTTTCTATCATGGTGCACAATATTAAATGATTCAACATCGCAATCAAATCCTAGAATGCATGCTTGTATTGTTTCATTCTCTGATTTTTAGTATCATACAATTTTCTAATGTACTTGACAATCGAGTTATGAATCTCCTTTGACAATGATATCCTTTACACCATATTTCCATACAATTATGAAACTCAATAACAAGTGCTTCATATTCAACAATGGTGTTAGTGCTTTTAAAGTTGAGTTTAAAAGAAAAATAAATATCTTCTGGTTTGGAGAAATCAAGAACAATACTAACACCATTTTCAAACTTGGAAGAAGCTCCATCGAATAACAATGTCCAAGGAAAACCTACTTGTTCAAACCATTTACATTGATTAATCTTGTGCTCTTTTCCATCGAGAAAATCGAACAAAGTTATCAACATCTACATCAGCATACAACACTTCATAAGAAGTATTATTGGGATATTCAATGAGTTGTAACATCTTCTTCTCTCCATACTGACCTTACAAAGTTGCCTTCAATTGGAATTGTGGAAAAGACATATCGATCTAAATAGTTCGACCAACACTTGCAACCCACTTTCTTGATAACAACATGGCCCATTTGGTAGGGCAATTGACAATAAGCAAGATCAAGTTTCAATTTTTACCGAGATAAGCTGCAAGTTGTACCACCAAACCTTTTACAAATCCTACAACTAGAACCTCTGTAGAATCCATTACATTACACTTGTCATAAGCTGCAATGACTTTAATGTTCAATTCATTCATGACCTTTAGAGGTATAACATTGCATAATGCTCTAGAATCAAACATACAATTGTGCAAATAGTAAATCCTGTCCTTAATAATCAACGTTGTAAAAATGGATTAACACTTAATTAAGACTCAACCAAAGACGTTCCCAAGAAAACTTCAGGTGGTTCACCTATCTCCTCCAATGCTAGTTGTTTTTCTAGGTCTACAATGGTTGGAGCAGGAAGTGTCTACATTATTTATATTTATTCCTTGGGTACTTCTATATTATTCCAATCCCAAATACTCAAAGGCCCTCTTCTTGTGCTCAAGAATCCTAAGAATATCCAAAATTGGAAAAAAAATCTTGATCGACTCAAGACTTGGGCAATGTCATAAGGAATGTATTTGGGAAAAGTAGCATTTGGAGAAATACTTGATAAAATCATCGGATGGCAAAAGTTTTTTCAAATTTTGGGCATGTGTGGGAACACCAGTTCTACTTGAGATAACAAGGCCTTTGTCAAATGCATCTTTCTTTGGAGTTTATTTTGGGATATTGGTGAGAACTAGGGTTTTGGTTTGGCTTGAGGCCCTACGCCTTTTGTGCTTTACTTCTTGTGTTATACTCCTTTTCTTGTGAAACAACAATGTTCATTAACAACTACCTATCCTCTTCGATGGTATTCCTCCATCATACTTATCATTAAATCCCTTATATACTCAAAATCATTATTAGGAAGTTCAAAATCTTGTACCATATCTATTTCTAAAGTATTAGAGGGAGGAAGAAGAGGTACCCGGTGAATGCAATCCCAAAAAATTATAGCATTTCTTGCACTTATTACTTTGATTGAATTTAATCCTTGTTGTGAGGTTGTAGAGAAGTCCACCATGCATGCATCATCATCAGTGTTATCATCATCATTCACTTCTTCAAATTGTTGATCTACTTCACATGGTGGGTGGGGTAAGAAACATTTCTCACACCAATCAATTTGATTTGTATCTTCAACAACGACAACTATGGAATTTAGAGGATCAAGCACTACTCTATTTTCCCTATCTTGGAGTTGTCTAGCTCCCATGAATCCTTTACCTCTGTCATCATATATCTAATAATTTCTAGGATGATTCGAAACTGTCTTGTCCTTGTTGCCTATATGCCGACCTTGAGAACCTTGTCAATTCCATTCTCTACCCCGGCTAGCTTGTAAGAGATTTCTTTGACAACTCCAGCCAAAGTCTTTACAACTTCCTCAAGATCCACAACCTTACTTGATTGAGGCTTCTCTAGGTTGATCAGTTTAACACCCTCCCTCTTAGGAGGTTTTCCAATTGCTTTAATGTTGTTCTCAATTTACAGAGCCATGGTAAAGGCCTACCTCAAATTTCTAGGGTTCTTATCCCTCAAATAGTAAGCAACTTTCTTATCAAATGCATCTGAATACTTTATTAGACATGATTGATCACATGGCCTCAAATTAACAGGTATTATTCTCAATTTTTTGTTAAATATTGTATTGAAATCATGCACTGATTCAATAGGATTCTTCTTAATGTTGTCAAATTCTAAAAAAACCTAGGGCCTGTTTTATCACCATCGCATTCTAAAAGCATTATTCATTTCTCTCTAATAATCAATGGAATTATCGACAAAGATTTATACCAAGATTACCTTGCATCTTCTTCTAGAGTATGGATAAACAATTTATTGTACACGTCCTCAAATTCTATTTCAAACTCCTCCATCATATTGCCAAAGATGTTCAAGTGCTTTGATCACCAAGTGATTACATTATTTCCTTTAAACTTAGGAAATCTATTTATTACATCTTGTAGCATAGCATTTGGATATCCAGCCATACCTCTAAATTTGATGGGACCAAAAGCATTAACAAGAAATGCAAGTTTGGGTGGAGGTGAGCCATATAATTTTAAGGAGGTGACCTTAGAGGAGATGCAAACTGATGAGGAGTGAGAAGTCTATGTGGTACAGGATGTAATTCTTATAATGACTACCCTCTAAAGGCTTGTTTCTTGGAAAAATCTATCGATTTGCCAAATACGAGGGTAAATTGAGAAGAAATGTTTTCAAATACAAATGAAGGCCCCTCTCCGGATGGAGAATTCAATTCAACAAAGAGACTAACTTTAATTCAGATTCACTTGAGGAAGTATTGCAATCTTAATTCGAGGATGATCGGTTTGACCAATGGAGATTTATTTTCTTGATGCTTGATCTCGAACAACCTTCCAAATTCTTCTTCCTTCTGAATTATACTTTCCCAACTCTTTAAATAACCTTCTACTAGGGTCCTTTTCAAATAAATATATTCTTCCTTCTATCTTTGTAGAGCTTAATGAAAAATCTTACTTGATATAAGTTAAGACAATCGGTATTTATTAAGAATTTAAACAACACGGAGTTTCCACTAAGGATTTTCACCTTAGTTTGTGAAATTAAACTATGAAAGACCTATCAAATGTCTATCAATACCAGATTCATGCAAAGCTTACAAATATATGTTCTTCTTAAAATATCTGCTCTTCTTCTACCCAAATTTGTCAATGATGATACAAACTTTAGTGCAATAACTATATATGCTAGAAATATTACGCTCAGAACTTACAACTTTGAAAAATTCTTACAGATCTGAACAAATAATGATGTTTTAGAAATGTATTAGCACACATCACGTGTAAGAAGTATTACCAGGGTCTGTATGTACTACATTTGTAAAATAATTCAAATAGTCCTGCAACGGTGCCACTAGTGTTGTTGATGGGCCAAATGGGTATGAACTGGCAAAAAAACAACATATCATCCTCGGTAATGGCACCACTAGTGTTGTTGACGGGCCAAATGGATATGAAATTGAAACAAATCAACAAATCATCCTCGGTAATGGCACCACTAGTGTTGTTGCAGGCCAAATGGGTATGCACTGAAACAAATCAACAAATCATCCCCTACGACACAGTGCCACTAGTGTTGTTGATGGGCCAAATGGGTATGAAGCGAAACAAATAAATAAATCATCCTCGAAATGAAACCACTAGTGTTGGTATCCAATTTTTCTCCTTTTCAAGCCAATCAACATCACAGATTCAACATGGAGCTTAGAGATATATAGATCATAATATCTGTCATTTTGTAGCCGGGATGAGAACTAAGCGGCCCTTTGTCACTCCGGGGATTATGGAGAGATGGATAACACTTTCAAGAGGATTTGACCTATCCTCACTAATTTAGGTTGTGTCTCTTCAACCAGGGTGAGAGGACACTTAGTGTAACCTCCGTTTGATGAAGGAGATGGAGTTATCCTTCTTTTACAAAAATTTTATGAAGAAAACCTTTGAAAAGTATGATCAATACTCCATAATGTAAATCTCAAGAGTTGTCACTTCTAAAAGATGGAGATAATTTCAAAACAAGGATAAGGTTACTGAAGACATTATGAAATCCTGATTGTTCTGCATATTTTAGTAAATAGATTTTGTTCCTTTGTGGATATTTAGGGCAAAACAAAGGTAGTAAAGAGTAGGATTAGTCGTTTGAATTATTGTTTGGTGGGATATTAAGCAAGATAAATTGGAATTTTCCAGATCTTTGAGAAACTTCACAACAATGGACAACTCAACAATAGAAAGCTTCAGAATAGTTAAGACATTCCTTCAACCAAAAGGTGTGCATCAATGGAGGCCCATATTTGCATGTTTTCACACAATCTTTGAGAATCTAGCATGAACGATTGAGTTAAAATACTCAATTAAACACCAAAATATCGATGAATCACACCTAATGTACACCCAAAGAAGTTTACAAATAGTCTATGTCAACAAATGAAGGTAAAGTGATTTTAAATTGTTTATTTCATTACCAGGTGAAAGCTCTTCTGATAAATGAAATTCCAAATTCTACTAAATCATCACAAGGATGAGATCATTGTGATTTCACAACTATTTAAATGTAATATTGCAATAGGAACAAGAGATTCCATTTGCAGACATTTTGAAATAAGTAGACAAAAATTTGCTAGAGATTAAACACAAATTAATTTAAAAATTACTTAGATTCATCAGTAGGGGAGAGCTTCCAGATAAATATCAGAGCTTTTCAATGGCTATACATCTGCAACCAACTTGACATGATATAAAATCTAACATAGAAGAAATTGACTAGGTATCTCAGAAGACAACTTTTCTCAATTGTTTCTCATGAAATTTAACCCTCAACCTTTTGCATGACTAAAGCATGCTTTTTATAACACTCAATTTACATCCAAGCTTTCCCCCTAAGAAAATAATATCCTAAGCATCAAGTTTGTTACAAATTCCATCATGATTCGTAGAAAGGGACATTTAACAAAAACACGTCCAAAAGTTACAAGGTGTTTCTAAAAGGTGAATCATTGTAAATATTTACATAATTTCTTCATCTAGGAGCACATTTTTATCCTCTCTATACATAAAACCCCCTTTCCTTCATTCCACCTTTTCCCTTCTTAAATTTTTCCTCTGCAACTTTTGGATCTCGCATTTTGAGTTTTTGCATGAGCCTAAGAAAAATCCACCTCAAATACTTAAATTCTAACCTCAATTTACAAATTGAGCCTCCAAAACTATTCAATTGCACCTTGCGAGACCAAAATGACACAAATTCATCAAAATTTGATGAATAATGATACAAAAATCACATCTCCAAACATCTTGGAGATCCATTGGCGGAAAAATCAAATGAAATGCATAGTTATTGTTGATTTCATCCTTTCTCAACTTTAGATTAGAGCAGTCATCGTGGAAAAATATGATTCGAAGTGGGCCTGGGGTTACCTTTTGCATTTTATGACTTTTGGAGAAAATGTGCAATTTTCACATTTTCCTCCTCTCTCTGCCTTTAAAATACTAGCTCGACACGTTGCTTAATCTGGGCGTTTGATGGAGTCTCGGCTCATTATTGCAATTTTCCCTTTTTAACAAATTGTTAAAATTTCTAATTTTCCTCCGCTGACCCACCTTCCCACTTGTAACTTTTTATTTGGTCCCAGTGAGTTGCAGGTTATTTCATAACTTTTCTCTTTTTCACAAGAAGGTAAAAACCTCAAAATGTTCCGCCGACCCACTTCCCGCTCAGAACTTTGAAAACTACCACGTGTCCATCTTCGGTGGTCAAAGTAAGACTTTTCCCTACCACTTCATATCATTGAATAACCAATTAGATGTTATCAGGGCTGTGGGGAAAATTTTATATTTTTTACAAATGTGACAAAAGTGGAAAATTTCAGCAAAAATACCCACTGGGCCGCATCTAATAAAAATTGAACATGTATACACCTTAGGGGAAAAAATTAAAAATTTTCCCGCCACTTAAATTTTGCTTTATTCGAGACTGGCGGGGCCATGGGGAAAGTTAAAACTTTTTCCAAAGTAGCCAAAAAGAACAATTTCATAAAACAAACCCACCGTGCCTCATCTAATTAGAAGAACCCACATAAGCATTAAAAGAACCAATCAGAACTTAGTGGAGCCATGGGACCAAATTTTTCCTTTTGCCAAAATAGCAAAAAGTGATAATTTCAAAACATTTATCCTCCATCCCTCGACCAATCAAAAGAGGCCATGTATACGCTAAATGCTAAGGTAGAATTTGATGGGTAAAAGACACCTGTTAGACTGTCGAAAACATAAAAATTAATCAGTTCACACTCAGGATACAATTTTTTTCGCTAAGGAGGAAAATTTTTGAAACAAAATCAAGTAAATCATGGATCCAAGCATTTTTTGACCATGGGAATGATTTTTCAAAGGCATACAGAAGAAATTTGAACATTTTTCAAGTATTCATTATTGGGAAAATAGGAAAAAAATGGCAGAGCCCCTGATTGAAAATATTTAGGGAAAAATAGGGCACATTTGGGGATTTCATCAAAATAAGGCATGATAAGGAATATTGCACACAATTTATGGTATATAGAAAGAGATAAAAACTTCATTTCATCCATTCGAGAGATAGAAATGTTTCATAATATGCAGATCAAAAGGAAAATTAGGGAAAATGGTGTGAGTTTAAAATGAGCACTAACACATCCTTTCAAAACAAAGGCATAACTTAAAGAACCTAAGAAGACATTCAAGGCACCAAGGGTGTACCCCATATGATGAAATGCCACAATACAAACAACTTAAAACCAACTCATCAACATGCTAGAAGAATTACATAACATTTATCTAAGTGGCCAACAAGATAAACAAGCTCTGAGTCTTTAATCAAAATAAAATCCAAGAATATCAAAAATCGAGGTAAATGTCTAAGTATCCACATCGTTATCCCTGAAAATCTCGTAAAAATATAAATAACTAAAAGATCCTCAAAGGTCCTCGTTATCAATTTTTTTCCCCAGAAAAATTGATCAAACACAACCCTTTATAGGACAAAATCAAAGGGTTGGCTCAAGTCAAAGCTCGGTATCGATCCCAAATCTGATGGGGAGTTGAGCTCTACAATGGAGGAGAAAGGTTGGAAAAGGAAGATAATAACGTTACAAGAAACCAGAAGCTCATCGGGAGAAAAATAAGGCTTGAAGTTTTCTGAATTCACATACGAGTCGACTCAGAGCAAGCGGTCGGGTCGGCGGAAGCCTCCACATGGTTAGAACCCAACAAGATAGTGTTCACACGACTCCCTAAATCAGCTAAGTATGGATTAGCTACAAAAGGTGTCATGTGCCTCATCAACGTAACTTCAAGGGCACAACCCAAAGAAAGACCTTGAACTAGCGCGGATCCTCCATGTGTCCAAGGCTCGAGAAAGACAGAGTCACCATTGAAAATTCCAGACCGCGAGAAGGAACCACGGGTCACTCAACGAAATTCCAAATGGAACAAGGGGAGGTAGTCCCTAGATGAGTGTCATCTTGCCACATAGTCATGGTCAGAGAAATGTTTCACCCACTGTTGAAAAATCCAAAGCTCGAGATAGGCTAGTGGAAGCCTACACTCGTCATCTCGGTGTAACTTCAAAGGAAAAATCTGGAGGTAGGTCCCAAATGTGCGTTGAGCCTCCACATGTCTCGGGTCAAGCATAGGGTCTTTGCTAACAAGAGGGACTCATGCAAAACAAAAAGGAACCAGAGTAGGCCCGTGGAGGATGCCACATGTCAATTTGGTCCAACAATAAAAGTGGAAACACGGGGGTGAAAACTCAAAACACATAGGACCGTCACGTGGATCTTGTGTAAATAGACTCCAAACCTAGAGTGCCTTCGAGACAGCCATATCTTTCGACCAGGAATTTTGATTCAAGTGGTAAAAGACTTTTTGGAGAGCTCTACCACCCACCTATCACCATAATGTTTTGATCTACCTTTTGAGGGTGTCATGCTTTACACTTGCCACCATGATGAAGAATGGGCCTCTTTTCTTACCCGATAAGAGGAACAACACATGGAGGCATGGAATCATTAGGTAACTCATCATTGTTGTAGGTGGATTTTAATGTTTTTTCGGGTGGTTAGTGTGGGTGGATTCAATGCTCTTGAAAGGGTGGTTGAAGCAGGGTTCAAATTTTCTCTCTCTCCTCTCTTTCTTCTATATATTGAAAAGGATGGGCATATTTCTAAAGGTTGGTCATCTTTTTCTTTCTTCCCCCTCTCTCTTTCTTCTTTAGGGTAGAACATCAAGTCTAACCCTCCTCCTCACTCTATAATGGAATTTTATTTCCCTTTCCCACCGATGATGTATGTGAACTCTTGGAGAAATAAAATCTATTTCATGATTCATTTTGTCCATCCTTGCTTATTTTACTATCTCTTCTCACCTCTTATCATTGTAGGGTATATTGTGCATACTTCTAGTGTCTGTTGTAGGTTTTGGGAAGCGTGTTTAATGGGTTTGAAGTGGTGTTCTGTGTGAATTTTATCTCTCTCGGTCCGTGGTGCATCTTGTCCACCCTATCCATTTCTCATCCCTCTCCACTTAAGGCGGATGATATTGTGATTAACACTCCCCTTTTCTTTGTGTTATAACCTCATTGTGTAGGATTTCCCTCTTTAAGCACTTTCTTCTCCCTGTCTCCTTGACATTATTAGAATAGGTGTAGTTAGGCGTCATTTCGCATTAGGAGTAGTTTAGCATTAGGATTATGAAGAAGAAGTTTGATTTCTCACGGAGGTCCATATCAAGCTTGCAATTCCCATAGCTTGAGATATGGTCCCATGTTATGCAATCACACCGGATGCCCCACTCAAATCCAAGGCCACTCGGGGTGTTGTGATTTTGCATCAACACATCCACAATCAAATCATAAAATAAGATTCTCGTCCTTGATAAATAACATATGCATACGAATGTAAAATACAGAAAGCCAACATCACATTAATTTTTCAGACCTTCATGGCCGCCAATAGGGTATTATACCTCGAGCTCGGTTCTAACGATGCATACACAAAGCTGGATCAAAAGCGACACCAAGACCTAATATCCACTTACTCATATGGGGATTAAGTTGCTAAAGTGGAAACCAAAACTAACTCGTCTAACCACTAATGCTAAACCACAAGAATCACACCATACAATTTATCATTCCAACAAGGAAGAGTCTCAATTTGGTCGTCACATCACACGACTAAAAACAAAGAGCTAAGGCTCATCAAACAACATCTTAGCAAGGAAACCAAGTTCCTGATACACCAGAAGTTTGCAATAATATCAATTTAATTTAACATTTTCAATTACCTGGGTTCGACAAAACACCACTAGGCGAGTACAACAATTCAAACAACTTTATTATTTTATTATCATTTTAGTTATGGTGGTTTAATTTCTACTAACTGGTTTAAGGGTTTGAGTGTTCGCCCCGAGTCCAAGCGTTGAACCCACGGCTATGATAAAAAGTTTAACACCCACAAATTTCCCACATAAAACCCCAAGAAACTTGACAGCAAACATGAAAAGTTGTGGAATAATTTTATTTTGTTTTGAAAGGTTCGAAGGCCTTAGGTTGGATTTTAATTAAATCCACATTACAAAAAATTAGGCTATTAAATGGCGATCGGGACTAAAACAATAATTAGTTATAATTGGCCCAACCCTATTAAAATATTTCAGTTTGATTTCCCCTATTAAGATCCATTTCTTAATTCAAATATTAATCCATTTTACACTTTTCTATTTATCTCCAAGGTTCTTATTAAATCTATTTAATAAATGGACCCAAATTAAAATAAAAAATTTATTAGGTAAGATTAATAATCTCCTATTTTCAAATAAATCAATATAACATGGTTAAATACCTAAGGTGTCAAGAGTACACAACATGGTTTAACCCCTTAGGCCCCATTTGACATTATACGCACATCTTTTAATTAGAACATTCCCACTTAAATACCCCATCACTTAAGTGATGTAGGGTGCATCCTACACCATTAGATCTAAGTTAGACTAAAGAAACCCTAGATATCCTTATGGGCCCTCTTATATTCATTTTCTAAATCTAATCTCTCATTTCTCTTGTTTTGTTTTGTAGGTTAAAGAAAGGAGGAGAAGAAAATGAAGCCATGAAGGCCATAAGAGAGGATTGGAACCTCTCCTTTGCTATGTTTTAGTGTTTAGAGAAAGGATTGACCCATTTCCTTTGTGGGTGTTGGTCTTCCTTCCTTATTTGCATTCATTTATTAAAATTATTTTACTTGCAGGTTCAAAGTGTATACTTTGTGTGTATACCCATTTGGGAAAAATTCCCAAACCCTACGTATTCATTGTACATAAAAACATGCTTTATATATATATATATATATATATATATATATATATATATATATATATATTATATATATATATATTTCTCTTGTAAAAATCCCCATTTTTTACATATATAAATTAATATATACGAGATAATACGTATTATATATATAACACATTTTACCAGCCTCGAAAGGAAATTCTACACTGAGGCCACATTTTTTATTTAACAAGGTGGGGTTTCCATTTAATTTAAGGGGTTGAAAAATTTTTGGGGAGAGGGTGCAACCCCACCCCTAACCTATATATAATATGGGTTGGGGGTGGGGTCGGTGCCCCTCTGCCCCAACCTTATATTTAAAATAATAACAAAAAAATGTGGCATGCAACCCCAAGCCCTACTCCCATGCATTCAAACGACTTTTCTATATTCTAATTTTACTTTCTTTAATTTTTGCAAATTCAATTTACAATCAAACTGCATATTTATCATTTTGTGTTTTACTATTAATCTGAATTACAAACAAAAGAAAAGTATATATACACACACACACATACATATATAAGTAATATGCATTATATTATACCTATTATTTACATTTAAATAATTATCTTATCAATTTGAAAATAATGATGTATATTATTAATATATATCTACTATATATTAATAATATATTTATTTATTTATTAAAATAATTTCCCTTAGAATAGGGAATTCAATAAAAGTAGCCAAATGCGTTCTTTGTGAAAGCATTTAAATTTATATACATAGGTAAAAATGAAAGAGGCTTATGGTTTTAAGAGGTGTGTCTCATGTTTTAAACAAACTAAATTATAGAACTCCAACTCATTTAGATAACACCTAAGAGGGTATAATTTATTTTTATTTATTCATTTTCATACGGAAAATTTCTATTGCAACAAGGGGAGAATTATATTGTGAAGTGAATTCTAATTATTCCTTCAGTTACATCATTTGAATAGGATATATGAGACATAATTAGATAAAATTTTATCTTATCCTAGGAGGATTGTGAAAAATACAAAAATGATCAACAATCACTTTCATAGGATAACACTAATCTATTCAAAACATATTTAATATACAACTTCCGAAGTAAAACATAGATTTAAGAATAATATCCCTTTTATCACAAAACCATTACAAGATTTACATTTCATACAAAATAATGAAATTCGTAAGAAACCGTTTACAAGAATTATCCACCAAAATATAAGATTACATCCAAAGTACTAAAAATACAAAAATTATCCACCAAAATAAAAATGAAAAATGAAAAAAATACCTTGAGGTGGATGAATTTCTTCGTCTTAGCTCATAGAGTATTAGAAAACAATGTGATGTAAATGGAAGGACATATACTTCCAAGGATTGAAGAAACAAAATATTTTACTTGTGAATGTGTATATTCATTCCAAATCCCGTTAACTTTATCAGTTAGTCCTTCATCTAATCCTTTCAATATTTAATGTGTAATCACTGATTTTTATAATTTGTCTAGTGATATTTCTTCTGATGTAATAATAGAGCTACTTATGATTGTCGAGAACTAGTTTGTTGGATTTTATTATTATTGTTATCTTGATTGAAATTTCATAAATGTTAAAAGAAAGTAAAAAGATGAATGGAAATTGATAAAGATAGTGGAGAATAATTTATGGATGGATGTTAATCTATAAAAGTAATATAATTTTTTTTTTCTCCATATGTACATAATAACTGGTGTGCAAAACTATGAAAATAATTATGGTGATATTGAATAAGTCACTAGGGATTAGATGGAGAAGTTTCCACATAAATTGGTAACTTAAAGAGAAATTGTCCTAGAAGGAAACACTCAACCTTTTCCTCAGGAATGATTTTATGAATTCGGGTTGTGATGTTCACTTGATGTTAGTCCCAAAATTCTATAATAATAGTTCTTTACGATGGTAGTGCACATTGTTTGAATTAGTCTATTCCAATATATATGTTGCTTTTATTGTTGAGACACATAGTCAAGAAATGTTAATGAAGCATTACTATTCTAATATGATGAAAGGTTCATCTCCAACGATTACTTGAACAAGTGATTTCTATTATTGGATTTGAGCTAACAAAATCTATGTAAACATTTATTATTTATGAAAACAACAAAAAACATATAGGATCTGATGTACAACCCATTCAACTTAATGCTACACAATGATTTCAACATGGTGATTGTCCTTTACTCATTTTATAAATATTTTTAATGAGCTCTATTTTAAATTGCCATGGTTTGCATTTATTTTACAATATTACTTTTTTATAGTTTGATGACATATGTGGAGAATGTGGGAATAACTTCCACCAATATGGAATCAGATCCTAGTATAATATTAGTGTTAGTTTATGAAAAAATCAACTAATAATCCCCAAAAATTATAAAACGATAAATTGTTATCCAGAAAACCAATAACTTGAGAACATAACCATGGAGGGCATAGAGCTATCTAGCATGAATAAATAGTTAGAACATGGTATGTTAACCATTTCTATTTTAAAGCAAAACCATTGTAATTCCAACAAATTTATAAGAAACGATAGAAGCTAATTCTATAAAATGGAACATTTTCAAAGGAGGAAAAACCAAATTCCCTATTTCAAATGTTCGAGTGGAATCTAAGACTCCATAGTTTGTAATTCTTGTTTCATAAATAACAAACATAAATTTCTATACATGGCATATGATAAAAGATAAAGTTTAAGGAAATTGATTTGTAATCTACCCTAACAATTTTATAAAAATTATAGAGCTTAGAGGACTCGTGTATCCATGTTTGATATAGTAATGGTTAGACTAACCACTCATACTTTTATCAATGTCTCGCTCACTCACAACTACATAGTTTCAACAACATCTCACTTATTCATTACTACATAGTGAATACTTACACTTTGATTTAATATTTTTCTAGCTTCAACTTCATCGTAAAAGAAATACATATTCCTTGACCCCTCTCGTGGGTATGTAGAGTAACAATTGGATTTAATAATTAAAGGTTTTCTAGTGAAGTGTGGTTCATCAAATGACATAATATCCTAGCGGTTGCTAATACACATCAATAGATGAGGAATATTTTCAACCAAATGGGGGTTAGTGAATATAAATATAGCCTAGTAGCTACTAAAATTCAATCATGAGACACAATAAATTATATTGTATGTACCTTATTACCATAGAATTCATTATGGTTTTTCAAGAAGGATTTAATTTATGATATCAAGAAATTGATTATGAAATGATTAATTTTTATTTCAAATACAACTTGCATCAAAAATACCTACATCAGAAGATGTAATCCAAGCCACAAATGCAATATTTGTCAATGAATGGTATACTCCTAAAGTGTTGATATTGAAATACCATATTACCATGGAGATCACTATGCTTTTTGATTATGCTTTCATTTACCATATACATAAATAGATTATGAATTTATTAATGTTTATTTGAAATAAATCTTGCTTCAAATGAGATCTAGTAATAGGTAAAGTCGGTACAATAAAATCCTCAATCTTAATCAGTAACTAGTAGTTGTAAGTTAAAATGTTTTTATTTGAATTTGTTATCATTGATATCCGGCAAATAAAATTAAAATTTATTTTCTTCCATGGAGTTAGCCATAAGAGCTTTTTACTTATTTTATATATGGAGGGTTTGCTTTATATGAGAAAATATAAAACATACTATAGGAAGATGTCATTCGTGCATGGAAAGGAGACTATCAACATGTGAGTTTTCATGTTATAATTTTTAAAATTATTATCACTAAAAGTGAAGTGGGATTATGTTCTAACAATATCCCTTTTGATGATGCAATAATATGCCAAATAGATTCACTAAAAATATCGATCGTATTGAATCCTATACTAAAATGGGGAAATGAATATTACAATATATTCGATATAATTGAAGTAAGACATATAGAAAATGTTTGGAGTAGAAATGATGTTTCCTTCATTTCTAAAGACACTTTGTGTATTACATTACGTATCAAAGAAAACTGACACGAAAATTTATTTTTGAGATGAAAAGCAAACGAGAAAACTATACAAAATATATGTGGTTGATGGATGAGTTGTATAATAGCTTGTGACTAATAATGTCTCAGGGATCAAATGTTATAGTGGGAATAAAATATTTGGAGCATGAAAATGCTAAATAACTATTTATCAATTTAAAATGTTATTATGATGGTATTGGTTAACATTGTAAATAACATACATTCATATTCTATTATGAAGGTACTACTTAACTATTTTATATGCTGAGATTGTACAAATATAAGTTAGGAGTATTATTATTTTCAATTACTATAAGTTGAGACTATGAATGTAAAAATTGTGTGTATGAATTATCATAAAAATTCTATTGTAAAAAAATTGAGGATTTTCTTATTAATCAAATATGTGTTCCTAAATTAATTGTGAGGGTGTTTTGCATACTATATTTCCCATCAAAAATTAAAAATATATATAACACAATCATACAAAATTAAATAACTACAATAAGGTTTGGAAATATTCATCACCGTGAAACATTACATTGGATTCAAAAAAACTATGCAATAAAATATTCATGGTTGAATAATAAAAGAGGAACACCATTTAATTTTTACTTAAAACACCACGTACATGCATTTGATTTTTGATGTACCAATAAGAAAGAGACATGTTTTTTATTTTTGGTTAATTCACCTCCCTCAACCATTTGATTTTGTTTTTTTCATCTCTAGATAAGAACACATGCAACATAAAATGAATAATGTTTTGTATAAATGGTTTTTTCGAACACATACAAGAAGTAAACAATGATTGGTGGCATGAAGCTCAAGACAAAAAAAAATCTAAGAAAATGTGAAAGAATTCTTACTATGTTACAAAAACATTTCAAAATATCAATATAGAAATCTCCAAGAAAGTCAAATATTGATGACGTGATGCCTTAATTCCATGGAACATTACCTTATAGGTTAGAAGCTTCAATTTCATATTTATGCTACAATATTGCATCAATTCTAAACACGCCAATTATGAAGGTTTTGGGAATCCCAAATTATATCTCAATAATCTTAACTCCATTTGCTGGCGGTTAATACATCATACCACTATAAAAATATATTGCTTATAGATAACTTTATCGAGAAAAACAAGTTCAATATTTTTAGAACTAGATAGTTCATCGATTATAAATCAAAAGAAAAATACTTTTAGATGAGTCGTGGCCTTTGTTGCAACCAATGAAAGACATGGAAAATGGTTACAATGTTATTAGATAAAAAACCAAACTATAGGGATTTTTTTTTGGATATTTAATATTATTTGTATTATTAATTTGGCATCCCATCTTTGGAAATAGTGTTAAAACAAAATTTAAAAAAAAAAAAAATTCCAGTATTTTTAGATAGAGTAAAAATTATTTGGTATTAATGGGACCAAAAAACCCCACATACAAATGGAGAAATGATATAACAAGGATGCATAAAAGAAGAGGCCTCTACTAGGAGCCAAACCCCAAAAAACTCTATAAGAAGAGGTAAATCGAGGGAATATTGAGGGAATAAATAAATAAAACACTAACAACCAAAGTGTTAAACCAAAGATTGTTCCACTATATGAATCAAAAACTAATATGGCTTTAAATAACTCACTCCAAACGTGCAACATTACACTTATTCGAGAGGACCTTAGTCCATCCTTCCCCAACCGATGAATCTGAGCCAATGTCCACAATTTTTTTTCCATCTTTCTTTAATGTAACAAAATTTTTGACGATCGAAACACTTGTACCTTTTTGTTAAATCTTGCACCAAATGGGGTGTCCTCTGCCCTACTTTTCAAAATTCTTTCCACCATTACATAAGCATCATTGTTGATGGATTCAAATTTTCTCATATTTCGAACTAACCTATCATCCCTCATACTTTCAATGCTTTACACCTATTTCATGACATGACCCCAATGGAATTTAATGTTTTTTTGAATTTGAGAGGTGGGACTACACCCTATCCTATGTATTGACCCCCTTACTCTGTGGATAGTTCGTCATGAAGGCCAATGATAGTCCATCGAAATGCAGAGATAACAACCATCTCATCTTCTTCCTTCTCCTCTATATCATCCTCACTCTTTTAGTCTTGATTTCTCAACATTTTACTATAGAGTGGGAGTAACCACAAAGAGCTCATGTATAGGTAGAGAGACATGATTACTGGACTCACCATCCTCCCTAATAAAACCTTTTGCAATGGTATCTCCCCTTCTAGCTCAAAATTTTCCAGGTGGTCAATAGATCATTGCATCATAGAGGGAAAACCATTGTGGTAACATGACATAGCCGCATACCCTATGCATCTACATTTCTCAATTATGACCCAATATTTCTCTAGAACTATTTCTTTCTCTAATTTATCTTTTGAAGTGTTTAGGAAGATTCTTCCTCGTAATTGAGAAGCAATAGGGATGTTGATACATAAATTGAAAACACCAAGCGTAAGAAATCCCTCATCACTACATCCATAATGATGAGCACCCCAATGGACTTAGCAATGGCGAGGAAGACATTCGGGTTCCAAAATTCTAAAGGTAACCCAGGAAATCAAATCCACATAGGAAGAAAAAGGAAATAATTTTATTTCATCCCGTGGTTCCACTGACAAATCTTGAGAGCCACTTTTCCAAGAAATCATGTCCCTTTTATAAGTATCTCTAAATTATTTTCCATTATAATTATATCTTTAGTAAAGAAATTTAAAATATTTTCTAGTAAACTTTTCTAGTATAATTATATCTTTAGTAAATGAATTTAAATTTATTTCATATATATACCTAGGAATAAAAAAATATATTTAGGATTGTTTCATCATTATCTTTAATTAATTTCATATCCATATTTAAATATTAAAATATATAAGAAATGTTTTATAGTTAAGATGATATCTATATTTAAATATATCCGGAATGGTTTTACATTTAATTTCATTCTCATAGTCTCGATCATCATCCTCTACTACTTTCTTCATAATATCATTAGTAATTATATTGTTATGTTGAGGTTAAATCACATCATACTAAATAAACCTAGAAGTGTCTCACATTTCTTTAATTTCATTAGCCTAGCGTCCACTGTGCCAAAAGGTATTTAAATTGTTCAAATCTACATACTTTAATTTTAAAGACATTTGAAATATCATTATAACTTTATTCCAAATCATAAATAATTCCTAAAAACTACAATCACATATAAAATAGAAACATATTTTTTTATTCCAAAGCATAAATAATTCCAAGTAGACACGAGCCCGTATAAAAGAGAAACATGGTCTATTTATTCGAAGCATAAATAATCCTTAGTGTCCACTAGCCCGTATAACGCATTCCAATATTTTCTTTTTTGGATTATAATATTTTTAATTTCAGATTCAAATATATGTCATTTTGGGTTCCAATATATATGGTTTTGGATTCCAATATATATTATTTTGAATTTCAATATAATTTATTTTGGACTAAACTAAACTACAATATTTAACATTTTTGCATCCAAAACTACTAATATTGGATTCCAATATACCCTATATTTATTATTTGGTAGGAATGGAAGATGTCTATATTTAGTGAAATAAGTGATATCATAATTCACACCACATTCTTATGTTCAAAATGAGGTATTGTATCCATTTTTAGATTCCTTCAATATTTATGCATCCTATCTGTAAGATAAAATACTAAGTCCTTTATAGCCATTCAAAATAAATATCATAAGTATCATCGTTACATGTAGGAATGTGTCTTAGAATAGGATAGACATCGTTATTTCATATTGGATTATGACTTGATAGGATACACTCCCTATATATTCATCCTTTTTGAATTTAATACCAATAATAAAAAAATATATATGGCATCACCTTTTGTTATTAGTGAACTAGTAAAATTTGTAAAGTAAGCATGGATCATTGTAAAATATAGTTATAAAAGAAAATATTGTGTCATAAAATTAAGAATGGTTAATAACATGAAATAATTTGTAACATAAGATATAATATGTAATGGGGTATTGTAGAGAGATGTGATCATGAAACAATTGGTAAATATAAATGTGTCATTGTATGTATAACACAATTTTGTTTAGAATAATTTTGGATAGAAAGTTTTAAGAAGCTCTAAGGTGGTAAGTATATGTTTTAAGCATGTATTCTAAGATGACTCTAGTCCAGGTATTCCTTTAAAGTGGTAATAAGAGAAGTATACATGCACTTTAACAAATTTCTATATTATACGGAGAAAAATTATATAGTAGTGTAAAATGCTAAATACAAATGTCCAAAAGGATAAAATATAGGAATAACCATGTATGTTACATGTAGCTATGAAATTTTCATTTTTATAATATCACCTTTTTTGAAGTGAATCACTAGAAGCTTATTTTAATTTATTTAGTTTTGAAAGTGTTCTTTGTAGGTCAAGTAATCCCCATTATGGTTAAGGCGTGGAACCTATTTATGATTAGAATAGTGGAAGATTAGAGGCACAATTCGTATTGTTGTATAAGTATTGATTTTTCCTTAATATTCTTGCACAATTTTATTTTTTCATGTTTAAACACAAATATGCGTTTCAACTTTTTATTAAAATCATAGGGTTTATGTGTGCTTTTTAAATTTTTTTATAAATTTCTCTCTTTTCGGGATTGAAGCTATATTATACCTCCAATATATTTTAATATGTTTTGCAAATTGAAAAGTAGTTCGCAACCTCGCCACATATTTTTAAACTTGTAAAGTCTTCGTATAGGTTTTATAGATACTAACATAATCTAAAATACTATCATATTCCTTTCTACCTCAAATTTTTGTAAGCGAGTTTCAAAACACCCAGAGGAGTTCAAAACCCTCGTAGCTATTTTCCTTCCTATAAAGTCAACTAGATAAATTTTGGAATGAAATCGACAAATTCTTCCTTTAATCATTAGGAAAAAAATGTGTAGTTTACACATGAAACATGTTGGGAAAACTTATTTAAATTTATTCGAAGTGGAAATTTAGGGTAAAATAATTAGTTAATATCCGATGTGGAAGGTGTCAATTCTTGGATAGAAAATGTAATAATGTGTTATTTTAAGTTTGTTATGTATGAGATAAATAAGTATGTAAGAAACTTTTATGTCAATTTGATAACCTATTCTAGTTAGAAGAAAGTGTCAAGAGGTTATGTTTGTCAAGTAGATAATGCTCTTAAAAATTGATGACTCCGACTCAAACATAGATTCATATTATCTTTTATCATCATAATAATGAGGTCATTAGCTTTAACAATAATTGTAGGCTTCTTATGTGAATGACAGTCCAATTAATATATATAGAGTCATACCCACATGGCCACTATTTAATTATTGTTTCATGAAATGATATATGATAGAAAAGTATTAGGAGTATGACTCATAGTGAATTGATTCTTTACATAAGTATGTATGATATGTCAATGTACGTGATGAGTAAATAAGTGTATGCATAAATTACACTTATAAGTTATTATGGTAGTTTTCACTCATTATTTTGAACAGAAAAAAATTGTTGACAAAATATTCCATTATATTTCCTACTACTAAAAATTAAGTTGTAGAATTATTTAAAACAAAAAGAAGAGCTATTGATCTTATGAAGTAATAGGATTGAAAATGCTTAGCATAATCTTTAAGATAAAAATAAGTAAAAATTCAATACAAAAGATAGTGTATTGCAAAATATTTATCAATTGAAAACTCTTTTAGGAAAATATCCAATGCGGTAACATCTCACCATTTTTTTTTCACTCAATCATCTACAATACAATAGTGTAGTTACTATTTATACTCTATCGTAATGGATATATATCTATCGTAAACATAAAACTATGTTACCATCACATTTTTATTTTAATACAATGGATTCCTAAACCATATGCAAGGAATTATTGCCCTTACTTGATCCACATAAATAAAATTTATTAAACCACCCATACAAAATATGTCATGATTCCAAACAAATGTAATATTAAAATTTTCCATTAGAAAAATTAAGATATTAAATAGTTTTGTATTTGTGAAATAAAACGAGATTACATTAAATACAAATAAAAATTACTTCCTAAATCACATTTAAGTAAAATATCTTAAGCTATACTAGCATAGATGAGATATGAACAATGTAAAAAATAGTGTCAAGGTGCATTTAATTAGTTTTGGATTTAGATGTGATCACAATGACCTAAAATTTATAGTAAGGGTGTGGAAACTATCGTCAATGTTTTCTAAAAATATTTAGATTTAATACAAAAAAAGAATAACAAATTTTCTATCATACATTTAAAGACTTACAAGAGAGGTTGTCTTACTTTTATGGGGTTTTCCTCTATATCTCATATATCTATTTTATTTTAACACTAAATTTCTCTATTTTCGTAACTTAACCATGGATGGTTTAACTATCGTAATCATATTTGTGAATTTTATAATGAATTATATTCTTATTTATTAGGGACATGAAATTATTAGTAATTTTATATTATGGAATCCATTATGCCTATGTAACACTATGCTAAATGTTTTTCAAACCACACAGTTATTTGAAAGATTCAATGGGTGTATATTCCCATATGTTTTCTCAAGGATGATGCTTTTAGGAACTCTAAATCTTACAAATGATCATTTATATATCACATAGATTTGAAAACATCCTAGTGTAATTTTGTATGATGTCTAAAAACTAAAATTTAATTTAATATTATCAATTGACTGATTTAACATTTTGGGGCTTTGTTTTTATATCCTAGATAGCGTATTTATGAGAGGTGTGGGATCCTTAGAGTCTTTATTTTGAATCTCCTAATATAGGTCTTTTTTAAACAATTTTTCCTTCTATAATGAAACATAACTTTCTAGGGTAACATGCCGAGTCAAAAAATTTACCATTAGGTTTTTAAGCTAAAGTTGACTTCTTTGTACATAGTTATTTATTTTAATGTGTTCTCATATGGCCATGTTTTTGATGACATAGTCCACAATGTGTAATATATACATTATATATGCTCACCAAATACATAAATATTTGTGATATATTATGATAATGAGATTTCAAGTAGTCAATGACATATAAAAAGTTTGACCTAATGTTTGTAGGTCCATATTCCAATATCTAACAATTTATTTCCATCTATATGTCTTATGTAAGGATATATGAATAATTTATTGTAAATATTTTTAGAAGTCATTTGATACAATAATCATTTATGATTGGAGTTCCAATAGGAGCATGGTTGGGGGAACCAAGTAGATCAAAAATTTATTACAAAACTAGCCCTAGAAGGTCAAAAAAACTAAAAATTGTAATTTATAAAAAAATGTGTTAATTATGGTTTTGGTAAAGAATATAAATCATAGGAACATCAAATCCCTTGTTTTTCTTGCAATATTTGGTGATAGTTTTACTTCATAATGATAACAATGTGAAAAAATCATCTTTTGGAAGGTATTCCTAGGTCTAATGTTACACATGGTTGCTTTCATGTTTCACATTCTTGAAATGTATGATGACATTGTAACCATGTTTTACCATAAATGCTCCAAATTCTGCCACCCATTTTAGATCCATTTTCTAAGATAAGAAATGCCTTATAAGGGCTAAGGTATTCGACATATTTATCTTATAGATCTCATTGGAAGAGAAAGTTTGATATATATTTCCATTGAACTTAATTGAAAATAACTATTTTTATTATTTTCCAATAATTAGTTCATTTGTGTTCCTATTCATTGATAATGTTTATTGAGTCATCCCTAACTAACTAAATATTATTATTTAGTTATTAAAATTATAAATTCACTATCACTAATAATTTAAAAATAGTATATTGTTTTAAAGGCCCTAAATAAAAATATAATATAAAATTGAAATTATGTAAAATTAAAAAAATATAACTTCATAATAAATGTTAATAACTATTTTCTAATAACAAATTGCAATTGTTTAAAGACTTAAATTTTTAATGTGAAACATTAACACATTTAGATTTAGTTGTGTGCAAAGACAAGGTAAAGTAGGAAACAGATGTGAGATTCCAACCATTGAAGCTAAAAAAGTTGCATGAGCGAATTGTAGTGCCCACTTCCCTTTGACACTTTTTACTATTGATTCTGATATTCTTGACTATACTTATGGATAATTTTGTATTATTTTGACTTGGCATGATGTTTGATGATAGAGATACTCATACTATTGTTGATTTTGATTCATAGGATGATGTGTGTGGATTATTCGAGACATTTTATATTTATGTTGTTATGTTTTTTACATAGTTATATATATTTTTGACATACAATATTTTTGTCATATTGAGTAGACCTTAACAATTGAACTAATCTTATGATCCTATTGATATTGATGAAATGTGGAATCAAGATGTTGTTAGAAATTGTAAATGATATCATTACTTGCCTAGATGATGATTTGATTCCTATATAGATGTCTATGGATTTATATTTTATATTTTATTAGGATGTTTTGATACAACCATGAGGCTGAAGGAGGTGTTATGTGTTTTGTAGGTAAACTTATCACAACAAATAATGAGGGGATTGGAGACGAACCACATTGGAATGCTAGATGAATTCAACAAGGGTCACCATGGCAACATGTATTTTGTGTGTGTGTGTGTGTGTGCTTGAATTGTTATTATTGGGTCCCCATGGGGATCACCTCCAATTGTGACCAAGGGGTTGTGTGTTATCTCTTTTATTAGTTTCCTTTATTTGATTTTAGTATGTGATTTATAGTGATGTATTCTCCTTTTATTAATTACTTGATTTGTGTCTAGATTAGTAAATTAATATTTTTACTAAATTAATTATGGATGGGTCAAAAGGATTTCATTTATTATATTAGATGGCTCTTGGGTTATGTGTTGTAAGTTGAGTGCTTGTGATCTTGAGTGTTGTACACTCTACCCCTTCATGGAAATTCGAATTTGGCCTTAAGGGAAAATTTTGGAGGCTTGTGGGACAAGTCAAACTTGTCCCACACCTCTTAAATTTCTATACCAACCCTACCTATGGGTTGGGGGGTAAAAAATAGACCCCATTATGTGTTTTGTGAAGACAAAAAGGTAAAATTTTATTGCATTTTCTTTCATTTAATTTAAGTTTGTCCTTAGGGGGTGTGGGCATAGTTTGTGTGTATACGTAGATAGTCATTCCTCTCACCCACCAACTTATGGTGCATTGGGGTTGAGGATGACTGATGTGGCATCCTATATGGAGCCACCTCACCCTCCTCTCTCCCTTTTCTATTTATTCAAGTTGAGTTTCTTGTTTGGGGTTACTTCATTCTTTTGTGCTCTTACATTTTTGGAGTTGGAGGATTTTGGAGTTATTTTTGATTGTTTGGAGTTTATTGGTGATTTTTTGGGCTTAAATAAGCTTGGTGTATGACTCTTAGATCAAGCTCTACCATGGAAAGGTAGGAGCTACCCTGATGTAAAATATTTTCTTTTATATTGTGTATATGTGAATGCTTTTTAGTGTTTATGTGTGCTTGTTTGGTGATTGGGTCGATTGCCTAAGTGTGGTGTAGGAGGAGTATTTGGGGATATTAGATATAGGTAGGCATATGATTTCATTTCATGTTTTGAAGGGAGTTGGGTATGGTGCCCCACCTTGGACAATAAAATGCTTACATTTCTTACTTGATTATTTTATTGAGTGAGCCATAAGAAATTGTACGTAGGCATAAGAGAATGTGGGAGGCATAAGAGGTTCTTGAGGGAGGAATAAGATTTGTGTAGGGGTTTTGAGATGTGTATTGGATGGTTAAAATGGGCACCTATTTCCTATTGGGAGGCATAAGTGACCTCCCCATAGATCTTTCTTTTTTGGCTTTTGCATTTTGAAGCCTTGTGTATTTTATTGATTTCCTTCTTGGGATTGTAGTTGTATTGGTTGTGTTTTGGTATGGTTGTAAAATATTTTTATTGTGTTGTGGAATCTTGTTTTGTTACCATGATTTGAATCCATTTTTCATTGCAAAGTGGTTGGGGATTGGGGGCCAATGAGGAGGATGGCTTCTCCTCCCCATTGTTTTATTGGTTTGGTGGAGAGTGTTGCCTCTCCCCTTTTGTTGTGGATAAAATGAAGCATGGTGGATCTCTCTTGTTGGTGATGTGAAACATGGAGCATTGTTGGTGTCCTCAAGAAATCCTTCCTTGTGATAAAACCTTCTTGTTATTCCCACTCAAGGTGGAAGACTTGTAATATTGTGTTTGTTTTAAAGGAAATGTTGTATTGTAAGTTGTAATATTATTTGAAGAAGTTCATTGAAGAGTTGTAAAATTTCCCTTCTCTTTAAATTTTAGTATGGAAATAAATGGACCAAAATGTAAATCATGCTTAAAAGCTTAGTTTTAGTTTGTATTGTGAGAAAATAAGTTCTTTGTTTTAAAATAAATGAGCTATGCTCAAGGGAAAAAGAAAGTTTACTTTCATTGTTGTAGTTGTATTATTGAAAATGAGAAAGAAGAAATATAGAAGTGTAAGATGCAAATAATGTATGCAAGGCAAACTTGAATGTAGAATAAAGTTGTTAGTAGTTATTTGAACAAATAAGTTGTAGTGGAAATGGAAAGAGGAAACGAATTTGAAGTATTGTTAGGTTGATATGTTGCATTTTGTAGTAAGGAAAAATAACAATATTGGAAGTAGTTTTAGTTCCTTTTTACTATTGGGCTTGAAAGAAAGTTTATTGAAAAAAATGAAAATGATCTTGTAGTTGTTGTTGCTACTATTGAAATAGATAATGCTTTATAATGAGTAATTTTAACTATCGAATGAATAAATGAAATTAAATCTTACAATTGGAAACTTTAGTTGCATAAATTTATGTTCAAAATGAATTTTAAGACACTCTACTGACTTTTGTTTTTTGAGAAATATCATATTTTAATGTTCGATTTCTAAGAAATAGGATCTGTCGCCTTATGTAGAGAGCGGTCTCTGAATCGTCACTCGGGAAAGGTGGTGGTCTATGAATCGCCGCTTCGGAAGGCGGCCATTCATGAATCATCACCCAAGTGGGAGGCGATTCTATCTCTTAGTGCGGAAAATGTAAATTTGCGCCTATTAAAATTTTAACTTTGTCAAAACAAAAAATTAAATTTGTAAAAATTACAAGGAAACCATCAGCAATCAAATAATGGCTAAATCTCATTGTTTTAAGCAATTAAATCTTCTAATGCTAAATTCAAAGTACTCAAAATCATCTATATTAATAGAAGTATGATTTTCCCCAAATGGAGAACTTTAAATATAATTGGTTTTGTAATAAAACTAGATTTGAAAAGGAAATCCCTTTAATCCTTGAATGAAAGAAATTACAATGATAAATCTACAATATAAACTAATCTAAGCTTGATTTATTTATAGACTCCTCCATTGTTCTTCCTTTCTTTCTCCCATGTCTTAATTCTCTCCAACCTCAAAATTAAACAAAGGAAAAGTGACCAAATGAGGAGACTTGGTTAATGAAAAGGATTAAATAAAAATTCATAATGATTTTTAGGGTTAGATTGGAACCCTAGGATCTAGTGGTCACAATTAAATTGATCCAAGGGTTGAGGTTCAACCATACTGTTATCCAAAATTCACCCCCAGGGTAAATTTTGATAACATGCATCAGAAGGAATCCCAACAGGTTGATAAAATGGAAGAAATGAAAAAATGCGGTTGCAGGACTGTTTTGAGGGATTTCGGGTCTAAAGGGCTCGGGTCGTACCAGTTCGGGTTGAGCTAAGGTTCATCGTATCAAATCTTGGAGGCCAGAAAAAATCGTGAAAATCGGCTAAGTCCCAAGTCCAGGCAGTAGGGACAGTTGGGACGTTGGGGCGCGAACCGGCCGAAAGGCCGCCAGGCGGTCTGCGCAGCATTTGGGACATCCGGGCCAAAGGGACGCGCGGGACGCGGAAATCCGAACTGGCCGAAAAGTGAAAAAATTGACTAACTGTTGAAACAGGCAGTCTGGGACATCTGGACAATTAGTACGTGGAGGATGCAAGTCGGCCGAAAAGACTTAAGGCAGCCCGAAACAGTTGGGCCAAAGGTACGCGAAGTACGTGAACTAGCCGAACCGGGCGAATCGGGAAAATTTGTCCCAAACGATCCGGGACAAGCGGGACAAAAGTGTGTGGAAGACACGAACCGGCTAGTTCAGCCAAAATAGGGGACTTTAAATCTTTGGGACATCTGGGCCAAAGGGACGCGTGGGACGCGAAAAACCGAAGCGGCCGAAGGAGAAGAAGAAAAGTCAACGTTCGGTCCGGAAACTTCAAACGGCCATAACTTTTGACTCCGAGCTCCGATTTTCACAAAATTGGACTTTCTGAATGAGCACGAGCAAGATTTCTTATTTTTGATGAGGGTAGATATATTTAATTAAGAGAAATATATTTTTCTCCAGTCAGTTAATGCTCATTCCCGTCAAATGACAGAAAATGCCTGCCAGACCCAAAATAGCTACCCACACTCAGAAGGCCATAACTTTTGCATTTCTCAACGAAATCACACAAAATTAGTACTGTTGGAATTGCGGCTCTGAACCCGATGCACAGAAATCAATAAATTCTAGATTTGATCAGAAATTGATTGAGATTTTTAAGAAAACATGGCTGGGTTCAGAACAGTGTTTTATTTGGTAGTTGGGAGTGCAATTAAGAGGCATGGTCATCATTCTTTCTCTGCTGCAGCACATGGGACAGTATGGGGAGCCTTTTTCAAGTAATGTATAACCATTTCACTCCATTTAATACCTCTTACAGGTGGTTGAAGGACAGATTTCGGGATTTCCATTTTCCCTTCTTTCTTCCTTCTCATTTTTTTATAAATTGGAGTGTTGGGCTCATTGTAAAGGAGAGAGTTTTTAGGTAGCAAAGCTTTGCCAAAATTGCTTTGTGAAGCCAGTGTGTTATAGGCCCTTGTAGTGGACTCCTTGCATGGTGATCCAGGCCGTTATCTTGTGATAGATTGAAAGTTGTGCATATCATGAAGCAATAAAATACCAGTTTGTGGATGTATCTTCCCCATTGTGTTTTCTTGCATTCTTCTTGCCCCTTTGATCTTTCTATAAGAATATTGTGTCTATTATTATGTTCTTGCAGGGATTCATTATCATTGTGTATGCTTGGAATATTGTTGTGAATGCATTTTGCTAGATTATGGTGAACTGTCATCACCTCTTCTAGTGTGCACTTTGCCTCTGTATTTCACACATTTGGAGACTACTCTCACATCCTCCTTTTCTGGTGTATCACCGCTTTAGTGTAGGATTTCATTTTATGCATTCTCTTTCCCTGGTCCCTTGGAAATTTAGATTAGAATAGTTAGCTTATCCTGCATTAGAGTAGATTGTGGCAGGTAGTTTAGGAGCAAGAACAGCTTTCTCTAGAGGTCTATCTCAAGTAGCAAGTCCCACAACTTGGAGATAGTACCCATGTTATCCAATCACACCATGAGTTCAAGTCTATGAACTTGTATAAACATAAGGGTGCTGTGATTCGGTGATAACACCTACATTTTTCTTGTAGGAATGTATATTATAGAGGTTTTGAATAAATCTAAAGGTATGTGTAGATGGGTGAATGGGGACATTTAAATACCTTGGTGTGTGAAGTCATTTTTATAGTTCCTAGTATATCTTAGTAAATTAATGAAATGTTTAACATTAAAGCTAATAGGATAATGAAACTAAATAACTAAGTATAAGGTTAACAATTTTGGGTTTGATCATTGATTAAAGAGGAGAAAAAAAATAATCAATTAAATTAAATTATAACACCTTCCTAATTGGATGTTGAAAATTTTGACCTTAGAGATACATTAAGAATATTTAATAATTTAACGTATACCTTGTCCATCCTTTGTAAATTAATGATTATTGGTGAAAATTAATCTAATACTCACTAAGGGTTGAAACCCTTGTAGCCTTATAACTTAAACAAAAAAAAATCTGCAACTTTTGGGTTAAGTGTTTAGGGTTTTAACGTGTTCCTAGAACATCATTTTTATGGGTGTTACACTTGGTATCAGAGCCATGGGTTCAAATATTGGACCCTTGGGCACACCTAGAAAACACAAGACATGAACATTTAACCTAGCACAATTTTTTATTTTTTTAGACCTAGAAAACCACACTATCTGATAATTGTATAATATAGAAAACCTAGAAAACTGAAACAAAACCTAGAATGATGAACTAACTCTTGCCTTGGTACGTGAAGTAAGTGAAGACTAGGCGAGGATTCTTTTCACAAAGATTTAGATTTTCCACCTCCAAATCAGGTGGTAGTAGAAATTTTACCTTAGATTTTACGGATGATTCAAGATGTCAATACCGTTATACATGGAGGATCCTTGGGAGGATGAATTCCTAGACATGATATGCAGCCATCGGTGGAGCCTCATGCATCTACTCAACACAGAGAGGAGAACGAGGGAAGAGAACTCCCAAGTAGAGTCAGCTAGGGTAGAGTCACCACAAAGAGGACATGGAAGAAAGGATTTCAGGACATAGGGACATATCTCGAGCCCTAGGAAGAGGGAGGAGGATGAAAAGAGGCCCAGGGGTCTTGGTCATCATCCATAGACCATATCGGGAGATCCTGAAGCTACAACCATATAACTATTCTAGAGATATAGGTGGGTTCTAGGTAGAGGCCTCATTGGTGAGCTTTAGTGGATGCTTCAAGCTCGCCCTTGTCCTAAAAACACGAAATATTTTCTTGTGATCAATCTTCGAGAGAGGGAGAAGGTGTCGGTGGAGGATCGTGGAGAAAAAGCTATAAGTTGACTAAGAGATAGTTACTCGGGAGATCTTTGATGAGTGGTTTAGGAACATGTATTTATCCAGGAGGTTTATTTATCGGTGGATAGATGAGTCCAACAACCTCCATCAGGCTTATATGAATGTAGCTGAGTATGAGAGTTGATTTCTTGACTTACTTTAGTATGTCGACTATATGCAGGACAAGGAGGTCTAGATTCACAGGTTCATCAGGGGCCTAGATTTGGATATGAGTGGTGCGGTATCCATTCATTTCCCATAGACCTTTGCAGAGGATGTGGAGAAGGATTATATTGTAGAGGAGACACAGGGGAAGACACGGTAGACTAGGGATAGATTTCAGATCCGTATATAATAGATACATGATAGAAAGTCAAGGGGTCAACTCCTCTTCCTCATGGTGGGGAGGGTTCAAGATCGGTCTTCATTCTGCCACCATCGTAGTAGTTGCCTCAACAACAAAAAAACCCACCCGGACTTACAAACCTCCTAAAGATTTAATGTGCATAGGGGATGGAGTATGGGGCCTCCTCCTAGGGGTCCCATTAGGAAATAAGGTGTACGGAGAGCTCACTGTAGGATTTCATAAGCAGAGGCCTCATAAATCCATACCTAGATCATCGGGATCCATAGCGTAGACCTCCAAAGTACCGATTGGAACTGCATCTCACTAAAGAGGACCAAACAACTGTTATGGTAGTGTTTTTGTTAGACATCATTAGAGAGAGTACCTGCACAAGGGTAAGATGTAGATTTCAAAGCCTACTTTTGGTAACATGGGATGTAGCCATTAGATCTATGCAACAGTCGAGAACTGCCAGGATGAGCACTAGAGTACCATGATAGAGACTACAAGTAGCATTGGTGGTATTCTTGCCTCTATATTGTTTGATTTTGATTCATCTGATTCATTTATTACACCATATTTACTAGAGTGTTATATGATGGGGGCGAGTTAGGTAGGGTTTTGGTCAAGACATTGAAATCGATTCTAGAGCCAAATCTCTCTAGACTCCTTAGTTAAGGAGTGCGTAGTGGATTTGGGACCCTTCACCACTACCTCGTATCTTTGAATCCTTCCTTTGGGTTTGTATGGAGTCATCTTGGGCATAGATTGGTTGTCTAAAAATAGAGCTAAAGTGGATTGTTACCATAAGACTATCTCATATACGATGATGATCTAGGAGTTGAGTCCATTATAGCGGGAGTTAGGAGGCCTATTTCCATTCGCACCATCTCTGTTTGCTATGCAGCTTAAGTGGTGTGTGTGACAAGGGTATCAGATGTATATTGTTATGGTTAGTGACGATTATGAGTATGAGTCTAGCGGACCATCCTCGATCACCATAACATCTTGAAAGATTTTATTGATGTCTTTCCAAGGAGCTACTAGGGATACCACCCCCACGTGAGATAGATTTTCACATAGATTTGGTTCCAGGAGACAAGCCTATCTCACACGCACCTTATCTCGATGACTACCCCACAGCTCTATGAGCTCATGTTCTAGATTGAGGGCCTTGTGGAGAAATGCCTAATCCATCCTAGTGTATCCCCCTAGGGTGCACCGGTGATTTTTGTAAAGAAGAAGGATAGATATCTACGGTTGTGTATTGATTATCATGACTTGAATAAAGTAACGATCAATAATCATTACCCCCTTCCACACATTGATGATTTATTTGATCAGATGAAAGGGGCCATAGTATTCTCTAAGATAGATCTTAAATCAATGTAACATCAGCTGAGGATCACGGAGGTAGATATTCATAAGACCGCCTTCCATACGAGATATGGCCATTATGAGTTCACAGTGGTACCTTTTGGTCTTATGAATGCCCCTGTAGTGTTTACCAGTTTGATGAATGGGGTATTTAAGACATTTTTGGATTTTGCTTCATGCTCATTTTCCTTGACAAAATCCTGATATACTCATGTATGCATGAGGAGAAAAAGGATCATCTTCGCTAGGTTCTTTAGTGTCTTCATGAGCAACAACTTTATGGGAACTTGGAGAAGTGTGCATTCTTTAAGAAAGAGGTGCAGTATTTGGGCCACATCAATTCTAGGGAAGGTATCATAGTTGATCCTTCCAACATTCAAGATATTATGGATTGGCTAGCACCCACTAGTATGACCTAGGTGAGCAACTTCATGGGTTTGGCGAGATACTACAAGATATTTATAAATAACTTTTATCGTGTTTTACACCCATCACTTCCCTTCATTGGAAAGGGAAGAATTTTTCATGGACATATAGATGTGAGTAAGCCTTCAGGACCCTCAAGGAATGCCTCATGACAAGGCCTATTCTTGTAGTGTCGGATCCTCAAGGTGAGTTCCTCGATTGTACATATGCTTCTTTGGTAGGACTTCTAGGTGTGTTGATGTAGGAGGGAAGAGTGAGTGCATTCAAGTCTCAAAAACATAAAGATTATGAGCTCAATTATTCGAATCATGATCTTGAGCTTGCGATAGTTGTGCATGCGTTGGTGCTATGGAGACATTTCCCTCTTTGCTATAGATTCACACTCAAGATTGATCACTTGAGTCTTCACCAAATCTTCACGCAACCCAATCTCAATGCTTGTCAATGGCATTGGATGTAGTTACTTTTGAGTAAGACATGGAGATAGAGAATGTGAAGGGAATGAGAACGTGGTTGCACATGCTCGAGTAGATAGATACATGTGGCTATGGCCACTTGGTGGGTAAAGATTTGTAGAGCGGGATATTACAATAGCTTCCTCATGACAATTTCTACCTTGCGGTCGGGCAGAGGTTGAGTCTCGAGATCCCTTAAAGGGAATTTTTATGGATTTTCACTAGAGATAGATGGCCTTCTCAGGCACAAAGGTTGGATTTAAGTTCCTAGAGATGGAGGCTTGAGACAAGACATTTTTATAGAGGCTCATCATGCACCTTATTTAGCCCATCCCGAGGTGAAGAAGATGCATGCAAGCTTGAGATAGTTGTACCATTGGAGAGAACTACGGAGGGATGTGGATTAGTTTTTATCACGTTGTTTATAGTTTCGAAGGTTAAGGCCAAACATCAACATCTAGTTGTCCTTATCTTTCCTCACGTAAAATTGGAGTGGAAATGGGACACCATTTCCATGGACTTTATAGTTGGGTTACCAACGTCGAGATATACCACGACGCCATGATGGTCACAGTGGATAAATTAACAAAAGTGGCTCATTTTTCTTAGGTAAAGACAACCTACACAGCTAGTACAGTGGAAAGATTATATCTTAATGAGATTGTGAGATTACATGAGATTCTGATGAAGATCATTTGTGACCGTGACCCTTTGTACACGTCTCACTTCTAGACTAAGATGTAGTATGCTCTCGGGACAAAGATAAATTAAAGTACAAGATATCACCTTGAGACAGATGGACAGCCTGAGCAGGTGTATCATATTTTAGAGGACATTCTTAGGATGTACATTATGGATCATCAATCGAGATGGGAGGAGTATTTGTAGTTGGTGTGGTTTACCTACAATAATAGTTTCCACACCTATTCCAGTGACTTCCAGGAGGAATTTGAGTCTAAGTGGAGGGGGATGTAGTGCCCACTTCCCTTCAACAGATTTTACTATTGATTCTGATACTATCAACTATGATTATGGATAATATTATATTATTTTGATTTAGCATGATGTTAGATGATAGAGATGCTCGGAGAATATTGTTAATTTCTATTCATAGGATGATGTCTGTGTGGATTATTAGAGACATTTTATATTGATGATTTTATGTTATTTATATATTTATAAATATTTACGACATGAGATATTTTCATCATATTGATTACACCTTAACAATTGAACTAATCTTAGGATCCTATTGATTATGATGAAATGTTAAATCGAGATGTTGTTATAAATTGTAAATGATATCGTTACTTGCCTAGATGATTATTTTATTTCTATATAGATGTCTATGGATTTGTATTTTATATTTTATTTGAATGTTTTGATGCAGCCACGAGGCCGAAGGAGGTATTATGTGTGTTGCAGGTAAACTTATCACAACAAACAACAAGGGCATTGGAGACCAACCACGTTGGAAAGCTAGATGAATTCAACAAGGTTCACCATGGAAACATGTATTTTTTTGTATGTGTATGTTTAAATTGTTGTTAGGGGGTCCCTATGGGGGAATCACCTACTAAGGGGTTATGTGTTATCTCTTTTATTAGTTTCCTTTATTTCATTTTAGTATGTGATTTATAGTGATGTATTCTCCTTTTATTAATTAATTGATTTGTGTCTAGATTAGTAAATTAATCTTTTTACTTAATTAATTGTGGATGGGAGAAAAGGATTTAATTTATTAGAATAGATGGATCCTAGTTTATGTGTTGTAAGTTGAGTGCTTGTGATCTTGAGTGTTTTACACTCTACCCCTTCATGGAAATTCAAATTTGGCCTTAAGGGCCAATTTTGGAGGCTTGTGGGACAAGTAAAACTTGTCCCACACCTCTTAAATTGTTATATCAACCCTACCTATGGGTTGGGGGTAAAAAATAGACCCCATTATGTGTTTTGGAGAGAAAAAAAGGTAAAATTTTATTGTACTTTCTTTCATGTAATTAAAGTTTGTCCTTAGGGGGCATGGGATTGATTTGTGTGTGTAAGTAGATTGACATTCCTCTCACCCACCAATTTAGAGTGCATTGGGGTTGAGGTTTTACTTGTGAGGTGGAGTTGAGGATGAGTGATGTGGCATCCTACATGGATCCACCTCACCCTCCTCTCTCCCTTTTCTATTTATTCAAGTTATTTTTCTTATTTGGGGGTTACCTCATTATTTTGTGCTCTTGCATTTTATGAGTTTGAGGATTTTAGAATGCTTGTGGATTTTTTGGAGCTTGTAGGTGCTAATTTTGGATTGAATAAGCTTGGTGTGTGACTCTTGGATCAGGCTCTACCATGGAAAGGTAGGAGCTACAGTCTTGTAAAATATTTTCTTTTATTTTGTGAATATGTGTGTGTTTTTAGTGTTTTGGTATGCTTGTTGGTTTCTTGGGTAGATTTACTGAGTGTGGTGTAGGAGGGGACTATGGGGATCATACATGGAGGGAGGTATAAGAGTTCATTTCATGTTTTGGAGGGAGTTGGGTTGGGTGCCCCACCTGGACAAGAAAATGCTTGCATTTTTACTTAGCTATTTTTTTGATAGAGCCATAAGAGATTGTAGGGAGGCATAAGAGAATTTGGGAGGCATAAAATATTCTTGAGGGAAGTATAATATATTTTTAGGGGTTTTGAGATGTGTATTGTAGGGTTAAGGTGGACACATATTTCCCATTGGGAGTGTAAGTGACCTCCCATGGATCTTGCTCCTTTGGCTTTTGCATTTTGAAGCCTTATGTATTTTGTTGAATCCCTTTTTGGGATTGTATTTGTATTGGTTGTATTTTGGTATGTCTGTAAAATCTTTGTATTGTGTTGTTGAAGCTTGTTTTGTTGCCATGATTTGAATCCATTTTTCATTGCAAAGTGGTTGGGCGCGAGGGTCAATGAGGAGGATGACTTCTCCTCCCCATTGGATTATTGGTTGGGTGGAGAGTGTTGCCTCTCTCGCCTTTTTTTTGGATCAAATGAAGCATGATGGATCTCTCTTGTTGGTGATGTGAAACATGGAGCATTTTGGTGTCCTCAAGAAATCATTCCTTATAATAAAACCTTCTTGTTATTCCCACTCAAGGTGGAAGATGTGTAATATTGTGTTTGTTTTAAAGGAAATGTTGTATTGTAAGTTGTAATTTTCTTGAAGTATCTCATTGAAGAGTTGAAAAATTTCCCTTCTCTTTAAATTGTAGAATGGGAAGAAATGGAACAAAATGTGAATCATGCTTAAAATCTTAGTTTTATTTTGTATTGTGAGAAAAGAAGTTATTTGTTTTAAAATAAATGATCTATACTGAAGGGAAAAAGACAATTTACTTTTATTGTTGTAGTTGTATTATTGAAAATGAGAAAGAAGAAATATAGAAGTGTAAGATGAAAATAATGTATAAAAGGAAAACCTGAATGTAAAATAAAGTTGTTAGTAGTTATTTGAATAAATAAGTTGTAGTGAAAATGGAAAGAGACAACAAATTTGAAGTATATTGTTATGTTGAAATGTTGCATTTTGTAGTAAGGAAAAATAACAATATTAGAAGTAGATTTAGTTCCTTTTACTATTGGGCTTGAAAGAAAATTTATTAAACAAAATGAAAATGATCTTGTAGTTGTTGTTCCTACTTATTGAAATAGATAATGGTTTAAAATGAGCAATTTTAACTATTGAATGAATAAATGAAATTAAATCTTACAACTGGAAACTTTAGGTGCATAAATTTAAGTTCAGAATTAATTTTAGGATGCTCTAGTGACTTTTGTTTTTTGATAAATCTAAGATTTTAAGGTTTTGTTTCTAAAGAACAAGACAACTACACTTTGCATAGTGGCGGTCTCATAACCGCCACTCAGGAAAGGCGGCAGTCCCCGAACCACCACTCCGTAAAGGAGGCGGTTCGTGAATCATCACCCAGGTGGGTGGAGGTCCCAAGACCGTCGGCTTGCTCTTAGCAGTGTTTCATGTCACTTACTACAAAAAATGTAAATCTGCGCCTATGTAAATTTTAACTTGATCAAAACGAAAATTGAATTTTTTTAAAAATTACAAGTAAACCTCAAACAATCAAATAATGGCTAAATATCATTGTTTTGAGTAATTAAATCTTCTAATGGTAAATTCAAAGTACTCAAACTCATATATATTAATAGAGGTAGGTTTTACCCTAAATGGATAACTCGAAATATAAATTGTTTTGTAATAAAACTATATTTGACAAGGAAATCCCTTCAATCCTTGAATGAAAGAAATTACAATGATAAATATACAATATAAAATAATCTAAGCTTGATTTATTTGTAGACTTCTTAATAGTTATTCCATTCTTGCTCCCATGTCTTTCTTCTCTCCAACTTGTAAATTAAACAAAGGAAAAGTGACCAAAGGAGGAGACTTGGGTAATGAAAGTGATTAAATAAAAATTCGTAAGGATTTTAGGTTTAGATTGGAACCCTTGGATCTAGTGGCCACAATTATATTGATCCAAAGTTTGAGGATCAAACCTACATTTGTTTCATAGGAATGTATATTATAACGGTTTTTAATAAATTTAAAGGTATGTCTAGATGGGTGAATGGCGCCATTCAAATACCTTGGTGTGGAAAATTAGTTTTCTAGTTCCTAGTATATCTTAGTAAATTAATGAAATGTTGGAAATTAAATCTAATAGGATAATGGAACTAAATAACTAAGTATAAGGTTTACCATTTTGGGTTTTATCATTGAATAAAGAGGAGAAATAATTTAACCAAGTAAATTAAATTATAGCACCTTCCTAGATAGATGATGAAAATTTTGACCTTAGAGATAAATTAAGAATATTTAATCGTTTAACTTAGATGTGGTCCATCCTTTGTAAAGTAATGATTATTAGTGAAAATTAATCTAATGCCCACTAAGGGTTGACACCCTTCTAATCTTATAAATTACAAAAAGAAATCCGTAACTTTTGGGTTAAGTGTTTAGGGTTATAACGTGTTTCTAGAATGTTGTTTTTGTGGGCATTACATGAATAGAGGTGGTCAAATGTAAGATATGAGGAATACTATTATTTTCATCAATTCATCTTATGATAATACCATTATCTCTTCTATTACAAACATGTGCTATAAGCACTAACAACATTGATGAATTTTCTATTTCTCTATAAATGACCACCATAAAGCATCAAATTTTCCATTTTTTACCTTTAGGTAATCGTTATATTGTTCTTTTCCTCTATATTGCTTAAATGATGATTTCATGTTCATGTTTTAGGAATTGATAATGTTTGTGGGGATTGTTTTAATGGGTACATATTTAATCTAGATTTTTAAAAACCCAGAATTATGGTATGAATAACATGTTCCAATCTCATAATTTTCTCCTTTTTTTCCATATAAATTTATTTCAAAAGAAAAACAAAAATTGGATAAATATTTCTTTGAATTTACTTGGCCTGAATTTGAGATATATTTTTCATTCTGTAATTATTTCCATTTTCATGATAATGTTAAACAATGTCTACAGATATATTTTTTTAAATGTAAAACGAGATCAATTTTTCTTGCAATTTACTTGGCATGGCTGAAAATTCTCAAGTTGAAATGACTTTGTAAAAAATAGACAAAATCAAAATATGTTGAAATTTTTGTCATATGTTTTGGTTTAATGCAAAAAAATGGCATGATAGTTCTCCCCCATGACACACATCCTCATGTCCTAATTAAGATTTTTTAATTGTTAGTGCCTTGATAACCCTTCCATACAAGTGAACACAAGTGGTATTAGATAATACACAATGTTTTTGATGAAATACCTTAGAAAATTGTAAGGTAAAGAACCCCACAGTAATCAACCCGATTATTCCCCCTTCACGATGAGTGTCATGATTTTTGCATCGGAAATTATGTGTCGATAAGTTCAAATTCAGTTTAATTTAGATATTTGTGGCCATCAATGCATAGGATAAAGGGATTTTGCATTATGTTATGGCTATTTCTCTTGATAGATGTGCATGAAAATGAGGGAACCAATTCAATGCACTAAATTGTTCGAGAAAGAAAATTGTTGTAGGGAAAGGCACCAAAGACATGTGGCTTCTTAGGAAAAACTAATTATTGAATGCATAAGTTTCATTCTACTTTGGCCACTAATTTGATGTAAAAGCGTACTTCTTCCAAAGCAGCCTCCCAACTTGTGCTAAATTTTGAGACTTTTAAATAGACTACAAACATTTTTCAAGCATTAAGGATAAAGTGATTTTTTTATAAATTGTAGTTACTTAATGTTATGGTTGGAAAGAATACAAAATTTATAAATTTTTATTAGGCACATGAACTATTTGAAAAATATTAGAAGTGGATGGGATGTGTTGATAGTCCCTAACCATGTAGTCTTTGTTGACAATTTTTGCACTTGTGCAAAACTAGCAACTCGAAACTTCGTCGTTACGATGAAAAGTCTTGGGTGAAGTATACCTAAGCTAAGGAAGTTTTGATGTTATTAGTTATTGTTGAATTAATTAATGATTAAGTGAAATCTACAGTTATGTGTGTTGTTTCAAAATAGAATAGATCACATAGTCTACAATTTCATGTCATCTTCAGCAAAAGAACACAAAGCCTCGAAGGACAACTATGTTTTCTTGATGAAGATGACAAATTATAAATTAGGTGAAGTGCTGAGTTTTGAAGCAGCAAATAGAAATGTAGATTATAGAAAATCAGAGTTCATTACTGAATGTTACAAGTTCTCATCAATGTTCTTTCCTTCATGATTAAGACATTCAATTATGTTACTGATTTGTTTAGTTCATTATAAAATCGATACAGAAAAGCTAGAATGCATAAGGAAATACAGAAGTCATTTATGAAATTCAATGTTTTATTCATAAGGAGAATCAAATGTTTGTCACAAAAGCCGTGGGATGTAACTGAAAAGTAAAGTACAACGACTAAAAAGAAAGGTACACATGCATGAAAGAGAAAGTAAAGGAGTATGAGTGAGCCCATCATTGCCTTGGGGTTTCTTTCTTTGATTGAAGCATCTTCATCTCCATCTTTTGTTTCTCCTTCATCTTCATTGTAGAGAAGCCATTATACCATTAGCTGTAAGTATTTCATTTTTAGGTTTCGGTTATTGTTATTTCTTTAGATATTATTTTACGATTGTCAAACCAGTCCTCGAGTGTCATTAAAAGAGTCACATTAAACATAATATTAGTTGTTATTAGTCCTTCAAAGTTAATAAGTCTTTGTCTCTTTCAAAGTCTTAGTAATATTTTTGTGTCAAATCCATGTAAAATTTAAAAAGTAATTTGTTCTTATTACTTTTTAAATATATAGTGTAAATCAGAGCAATATTGGTTGAATCGACTCCCCTAAAAGAGTGCATTTTCAGTTGAAATCGACGCTCTAAGGTATAATGGACATTCTACTAGAAAAATTCAATGGTCTCAATTTTCACACATGGAAAGTCAAGATCCAGATGCAGTTGATGAAAAAAAATCATTGGAGGATAGTAGATGGAAAAGAACCAGCACCTTCAGATCTAACAAGATTGGTAGAATGGGAAACACAGGATGATAAAGCCAAAGCCATTATTGGCCTTGCCCTCTCAAACTCTAAATTACATTATGTTGATCTAGATAAAAACTCGAAGGACATCTGGGATAATCTGAGAAAATTATTTCGTTCAAAAGTAGTCAATGAAAAGTTTTCCCTCAAAATTCAGTTGTTCAAGCTAAACATGAGTGATGGAGATATAATGTCTAGTCACATCAAAATTTACGATCTCTTCTGAGACAACTTGCAGAAGTAAAAGATCTAGTAGATGACGAGGATGCAAAAGCTATTCTGTTGAATAGTTTACCACCAAAATACAGTAATGTTGTTTTCACTCTTGGTCAGATACCTTCTAACTCATTGGAAGATATGATATCAGCTCTCCTAGCTGAGGAAAAATAGACCAAAGAAGATATAGAAGAAGAAACAAACATGTATGTAAAAAGGAAGTACAATTTTTTTCTAAATATAAAGAGAAAAGAGAATGTTTCTACTTTTGTAAGAAAAAGGGGCATACAACTTCATTTTGTAGAGCTTGAGCTCAAGATATTCTTATTGTAAAACTCAAAGGAATTGAGGCAAACTTTAGTATCTTGAAGAAAGATCAGAGAATGAGGAAGAAAAAGTAAATGAAGATAGTGGCTCAAGACTTCTTGTTCTAAGCATGAAACTAGAGGTAGTAGGAATCGGAGGTTGGAGGTCATTTAGCGACCTCTCGTCAGTCGCCAACGACGGGGCCGCACAGATGGTTTGGTGACATTTTTTGGTGTATTTTCTTTCAGCTTGTGTCGTGTGCTTCTTGTCATGTTTTTCAGAGTTCCAGTATCAGTGTTCCTGTTTGCAGTGTTCATGATTGAATAAGTGGAAATTTCACATTGAGGGGGGGAACATGATCCAATGTTCCATTTCCATTATGTCAGTTTTTTCTATGTATGTACGAGCAGTAGAATTCAATAGAATTTCCTATGTTATTCCTTGTAGTGAGATGTGATGAGGGCTGGGAATAGTAGTTGGCATATCATCATGTGGTTATAGGTAAACCACTTGAAAACCTTCATTTGTGGTTTGTGGTAAACCAACAAAGCAAAACCACCATTCTTGGTTGTTGGTAATCCATTTGCAAAACCATCACTTTGTGGTTTTGGTAAACCAATTGCAAAACCACCATTCTCAGTTTGTGGTCAATCATTTGCAAAACCATCCATGAGGTTTGTGATCATCCTGTGAAAATCACTAGATCATGAGCAGGTGCAAGTACAAAGGTAGGTTTTCCCCATGTTTACACTAAGGGGGGAATGTTAGGAAATATAATGTATTAGTGCTCCAAAGATTATAGATATTGTAAAGAGAATAATTACGTGAGTAATTATTCACATGTTTGGTTGTATTATTTGATAGTTGTGATATTGTTGTGAGTTACAACAATATCACGTATATAGGTAGATTGTTATGTTGTTGGAGCAACTTCGTAGAATATAGGAATTTCTTCTCATTATATATTGTATGATCCAAACAAATTATATGATTCAAGTATTATTCTTTGTAAATTTGTTGTTGTGTTTTTAAATAGAAGCACATGCTTCAGTTTGCAATAGAAGGAAAAAGTAGAATTTGAAAGCTGATGTTTGGCTAAAAGAGAAGGTCACAGTTGAAAGGAATGAAGACAAGATTCTGGAAAAAAATTGACAAGGCTTCGCCATGTAAAATGGACATTTACAACTTTCCATCATGTTGTTTTAACTACTACATGCTTAAAGGAATGATTTAAATCAAGTAAGTGATATAGAAAAATAGTAAAGCATGCTATGATCAAGATAACACAACTATGATGTCTCATTTTTATTTACCAATCCAGCTTCAAACATGAAGTGTTATGTTCTAAATCAGAAAATACAACTACTATGCTGAAAATGGATGGAAGAGAGAATTCTTGAAAAAAATTGAAGGATTTTCCATAAAATGAAAACTTTAAATTTTTCGGTTGCTTTATTGAAAGGATCAATTTCACAACTAGTTGCTATGGGAAATGATAAAATCCAAATATAGTTGCTATGGTAAATAATTAATTTCAAAGCTATTTGCTTTGGGAAAAGACAAATTTTCATTTGCTACAGGAAAGGAAAAAAATTAAAGCTAGTTGCTACAGTGAAGCTCAAGTACAACATTGAAGCAAAAAAGAAAATGGAACTACATTTTTTGACAAAACTTAAATTTTCCAACATGTAGGAGTTGAATGAGTTCCAAAAATAATATATTCTGCGTATAGTTTAAGAAAGCAATATACATTATTTTCAGGAAGATTGTTATAGTCAAGCATTCAATAGATGTGATTTTCATAAAACAATTGCATTTCAAACACTCATCTCATGGAGAAATTCAATGTTCAAGTGATCTCAGTTTGAAAAGGATTAAAGCAAGTATTCTCAAAAAGGTGCTACAAAATTTCAGAAAATCAAGTTGATCCTGAGACAATGAATTGTAACAAATGGATTCTCCAGAATACTAGAATTGAACCAAATATTTCAGAATGGACTTGAAGTAATGTACAGAACCTGTATTTGCAGAAAATCATAACCATCTTCTACAATATTCTCAACAAATGATGAGATAATAGTTGTCCTAGCACAAAGAACTCATACAAAGAAGAGGTTGAAGTATGAATATCTAGAAAGAAGAAAATACTCTATGTCCACCACAGTAAAACAAAGGAAGGTACAAAGTAAATCAGAGTTTCATTATAAGGAAAGATCAAGATATAAGGAAAGAGCCGAGAATGATAGATAAAGAAAACAATATTATAGTACATGATGAAACCACACTTCAAGATTTTATAGGTATTTTCCACACTGAGAGTTGAAACTTTCTCAAAGTCCCATATGCATATACCCAAAGACCATGTATAATTCAATGTAGATTGAGCCAAAGAATATAGTCACCATAGATAATCAAATGTTTTTACGGATGATGAAGCAAGAGGTCCATAGGCCCATGTGAATTTTTGAACTTGGGAGTTAATCAGAGAAAGCAATCACATGAGAACCACAAATATTTCCAAGAGCTCAGCTGATACATTTAAAGAAAAAAAAAATGGCATGTATGCATGCAAGAGAAATTATTTCTATAAATGCTTGACAACATAGAAACACCTCACTTTAAAAAAAATACCAAATGTACAAAAGATAGAAGGAAAGAGCCGAGCTTAATGAAACAATAATGGTTCACCTTCAACCACCTTACTCGAAAGATGCACAAAAACCATGAAACCTGAAATTATAGAGTGTCTTTTACAAGGAAGGAGCTTGAGCTCAAACAAGAAAAAAATAATGGCATCGGGAGGAAATTTTTCTAGGGCTTCGCCCACTTCACAAAATCAAATGAATGTGCTTTATGGTCAAGTTCCCTTTACCACCCGAACCCAAGAAGCGGGTTAACTCGAACTCAACCAAAGTCAAAGATTGACGACATCAAAACATCAAGGACACATGATCAATGTCCTCAAATCATCGCAACAACCAATGTGAACTATGGTCAAGATGCCACCATCCATATTAAATGCCAGCCAAAACCCTAACTACAGTGTCGAAATCAATGGTCCGCAATCGACAACATACAAACATCAACGAAAAGATTAAGGCATGAATTTTCAAAACAAACCACAAGGGTTATAGTTAACCTGACAAGAGTTGATGCCACCAACCAAATCACCATGGAAGGGGAAAGCCCATGTTTCCTCCAAACAAATCATTGTAAATGACTTTCAAAAAGTCTAACCCAAGTGCATACTTCAAATAATTTTATAGGGGCAACCAAATCATATATCATGATCACCAAAAAGGTGAATATTATAATATTCCAAGGCCGACATAATCAAACGGGTGGTTGAATGTATCATTATGCCTATGCCATGGCCAAAGGAGATATCAATATCGAACATGTGCACATAGCAGGTGGTCCCCATAGGAGGAATTATTTTTCAAAATATTGCAAGTATTATTTTGCTCACAAACAGAGAGTTGTATTTTTGCATGCCTTCACAACAAGAAAAAATAGAGAAGAAGACAGAGTTGCATGTTCATGGAGAGAGACTCGCCTAGCAAGAAACCTTATTTTTAGTAAATTATTCACCCTTCTTTTCTTTAAATTAGAACAGTCAACTTCAGTTTGACTGTAATGTAAGTAAGGCTAATAATGCCTATTTGTAATTGCATGCTCTATTTTTCCCTTTATCTATTATTAAATAAATGATAAAATAAGATGCATGGGCGAGTAGAAGGATAAGTCTATTTTTAGAGAGGGTGAATTTTATTTTTGCTATATATTGTGTGCCTTTGTAAAGCAATCTGGGGACTTCTAGAGGATTTTTGGAAATATGAGTACTGAAGCAAATTTAACCAATTTTTCCTCTTAAGTGTGAAGTATTTTCTACCTTTCCAAATTATTTTGCAGTCTGTGTATGTTTCTATTAGTATTGTGAATGCAAATTCCCGATCAATCACTTTACCTTACGCAAATTCGGTCTTTTCGCTTAATTTTAATGTACATGGTAACTTATTAGTACTATTATTGTGATTATCCCTTAAAGTACAATCAAGTGTTTTGTCCTTAGACATTCTGTAAAAACTATTGGTTTGTGCATCAAGAATCCTTCCCAAATTAGTTGTGCATATACTGAGACAAATTTGGTGTATCACCTTAGTTTTAATCATTTTACAGTCATCTTTTACTCTCAAACTCCCAAAAATCGGTTTAGGATACACCAATAAGGAAATGACCTTGATACTTAGAGAGTCACCTCAAAATAGGTATACCCATATACATGAGGTGTTTCCATTGTATCTATGAAAGAGAGATATCATTTGTGAAATCTTAGAAAACCTATGACCATCTCTCTACAGGTGTACTTTCGAGAGATAATAGTCTTCAATTTGGTAGTTGGTTTTTTTCGTTGGATTGCGTTAGATCAAAAGAGGATGAGTTGTAGCCCCTAGCCACACCTGTCATCTTGAGGAGGCAAAAATTTTTATCATCCGAGTTTATTTTAATTGTGTGGTAGATTAATTTATTTTGTTGTCTTGGCCATCTTGCCTAGACATGCACAATTACCATGAAAAAACTCTAAAATTTACTAAAAATGTGCAAATAAAACTTATGGTGGTTGTGTGGAATCATATGCTTGGTTATTTGATTAAAGGCATTTAGTCATGGACATGGAAAATACCAAAATACGATCTTCGAAAAAGGAGCTGGGGTAGGCATTATTGTTAGGTGTGGTAGTCTAAAGTATCATGGTAGTTTTTTTGTGCAAATTTGGACCCATGTTTAAGGCATGTGATCTATTGATTAAAATTTTCCCTAAAGGAGTACAATCACAAGGAATTTGATTATTGCAAGACACATGCAAAATGGAATTGCGAAAAATCATTTGATGGGTTGAAAAAATATTGTTTGTTGGTCATAGTCCACAAGGAAAAGTCTCAAGCAGATGCCTCAAACAAGCATAAAAAATAGTTATGGATCTCTCTTCCTCTTATTTCAAAATATGTATTTCATCATTTAATTTTAGTGTTGGATTTCAGTATATTATATATTGAAACCAAAATACAAATTTGAATGAATGATACAAATTTTCCTTTCCAAAAATATTATTTTTTAAACTTAAAAATAAAATAGGACTTTGGAATCATGTGCATCAAGGGTCATCTCAAATGGTTGATGGGAACTAAAACTTCAAACAAGATTGATGTCGATATAAAGAACCATGAAGTTTCTTAACCAAGTTGACTAACGCAATTAGGTACCTTATCAAGGTGAGATTGGATACCCTTTTAGAACATCGGTCACTTATGGTGACGTTCCTTCTTTAAGAAAATGCAATCGGTTTTATCATACGAATGTTGTATCAATTTGGTGGAGCAAGAAACCACCTTCATGTACCTATAGAACTCCTATGTCAAAATCAAAACAAAATTTTAGTTTCATAAAACTTATTTCATAAGTTAGAGTTTCAAGAGGATGTCTGTACTCCACCCGTTGTTGTACAATATAAGTGTTCGATGGGTTTACGATAATTGGTCTTGAGGGCGGCCTTGTAATTTCATCCCTATTTGTCATTGTAAAATTTTGTGTAATCTAATGAGTTTATTATTTATATAAAATTAAGTAGGAATCGAGGAAATTCATGTTTGAACTTAAAACAAGAACTGCACAAAAAAATTGTAAGCACTTTCGTTGGTTTGGGCCAATTTTTCACAAACTCATAACTTGAGCTAGATTTTTCTTCCGAGGCTCCCATTGCTCTTATAAATTTGTTGTGAACCCTTTTTAATGTGTTATAATGTCTGTAGATTATTATTTAATCAATTACTTTGTATGAATGGATTTTGCAATTTATAGTGTTTTCTCTCTCCTTCTTCCCTCTCTTAAAATAACTATGAAATTTTGGTTGGTCTTAGAAATGTGACTGGATTAAACTTGCACATGAGTATAAAATGAAATGAAAATGGGTATGCGTAGTGAAAGATTTTAAATATTATGAATAGGAAACAAAATATTATTTATTTTTCTCTCTCTTGCCGAATCTCTATCTTGAAAAAAGTGCAATTGAATATGGAAGTGTGAATGTGTGACAAAATGATGAACTTATTGTTTGTGCTTGATGTAAGGGATTTCCATACTTCTCTTTGTACTTTGTTTTGTCTTACTTGAAATGATGAATGTCTCTTTTGTCTTTGAGTGTAAGGGTTTTCCATTCTAGTCCTATGACTCGACACAACATTGGTTGTAAGTGCTCCAAATAAAAAGGATTAAGAGTGTGATATGTTGTAATCCATTCAATGACATTGAAATATTGTATATTGATATAGATTACAAATGTTAGATAGAAGTAAATTAAAGAGCCTTACATTATTAAAATTCTTATATTTCAAGCATTGTAGCCATAAAACTATGTGTTTTGTATCTACTTTTTTAAAACCTAACCTATGAATACTAGTAGGAGTGACACATAATGAACGTAGGACTAAATATGTTAGCTAGATAAATGATAACTAAATAGGCTTCTTATTGTTTAGATGATTGAAATAATCACTTGCGTAATAGATATTATTGTTCATAGATAAAATCAAAATCTTTTGAAGTAACTTCTTAATTATAAACTATATAAAGGAAGTTGATCTTTAACCTTTTTGTACCCTCTATCTAAATCTAGTCACATCCACGATTGCTAAATTATTATTTCTTAAAAAATAATTTAATCCTCACAACTAGACTTCTTGTACTACACATAAGAAAAGTCTTCAAAAGATCATTTCTATAACTTAAGAGCCCTTGTTCAAAGCAAAACCGTGTGGTGTGACCTTACCATATATGGGGTAAGTAGAACTAACACTTCCTTGAGTTCCTAATGGAACAAAAATTATGATGAAGTTAGATCTAGGATTAACTTGATCTTTAAAACAACTCCTAATGAGATCTAGATGACATAAGTGGAGTTAGTGCACTAGTTGTACTATGTCTTAAACTCTTAATAACAATCCAATTAAATCTTGATAGATAGAGGTGGTACCTTAGCTAGTAGAAACACAACACATTGGGCAGGTTTTACGATATAAATATTTTTAGAAATTTACTATGAATTATACTGGGTGTAGATATTTTAGTGATATTGTAATTAAACTAATCTTATTCAAATTATGGGGCTAACTTCTTGTGGGAAGAAATCATAACTAGCTCTTAACGAACAAAAATAATTCATTTTTTTTTTTTAAATTGGGGAATTAAGAGAAGAGGAAATTTAAAACTTGATCCTTTAATCCCTAGCCATGTCATTTAATGACATCAAGAATAAAATTTTCTAGAGTGACACTAATAAGAGACTTAAGAAAAAATGTAAACATGATAAAAACAAGAGTAAATGTTATAATGGTTTACGAACAAGATAACACTTAAAATCTTTATTGTTTTTTCAAGTATTTACTTTTTGTTAAGAATGGATACAATTTTTTTCTTGGGATCAAGAATTTTAGCCAACATAGTCCCTAAAATGAAAAAAATATGATGTGTAAATGCTAAATTGATGAAACCAACTTTTGATTTATAACAACTATAATATGAGAATAAATGTTCTTTTATAGAGGGAAGTTTATAGGAAAGGGTAACTTGAACCTTAATCTTCTTTAAATTTCAAGATTTCTTTCCCCTTGACCTCATGTTAGTTCCCTTACGTAATGAGGGTAAAATTTAACGTCAATTAAACATTTTTTGAGAAACAAACCTTTAATGTAAGAATGAATATTAGGAGACTCATAGTTGTTTAAAATGAATATATTTAACAAATGATCTATGGATAACTAATGGAATTTGAGAAAGGAATATACAATGCATCCTCCTTTAACGACTAATGCTTTGCAAAATAAACTAATTGAAGTTTTAAAAATATGAAATTCAAAATATTACGTGTTTAATTCTCTTCAAAAATATAAGGTCTTACAATGCAAACCTAAATGTAATTATTATGTAAATCATAAAAAGGCCATGTTGTGGAGTATGCCTATTATGTGTTTCTTATTATAATTGGGTTATTGTACTAGTTTATGTCATTTGCGTAATACATTTATGTGTACTCTATGTTATCCTAGTCTATGATTGAGTTAATATTAGTCTAAGTGTTTTATGTGATGTTGAGTTTCTCTACTTGGATCCCTTGTGGTGTTGTGTAGCAAATAATTAAAGAAAAATAAAATATTATGATAATTTAATCTGTTGTATTTTGGTGCTTAAAGTTTTGGTATTACATACTAAACAAACTTTTGAAAAAAAAATGATTAAGATGGATAAATCAATTTGGGTGTCAAGTAGATAAGATTGTTAATATATATTAAGAACAAGGAGAAAAAACTAGAGAAAAATGTATTAACAATATTTGTAAGGTAAATACTATGCACATTTAATTTTAAATTTAAATTTAACACTATTACATAATATATTTTATTTTAAATTAATTTAATACTTATAATTTTTTATTCTATTATTATCAAAAACATCTATAAATAAATGCATATTTTTATTTATATATTGACAATGAAGATAATGGCTATCTTGCTTAAGAAATATTTTGAAATGAAGAGAAAAGTAAACTAATTTATAAATATATTTATTATATAATAATAAGTTTTCACATGAAACAAAATGTAAATTTGATTTTAGGTAGGATTTTAAAATTTTAATGAGGATTGGTGTTGGTTGCATATAAACATTTGCACCTCCCAAATATATATGACATATGTTTGACTCTCTCAATTTTGTAATCTCTTTAAAGAATTCATTCAAATTTTGAAGTTTAATTCAACATCTTTTTGTTTTTCAAACTAATGAACATTCTTACGAAAATATGGGGCATTAATACTGACAAAGAATATAAGGGCCATTCATAATAGCAATAAAGATAATGGCTAGCTTATGAAAATAAGGGCCATGGATAGTCAAATATTTGCATGTGGATATTTCTTAGTGTTAATTCTCACATCTATAATAATTTACATAACATCCATCCCTTTCTCGCCTATGTAGTCCTCGTCTCCTCTAACAAAAAAACATTTGAACTATTTTTTAAACATGATATTTCTGTCATGTATAACTGAAAAATTGATTTGCATTCCTTGAAAAATGCATTATTAGGTAGTCATAATATAGAGAAACATGTAATTAATGCACTTGATTGGAAATTGATAAAAGAATAACATCCACCAAAACATTAATTTTTTGTTAATATTTATTTCGTCTCTCATAAGTGACAGTCTTTTTAATTTCATCCTCATCAAATGTAAAATTCACCGTGACTTTTAAGATGGAACACAATAAAAATGATTGAAATAATATTCAATATTTACAAATAAAAATTATTTAATTTAAGAAAGGATTTCCAACATATTCTAAAAAATAATCAAAGGAATGTTCTCCAACATATTTTAACTGTAAATTAAAAAAATAGAAACAAAAAGTTATTTAATAAATTTGACTTTTAACAAAAATTATACTAGCATATAATTTGTTTTATTCCTATTGTCAAATGTTAAAAATCATATCCTAATTATTATGAAATTAAAAAAATTACAAATTTAAAAGTTAAGAGAAATAAATGAGACAATTTTAGAAATGAAAGAAAATGTGATAAATTTCGCAACCAAAAATCCTTGTTCTATCTTCTAGTTCCTATTTCTTTGACTTATTCTTCCTATCTTTTAAAAAATTTAAATGAAATATTAGATATTTTAACCGTTGGTTCTTTTAACTCACACTTAATTGATAAAATCAGTTATTGATAACCTCACTTATATATACATGATTAAAACCCTACTAAAAGAAAATCAAGTAAACACCAATCTTTTAGGATACCCATAATCCAATTTTCAATCTAACCCATGTCCAAACTACAACCCTCGTTCCCCCTCTTCTTTCTCTACTTTCCCAAATCTAATGTTGAATAGAACACATCATTGAAAAACAATTTAAAACTCGGGTAAAATTTAAAGAGATCATAAATTAAATATCATACATATCAAAATCACATTAAGTATGGAATTTCTATTTCCATTACAAAAGGTTTCATTAATTTTTTTCCCACATCTTTGGATTTGTATACTATAGAATTTTACATAACATTTCAATATTTGTTAGTCCACCTTAATGACAATTGACATGTTTAATATCATTTGATTTTATCATTGTATGTTTTGATTGTGTTTTTTCTTTCTTCTATTTTTTCTTTTGAATAAAAAGAACATTCTTTTTTCAAATATGATTTTCACAATTTTTTTTCTATAATACATAGCTTGAAATCTTATCAAAATTCCAAGGTGTTGTGGAATTTCTTAATAATAAGCTTCAAAATACTCTTTAACGTAAATGATTTTAACTATTTATCATTTAACTTATGAGATAAACATGTAATTTATTTTACATGTCCTTGATTTTTTCTAGGTGATTACACATTGATTCATCTTCTTAAAAATTGATGAGAGATCATTTCTTCTAGAGACCATACATTTTGATCCAACCATTGGATCGTCTTCAAATATTATATAAACTTAGATCTTAATTGACGTAATTATGCTATGAACAAACTTCTCATGAAAATTGGGTGCTCTTTTGGTATATTCTCGGGGCGAACTTATTTCATCTAGTGGACTAAAATTAGCTCAAGGACTCTTTCTTATGAGTCTCTACAACTTCAAATTTTAATATCGTTTAATCCTCTTTATTGAATAAGAAAATATTTTATGAAGACATATTTTATGAAAAAATGGTAGTCCATCGATGTGTTTTACTTTTATAGTATTTTTTTGTGTTTTAGGTTTCTTAAAATTTCAGCGTTTTTATTAGAGAGAGTAAGAGAAAAAAGGAATATTATAGTTATGGGAAATATTTGTTTGGATTATTTAATGATAATGATTTTGTTTTGATGTTTCATGCGTTTTTGAAAATCGTATGTTATTTTTTTAGGTATTTTGATCTCTTTCAGAATGGATCCACATCAATTGGTATTATAATAGGATGTGGATCTTGTGATAATGGTGTCGGTAATATATATTACACTTGTGTTTATGATTTCCTAAATTTTCTTTATATAAGCACATAGATAGAATAGAGAGGATTTTATGTCAAAATGAGTAATCTTACGTAAGAACTACAAAAATAAGTTGTTAAGATCATAGGAGAAGTTACATGTGTCGATGTAGACATGTAGATAGAATTGAAAACCCAAATAGTGATACTAAATAATTAATTTCATTAAGGTAATAAGGATGAATTCAACAATAAAATGGGATAGATGAAGAACATTAAATGAGAGTTATTGAATGAGATAGGTATCCAAGCTATGGAGGGAAAGAATTATGGCATCAAGATTAATTTTCCTAATCATGTGAAAGAATATACCCATAGCATAAAATTGATTATTGGAATTGCATAGAAGACTTAATTTAGTGGATAACCCTCTCAAAGGTGAATATGGTTAATTTTACATGCACCAACTCATAAAATATGCTTTCACTTTATGGGATCACATGGCAGATGATATATATAAAGGAAAGGAAAGGATATAATACAAAATTTGAATAAAATGGTGAAGAACATGAGAGAAATGATTATTCCTATAGATTATGCCAAGGAATAATTTTGAAGGTTTCAAAACCTACGAATAAAATATCTAAAAATTGATGAGTATACAATGTATTTTTACAACATATTAATCTAGGTAGAACGGGAGAGACTAAATCACATTGTAATGCCCACTCCTCTTCAATAATGATTGAACTGTGTTATCAATTTCGAATTTATTATAATCTTGAACCTTGCTACTATATTCCAGTTAGCATACTAATAAGATGCGTAGGAGATAATGATTATTGTTGTGTTCTTATTATTATTGATGGTATGGTTGTAGTGTGGAATTTGATGTACATTACTGTATTTGACTTGATTAACCTAATTGATAGATATTATGGAGGTGCTAGACTCTTGACATGATGTGACTTATGTGTTTTATTTTATATGCTTGATTTGCATATCAATATTGATGTTCTAAGTACTACTATTGTACTAAAACATTAGACATGATTTATGGATATTTCTAGATGATTGTTGATGTTATGATCTTAGTTCAAAATGATGGATTGGTAGAATCAAAATGTTAGAAATTTAAACAATTTCTGAATAACTTGATTCTAATGTTGGTGTAATTATGATATTTGATGATGTGAATTGTTACGTAAATATGTATATGATTTATTATCTCAATGTTGTTAATCTAGCCACAAGGATAGAAAGGTATTGTTTGATTTTACAGAAATTATAAAACAAAATAATACGGGAATATGTGACCAACAATGAAGGAATGTGGGGTATTGGCAACAGGTCACCATGGCAACTCGTGTAATGTTATGTTGTGTTGTGCATGCCTAGTTGGGAGGTCTCCCATGGGGGTTACCTCACATGTGTAGCCATAGGGATGATGATTCTCTTCTTTTAATTTTGTGTGTTTTTTATTTTGTGTTATGCTTTTAATTATTGGAAATTGTAGTCACTTTATTATCAATTATTAATGTTTCTTAATTAGCTAATCCAACTAAATTTTTTAACTGAAATAATGATTTGAAAATTTAATAGTTATGACGATAGATGGTTCTTTAAATGTTGTGTATGTATGTTATATTTTTTTGGATTTTGTGTGGTGTACCATTCTCCAACTTTGAAATTCGGATTTTTACATGGGAGGTCTTTTTGGAGGCTTGTGGGATAAGCTAAGCTTGTCCCATGAATCTTAAATTCACGCAAAAACCATACCTATGGTATGGGGAGTTAATTTTATAATTATTTATGCATTTTGGAGTGCCAAGGGTGAAAATAATTACAATTTCCTACTTACCAAAATTAATTTGTCCTTGGTAGACTTTGTGTGCAAGTTTGAGTATCATGTGGGCTTTTCATAAGTCTTATATGTTCATTTATTGTCTTGGGCATGGTTTTTGACTTTTTCATTTGAATGGAGGAATGATGAATTGTCATCCTACATGGAGCCACCTTATCATCCTCACATCCCATTTCTATTTATTGATGGAATTTGATGGATTTGGGGTTACTTGTTCATTTTCTTTCTTTGCACTTTTGAATTGGGATCTTGTTGGAGTTTATTTTGGGAGTGTGCTTGGATTGAAGGTGTAAAAACTATTGTGGAGTGAATAATCTTGGAAGCCTTATTGAGAGATGGGATCTCCACCTTTGTTGTTTTCTTATTTATACTTGTAGATGTGAAGATGTTTCTTGTTAAATATTGTATGAGTGCAGTGAATGCTTTTTTTTGTGTGGTTAGGTAGTTTATCTTATTAAGGGAGTGGGAGATGGAAGTATAGGACCATTGGGGAGGATAAAAGGATTTGTGAGGCATGCATTTTGGAAGGTGTGTGATTGGGAGTTTCTCTGTGGGGCAAAGTGAAAAGAAAAACATGGACATATTTTTTCATACTTGCAACGGGATAGATAAGGATGTTTTGATGTTGTATTGTGCACATGGAGGCTTTGGGTTAAAATATTACTTCATTTGGGAGGAAAACAAAGGTGGTTCTCATATTCCTTACTCCTTTTTGGATTGATATAAAGCCAATGTGTTGTTTGAGAAAGTTGTGAATTATGTTGAGCATGTCCATTTAGATGTGTTGAATGTTTTGGTTTTTATGTTTTTGTGTGGAAGCCATTTAGAGTTGCCAATGGTTGTTTTATACCCCTCATTTCTTCTTTGTTGGGGCTCTGAAGCTAATTAAGAAGAAGGATTCTCTCCTTATTGGATATTTGGTTGGGTTGAGAGTGTTGCCCACTCCCCATTTTTTTGTGTGCTTGATTTCGATGAGATGGTGGAGGTAAATTGAAGAAATGCTCTTTTCGTAAAAATGCGTGTGAAGTTACATTTGGTTCTTATTTGACTCTAGAACTTATAATTTGTACCTATAGTACATTGGATTTAACCTCGTTAGTTTATTATATAGTTCTTATAGATGAGTCTAATATGGTTGCATTATTTTTTCGGAAATGGAAACCTGAATGGTGTTGTAATGAAAACAAAGATATTTTAAATCTGGATATTAATCAATTTGTTTTGTAAATCTATTTTGGAAAAATTTATTGTCCTCTAATGAAAAGGGAGTGTTGATCATTTTTTAATTATTGACAACTATGTCAAGGCTTATAAAATTTCATTTAGGTATGTGTTATGTTGGAAAAGTAGCACCTAGATTTACGCATTACAAAATCCTAATTTTGACTAATATGGGATTTTATCAAGGTGTGGGACCCTTGCGATTGAGACAAATCTCAAGAGAAGGTTGGTTCGACCTATTCTAATGCTAACCTACTCCTAAACTAATAATTATAAGGGACTCGAGGAAGTGAAATACATAAATGTAAATCCTAATCTAAGCGACTTGATAACACTACAACAAGACTAGAGAGATTCGTAGTGAGTGAAGATGGAAGAAAATGGGGAAGAAGAGGGTCGATAAAATGCCATAGTCCCAAACACATTCAAACCTCCAAAATAATTGAGCACAACAAATTTAAATCCGTAAAGGAACACAATATGCACAATATACCTATAAAATGTAATACAAGGAAAAAATGCAACATAAATCAATCTAGGGAAAGAAAAGCCACAAAAACTAATTTCAATCCATTACAAGATAGGAATGAAGAAAAATACTTTAAAAAATATATAAATTTGAGGCCTACAGTCACAAAAGTGTTGGAACAATTTTTGGGAGAGTTCCTTTACAATTTCAAAAATCTCCGCCCTCTAAATGAGGGGAAATTTCATATATAGAGAAAAAGAGCTACCAACTAATATGCCTCATTAATTTCCTATATGGAGGTATGGGTTACCATGCTAGTTCATTTTCCAATGGTAATTTTTTGCATGGCAAACAAGAGTGCCATACCTCATTAATTTGGTTTTTTATCTACCCTATACGGTGTTGTTAATGTCGACCATATTTGAAACTCTTTGTTTTCACCCGACGAAAAACACTAGCTGATGTATGCCAAGTAGGAAGAAGTTTCGTTGATGAGGGAATGGCCTTTTACATGACAAGTAGAAATTTTTTCACCCGACATTGAGGCGAGGTTGACGTGCTTCAAGGAGAAAGGTTGATGCATGACAGAAGTAACGTTGACATGTGATGAGAGGCAAATGACGATGGGGGAATAAAATACCATGTGATAAGGAGATATTTTCACATTACAAAAAGGTATGTTGCCATGCATCTAGGAGGAATGGTTGACACAAGTCAACAAGGACAGCTTGGCTCATGATCGAGAAAGCAGTTGACATGCGCATCAACGAGGATGGTTGACACTCAACCGAAGGAAGTGGTTGACATGTGTTAACAAGGATGGTTAACGTGTGACAGGAGGAATTGGTTGATCAATGATAGGAGGAAGCAATTGAGGCATTTCAACAAGGATGGTTGATGCATGATAGGAGGAAGTAGTTGATGTGCATCAATAAGGATGATGAAAGCGTGACAGAGGAAGTGGTTGACAAGCTTCAAGGTGGCAACAATCCATACATTTTTGTAGTTTTACCATTAATGAAAATCCTACTCCAAACTTTTCCCATGACTCACAAGCTCACAAAGAGATACCCTATTAACTAATCCCATTAACTATCAATGCCCAGACTTGTAGGTTGATCCATTTTGTAAGGGTGTACAAAATGGATAAAAATTTGGCAACTTGTAGGGTGATCTCGCATTGCTAGATCTGAAAGACCATTGATTTTACATACATTGGGCTTGGAGTCATTTTGATTGCTGAAACTGGTCCAATGTCCGAAATCTATTGTTTTTTTGGAATATCACGAGACATTACCTCAACAATGGATCTTACCTAAAACCCGAAAGTGCAACAATAACAAAGCAAATGCCATGAAAAATAACAAAATCATACATATCCCATAAGGAACATGTAGAGAGTACACAAGCACTTATCGAAAGCATACCTAGCTACAAACGAAAAATGTGGTATAAGCACTTGGAGTAATTATAACTCCCAAACTAATATGTACAAAAATATACTCCCATCTGTAATAAGGCTTGAGATAGATGCCATTGACTAGGATCTCGTAGTTCTTTTCCTTCGAATTTTTCCAATTGAAAATCATTTGTTCTCTTTACACCATGAAATCAAGTAAGGGCCACTACATATTACATCACAATTGGAGTTCCTTCCGGTTTAGCTCTACCTACATCCCATGTCGAACTCGTATCCTTCGTGAAAAGTTTTTTTGGCATTTCTTTCAAAACTCATCTTAATTAGAGCTTGGTCCTTCTCCATTGTTTTCATGGCCTGGTTTCTTATCTCCCGCAACTCCTTGAGCTCTACATACCTGAATTCCATATTTGGAAACTCAAAGAACTCGATTTATTCGATAAGTTTTAAGGCCAGTAATTCAAGGGATATTGGCAGCCTTCCTTCCCTTCCATAAACCAACTTGAAAGGGGAATGACCAGTCAAATTCTTGGGAGTGATCCTATTATCCCACAAGGCTGATTTCAAATTTTTATGCCAAGTAATCTGATTCTCATCTAGTGTTCTTCATATGATTCTCAACAAGTTATTATTCGTGGAGTCTACTTTCCCATTACCTTAGGGGTAGTAGTAAAAGAAGTGATCAAATAAATTCCATTTCTAACAACCCAATTATATAACTTTGCTCCAATTAAAGCTAATGCAATATATGATATTATAGTTGAATGAATGCCAAAGCTTGTTGTAATACCTTTATAAAAATTTAGAATGTCATCTTCATTTACTTCCTTAAGTGCAATTGCTTTTGTCCACTTAGTAAAGTAGTCTCAGGGTCGTAAGATTCCAATTATGAGCTAGGATGTAGCTTGGATTGATCATCCCAACAAATATATCCCCATTGCATGAATGGATATTCAACTAAGATACGATGTTATGGGAGGGCTGCTAGCCTCTCTTTACCTATAAAGAAGGCAAACTTCTTACATTTATTGATCCATGACTAGAAATCATTAGAAAGATTAGGCCAAGTAATAACCAACCCTCATGATTGAAATAGTTGTTTCCTTTGGTGGAAAATGACCACCGCCTCTCCATCATGAAACTCATCTAATATCCTCTCTATCCGATGTGTCTTGATGAACCTTAAGAGGACACCACTCACATCTCTTTTGAACAAAACATCATCTAGAAGCACATATGGGATGCAATGAAGTCTAAAATACCTCCTTTTCGACTTACTCAATCCTTGAGGACTTTTACCTATTTCAAGAAAAAGTATAATATCTCGAGTCCAAAAAGGAATGGGTATATCACTTGTGGTCTGTTCTTGATTATCTTACAACATCATAACCACTTCGCCTCCTCTTTTGATTCAGCTTTTTTGTTAGAAGCTAGATTTTCACAAAACCCTTTCCACCTAACTAATTTGGTCACATTTATATCAATATCATACTCCATAACCTTGGTTATCCAACCAACACTCTTTTCATTAAGGTCCTTGTTCAAAAAAAGTATTTTACACCAAAGCATGTGAAACTAATAGATGAATTGTATTATTTGACACCGTGTGTATGAATTTATTTTAACTTCTAATCAAAACAAGGGCATGATTTTCAATCAATGAATACCTCACCACATATTCCTAAAGGATTTGAATAAATAATGTGATAAAATTCTCCAAATTCCTTGATTTAGCATTTGTACTAGTATGGCATATATTGCGTATGTACCTCCAAAACCGTATAAAATGAATTCCTTCGAGAAGTCTAGATTTATGAGGGTTGGAGCCTATGTAACGACATGATTTATGGATTTAAATATTTCTTTCCTTCCGTAAGTCCATCTGAAAACCATGTTCTTCTTCAACATCATGATGAGTGGCTTGATGAGATGGTAAAAGTTAGGGACAAACCTCCTAACAAAATTAATTTTCCCCAAAATGCTTTGGAGAGCCTTCTTGTGACTTTGCAATGGAAATGCTCGAATGGCTTCTACCCTTTCTAGATCAATTTCCAACCCTTCCTTAGACACAATGTGGCCTAAGATCTTTCCTTCATGAGCTAAGAATATGCACTTTTTCAGATTCAAAGACACTCCAACTATCTTGCATCTTTGGAACACTTGTCTAGGGTGGAAGAGGCGATGTGCTGCACTTTTGGAGAATACAATAATGTCATCTAGATACACAAGAACAATTTTATTGATTAGGCATTTGATTGCCATATACATTTTCTTTTGCAAAGTGGCTCGACATTTGAGAGTACAAACGGCATCTTCCTATAATAATATGTGCCACTTTTTGTAGTGAAGGTTGTCTTGAATTGATCTTCCTCCTTCACCATGATTTGATTGTAGCCCGAGTAGACATCTAAAAGTTAAAAAAATTCTGATCAAGCTACTACTTATAAGATTTTCTTCATGGAAGGAATTTTATAGTGGTCTTTGAGAGATGCCCTACTCAATTCTCATAAATCTACACATAACCTGATTTCCCATTCTTCTTGCTAACCACACTAGATTTCTACCCTTCAAGGGTGCTTGATATCAAAGATGATGCTTACTTTAATGAGTTTATTCAGTTTTGTTTTCATGAAAGGCTCGATAAGAGGATTGATTGGCCTTTTCTTTTTCCTTATGGGTTTAGCTCTCAAATCTAGTTCAATCATGTGTTATACCAGCTTAGGATTAAATCCTTTAAAATATTCATAGCTCCTATCAAACACATCTGGAAATTCTTGGTAACATTGTATAAATTCAAATTTTTCTTTTACAGTGCTTACCTTGCCAATTTGAAGTATTTTTCTTTCTTCAACTGAATTTGGCTCTGAATCCTCACCTTTGACCTGAATGTTTTCTTTTTCCCTCCACAACTGATCATTAGGATTTAATATTGACTCTATAGTCACTAAACCCTTTGGTAGCTTATTTTTCCTTAGCTGAATCACTTGATCACCATAGTGTTTCTCCAATTTATCTTGATTTTTAACCGAGAACTCAGCTTCCTCCCATAAGAAATTAATGATCTATTGATCATTCTCAAATACCTGCTAGTTTGTGTTATTGTATGACACATCTGGCCTCATAATCACATGAATATGTGGCTGCACTTTATCTCTTTTAATACTATCCACAACATCAAATGTTGCTCCAATTTATGCAAGCCTATCCACAACCTCATTATTCTTCCTTGGTATGGCTTGAATGTTAAACCCTTAAAAATCATCAATTTGATCCCATACCTAATGGTTGTATACTTTGAGTAAATCATTCTAAGAAGGATGTTTTCCCCTAACCTGGTTGACAATTAACTCGCTATCCCTAAATACTTGCAAGTTTTATATACATCTCTTTTTTGCCCAATTCAATCCATGTATCAAAGCTTTGTACTCAACTATATTGTTTAAATAAGTAAACTGAAAATAGAAAGATGAGTAGTACTTCATACCTTGTGGTGACAAAAGAATAGCTGTCACACTTCCTTATCACCCTTCTCATCCGGTTTGATGAGGCTAGGAAGAGGTGTGTTTTCCTCATGTAAAAAATAAACTCCCAATTTAGCCTCTTTTATTTCCTTGTGTGGATCATAGCCATGTATTTTTTTCCTATTCATGAAGAGTCAAATCCAGGATGCCCCAAACTTTATATCTGCTTCCTGAGTGTTTGGGAAATACCATTGATCAAAGGCCAATAAATTTGTAATTATTGGGCCACGTACATGAGGATCAATATGGAAATTTGCAATATGTTCAGACTTGATTGTAGACTTAGCTCCATACCATGTTCTAAAGACAATATGTGACCAATTAGCTTATAATTATCCTCAAATTTTGGCGGTGAAGTATCTCGACAAGAAAAATGCAAAAAGTGGTGGAAAGTCAATCACTGATATATCCTGTTGAACTGTGACATTAGGACATGCATGCATTGTTAGGTTTAAACCTTTTATGATCCCAACAACCCCCACTACTATCCCATCTAACTGTACCATGGAAACTATGTCATATTTTAGGCCCAACTAATCTGTAATTTATTTTGTCATTACTGAACTTCTAGCCCCTAAGTCAATCATGAAGTTATGTACAAGGTTGTTTCCAATAATCAAAGATATATAGAATGGAGGAGGCTTCATTTTTTACCTTATTGACCTCCATGAACTCCTAATTTTGGAGCTGCATTAGTGAGTACCTTCTCTTCATTATTGGATGACTCATTTGATGTTGACTAATTCTCCATGGCTGCTTGTAACAAATCTGGTTGGCCTGGAATTTTCAATGATTTCCATATAGAAATTATTACATTAGTCTTCTTCATTTGATCAACTACTCCCCTTAATCGGTATGATGTTCTCCTACACATGGGATGCTGCAATTGACACTTGAGTTGGCTTAGAAGGTAATTTGGGCTGATTTTGAATGTTTGGGGATACACTTGGATTACTGATACCCCGAAGTGTGATAAAAGGCTGAGAAGTACTTGGACTAGATGACTTCCCTTCCTCTATATTCCTTTTCATAGACCTTATATTGGATGCCACACTTTGAAAAGGGGACTGATTTATTCCACAAAATCCTCAGCTTGCCAATTCATAAGTGTTGTCTCGTTCGGAGGTGTTTCTTGATTAGCTACCTACTACTAACTTTCTTCTTGGTTTAGTTCTTGAGGAAGACCTATTGTAGTCACCATCAATGCTTGGTTTAAAGCACCATTGAAGAAGGTTTCCTGATTGTGTGGTTGGCTACATGGGAAACACAATTCATATTCTTGTGCTATGTTGTTTTGAGTTAGACTAAGGCCCTAGATGTTGAAACTGAATTAGGGTTATATGCTTTGAATGGCCTAGCATTTTGGGGTTGTCCTTGGTTTTGGTTGGAAGATTGAATAGGTTTCATGTTTTGCTGATATGGAGGTTTGTTGGGTTGGAAATGAGGTTGATAAGGTCTAGAATTTTGAGCTTGTTTCCTCTTAAGAGTTACCAACTCATTTCTGAAGTTTTTCAATTATTTCACAACCTCATGAAGTTCATTTGAATGGATAGAAGTAAAAGTGGATGCTTCATTTGAAATATGATTTCTTGGAGTAGGGATGCGGGATATTGTAGGTGTTTTATTAGGATTAGGATTCCGCATATCCGAATAGAGATGCATAGCTGACCTAGGTGCAAGTTTATCAGCTTGAATTAAGAAATTCACAGCTCTAATGGCTAAGACATATGTGTCATGTAGGGTTATCCCTCCCATAGATTGTATCATAACAGATATATCCAAATTTAAAGCTTTAAGAACATAGAGAAATGCACATTCAACTATTGGTCTAACCATGATTTGGATCTTTTTCCATGTTCTTTCGAATCTATAATTTAAGTTTGTCAAATGCTCATTTGGTGCCCTTTTAATTGTAGTCATATACTCCGTAAGAGAGATAATTTTTCATCCCTCTCCCCAAACAAGCCATAGAGAGATGTGCATAATTGATCCCAATTCAAAATTGATCCTTCTCCCAAGCCTCGGAACCACTGCAACACTTTTCCTTTGAAAGAAGAATCAAACAACTTGACCACAACATCCATCTCAATGATCTTATGTATGACATAGACATCTGTAATGTCCTGAATGTGGTTGGGGGGAGTTATGTGATTTTCTCTAGTGAAGTATGGGATATTTTGTAATGTTGCTATCGGGACTAGATTTTGTGCATTAAGGGAAAGTGCACTGCTGCCTATGAAATTTGCATATGGGTTTGGAGGTGTCTTATTTGGTGGTTGTAGATGAGCCATCTTGAGTGGCTTGAGAACCCTAGTCGATTGAAGAAAAGGTTTTCCTGGTGGAGGTGTTGATAAAGTTCTATTTGGTGGACATGGACACCTTTGAGCCCTTCTTCCTCTCCTTAAACTATCTCGGGGATAACTGTAGATATAAAAATAGCCCCTCTTAACTAGTTTTTGAGCTTGTTTGGATTCTTCTCATGTACATAAAAAACTTGGGCTGCTGAAACAACTGGATTCGAGTTATAGAGTCATCAAATGTGTTGTTGCAAAGCCTTCAAAGGATATAATTTCACCAAGGCACACACCTAATATTGATAAAAATGAAAATATTAACTTCTATCGCACCGGGAATGGAAAAATTGTTATGTCAGAAAAGTAACACCCTAGGATTTGCACATTACAAAACCCTACTTGTGACTAACATGGGATTGTCTCATGGTGTGGGACCCCTGTGATTCATATAACCCTACAGAGAAGGATGTTTGATGACCTATTATAATGCTAAAATACTCCTAAAATACTAATTCATAGGGACCAGAGGAAGAGAAATACATAAATTTAAATCCTAAACTAATGGAGGTGATAGCACCAAAAAAAGACTAGAGAGATTCCTAGTGAGTGAAAGTGGAGGAAAATGGGGAAGAAGAGGGAAGATAAATGCCACAGTCCTAAACACATTCAAACCTCCAATCTCATGGAGCACAACAAATTTAAACCCTGTAAAGGAACACAATATGCACAATATACTTGTAAAATATAATAGAAGAAAAAATGCAATATAAATCAAGCTAGCGAAAGAAAAGCCACAAAACACTAATTTTATTGCTTAAAATGATACACAATCCATTACAATATAGGCACAAGGAAATAATCCTTCACAAAATGTATAATATTGAGACCTACAGCTCATGAAAGGGATGGAACAATTTTGGCAGAGTTCCTTTACAATTTTGAAAAATCTTCACCCTCCAAATGAGGGGAAATTTAATATATATAGAGAAAAGGAGATACCATACAACATCCTCCACTAATTTAATGTACGGAGGTATGGGTTACCAGGTTTTTTCACTTTCTAATGGTAATTTTATTACATGGTGAACAGGGGTGCCATACCTCATTAATTTGGTTGTTGAGCTACCCTCTACGGTGTCGTTAATGTATGGAAGTATCTAAAAATATTTGCTATTACCTGAAAGAAACCACTAGCTAACGCACGATAAGAAGGGAAGATGTGTCAATGACTAGGGAATGGCTTTTCACATGAAAAGTAGAAATGTTATCGCACAACAACAGGGGAACATTAACATGCATCAAGGAGAATGGTTGATTTGTGAAACAAAGCGACATTCTTTGTGTGACGAGAGGGTGGTGGCGATGTGGGGATAGAACAATAACCAAGAAGGAGATCTTGTTGCATGAAAAGAAGGTATGTTTTCACGCATCAAGGAGGAATGGTTGACATGCATCAATAAGGATGGTTAACACATGACAGACAAAGTAGTTGATGTGTGTTAACAAGGATGTTTGACATGTGACATGAGGAATTTGTTGAGGCACGCTAAGACAGGAAGAAGTAGTTGACATGTGTTAACAAGGATAGTTGATGTGCAACATGAGGAAGTGGTTGTCTCTTGTCAACAAGGATGGTTGATGTGGGATAGGAGGAAGTGATTGATGTGCATCAACAAGGATGGTTGACACGTGACAGGAGGAAGTAGTTGACATGTGTCAAGGAGGTGACAATCCATACATTTTTACATTTTTACCATTAATGAAAATCCTACTCCAAACCTTTTCTGTGACATGCAACCTCGCCACAAGATACCCTATAAACTACTCCCATTAACTATCAATGCCAAGACCTGTACGTTGATCCATTTTGCAAGGGGGTGCAAAATGGATAACTATATGTTTTATATTTTCATATTAAAAATATGTGTAAAAAGGAATAAATAGGATTAATTTTACAATTTAATTTCCCTTTTTGTAGCAATAGAGATTGTCCTAAGTGAATGAATAACTCACAACTAATTATACCCTTATAATAGTTATATAACTAAATTTGAAAGTGATAATTTGTTTAAATTTGATAAATTCAAAAAACTTTACACTACCATATTTACCTTCATGTATGCAAATTGTACCCATATGAATTTATAATTGCAAAATTCATTTTCCCCACTCAAATTTGTAAACTACTATATTAATGAAAATCGTAATTAATAAACAAAAACATATTTTTAATATACAATAAATGTAAATCAATAATATATTTTTATTATATTATAAATTTATATTATCAATATAATCATATTATTAATAAATATTAACATTTATCTAATATTAATAAATATTAATATTTATATAGAAATATATATATACTTTATATTTATATATGTTTTAATATATAATAGTAATTAAAAGGTATATTAATTTAAGCCATTAAAATGGCTAAGTTTGAATGATAGCTTTAATAAGTAAATGATTATAAAAAACACATTTGTTGGTGGTTGGCCAAGTAGGCCATGACCACTCCAAAGTGGAGTATGTTTAATTAAAAGGAAAAAGGTTAGGGGGACGGTTGTCGACGCCACCCCCAACCAATATACATATATATGGGGTGGGGGGGTGGGGTCGGCGCCCCTCCACCCAACACTGTAAACCCTCCTCTTCATTAAACTGCAACTGTATTTTAAAACAACGACCACATAAATCCAAGATGGCCGCAAAATTTTTAACCCGACCCTAGCATTAAAACGCGGCCCATGTATTTTTTTAATTATAAACAATAATTTAGATATATATATATATATATATATATATTCAACAAAACCAAATGAAATAAAAATATATGTATTTTTAAATAAATATATACATATATGTATATTCATATATGTGTGTATATATAAATATAAATATACTTGATTCATAAAATAAATGCATAGAGTTTCTTGTTATTAGCCAAATGGATATACTCACAATGTTTATACATTGAACCTGTAAGTAAAATACAGTGTAAAAACAAATAAAGAAGAGAGATCGATACCCACAAAGGAAATGGGTAGAACCTTGTCTTGAACCCAAAATTTTAACAAAAAAAATAGAGCTTCCAATCCTCTCTAATGGCCTCCATGGTTGCATCTTCTTCTCCTCCTTCCTTGACCTAAAATCAAATAAGATAAATGAGAGAATAGGTTAAGAAATGAATATAAGAGAACCATTAAGGATTTATAGGGTCTAATTAGTCAAACATAGATCTAATGGCAGAGATAGATTATATCTAATGGTGTAGGATGAACCCTACACCACTTAAGTGTTGGAAAATTGGGGGAATGAGATAATTAAATTGGCGAGGAATGAGATAATTAATGGGAATGAGATAATGAGATAATTAAAGGGGCCTAAGGGGTTAGACTAAGTTGTGCACTTTCCCTAATGGGATAACGAGTTTATAATAATGTGCATGTCTTAAAGACTATAGGATTCTTATTTTTACCTAATTAGATTTAAAATCGAACTTGGACCTATAAATAATGAATTTAAAGGAGATTAATGGATTTGAGTAATGAAAATCAAAATGAGGATCATTTAAATAAAATTTTGGAGTTTAATAGGAGAAAGAATTAAATTGTAATATTATTTTAGAAATGGGACCAAAAAAAATGTTTTAGTTTTTTTTTTTGCGACTACCCTGTAATTGTATAGAAATTTATAATTGAGAATTAAATTTAATCCCGATATATGTTTATTGTCATTAACTTGCAAAAGAAAAAAAAAACCTATGATTTTAATGAGGGTTGGATCAACATTAAGTAATTTTTAATTTTTCCAGACCGTTGTGTTATTGTGTAAAATTTTATAATTGCGGTTTAATTAAATCTTCGCTAATTCCTTATCTTTATATATATATATATATATATATATATATATATATATATATATATATATATATATATATATATATATATATATATATATATATATATATATATATATATCATAATTTTCTTCAATTAATTTTGGGTTCTATCATGGGTTGATGGGAAAAATGTGGACGTTACACTTGGTATCGAGTGAGTTTAACACTTGGACCGTGGGCCAACATGGGAACCCAATAACTAGTTACCAAAATTTGATCCTCTATGATTAAAAGAACAATAAAACAATAAAGTTATTTGGATTGTTGTACTACTTTAGTGGTGTTTTGTTCAACCTCAATTAACAAAAATGTTGAATTAGATTGATATTCATGTAGGCTTCTAGTGTATTAGGAACTTTGTTTTCCCTTAAAAATATGTTATTTCATGAGTCCTAACTCTTTATTTTAGTCATGTGATGTGATGAACCCATAAAGACTCATCTGTATTGGAATGTTAAATTGTGTGATGTGACTCTTGTTGATTAGTCCTAGTGGTTGTGTTCAATGGTACTGGAGGAAATTATAAGATGATTAGTTGGTAGAACTGCCATTCCTTCTACGTGTAAGTTAGGTGAGTTGGTGTTGGTTATTGCTTGGTCGAATGAATCCCCATATGGGAGAGTTGATATTAGGCCATGGTGTCACTTTTGACCCAGTTTTATGTATGTGTTCTTAGATCTGAGTTCGATGTATAATACCCCTACTAGCAGCCCATGAAGGGCTGCGAAGTGAATTTCATGTGGACTTTTTTGTATTTTATATTCGTAAACTTAAGTTATTTTATCAAGGACCAGAATTTTATTTTATGATTTGATTGAGAAGCTCTATGGGTCCTTTTGTTATTTTTATCTTATTGCAAGATTTTTAGTGACTGTAATGTGACTAATTAGGAATTTTCATTAATTGCCAATATTTCTTGGATTTTACTTTTGTTTGGTGACTCATAGCTTATTTATCTTACTAGCCACTTGGAGAAATGTTTTCAAAAATGTTACTTGATTCTTTGTTTCTAGTTGATGAGATGGTTCTATACTATTTGTATTTTGATCTGTTGTAGTATGGGGGTACACCCTAGGTGCATTAGTTGTCTTCCTAGGTGCTTCAAGTTTTGAATTTTTCTTGGAAGGAACGAACCTTGTGCGTGTCTAGAATCTTTGAGTGACTCTTTCATTACTCAACCTTTCTAGAGAGAGAGTTCACTGTGTCATGCGGTCTAGTTGGAAGTTTTGATAACATTAGTTGTGATTCTCTTGTAATCTAGTAAGAGCTCTGTTCTCGTCAGAATAGATGTGTTTTGGTTATGGTTTTATATATTGTGTTAGGATTAGATTAAATCTTGGAATATTGTAGGTTTTAGTGGATAGTGTTTTGTTTGATGTGATCTTCCACTAGTGACACACTAAGTTTTATAATCATTTTCTTGTTTCATTATAGAAAGTATCATGAGGTAGATTGGATGTATCTTAGTAATTATGGCTATATTTAATCCCATTCAGGAAATGTGCTTAATTAATTGTACTTGTTTTCTCTCGATGTCTGATAAATAGATCTACCCTTACCTTAACATTTTAGAGTGTTTATGTATACCACTCTATACTCTACAAAGTAGTGGGTTATGTTGAGACGTGTATGGATGACTTGGGGTATTTTGGACCTTTATCTTAGAAATTTTGGTTTTGTAGATCTTAAAATTTTAATCTTAGTTGTGCTTATTTCATTTCTTTCTTTTAAAGAAACAACTCTTGTTTGGGTAAATTAGCTGATTGTCCTCTTGTATTTGATGTCTTCTAGATAGGAAATGTGGTGCCCTCAAAGTAAATATTCCCTTGTCATCTTGTTTCTTTTTTGGTGGTATCTTGTGGAAGGATAAGTTTTGTTTGGAAAAAAATCTTGTCTTATTAAGTGAATTGATTTTGAGCCTAAACAACAAACATTGTTTTCTTTCCCAAACCAGTGTAAACCTCTTAAACTTGTAAAAGTAAATTTGATCCTCTAATGGGATTTTCATCGTAACTTCTTATGATACTTGTGGGGACCCGCTTGGATTGTTTTAGTGATACTTGTAATTATTTGATAAAATTTTGAAATTTTGGTGTGATGCATATTGGTTGATTGATCTCTAGTTCTTATAAATGTAATGATGTGATATGTTGATTGGTCTCTTATTCTTATAAAATTAAAAATTTGATAATGTGACGTGTTTTACTCTCCATATTCCTTAAAATATAATTGATAAGATTATTAACATGAACATAATAAAACTCTAATTGAGGCTTTGAAACTTAACAAGTAAACTAGAACATTAGGAAAAGGAAAATGGTTCATTACTTTAATCCTGGTGGATTAATAGAAGAAATAAAACTATTTGAAAATACCAAGAACTTTGTTATTTTACTTTCCTAGAAGTAAAATAAATTATTTGGCTTCCTATATAGAATGTCGAGATATCATGACAACATTGGTGGTGTTCCTTAATGCCATAAAATATGTGATGTCATAATAAAAGGGCATGAATTAATTAAGAAAACTTATAGAGATGTTTTTAACAAGTGTAACTACAACTTGTGTTTTATAAATTAAATCTTGGAATAAGTAAAGTTTATGTGTTAGAGTGCAATGTACAACTAAACAACCCTGATTATATAAATGTCTATTCCAAGCCCTAAATTAATAATATATATATACATAATTTGAAAAGTTGAGCTAATTGATTATCTATTCCCTTTTGTGGCCTAGGATTTTTTAGTTGTTTGAGTATTTCACATACCCCCTTGTTATAACAAACAATAAACATATGTCAAATGGTTATGACACAAGTATATGCTAGGTCATTTTTGACTCTTTTTTGAGTAGTGAAATGTTTTACAAGTACATAAAGGATTTATCCCTTTTTTGTGTGAACTAATTAATATGGTTGTGCTAATGGGCCCTACATTCTATCATGCCAAGGGTAGAAAAAAATTGAACCTTTAGGTCTATCCACCTACCTTGAGTTAATGAAATACCTTATTGATGGTGATGTTTTCTAGTTGCGTTGTTATCCCTTGATCGTAGACTTGTGTGTTTTCCCTTGTATGAGTTTTTGGGTCTTCATACCCTTGTTGCTTCATAGCTTGATGAGTGTGATTTGTAGCCTTTTAGGAGTGGGTGTTTATAATTTATTTTAATAAATTTACCCTCCTTATGTGTTGATTAAGTCCTATGTGACATAGATTTATTGTAAATCTAGGCAACATATGTTAGGATATGAAAAAAATTTGGGAATTTTTTTTTCTTTTCTTGGGAAACCATGATGTTGTTTGTCCTCTTTCATCCTCAACAAAGGAAACCGCAAGTTGTTTTCATAAGTGTTACTCAAGTATTAGTGAGATGTACTTGTGGGTTGTAGTTGGACCCCCACTTGTTTCTTATATTTTTCTCTTAGCTCTTTGTTGGTGCCATTTTTGAGCTTACACCATGTTTCAAATCTATATCTATCAAAAAAAAATTTTATCCTTTGATTTGATGGTATGTAATTCTTCCCCTCTAGTTAAATTCTTTAAAATGCTCACAAACTTGTTGTTTTGCCCTAATTTGAAGGAATAATCCAAGTTTTCCCTTTTCTGTGCCCTAGTTTTTCCAATCTTACAGGCAATGTCATTTTCCCTTTGCCAGATCATGGAAAATTTGAAATTGATCAAATCATACTTGTGTGCAATTGAAAATCCTATCCCAAGGTCGAAATAGTTTGGAAATCATGCTTTAATTGATCTAGAATCAAAAAATTTGCCATCCTTGGTGAAAAATTTAATTCTAGGGCATCCGTGGAATTTTTTACATTTTGACAGTCAGATGGGCATCATTTGCCCATCAAATTTATCCTTAGAAGGTATTGGAAATGTAGCAGGTTTTCATTCACTGAGGAAAGGTGGGGAAGTGTTGTAACTTTTCATTTTTCACCTTTTTTGGCAATGGGGCATTTTTGGGCCCAAGGACCCATTTTTTGAAAAATTACCTACGTGGCATGTTCTAATTAGCAGGGGGATGGTGGGTGGTTGGGTTCCCTTAATGGTTTTTAGACCTTAATTTGCAAAAAATTTATAAGTCAAAAATTGGCCCAAAACCCCGCAGCCAATCGGGAGTGGACACGTGTCCTAAAAGACCAAAAAGGGAGGAGTGGGCCGATGGGGGACTTAGAGTTTTTAAGCTCTATTTTTCTAAAGTTTCAAAATTAGTTTTTCCCCACTCCAATCAGAGGAGGACACGTGGCATCAATTTTGAGTGGGTCAGTGGGCCGACAGAGGAAAATAAGAATTGTTTCCCTTTTGCGAAAAGAAAGATTAAAATTAAAATTTGAAGCGCATCCCCATGGCCAATCACAGGTGGACACGTGTCCAATAGGGTCAAAGGGAAGTACGGGCCATGGAGGGAAATGAGAATTTTTTCCCTTTTCTAAAAAAGGTTTAAAATCAAAATTTGAAGTGCTTCATCAGTAGTGATCATCAGCGACATGTCAGGAGGAAGGTGGGTTGACAGGCCGGCGGAGGTAGGACAATTTTTTTTCCCTTTTGCAAAAAAGGGGCTCAAAATCAAAATTTGGAGTGCTAGCCCGTGACGAATCTCAAGGAGACACATGGCGAAGGCAAAGTGGTAGCGTTCGGTGGAAGGAAAATTGAATTTTTTCCCTTAGCAAAAAGGGGAGTTAAAATGAGAATTGGGCACGCGGATTTTAGTGATAGAGGAAGCAACACATGGCGAGGGAGAAATCAAAGGTGCGGGCTTGTGGGTAAAAATTGAAAATTTTCCAAACACTCAATAAAAGTAAAAATGTATAGAATTGAAGTGTGATCCCAATGGGACGACCATGTGCCACATGTCAGCTCCAAAATTCAAAGGCGGAGGGGCAGGGAAAAAAGTCAAAATTTTCCATTTTTCCAAAAAATGTGGAAATGTCAAAAATGATCCCAATTTTAGTTCCCATCATTTTTTTCCACGTGTCTGGCCTTATCCAAAAAAATAAAAGGGTAACTCAAGCTTATTTCTAAGTCTGCATCTTCCACATGGAGGGCCAAGATTAAAAGATGGATAAGATCAACGGTTGTTATGCATCCTTTAATTTTGACAGTCATGGGAGCTCCAGGAAGCTTGGAATCACAATTTTTGCATCAAAATTCATCAAATTTATAGTGATTTTGTGTCATCTTGGCCTTTTAGGATAATTGGCATCACTTTCATGTCTTAATTCTTTGATTTGAGATGTTTTTGAAGTAATTTTTTACCTCAGCCCGAGAAAACACGTGGAATGTCAAATCAAAAGTTGCAGATGTAGTTTTAAAAGGTGAAAAGATGAAAATGATGAGTAAAAGGTGTTTGTATGCATCAATGATGAAAAACATGCCTCTAGAATTGATAATGATCCAGATATTTGTAATGATTTAATCTTTTGGACATACCTGGCAACCTGCGAATGTTTTTTTGTTTGATGTCATTTTCATTAAATCATGATAATTGTTGTAATATAATTGATCCCTTGGCATATTATTTTCTTGGGAAAGAAGGATCAAATGTGGCAAGAGATATATAATGCATGTTTTAAGACATGCAAAGAGGTCAGAAGTTGAAAATCATGAGAAAATTCTGAGAGAAAGCTCATTTTTCTTAGAAACCCACCAAAGAACTAGAATAATTTCTTTGTGTTGGATTTTCATGTATGTGAGTTGGTTACAAGTGTATAGCCATCACACAACTCTAAGATTGTTCATGAAACTCTCCCCTACTGATGAATCTAACAATATTTTGAGTTAATCTATTTTTTTCCTGGGCAATATGATGTTTGTTATCATTTTTAAATGTCTATAAATAGTTTCCATTGTTCTTGTTGCAATCTTGCATTTAAAGTCTTTAGAAATCACATAGAATCTCCATTTCTTGTTGATAGTTCAATGGCATTTGCAATCTCATGTTTAGAAGAGCATTCATCTAATAAAGAGATAAACAAATTTAAAATCACTTTATCTTCCTTCACTGTAGAGATTTATTGTAAGCCTTTGGCGGTACCTTAGGCGTGGTTTGAGCATGGATTTTTGTGTTTAATTGAGTTCTTTACCTCAAGATTTTTTGGTGAATTCTCAAAGATTGTGTGAAGATTGCAACCTGGGCTTCCATTTATGCCTCTTCTGGTTGAAAGAATATCCTGATTATTTAAAGCATTTTATCTGATAGTTGTTCAAGTATTGTAGAGGTTTTCAAAGATATGATATATCCCAGTTTGTCTTGTCAACACCCCACCAAAAAATTCATTCAAACAACTCATCCTACCCCATACTACACCTAAATTGCATTGTGTTTCAATAGAAGAATACAATCCATTTACAAAAATGCACAAAGCAAATCAGGATCATACAATGTCTTCAGTAACCCTTGCCTTGCATTGAAAATATCTCCATGATCTGGGAGTGACAACTTGTGAAAGTCAGATTTGGAGTGTTCATCATATTTTCAAGGCCTTTTCATACTATTTACATAAATTGAGGGATATCTTCACCTCCTTCACCATTTGGGGGTTAAAATATAGGTTTTCTTACCTTGGTTGAAAAGCACAACCTAAAATAGTGAGGGTTAGATCAAATCCTTTCAAAGTGTTATCCATCTCTCCACAAATATGAGTACCAGTTACATCACCTCCCCGGCTACAAAACAACACACATCATGATCTATCTAACTTCAAGCTTCATGTATATCTCTCGATGCTTCCTAATGAAAAATTAGAACAAATTTGGGTACCAACAACTACCTCAAGTGTTATTTTGTGTTACCATTTAAATATGTGCTCTATTGATGATTATTGGGCTTGGAGAAGATTTTAAATAATTAATTTCCATTATGTTATATAAAGTTATTGGTGTCTCTTTGTTGATATGTTAGTTTGTGGAAGGATTATCTCCTACCGGAAATATTATCTAAGTGTTTGAAGTTTATAAATTAGTTTAGTGTTATTTTTTCGATTTTGAGTGCAAATACAAGTTATAGAAAACCTTATGGTCATGAATTCTTCTTAGTATTACCATGAGATTTTAATTGAATCCTTTCAAGTTATAAAAGTACTTTCAATGAATAGTTTGTAGGATTGTGAACATGTTAACTAATTTAGGTGTTTTCCTTGTTGTTAAACCTCATCTTATATGATATTAAGTTAGTGAGGTCTATGAGTACGCATGGTTTTTCATGTAAAATTGATGAGCATGATTGGAATTTGTTAGCCTTTTCTAAAGTAATGAACATTGAGGTATAACTCAACCTAAGTGGAAGACTTAAATGTTCTTCTTCAGGTGTGTTGTATCTTTGTGGGCCTATGTGGTCATCCCGTGTTCATGGATTTCTCCTTGTTATTATTTTACTTTGGTGGTTTTTTTTTGAGATTCCATTAGTAATTTCATGTTTATATGCTCGCATTGTAGCTTTGTTGATCACGTAGAATTACTCAGAGAGAATTAAATACTTGCAACATTGGTCAAGAAAATATACCATTCATGCCTAACAATGGTCCTTCTTGTTGTTAAATAACATTGGACCAAACTTTGGTTTTGAGGATCCACTTTTTAAAAAAATAAAGAAATCCCACAGATGGTGTGATTTCTATTCACATGCATTTTTTCCCTACCTCTTTTTTGTTACTTCCAGGAGGAAGTCAAATCGAAGAGGAGGGGGATGTAATGTTGACTCTATTCAACACTGATTGAACTATGTTTTCAATTTCAAATTGATTATAATCTTGAACCTTTCTACTATATTCTAGTAAGCATACTAATAAGATGTGTAGGACATCATCATTACTATTGTTTTTGATTGTTATTGATGATATGGTTGAAGTGTGGAATTCGATGTAAATTATTAGATATGATTTGATTAGCCTACTTGATACAAATTATGGAGGTGTTAGAATCTTAGCCTACTTGATTAGCCTTGATGATGTCGGAAAATCAAATAATCCTTTTTCCTACCATTTAAAGTTAGGAAGAGAGAAAAGCAATTTTCCAAGACTCCCAAAATAACACTCTAAGCCATGTAAAAGAAAATCCAAACATCATATGTGCTCCTTGTTATGTAGAGAGGTACGTCAAGCATTAGCCCAACCCTGTGTGACCATTTGCACTCTTTTTACCACTCTCTAGGATCCACGTTACTGTTTTCTTCTATGAAGGGAGATGTTAAAACTGAAAAGGTGGCTTTCATTTTGAACCACAGTTTGGTCCCTCAGCAACGAAATGCTTGATCACCTTCGCAAACCTCTAGTATTTTTACAAGACAATTTCCTAGAACCTTCCATTTAGGAAAAACGCATCCCTAGTGAGTTTGGAAAAGGGGTATTGTAGGCCTCTGATCGATGTTTGACTAGGTAAAACTGACTCAACTATGACCGATGGCTCTAGAAAACCTGTCGTCGTTTGAAATTTGTCTTCCAGTTCTCAGTTCCATTGACTCTGAAAAATTCTCCATATATAGGGGAACTTTTAGGAAATTTCTCATTTCACGTTCATCCATGGTACCTTAGTTTTTGAGGTGGTTTTTATCCCTCAAGATAAATTTTAATCATTTGCAACTAGGCAAATTACGATTGATGACCCTAGGAAACTAGCAACCGATCACAAACTGTTCGGTAGTTCTAAATTCTGTCAGTTCCTGTGAACTCTTGGTATATAAGTGGACACATATAAATTTAACCATGGTGTTTTTTCTCATTAGAAGACAACATTTGAAAGTAGATTCTTAGGCTCCGAGCCTATTTTGATAGTTTTGTAGCTAATAGGAAAATGTAAAAATAAAGTTGTAGGACCCCTGTCAAATTGACAAACCACCGTGGAAACTTTTGACACATGTAAATAACTATTTGATAACTCTATAGTTTAACTTGTTGTGTGAAATAGAACTTTTGACAAAATGGTGTTTCTCTCTTCCTTTGTCTTTCTCTTTCCTTGGTTATGAAGTGAAGTGAAATGAAATGAAATGAATTTAATAAATGTTTCTAAATATTTTCTTTCAAGTCCAAATTTTAATTATTATTACATGTAAATGGGAAACTAAAGACATTAATTATGTTACACTAGGGTGGATTCCATAATCATTGGGAAGGTGATTTATTGTTGATTTTATGTTCACATGGTTTTGTAGGATGCAAGAAAGATGGTGAAAGGGCGATGTGTAATTCATTAATTATTATTGTAAATTTTATAGGTCATTATAAAATGAATATATGTTTAATGTAGTAGTGAGGTTCATGCTACATAAATGTTATATTTGAAAATTGTTAATATGTATGGGATGCTAGTTTTAGGAATATCTTAGGAAATGTGTATTTAATCACAAGTTCATTTTGATTCATAGTTGTGTATGGTAAAAGGGTTTGATATATATATATATATATTATATATATATATATATGTAACGAATTTAAAGTTAATACATTGTGGGGCATTTTTAGTGTAAAATAAACTATTAATTATTTATTGTGTTGTATTCTTACCTTGTAAATGTAATATAAAGATTTAATCGAAACACTCAACCCTAGTATAAGACCTCTACATAACTTTGTCTTAATGTGTGTGATCCTTCATAAGCATAGAAAAAAAACATGAAACCATAAAATAATCTTAAACCTTGTACTCATGTCCCGATTTAGCACCTCCTAGGTTAGGGAAATAAAACCCCTAGTTCAAGTTCATCGTCATAGTCATTATGTTTAGCGACATTGTCATAAACCCATTTTTAGGAATGACATGGTCCAACTTTGTGAATACCACGCATCCGAAGTATGTTGTTTCCGTCTAGTTTTGATAAGTTATGTGTTATGTTGTGAGGAGAATGTCTTGTCTTCAAGCCCAACACCATGTTGAGTGGTCAAAACCACCTGGATGTCACCTTATGAGTACTTGTTCAAGCTGAAAACAACTATGTAGTGTAACCTTACCATCAATGGGTGTGAGGTGGTAGAGCTAATACTCCCTTAATATCCTTTTGATTTCTCTCTAGGTCTTACATGATTAGATCTATAAATTAAATTCATCGTTGAATGAAGTCCCTATTGGATCTAGACGAAATAATTGGATATCGTGAAATACTTGTTCTAGGTCTTAAACTCTTGTTAATGAACTCCTTAGTTCCTCTCATTAAATGTGTTACCTTGGTTTCTATAAACATATCACCTTGGTCTTTCCTGAAGGTGGTTTAGAATAAATATGTCCTCTTGTCTTAAACTCATATATAGTCGAGGAATTGATCATTAGGTGTAGTTTGAATTAAACCAAACCTCACTTGATTAGGAGGTTAAATTGGGATTCATGTGTAGTTATATTTTCCAATCATATACTTATTCAAAATGGTAAATAAGTACTTTCGTAACTCTTTATGTTATAAAGTGACATGTGTTGGAAAAAGAAGAGAGACCTAGAAAATATTATGGGGTACACCCCAAGGTGTTACAAATAACTATCAAAGTTGTTGAACCATGAGTTATTATGTCACTTGGGTTAGAGGTATCTGGACTCTATGCGCTAGGGCCATAGGGTGACCGACCTCTTTTGGGGAGTGAAAATGAAAATTTATCTTTATTTTATTGCTTGAGGGAGGCATAAGAGACACTTAAGGAGGCATAAGAGAATTGAGGGAGGCATAAGATATTTGTGTGGGTGTGATTGATGCTTTGGGAGGTATATGGAGTTGTCTTGTGATTCTCTGAGGTATATGTATTTTTTGTGATGCTTTGAGGGAGGCATAAGAGACTTGAGGGATGTATAAGAGACTTGAGTGTGTATGTGTGTGATTAGTGCACTTGGAATTTTTTAATGTAGTTGTTGGTGATGCTTTGGGAGGTATATGGAGTTGTTTTTGATGTTTTAGGAGGTGTATGGTGTTAGTATTATGAATTTAGGTGTACTCTTGTGATTATTGTTTATGTCTTGTGACATTGTTTCCATCTTGACACTATGTAGCTACAGTTATGGTATGAAGTTTTATGAAACCTTCATATCTGTATTTGTTGGTAATTCCATGTTGTTGTAGTCCATGTATGTTATGAGTGTATTTGTGTTAGAAGCATGTCTGACAAGTATTGTTTTGTGAGGGATATGTATGTTCTTTCCATGGTTCGGTTGAGTTCTTATGATGAGATATAGTCGTGAAGTTACATATCACGTTGTCTTGTGAACCATTAGTGTTTTGTTTGGTCTTTGTGTAGTATCTTGATGCTAATTTTGTTGGGAAACCATGAAAAATGCATAAGGTAAAATCCTAAGAATTGAAAAACTAAGATTCGAGATTAAGAAATACTTTAAAGGAAAATACTAAGTAATAAAGTAAAAGTGAAATGTCAATCTTCACAAAACTCTAATAACTTTTCAAAAATGCATTCTTCCTTGTATTCACGCTTTGCTAGATGTATCATTCATTGGTGACATGAATCTCCGATTGTTCCTCCTTTCTTATGAGTACCCTCTTCTAACCTTGGCAGTGCATCGCATCGAGGACAATGCTCTTATGGGGGGAGGGAGATGTGGTGCCCCATCTAAAATAAATTAAATTAAAGTTTAAAATGGGGGGAAAATTGAATGTGTTTGGTGGGCAAGTGTGTGGGAGGTGGCGTATTGTAGGATGTAGTGACCACTTCCCTTTGACATATTTTGATACTGATCTTGATATTGTTGATTACATTATGGATATTATTATGGTTTTGATTTAGTATGATGTTAGATGTTGTACCATGGATTATTGTTTATCTTGATTTAGTTATGATGCATGATGATTATTAGAGACACTTCATATGTGGATGATGATATACTATTTGACATGGATATATTATGAATGTTTTTGGACATGTGATTTTTGGATATTGTGAGTAGACCTAGAAAATGGACATTATATGATGATGATATAGTTGTTGATATAAATTGTAAGTGATATTGTTGATTTCCTTGATGTTGTTGTGATTCATATGTATAGATGATTTTGTGATTATATTTATATTATGTTGGATGTTATGATATGGCCATGAGGCCGAAGGAGGTATTTTGTTTTACAGGTTAAACTATCACAACAAACATCGAGGGATTTGAGACCAACCACATTGGAAATATAGATGAATTCAACAAGGTCACCATGGCAACATGTTTTTGTGTGTGTGTTTTTTTGTTAGGGATTCCCATGGGGGGATTACCTTTTAATGTGACCAAGGGGCTTTATGTATTTATTAATGTGGTTCCTTTTATTAAATGTTTGCATGTGTTTTTTTGTGGTGTTCTTACCCCTTTTTCACTAGTTATTAAATGTTGTGAATAATCATGTTGTTAAAGTAAACAAATCAATATGTCATAAGAAAGTAATTAGTGAAGTGTTTGGATTTTGTATTAAATGTTGTAAGTATGTGTAAGTGACTTTATAAGTGATGTTTAAGTTAAGTTCTCGAGTGTGAAACACTCCACCTTCTTGGAAATTCGAATTTGTCCTTGGAGGCTGATTTTTGAGGCTTGTGGGACAAGTAAAACTTGTCCCATACCTCTTAATTTTATTTACCAACCATAGCTATGGTTGGAGGCTTGAATTTAGAACATTATGCATTTTGATATGACTAATTGTAAGTTTTGATTGCACTCTTCTTACATTTTATTAAATTAAGTCCTTATGGGGTGTGGGATTTTTGGAGTGTGTAAGTTTATTGTCATATTATTCACCCACCTCTGTAATGTGCATTGAAGAATGAATTTACTTTGTGTTGGAGTTATTGATGTGGCATCCTAAATGGATCCACTTCATCTTCTTCTATAAAATTAGAACTCCTTGATTTGTTTTGAGTTGTTGAACATTTTCCATACTTCCTTTTGGGTGATTTTTGCTGTGTGGAGGTCTTGCTTTTGGAAGGGGATTCGAGACCTTTGCATGCTTGTTGGTTGTTGATTTTGGACTGTATTTTGGCATTGGAAAGCTTGTTTTTATGGAACTTAGACAACTCCATCATGGAGAGGTAATACCTTGGCTCTTGAAATACTCTTTTTATTTATAAATGTACATGTTATTGTGTGAATGTTTTGGCATGTTTGTGGGTTGTTTGCATAGGCTACCTAGGAATGATGTAGGAGAAGGCTATGGGGAATCCATGTGGGGGGCATAAGGGAATTCTAGTGGCATCGAATTATCATGGAGGGAGTTGGGATTTGGTTTCCACCTTGGAAAGAAATGGCATTGCATTTCTTACTTTAAGGTGGGGGCATAAGGAGGGATCATGGGGCATGAGGATATGTGAGATGATTTATATGCGGTTTGTTAAGGTGGATACCCAATTCCCATTCGAGGCATAAGTAGATTCCCCCATAGTTCCTTGATAATTTGGCTTGATTGATGAAGCCTAAGTATTTTTTGTATGTTTTAATGTAGTTGTAAACTACATTATGTTTTGAATGGTTTTAAAATGTGAAAATTTTGCATGTGTGTTATGGAAGCCTTGTTGCCATGGGTTGTATCATATCTTTTATTGCATTATGGTTGGGGCACGAGGGCCAATGAAGAGGGATGGCTTCTCCTCTTCATTGGATGTCTTGGTTGGGTGGAGAGCGTTTCCTTTTCCCTGCCTTTGTTGTGATCCAAAAGGAGAAATTTATGTTGTTGTTCTAGAGCAGAGGAGAAAGACAGTTTGACAGTTCCATGTGAAATGAAATCTCATTATAACCTTTCCCACTTTGAAGTAGATGATCAATATATTATTTGTAATGGAAAGATACTTTGTATTAAGCTATGAAAGTTATGTATTCCAAGTTGTGAAAGAGATATATGTGTTCGATCATCTAAAAGAAAGAAATTGGAAATTTGTTATTCGCATTCAAGGAATCAAAGATGTAAAGTTGTATTGTTTTTTTTTTTAATCAATAAAGGATTTCAATACTTTTATTTAATTTACATTGTTACATTGAACTTGATCATCAATTTGTGATTTGAAACCTCTATTTGGAAAATTGAAAGAGGAATACATATGAAGGAAATATATGGAACTCTTTGTTTTGAAATATGTTAAAATTAGAAATCGACCTTGCATTTATTCTCGTTAAATGGTTTTTTTGTATCAAATAAATGTATTAGAATGGAATGGAAATGAATCTCCATATTTGGAAGATGAAAAATTAAAAATATCCCTTTCAAATCTGATCTCTATTTTAAATTTTAAAACTTGCAAGTACTTCTCTAAAATGCACAATTCGAACCTACAAACAACAATCAACATTGAAACATTTAAATCTAGTATTCTATGTTATAAATGTACTCAATTGGACTAAAACACTTAAGGAAATATTTTAAAACTTAGCAAAATCGGGTTCAATACGTTTTGCATTCGTTTTCTGTCAAGAACGGAAATGTTCAAATTGAAAATCATTTAGAAAATGAACCTTGAATCCTCCCTTATATCCATTTAGGAACAATCCTCCTTGTCTATTTGACATGTTGAGAGAGGAGGAAGATCAAATTGAATAGATCTGACAAGTTAAAATTTACCAGTTCACACTGTAAAAGCTTGCAGGTTGTTTTCATAAAATTGACCCCATAAACTTTATCAAAATATAAAATAAATGATCCACGTGTAAAGAGGACGTTGATATATTTCAAGAAAGTCTTAGTTTTCCCAAAAATGAGCTCTTTATCAAAAGTTATAGCCCTCTGAAGTTTTTCTTCCTTGGTGTAAAATTTTGGGAAAATTTTTTTCATGGGCCCTGGACCGAATTTTTCCCTGAAAATAGTTAGGAAAATTTTTGGGAAAATTTTCAAAATTTTCTCGCTGCCCCACCTTTCGCAGCCAATTATAGGTAGCCATGTGTGGCACCATGAGGGAACAATAGAGGGGCAGATCTTTTTTTAAGTTAGCACTTTGGAAAATTTTGGGAAAATTTTCAAAATTTTCTTCGTTGTCCCGTAACCAATCAGGTGATGCCACGTGGCATCACGGGGCATTAGTAGAGCAATTGGTCCCTTTTTATATTTTACATCTCAATTTTTTTTGGAAAATTTATCAATTTTTTCCTCTTTGTTCCACCGGCCCGCAACAATAAGGGGTTGCCACGTGGCATCGAGAGGTGTCGACGGAGGCACAGGTCTTTGTACCCTCTTAGCCCTTTGGGGCATTAAGTTAATTTTCTCCCCGCCACCCCACATTAGCTTAGGAGATGCCATGTGTCCCTTGCAATCTTGTAGGAGTGCAGGCACAAAGCCTACTTTTCACTCCATACGGGAGAATTTTAAAATATCTACCGCCACCCCGCCCTTTTCCGCTCTTCCCCGTGTTGCCTTAGTGAGCACCACGTGTCCTTGTCAACTTGCAGACCTGCGGGAGTGTGGGTGCAAATGTGATATTTTCCCCGTGCAGTAAAGTAAAAATTTCAAAGGTCTCCCCGTGGCCCGCCAACCCACCCTTTGGGAAAATTTTCACCCCTGGGCCCGCAGGGCCGCTCTTGGGGAAAATTTTCACCCCAAGGCCCGCCGGCCCATAACTTGAAAAATATGAGGAGTTAGGAGGACTTATTTATATCAACAGAAATTTGAGGAAATTTCCTATCCAATGGGTGTGATTTGGGAAATTTTGAATTGTTAAGTGTGGGAAAACTAAGTTGAAACTTTAAGCCTGTTAGAGAGTGGGTTTGGTGAGGAATTTTCCCTCTGAACCTAATTGAAACTTCTAACCCTAAAATTTTGGACCTTATGACCTCTAATAATTATTAGTAAAATAAAATTATGTTTTATTAGAATAGTGACAACTGTTGTCTCATAACCTATTTGTAGAATCTTTTAATAAAAAAAATTATTACATAATTTTCCCTAACTAACCCTAGGTTATTTTCTTGGGTCTCAAGTGGGTTGTTTTAGCGGGATTCACATAGGAGTTGTTATCAGAGCATTCATCCTTTCAGACCTTCCATCCCTTTAAAAATGATACACGTAATTATTGAGATCTACAGACCTTGACCATGACTGGACCCAAGTTAAATTTGTAGATTTAGCAGAATTTTGTTATTGGCAACAACGAGAGTGTTGTGAAGACATGGGGCAATATGGTTGTAATGCACAACTATTTCATTTTCATACTTTGTCTTTTAGAACAAAGAAAACATACCCACACAACAACTACAGGTTTACTTGGCATGTGAACTTCTAGGATGTGTCAAAATATGAGCACATGAACAAGCAATCGACATTCATCAAAGCATAATGGAAATATGAATTTTTTTTAATATCTTCTTCCTATCCTGCACTGAAGTGGGGGATTTGACAGATGATGTATTTTCCAGTGCCCTAGTTAGTATGAATGCAAAATGTGGGAGCATATGCCTGGCATATGAACTGTTTGATAGAGTCTCTTAAAAAAAACATGGTTTCATGTAATGCTTTGGTTGCAAGATTTACCCAAAATGCGCTTGCTCTAAAGGCCTTTGAAACTTTTAAGTGAATGGAGTTTTAGGTTTAGAGAAAGATTTCATCATCCTCTTCCAGCCTCTCCCATCCTGTGATAAAATAGGATCTTTGGAGAAGGGTTTGGAAGTCTATATATTTCCTTCAAATCATAAAAGATAGAGGAATTTTGTCATATGTTGTTGTTGCTATGGTCCTGGTAGGCATATTTGCAAAATGTTGTAGTATATACAGCTACATGCACTATTTTTTAGAATGTCTTAAAAGGACGTGGTTTTGTGAACAACATTGACTGCTAGTTATGCACGAATAGGGTTTGTTGGGAAGGCTTAGAAAATTTGAAGAAAAGGTAACTTATAGGGTAAGCCATTTTCCATAGTTATTTCTAATATCCTTCCTATTTTGTGTCAAATGGGGATGAAAAAGTTAAAGGACTAAATAAGTATGTGATATAATGTTTGTTTATCCAATTCATTATAATGGGACCACTTAAGTGCTTAAGTTGGTAATTTGGGGCTTCAAACATGCCTCAAAAGTTTTTTTAGGAATGATAATAGATTTTTAAGTTGTTGCGGCCATGTTGGATTGGATTTATTGGCAAGGTGTATTTATTTTTTATCACATAAATCCCAATGTTTGTGAGGGCTAATGTGTTAAAATGACGAAATGTATTATGTGGCGAGTCGATTTAAAGGAAAGTTTGTTGGTTTAGTGGAGCTAATCTTGTTTTCTTGTATCACTCATACATGGCCTTAGATGTTTTCATGAATGTTACAAAATGGAGAGGTTGCCGAAGAACGTGAACTATGTGGTAGAATGCTAAAAGAGAATTAGGGCCTTGTGGAATGTAAATGAACCCTCCTGGAGAAAATCGTTCCCTCTGGACATTAATATTGTCAGGCATGGTCTCCCTTACCTTTTCTTCAATAATTTTCATAATTTAGGTTCTTCATTTGTAATGTTCTAGAAACATTAAAACAATCAATAATCTTACAAATGGATATGTAACTAAATTTAAATAGTGTAAAGAAATAGAACTACATCGTGTAATGTTTGAAACCAATTTACAATTTAAACATTAATTTTGGTCGATAATATAACCCTATATGATGATACTAGAATATCCAAATTAGGTTCTCACATCTAGTGGTATTGGTGAGAGTTAGATGATGTTACCAAATCAAATAATCCTTTTTCCTACCATTTAAAGTTAGGAAGAGAAAAACACAATTTTCCAAGACTCGCAAAAAAAAACACTAAGCCACATAAAAGAAAAGTCAAACATCGTAAGTGCTCCTTGTTATGTAGAGAGTCACGTCAAGCATTAGCCTAACCCTGTGTGACTATTTGCACTCTTTTTTCCACTCTCTAGGATCCATGTTACTCTTTTTTCTTATTTCAAGGGAGCTATTCAAATTGAAATTGTGGCTTTTGTTTCGAACCGCCATTTGGTCCTTGAGAAACAAAATTCTGGACCACCTTCGCAAACATCTAGTATTTTTACTAGAAAATTTCTTCAAACCTTCATTTTAGGAAAAAAACATCCCTAGTGAGTTATGAAAAAGGGTATTTTTGGCCTATGATCGTTGTTTGACTAGGTCAAAATGACTCAACTACGAAAACCCATCATCGTTTGTGGCTCCTAGTTCTCGGTTCACGACTCTAAACATTATCCATATATAGGGGAACTTGTAGGAAATTTCTCATTGTACGTTTTTCCATCGAACCTTAGTTTTGTAGGTGGTTTTGTGATCCCTCTAGATAACTTCTAATCATTTACAACTAGGCCACTTAAGATCGATGGCCCTAGGAAACTAATCACCAATCGCAAAACCATTTACTAGTTCCAAATTCTATCTAGTTCCTATGAACTCTTGGTATATAATGGACAAAAAATTAACCATTTTGTGTTTCCCATCGGAAGACAACATTTGAAAGTGGATTCTTGGCCTCCGATCCTATTTTGAATGTTTTTTAGCTAGTAATAAAATGTAAAAATAAAGTTGTAGGACCCCTGTCACGTTGTCAAACCACCTTGGAAACTTTTCAAACATGTAAATAACTATTTGAAAACTCTATAGTGTAACTTTTGTGTGAAATAAAACTTTTCACAAAATGGTGTTTCTCTCTCTTCTTGCTCTTTCTCTTTCCTTGGTTATGAAGTGAAGTGAAATAAAATGAACTGAATACAAGTTTCTAAACCTTTTCTTTTGAGTGAAAATTTTAATTATTATTACATGTAAATGGGAAACTAAAGACATTAATTATATTAGACTAGGTGGATTCTATACCAGCAATTTATCATTGATTTTATGCTCACATGGTTTTACAGATGCAAGAAAGATGGTGAAAGGGCGATGTGTAATCATTAATTATTATTGTAAATTTTATAGGTCATCAGAAATGAATATATGAATAATGTAGTATCATGCTACATAAATGTTATATTTGAAAATTGCTAATATGTATGGGATGCTAGTTTTAGGAATATCTTAGGAAATATGTATTTAATCACAAGTTCATTTGATTCATAGTAACCATATGGTAAAAGGGTATGATATATATATATATAGTAAATGAATTTGAAGTTAATACATCGAGGGGAATTTTTCAAAGTGTTCAATAAATAATTAATTATTTATTGTGTTGTATTCTTACCTTGTAAATGTAATAAAGAGATTTAATCAAAACCTTTAGTATAATATCTATGCATAACTTGTCTTAAGTGTGTGTGATCCTTCAGAGCATAGAAAAACAATTTAAACCATAGAATAAACTTAAAATTTGTACTCGATGGTGCCTCCTAGGTTAGGCAAATAAATCCCCTAGTTGAAGTTTACCGCCATAGTCATTATGTTTATGGCATTGTCGTGAACCTATATTTTAGAATGACATGGTCCAACTTTATCCTGGAGTATGTGGTTTCCTTCTAGTTTTTGTAACCGCAAGGAGAATGTCATCTCTTTAGGCCCAACATCATGTTGAGTGGTCAAAACCACCTTGGAAGTCACCTTATGAGTCCTTTTTCGAAGTAAAGACTATGCAGTGTAACATTACCATATGTGGGGTAGTTAGAGCTAATACTCCCTTAGTATCCTTTTCGATTTCTAGGTCTTACATGATTAGATCTAGAAATTAACTTCATCAGCAAATGAATTCCTTGTTGGATCTAGATGACATAAATGGAGATCATGAAATACTTGTTCTAGTTCTTAAACTCTTGTTGATGAACTCCTTAGTTCATCTTAGTTAAATGTGTTACCTTTGGTTTCTATCAAAATATCACCTTGGTCTTTTTTTCAAGGTGGTTTAGCATAAATATGTCCCTCCCGCCTTAAACTCATATATAGTTGAGGCGTTGATCATTAGGTGCAATTGGAATTAAACCAAACCTCATTTGATTAGGAGGTTAACTTGGGATTCATGTGTGGCTATAATGCTTCCAATTATATACTTATTCAAAATGGTAAATAAGTACTTTCATAACTCTTTATGTTATAAAGTGACACAAAAAAAGAGACCTCGCAAACATTGTAAATGAAATGAGAAACAATAGTATGTGTGATAATGGCTTAGGAACAAAACAAATTCACCTCAAGTCCTTATGGATGATTTAGGCATTGAACTTTTCTTAATAATGGATACAAATTGATTCTTTGTGGGACTAGGCCTTTGAGCCACTTTAGATTCCACTAAAAATAAAATAAAATAAAATTAAGTTTTGTAAATGCTTAACTGAATCAAACTAAGATTGATACTAAAACAATCATAGTATGAAAACAAATGTGCTTTGAATGGAATGAAGTTTATAGGAAAGAGAAACTTGATCCTTCACCTCCTTTGATGTGTATTATTTTTTCCCTTAACAAATTCTGGTTGGTCCCCTTGCATGAGGGTAAAATTAAATGTCAACTAAACATATTTTGATAAAACAAACCTTTATCATAAGAACGAGAGAATTAGTAACTTTTTAGGTGATTGGAAATATGGAATTTAAATATGTAAGTTAAGGATATTGTCATAAGGGATAAAGATAAAACTTAAATGGTCGAACAATAAGTTGAATGTGAAATGAATTGTAGAATATGTATGTGGAAAAGGGATAAAATCATTTATGTATAAAAATGTTCCTGGAATGTTAATCATAACTAAGATGTAATCATGGAAATGATGTGTTATGGGGTTGCCAATCCTTGAGTCCCTTTTCTTGTGGTTGGATTATTACTAGAATTTGTATATTGGCGAAGGTGTGCCTTTGACATGTATATGGTGTTTTCATGTGTCTATGTGGGTCGATGGCTTATGTAAGTGTCGTATGTGTTATGGAGTTTTCCTTACTTGGATCCTTTGTGGCGTTGTGTAGTGAGAAATGTAAGTAAAAATAAAAATATTCCTCGTATTTTACTATTGTATTTGTGTGTATAAAATGTGGGTGTTACACTTTACACATGAACTCCGCAAGTAGAATACTATGTAAAAACAACTACAAAAGAGAGATCAATACATATAAAGGAAATGTGTAGATCCTTGTCTTAAACCCAAAATTTTAAAAAAACTAAATAGATGTTACAACCCTCTCTAATGGCCATCATGGTTTCATCTTCTTCTCCTCATTCCTTAACCTATAAGTTGAATAAGAGAAATGAGAGAATAGGTTAAGAAATGAATATAAGAGAACCCTTACGGATTTCTAGGGTTTCATTACTCAAAGCTAGATCTAATGGCTCAGATAGATTAGATCTAATGGTATAAGATGAACCATAAATCACTTAAGTGATGGGGAATTTGATGGGAATGAGATAATTAAATGGTGTATGTAATATTTTAAAGCGGTCTAAGGGGTTAAACTAACTTGTGCACCTTTCCCCTTATGGGAAATGAATTTATAACAATGTGCATGTCTGAAACACTTTCGGATTATTATCCTTTCCTAATTAAATTTAAAATCAATTTTTGACCTTTAAATAATAAATTTAAAGGAGTTTAATGGAGTTGAGTAATGAAAAGCCAAATGAGGATCATTTAAATAAATTTTTTGATCTTAATAAGAGAAATAATTAAATCATAATATTATATTGGAAATGGGACAAAAAAATGTCTTAGTTGTTATTTTTTTCCTACTACCCGTAATTGTATAGAACGTTATAATTGAGAATTAAATTTTAGCTCTATGTATGTTTATTTTCATTACCTTTCAAAAGAATTTTTAAAAAAAATGGGGTATGTTAATGATGGTTGGATCAACATTAAGTAATGATTAATTTTTTCCAACTTTCGTGTTATTGTATTAAATTTTATAATCGGGGTTTAATTAATTCTTGTCTAATGCCTAATCCTTTAAAAAAGAAAAATTATTTAATAATTTTCTTCTTAATTTTTGGTTATATCACGGGTTAAGTGGGAAAAATGTAGGAATTACACACATAGGATAAAAATTATGTAAATATTTTTGATCTCAATCATTTAAGTATAAATAATTATGGTCTAGGTCCATATCTTAGATGATTCCTATAAAATTAAATATCAAAATAAGAAGAAATAAATAATAGAAGTAATTTTAGAAGTTGATTAAAGAGAGGACCATTTTCATCCCCAGTTAGAGGAAGAGGTAGATTTGATTCTCCAAAATGTGAATCTTCTAATAAAAAAATAAGGGAGAATATGTTTCAGGATGAAGTACTAACAAAAATGTAGGGTTTTAGAGAGGAAGAGTATATAGTTTGGGATGGGGATAAAATATCCCTATAGGAATTATAAATATTACCAATATGGTGAAGAAAGGAATAAAGGATTCAAGTGTTTGCACTATACTATAAAGGATAGATGGAAAGAGGAATATTTGTGAGTAAACTTTGTTAAAGATAAAGAAAAAGAAATTCAGTTTCAAGTAGTATTAGGTGAAACCCTAATTATAAGAATCATGATGAGTATTCCAAGGAAATATAAAACATAATATATTTTGATTGATTAATGTTTATCATGGATAAATATCTTTCAAACAAAGTACATCCATGAAGGGAGTATAAGTATAATTAATATTGATTGTTTTTGTTCCAAAAATATGGTATCAACTATGATTGTTGATAAATTGATTCTTAAATATGAGAAGAACACGTATCCCTATTTAATATCATAGTTCAAGAAAGGAAACAAGGTAAGCCTAAATAAAGTATGATTAATTAAGTTTTCAATTATGTATACTTATAAGGATAAGGTGTGGTGTGATGTTATTGTTATCCCTCAACACAAGGAGTTCTATGTTTATTTCTCCCTCACTTGTGCAGATACAATGGAAACTACTTGTGGTTGTGGGTCTCCCTATTTTTAGGTTAGTATCCAGGATTACAAGGTCGGTTCCTTCTATGGATGTATCTTAAATCCATTTATGATGGGGTTTAAGTTTAAAAATATGGCTAAAACTAAATTTAAAATTAGGTGATACACCATAATTATTGAGGGCTTTGACTAAGTAAAATGCACAATATACTGAGAACAATTTAATGGAGCATGAACCAATGAGTTTCAGCTCAATCCTAAGGAAAAAAAACTTTTTTTTTGTTTAGGGACTAGTCACAACAACACACCGTATAACATGCACACTAAGACTATGTAGAAAAATCAATTTTGCAAAGCAAGGTAAACTAATTAATTCTGTGGGAATGCAAATTCACAAGAGTTAATAAAATAATACACACCACTGAAAAGTATTGGAAAGGAAATAATTGCTTCTCATTCAAGGGAAAACTAGGAAAGATGGGATTTTTCACTCAATCCAAAAGTTCCAATATATAACAAAACTATTCAACCACATTCCCTAAAAATAGACTAAGTCTAACTACACTAGCATGGTAATTTTAGCCTTTCCAATGAATAAATAATAGATAAGGTCTAAAATACACATGTTATTACAATGAGGAAATACTATCCTTTTAATTCAAAAATGCATTCACAGTCAAAGTGTAGTTGAATCCTCTAATTCTGATGTAATAAATAAATCTAGGTGAATATAGTTGCTAATATTAGCCTTTGACATGATCTGTAATTCTTCTATAAGGTGCATGCAAACACTTTTATCTTGTAGCAACTTGTTATCTTAATCCACTGATGTGACACCTCCTTCGCAAATAATAATTTACTTTTGGAAAACTAAGGTAATCAAACAACGTGAGTTTAATTTGTCTTTATCCTTGTTCTGTCTCCTAGTTATTGCATGTAGTATTCTATTCTTGTGCACATGCATTCGATGTTTTTACTTTTGAACTTATCTCACCTTAGAGAAACTAAGGTAAAGTTACAAAGTTTAAGGTAAAGTATTTGGCCTTTACCAAAGCATGTAGGAAACACCCATCCCATCTTTAGCTCCTTTGATCATTGGTATACACCATCATGGCACATAAGCTATATTTTTATCATTAATAATTTGATTTATTTTCAAGTCCCTTATGATGATAGGTGACCCATTCACATCATTACCAAAATTAGGTGAAAAGACCCTAAACGTGGCTCTCCCTTTCAACTTGATAATTATGTGCACAGGCTATATTTTGATCTAAGGCCAAATATAATCATTTACGCGGGAAATAATGTTCCCCCTCCTCACGATGACTCACCCTTTGATAATTATTTTAGTGAAATGTTAATTGTCGTCAAGTTAGTGTTTCCCGATATGATGAAATGTGCGTGTCCTTTTAACTCTAGTTGATTTGGATACCTCTGTGAATGATCTAGGAGGATGAAATATCTTGAAACTTAACATTTTTCTCATTTAATGAGCTCATTTTGATGACCAATCCCTGGAAAAATATTACTACGCCACCTTTGTTACACTTTGGAGCTTGTTTTTTTGCATTTAATGGATTCTTGTGCATGCTTGACATTAAGAATGTTGATGAATTTTGGCCATTTCTACCTCTCCGAGTCATATGTCAAGGATGTGGGCTTCCATTAATGGTCCCTTGAGTTTCTGGTCTATTCATTTTTGTGCTTTACTTTATCTTCATTATGGCAAATGTCCTTTAGTCGTGACCTCATGTGTGAAACTTTGAAAAAGGGTCATCGTTGATAGACATACTAAGTGCACTATAAAATTTTAGTGTGATCCTTTGGATCGTTGTAGATAAAAAGAAGGTAAGGCCATTGATATTTGAACAATTATGTGATATGTAAATTTTGGCCATTTGTTTTAAAAGCACTAATATTTCGAAACTTTGTGTTTATTTGTATTGTTTGTAATTTTATGGCACTTTACAGCTTGAATCTTGTTGTGAGTGTTCATTTTTGGCTGTGCATTTTATATTTCTCAATGGTTTGCATGAGATCAACTTAACTTTGTAATTTTTGTTGTTTCATTCCTCATAGTTCTTCACAAAACTTGAAAACCTTTAATAACCGTGAAATATGAAGTATTTTTCTTCTATGGATCAGAAATTTTGCATTTGTTTCTTTTGTGTGAAGATGAAGACTATGTTGTTTGATATTTATAAGTTGTGGTTCTATTCTCAAATTGGGTATGATTTTTGTTAGGTATAAAGGCTATTTAAAAGTCATGTGAGCTTCCACCCGGATTTGGTCTTACCTCTCTTTCTAGAAAATACATAAACTGGAGTTGTAAATGAAATGGGTATTTAAATATTTGCTTAAATATTGTAGTATTTATTAATAACCAAAATGGGTTCTTCGATTTTCCTGTTGACTAATATGGCTAGCCAATTATGGCTTGAGTTTGTCTCCATAGTCTCGAACACCATTGTTTTACCCTTGGACTAATTATCTCCTAAGATAAGAGTTTGTCTACCATAGTCATAGTCAACATTATTCTCGAAGATCCGGGGTGTTTTTCCATTCTATGACCAAGGGTTTCATTTTTTACATCTCCATTAGTTTTATTCAAGATACTAACTTAAACTTCTCATGATTCATAATTCATTACTCAATGAATTTGATTTTGATTGAATTTGTGTTCACATGTCAATGTCAATGATAACTTCCTCCATATTATATTTTTTTCATATTTGAAGGTCAATGTAACCAATGGTATCCATAACATAGGCAGAGGTGTGAGTTTGAAGCTCCATTTTGCATAATAGATCATTCTTTGTGCTTTGAGATCTCGTTTGACCATTGTAGCTTGGTTACAATATCAAATACCGTAAGTCTTTGTAGATGATATTATTGGGTCACTTGATTTGGATAAGCTATAATTTTGTAGAACATTGCTGGTTACATATTTTTCATGTTCATGGTACGATGTTTTATTTGGCTATGTATTCATGTCACTTTGAAATGATTTGTTCTAAAAATGAACCTTGTAGAATATCCTCCAAACATGGCTATAATTTTATCTTCGTTATTGAATGATTTTATTCATTTAATTCTTAGATTTAAGAAGAAAATGACTTCACACCAATTGTGATCATGCCTATCAGAAATGCCTTTTTAATGTGAAACCGTAATATTCTCACATATCCGAATGTGTCCCGAGGTTTGATCTTGGACATGTATCTTTAATCCATTGGTATTGGCACTTTATGAACCTCCACTTTTGGTAATTTATTTTGCATTATAAAAGCTATGAAGTAATTTTTATTGTAAATTTTATTTGAATAATTTGTTTCGTATTTCATACTATGTACTTAATGACATTTGTTTGAACAACTCATTTTGATCATGTACATCCAGAGTATATTTTATTTGACTTTTACTTTGATTTCACAAAGTGAAGGACTACAAGTTGATAATTGTTCTTTCAAATGAAATGATAACAATGTTATATGACTTATTTTCCACAATCTCTACTTCACTTGATTTGATCATTGTATCTTACATAATAAGAATATTTTATGTTTATGACTCTCTCATACTTTGGATTTGGCTTAGTTTTATATTCTTGAATTCTACTTTACTTTTGCATTAATCTATGCTTTGACCTTCTGAAACCATTGGAAAGATTTGAAATTCCTTTTCGAGAATGTACTTACGATGTTGATCTCTTGTAGAATTATTTCACGAATCTTGTTTAGTTTATTTGAAAATCATGAGTTGTTTACATGAAAACCTCACTATGATCAAGAAAGACTAGGATTTGTAGCAAAATTTAAAGTGATACTACTATTTGCATAAATGGTTCTTTCGTTAATGGTTGATGTGCTCATGCCTACTATTTTCCTACTTGAATGTGTATTCATAGTTAGAACATGTACCTTGAAACACTTGCAATTTGATTAGATGTATGTGTGCTTTGATCATTATGTCACTTTATCGGAGAGTTGTTATATTTTACATGCCTTCTGTCTTTTGTTGTAATCATGTTTGTCAAATGCAGTCTACATACTCAACATGAAAATAAAGTTTGTAGGATGCTTTCATATATTCTTTTTCAAACTGTTCTCAAGAATGAATCTTGTACTTGCTTTCTTCGAGATGCATGATGATTAAATGTTCTTAATCTTTGTTTCCTTCATTAGTGCTTTAGCAAATACATAAGGTATCTGGTACAATTCAGTTTAGCTTTCATTGATGAAACATATTTAATTCCTTTCTCAATTTGAGCATTGTACCTTTTTGTTATTTACTTTTTATCCTTCACTTTTGGAATGTACATGATTCTTTTTAGCTGTAGTATCTTTCAATGAAAGTTGCATTAATGAACTAAGACACCTCTCTTATTATTGCAATGTAATTCAAAGATATCTCATCTCTTATACATGCACACTTCCACAAAAGTATTAGAAAATAAAGGCTTAATTAAAGCCTCTCTTGTATCCATGTAATGATTTCTTTTTTATTTTTCTTTTGAGAATAGTACACTAAAATGAACTTGCTTTTTATATTTTAACATTTTATGTAGGATATCTGTATGATATGATTTTACTTCTGAACCTTTTGATGTATCTTGTGCCTGCGTGATTTTAATATATTAATCTTCCTGAAGTTGGTAGTAAAATATTAAAGGTGAAAACTCAAAGATCTAACAAAACTTGTTTCTGTCCATAGGTACATGGTGTGGGAATTTGAAGAAAAATATGACGATGGAGCTACAGTTGAAGATGGTACAACATGAATATGAAGATAATAAGAACCCAAGGAAATGATGGGTTCTTCCCTTTAATATTTTTCTTTCAATTTCATGTATGTGTATCTCTTTATTAAGTAAACATAAGTCACATCCCACATCTTGTGTGGGAAAAAATGGAGTTATTTATGAATAAATGACATTAATTTCTGTAGGTGAGTTATCTTATTCATTCTGCATTCAATTTTATCATAAATATTGGTTGTATAATCAACTAAACAACTCAATACATAATTAATAACACTTAAACATAAAGAAATACTAAGATTTGATGTACCTATAACTCAATAATGTATTCTTCTGCATGCAATCAACAACTCTATTTGTTGTTATGGGATGAAAGATCCCACATCTACTATGATTCCTGCCTTCATCGAGGTTATGCACTAGTCCTTCGGGGATTCTGTATTTCTTTTCTAAAGATGAATGTGAGTAACATCACATGTGAGGTGTTTCATTATGCAACAACACACATAGCTGCATATTGAATTTCTATTTCAATTTTCTATAACTCAAAACATTAAGAAACCTTCCCTCTTTCCCTTAGCTAGGTCCATCACATCAATTCTTTTCATCTAAAACAAAGTTTCGAGTTTCCCATTTTGCATGAGAGTAAATTTGTGATAGTTATCCTAATAGATGCAAGACATACATTATAGGGGTTACCTTTCCAATATGACAAAAAGGTTACCCATTGTAAAGGAAAGAATACATATAATTTTAAAAGGATTGTGTAATGCTAGTATTTTTATGCATCAACAAAGAAGTGAAGAGTGAAAACTTATTTCTCTAAAATATTTTATTTCAAAAATGGAGTAAGTTTGTTGGTGCGATGTAGTGATGGAAAATAAGGATGGAATAAAGGTATATGGTATACCCACAATAGTACGAGAGGTAGTAAAACAATATGTAGATGTCATATTAGATTAGCTACAATATGTGTTAGCTCTGAAGAGGGATATACAACTCCATATTGATTTGATATAATAATCATCCCTTTCAAATTAGACATTCTACATGATGATCCTAAAGTAGAGTGAGGATTTGAATAGGAAAGTGAAAGATCTAATAAAGGAAGTGTTAGTTAGATAAAGCATGAGACCATGGATAAGTAAAAAAATACTCACTCCCAAAAAGAATTTATGTTACAATATGTGTTTTGACTATATAAAAAAAAAAAATCACATTAAATAATCAATTCGCAACTCCAATATTAGATGATATGATGGATGTGATAGCAAGATCCCATTGTTTTAGCAATATTTACATGCAGAGTCTATACTACCATATATGAATCTATGTAGGGGATGAATGGAAAATAACTTTCAAAATATGATATTGGTTATGTGATTAGATTGTGATTCCATTCGGGTTAGCTAATGCACCCATTACATTCATAAGGTTGATGAGAAAAGTATTTGGAGAACAAAATGATAACTTTTTTAATCCATTTTGCTGATATTTTAATATTCATTATGGTATAAGAAGAACACTTGTTTCATTTAAAATTTGTGTTAGAATGGTTACAAAAATAATGTTTGTATGAAAACATAAAGAAGTGTACATTTCTTCAAGTAACTCTAGTTTTTGGGTTCATCATCATGAAGGATGGGGTAAGGATGGATGAGGACAAAATGGTGATATTTTAAGAATGGCCCATTTCAAGGAATGTGATACATGTTAAAATTATTAATGGTGAGGGATATTTCTATATTAATTTCAATATCATTTCCGCATCCATTATAAAGTGCACGAAGGGATAGGATTTTGTACATGGGAAAAGGTATTAGTAGATAGTTGTTAATTTATTACAAAGATAGTGTCGAGGAACATGGTTTGGTACATTGAAAAAAAATTGCAAGTTATTTGAGGTTCATTATGATGCCTCATATGCGAATATTGGAGGTGTACTTAGTCAAGGAGGACATGTAGCATTATTAAATTATATTTTCAATCAGGAAAGGAAGAAATACAATATTTATGACATGGAATTTTATTGTATTATTTAACCATGAAGACATTAGAGACATTGCTTGGTAGCTCTAAGAAATTGTTACTCTTTACATACCATGAAGAGTTATGTTATGTAAACATTATGGAAAACAAAATATTATAAATGAAAAGTGGGTATCTTATTTGAAATAATATAATAAAAAAATTGTAATATATATATATGAAATTCACTTAGAAAAATTAAGAATTTAGATTTAATTGGTAGAAAATAATGATGTTTACTTAAAATCGGAATACACCTAAAGGATAGGATTGATTAGTTTAATTACATGACATAATTATTTGAGTGGAAATCCCTATCAAATTTGAGTAAGGTTGAGCTTGCATCCACTAAGGTGGTTGAACATGCTTTCATTTTGTGTGATTACCTCTAAAATGAAATCTATAAAAGAAAAAGAGGATAAGACACAAAATTGGAATAAAATCGTGAAAACTTGAAAAAAAACTTTATTCCTATAGATTATGCCCATACATTATTTTTAAGGTTTCAAAACCTAAGACAAAATGATCTAAGAGTTGAAGAGTATACGTAGTATTTTTACAAGCTATCAATCTAGGTAGAAAAGGGAGAGATTGAATCAAATATGGATACAAGGTATGTAAATGGGTTGATTTTCACATTACAAGTAGAATTAATTATGCTCTTTATCCATATCTTAGATAATTCTTATAAACTTGAATATTAAAAAAAGAAGAAACAATTAATAGAAGTAATTTTAGAAGAGAATTGAAGGGAGGACCATTTTCATCCCCAATAAGAGGAAGAGGTAGATTTGATTCCGCAAAAGGTGAATCCTCTAGTAAAAAAGGCATGGAGAATATGTTCTAAGCCGCGGTATTTACCAAAGAGGTAGGGTTTTACAGAGGAAGTGTATATAGTTGGGTATGGGGATGGAATATCCTCTATATGGATTATACATATTACCAATATTGTGAAGAAAGTAATATAGTATTTGAGTATTTGGACTATCCTATAAATGATAGATGGCTAGAGGAATAGTAGCGAGTAAACCTGGTTGAAGATCAAGAAGAAGAATAAATACAGGGTTAAGAAGTATTGGGTGAACCCCTCATTATGAGGAACATGATGAGCATCGTAAGGAAATACAAAGTAAAAGTTCATGGTGAATAAATATCTTTCAAACAATATACATCTATAGATGGAATATAGGTAAAATTAATATTGGTAGTTGTAGTTCTTAAAATATGGTATCAACTATGATGATTTAAAAATTGAGTCTTAAATATGAAAAAAACATGTATCGTTATCACTTATCATGGTTCAAGAAAGGGAACAAGGTAATCCTAATTAAAATATGATTAATTAAGTTTTCGATTATGTATACCTAAAAGGATAAGGTGTGGTCTTATTTTATCCTAATGGATGCTTGACATATATTATTGGAAATACCTTTCGAATATGACAAAACGGTTACCCATGTGGTATATGGTGTGTTTACAATGGTAGCAGGGGTAGTAAAACAATATGTGGATGTCATACTGGATGCGCTGCATTATGGGTTAGCTCTGATAAAGAAAGTACGTGCTTGAAAAAAGATGGATATTAGAAAATTTGTTTGGACAATATGTTGAAATAAAGTGGGTATCGTATTTGAAATAATATACTTTTATCTTGAAGAATAAATCAGTTAAGTAAAATTATGCTGTTGATACATAGAGTAGACATGTAACATTATTGTAAAATATATATATATGGAACTCACATAGAAAACATAAGAATTTTGACTAAAATAAGAGGAGATTGTATACGTAGTAGTGCGTAGTTACACATATAAGAAACCAGCGAGATGGGCATGCATGGTTCATTTATTTAGTAAGTATGTTGAACCATGGAAAGTAAAGCATGGAAGGAACTATGCGGCAGGTAGGAAGTTCCACTTTTGGGAGTCTTGAATATTGGTAGTTTTTGTTATCTTAATATCGTCGAGAGTACGTGCTTCAAGTGAGTAATTTGTATCGGTTTTAGGGTGGAGAAGGTAGTCGCCTGCATCCTCATCAAGCGCCTCACGTGTCCAAATAAACGCTGATGCTGCCACCTTCACCTGATCATCCAAACGAACGACTGATATTAATGAACAAAATATAAATTAGGAAAGGAGAATGTAAAGTAAGAATGATTGAGGCTCCACCTGTCCATCAACAACACTCAGATATTTGTTGCGGTCCTCTGCACTTCGAATATTGATTTCATCATTGCCATTGCCAAGGTGAATCACGAACCATGCCTGCGGGTATAGCGTAGTCTCAGTAATTAAGAATTTTTTAATCCAATTAGTCAATATAAATACAAATAGAAATGTTTATCTGCCCCTGCCTGAATAGAAGTCGGAGCTGGAGCTGCCGTCTCCAGCTTAACTTTTTCGACATGGACACGAACAGCCATTATTAACCGTCAGATACTTATCTGGGCCATATTTGAAACAGGAAAGATGCACCTTGGTTTGACTCTGACCGTTAAATGGAGCTTGCGCCTTTTCGATCTGGAACTGTGCCATCTTATATGCACTAACAGTAAAAACAATATTTAATTAATTACAGAGGAACTCGTTTACAAAAACACAAACGACAAGCATACACTGCAGATAAAAATCACATGGAAAACATCATCTTAAAAATTATAATATGCATAATGCTATACATAGGAGTTAAGATCCGAGAAAACCGCTACTATTTAATATCCAGTTTGAAGTGGAGTTGAGTTATGCGAAGAGCAGAGAATTTATTAGTTGATATCAACAATGGAATACAATAAAGTAAAGAACGAATATAGTAATAAATTAAAGTTCAGGAATATAATACAACAAGTGCTGCGTTGGAAATTAAGAGTAGCTGGGGTAAGTGAACAACTTCCTACGCTAATCTTTGAGGAGAGATATTATGAAAAGTTTTCAACATAGTAAAACAAATGTTCTTGTAGTCTGATAAGGCCCACTTCTTGGGTAGCTTGCAAAAATCATCTTTGGAAAAAGTCAGCGATATAAACCTTCAGTGATAGGAGGCTTTAGAGTATGAAACAACTTCCTACGTTAATCTTTGAGGAGAGGATACAAAACTTTCAACTAAATATCAACAACATATTCATAACAAAACACAAACACCAAATATACGTGGGGAAAATCCTTTTGGATAAAAAACCCCACACTCCAAAAGCCCACTCAATGTATTTCAAATCTAATAACAAGATTACATACACTTGCAGAGCAAGTTTCTTATAGGAGTATCACCAGAAACAATTCTAGGAGGATTAAAACTCACTACTCCAATTGCTTCTCCAAGCCTTCAATTTATAGACCTCCGGTTATACAAGAAACCATCTATGGTTTACAAAACCATGTGTCAAACCTCTCATGAGGTGGATAGCATTAAAGAGCAAGATTTCGGTCTAAAATTAGGCTCCCACGTCCACAATATTCTCCCCTATTTTTGACCCTTACAGATGTCATAAAATATGTCATAATATCTCTAAAAATAGTCCTTCCATGATATACTATCATATGGGAATCTTTTGACAACTCCTATTTCTATTTTTAGAGCCTAGACAATGTGAAACGGTTGTAGGAAAATCTTAAATGAATAAACCAAACAAGGTTGAGACACCTCATTTCCAACAATCTCCCACTTGTCGAATACCTTGCAAGGGCCAAGGGAAAGATACCATCATGGATCAACTTCTAGGGGCCGAGAGGCCCATAGACTCGGAACACCACCTGAATTTTGTTGTGCTCATGGGCTTAGTTAATGCATCTGCAACATTCGCAACTGTCTCTACCTTTTCCAGCTTCACCCTTCCATCCTCGACCATATCTCTCACGAAGTGATACTGAACATCAATGTGTTTGGTCCTGGCATGAAAAGTCAGGTTCTTCGCAAGGTAGATTGCGCTCTGACTATCACAGTATATTGTAACTGCACCCTATTTTAATCCAATATCTGAACACAAACGCTTCAGCCAAATGGCTTCTTTACAGGCATGAGTAGCTGCCATGTACTCTACCTCAGTAGTGGACAAAGCGACCACATCCTGTCACTTGCTCATCCAACTAATTGCACCACCATTAAGAGTAAACACATATGCACTGGTGGATCTTCTGCTATCGACATCACCGGCCCAATCTGAATCCACAAAACCATGAATACGTAGGGAATGTTGATCTCCTCTTCCATGAAAACATATAGAGTACTCTGATGTACCCTGCAAATATCTGAAGACCCTCTTAACTGCATCCCAATGCACTCTTCCAGGATTAGACATAAAACGAGAAAGAACTCCCACTGCTTGGGCAATGTCTGGTCTTGTACAGACCATAGCATACATTAAGCTTCCAACTGCACTCTGGTAAGGCACTCTGCTCATTTCTTCCATCTCCGATGGGGATGAAGGACATTGTGAAATGGAGAGCTTTGTTCCCAAAGTAACAGGAACACAAAGTGGTTTACAATCCTGCATGTTGAACCTTTGCAAAATAGAACAAACATACTTACTCTGGCCAAGCCATAGCTTTCTGTTCTCACGATCTCTTCTAATCTCCATCCCAAGTATGTGTTTTTTTGCACCAAGATCTTTCATTTCAAATTTCGCAGAGAGCTGAGATTTCAATTCTGCAATCAAACATTTTCCTTTCCCAATAAACAACATGTCATCAACATATAAAGTAATTACCAAGAAACAATCACCATCAGATTTAAAATATACACAAGTGATCAGATTTAGACCGCACAAACCCCAAACTCAACACATATGAATCAAACTTCTGGTACCACATCCTAGGACTTTGTTTAAGGCCATACAGGGATTTCTTTAACTTACAAACCATATTGCTTTTACCTTTCACCATGTAGTGCTCTGGCTGTGTCATATAGATTTCTTCCTCCAAATCACCATGAAGGAAAGTAGTTTTCACATCCATTTGTTCAACCTCTAGGTCATAAGCTGCTGCAATAGATAATAAAAATCGAATGGATGTCATTTTAGCAATAGGAGAGAATATCTCACCATAATCAATACCCTCAACTTGAGAGTAACCCTTCGCAACCAACCGTGCCTTATACTTTTCAACATTTCCATCTGAACCAATCTTTTTCTTAAACACCCATTTACATCCAACAAGTTTCCGACCTTCAGGCAATGGTACAAGGTCCCATGTATCATTCTTTTAAGGGCTGCCATTTCTTCATCCATGGCTATTTGCCAGGACTTTGCATCATTCATACCCAAAGCCTCTTGTACAGATCTCGGTTCATCAATGTTAGTACTCAAAGCAAATATACACTTCCAATCATCAGGAGAATACCCATACCTTTCAGGTGGTTGCCTTTGCCTTGTAGACTTTCGAACAAGCTGAGGTGGAGATTCTTCCACTTCTTCCTCTTCTTCTTCCTCTTCTGAAGATTCAGAGCTTGGTGAGCTCTCCTCAACTTCTTGTCTATTTTGGGGTCTCGATTCAACTTTCTCAGGTGTAGAAGGAAGTTGAACCACATCCTTTTTTTGTTCATTTTCTTTATGTTGTTCTAGCTGAAAATTAATAGGGAAGATTTAATCTCTCTAAAAATAACACTTCTAGAGTATATTACCTTTTGTGCAACAGGATCCCAAAGCTTGTATCCTTTCACACCATAGCCATATCCGATGAAGATACATTTGATAGCCTTAGAATCCAACTTTGTTCTCTTCTCCTTAGGCACATGTGCATATGCCTCACAACCAAAAACTCTCAGATGTCTAATTGAAGGCTTTTTCCCCGACCACGCCTCCATTGGCATTTTATCAACAAGCGCTGATGTAGGAGATCTATTTATCAAATAGCAAGCAGTGGTAACAGCTTCAGCCCAAAACCTCTTTTCTAGACCAGCTCCAATAAGCATGCTCCTAGCCTTCTCCATCAACGTTCTATTCATTCTTTCTGCAACTCCATTCTGCTCCGGAGAATATGAAGTTGTCTTTTGTCTTTTAATCCCGCAATCTGTACAAAATCTATCAAAGTCTGCAGAACAAGTACTCACCGCCATTATCAGATCTCAAACACTTAATTTTCTTCCCAGTTTGAGTTTCAACCATAGCCTTAAATTCCTTGAAACGACTAAAAACTTCAGATTTACTTTTTAAAAATATACCCATGTTCTCCTACTAAAATCATCAATGAAAGTAACATAGTAAACTGATTTAGCAATAGAAGCAACCTTAACAGGACCAAATACATCCGAATGGATTAGATCCAAGATACATGAAGACTTATGAGTAGACGAGTAAAACTGAACGCGGTTCTGTTTGCCATAAATACAATGTTCACAGAAATCAAACTCCAGATTGCAATCATTCAACCCCTCAACGAGGTTCTTATTTTTCAGGGCTTTTAAACCCTTCTCTCCAATGTGGCCAAGCCTTTGGTGCCATAACATGGTCTTCTCTGCAGGTAATTTTGATTTGGTAGACAGAGCACCCTTGGGTACCCAGAAGCCACGACCATCCGCAGAGGAGGAAACCCTCTCCTTTTTCAGCGAAGTAGTTACTGGCTTAGTTTTATCCGAAGTGCTATTGCACTCAACCGTGCATGCATCAAGTTGGTACAATGTACCCAATCTACTTCCTCTTGCTATCACCATAGCACCTCTCACCATTTTCACACCTGCTTCAGAAAACTGTACATGCACACCCGCATCTATTAGCTTGCTAACAGATAATAAATTTCTTGCTAGTCCTAGGATATGCAAGACACCATCAAATCTTCTAATTCTACCATCAGAAAATTTCACCTGAATACTACCACGACCAACAATTTCAAGGAAAGAATTATCACCCAAATACACCTTACCACCATCATAGTTTTCATACTTACTAAACCAATTTTTGTTAGGAGTCATGTGGAAAGATGCACCTGAGTCTATCAACCATGCATTATCACTTGCACGAGTGGCCAAAGCTGCAATAAAGGCATCTCCATCTTCTTTTCGGACTCAGAATCAGAATCATACTTCTTCTTTTTCTTTTTCTTTTCTTCTTTGCATTCCCTTCGGAAGTGTCCAGATTTTCCACAGTTCCAACATATCACCTTGGACTTACCAGGGGATTTTGATCTCCCCTTATTCTTGGAATGGCCACGCTTCTTCTCATCTTTGCCTCGTTCTTTTGTTCTTCCTCGAACACTCAAAGCCTCTTTGGCATTCAGAGAGACCTTCCTTCTCATCTCTTTGGAGAGTAGAGAACCAACAACATCCTCCATCTTCAGAGTGACTGAAGTGCTCCCAATGGCCATGACTAGGCTGTCCCATGAGTCTGGCAATGAAACCAACAACATTTGGCACCTTTCTTCTTCATCCATCTTAACCCCAACCGAGCTCAACTGAGTCACCAACATATTGAATGTTTCCAGATGCTCAGATATTTGTCCACCTTCTTCCATTCTCAAGGAAAACAACTTCTTCCTCAAGAAAATCTTATTTACTAGAGACTTAGCTTGGTATATCTCACCCAACTTTTTCCAAAGCTTCTCCGAAGTGGATTCTTCATGGACATTTATCAGGATAGAATCTGCAAGACATAGTCTAATAAGACCTTTAGCTTTTCTATCCATTACATCATATTGTGCAGCCAAAACTGGATCCGTAGGCCTATAGACCTTCTCATCCACCGCATCCCATAGATCTCGATCAACCAACAGATCTTCCATCTTCAGCTTCCACATTTCAAAGTTTGTGCTAGAAAACTTCTCTACGTCAATCCTCCCAGATGTGCTCGCCATTTGAAAAATATCTGCAACCAGATAACAAAGTATTCTCTGCACAAGCTCCCACTCAAACCCGGATTAGCACAAAAAACCCAACAACCCACAACTGAAACCAAAGGTGATCAGGCTCTGATACCACTTGATAGGAAATTAAGAGTAGCGGAACAACTTCCTATGCTAATCTTTGAGGAGAGATATTATGCAAAACTTTCAACATAGTAAAACAGTTACAGAAATATCAACAACATATTCATAACAAAACACAAACACCAGATATACGTGGGGAAAATCCTTTCGGATAAAAAACCCCACACTCCAAAATCCCACTCAATGTATTTCAAATCTAATAACAAGATTACATACACTTGCAGAGCAAGTTTCTTACAGGAGTATCACCAGAAACAATTCTAGGAGGATTAAAACTCACTACTTCAATTGCTTCTCCAAGCCTTCAATTTATAGACCTCCGGTTATACAAGAAACCATCTATGGTTTACAAAACCATGTGCCAAACCTCTCATGAGGTGGATAGCATTAAAGAGCAAGATTTCGGTCTAAAAATAGGCTCCCACGTCCACAATATTCTCCCCTATTTTTGACCCTCATAGATGTCATAAAATCTATCATAATATCTCTAAAAATAGCCCTTCCATGATATACTATCATATGGGAATCTTTTGACAACTCCTATTTCTATTTTTAGAGCCTAGACAATGTGAAACGGTTGTAGGAAAATCTTAAATGAATAAACCAAACAAGGTTGAGACACCTCATTTCCAACATTCGGGCGGCGAGGTTGTGTGCTCGCACAATCAGCTGGGTACCTGTAGCTGCAAAAATGCTGAAACAAACAGTTGGCCTATTGTGATCACATGGAAAGTGATGAGGCATTCTCATATGGCCCAAGTTGCACACTACTGACCTCAAATCATTTTGCTATTGCTTAAACAATTTCAGATGAACTGAAATCTGTCTGGCTATTATGATGGGTTGGATAGTGATGAGACATCCTTATATGGCCAACTTGCACACTCCTTGTATGGGTATGGAGATATACATGCAGTGAATGTCAGGGAGATGATCATAGGGAGCAAATATTATCAAACATGTGTCTGAAATTCAAAGCAGAGGAGCTTCAGAAACAAAAGGTCATGGAAGAACTTCCGAAGGCCATCAGAACTAGGATTTCAAGTTTATTGGTTACAGATTGAGCTCTTAAATCTATGTTGGCTTGATAGAATCCAATATTGTGGACTTGCTGGAACGATCAGGGAAGATGCATACACAACAAATATCTCCTATTGCGTATAGGCAAGTTTAAGATGTTGGCCACTCGGAAGGGCCATGAAGCAATGCATATCCATGGATTTGGTGATTGATACCTTCAGTAATTTGATGCATTGATGAATGTTTTCATACTAAGGATTAGTGGTAGGGGCGTATGATTCAATTTTGCAGAGATCCTAGACACATACGTGCGGTAAATAGTCTTCAGATGGTAAATCTAGAGAAGAAATTTCAAATGCAATAATAATGTATTTGAAAATAGAGTTACACATTTACAGACAAATGAATATTTTTATATGAAAGTATTGTACTTTGGTAATTTGTCAACATAAATTAGCTGGTCCAATGGAATTAGAGAAGCATTGATTCTAAATCATTAACCTAAATGGCCCATCTTCGCATAATCCCCCTTCAATTTAAATATGATAAGAAACGGTAATAGAAACAATGAATTTGGTACAGGATGAAGCAAAAGTAATCCAACTCAAAACAACTCACCTATTAAAAGGCTATCTATATAAAAGACAAGGTCACTACTGCATTTATTGTACTAATAATTAAAATCGGAGTTTGCATAGAAGACAAGGTAACTCCGGCACCAACACATAGACAAAAGATATACAACACCTGTCTTATAATAATGTACTGCTCTCAAAGTTAAACACCTAGCAAATTAAAATAATTACAAACACCATGCGCCAGATCATGGATGTCTAGTTCTAGTTTCATGACATCCACACAATGACATTTTCCTAATGACTCACGGCTCCAGGCACTGGTGTTGGCATCGCATACACCCACTCCTTGCGCAGTGTTGCCATTCTCACCCTTCAAAGAAACCTACATCACCCTTGTCTTTTCCAATCCATGGCAATAATAAACAACGTAAGAGCTCAAATTGCGTGTAGAGAGGTGAAAAAATCAATGGAGTGGGAATCCAAGCATATGAAAATGACATCTGAACTCAAAATCCTTCATATTTCCTCCTTCAAATGATTTGTATGCTTCAGCGGCCATTCCTCCCCTTCATAAAATTAAGTTTCTTATTTCTTTTCTTGTCTGCCTGACCGCAAACCCCGTGGCGTTCACATAGAATATGCAAACAATAACGTTAGCAGTTAAAAACCCTTCTGTTCTTTAATAATTTGTCGATGCTTTATGCCACTCCATATGCTCTAAACTAGCAGTTGCTCCACGTTTGTGGGGAGCAAGGACACGCCATGGAGAGGAGAGGGAGAGGCTGTATTGGAGTGCATCAGAACAGAGCAGTGGTTGGTATAGTCTTTCCAAACAGGTGCTCAGAAGGAGAAGAAGCAAAATCAATAGTGGTAGGCGTTATGGGTGAATGAAGTAGTGTGTTGGCATAAAATTTTGACCCTGTTCCAGATACAGATTTAGATCAATGAATTTGTATGTAGTAAAATGTGGAGATATTTGGATGTATCCGCTTGGGATACAGGTACAGATAGATCTATTTTTGTATGTAGCTATGAACAAATGCAAGAAATGCAATGGTAGCAGCGTATTTGGAAGATTCGTTTGATGGGAAAACAGTCTCTATCGCATGCAAGAAGCCACTTGTGTTTAGCATGCAGGAACAACATAGGTGGAGCAGACAGCACATGGCAAATCCTAAAAGGAGAATAAAACTTTAGTAAAACCGGGCATATCTGCGGCAGTGTACAAACAAGCCCCGTGAATGAAGGATTAACCAAGCACCAATAAAAAACCAAAGAAATAAAATATTTGCCAAAGTTAAACTATAGTTTTCATAAAACTGGGTTTTCAACTTTAGACAAAGCCATCATATTGCAAATAATCAGCCACTAGCAGGTCCACCGCCCCACCGTATTAGAATTAATAGGCAACAAAGAAAAAAACAATAGTATCCTCGTCGACGGCAGTACTAATAATGGAGCAACCATAGAATATAATAAAGGAGACCTCTATCCACACTTGGTAGGAGGCTTTGTCTTTTCTAAACCGTGAAGGATGCTCACACCTTGTGTTGTGTCTCTTCAAACATAATATTAGCAATTAGCATGTCTTGGTCATTACAAAATTATTGCACTCTTTTTCTAGCTTTTTATTATTCTCGCCTTTATACTGTGTGAATTACGAATTTTAGTGTTTTATAGTGTTAATTTTTAAATTGGCTGATTAAAAGATGACGACAGTTCTATAAATATTTTAATAAAATGAATGGATCATAGAAAATGTCAAGAAGAATATTGGTTTAATAATTAACATACCTAGTCGGTTCATTAGCTTCAATGGAGAGTATGGTTTAGTGAATCATAAATGATTAACATCCTTCACTATCAGCAGGAGGAGAGACCCAATAGACTATAACTCTTTAAAAAGGAATTATTTATTTCCCATTATACTCTTTAACTTTATATATGACATTAGATTACTGTATTTGAATATCACATTTTGTTAATTTAGAGGTATTTCCTTCACTCATAGAGATTAAGTGGATGTTTGATTTATCTGTTTAACAAATTATTTTACATCGACTATTATTAAATACAAGGTGGGTGATTGGTATGAAAAGGAAGGCCTTTTGAATATTTTCGTAAATTGACAAAGTTTGGACTACTCTAGAGAGAACTTGATATTTTAACAAAATTTACCCTACAAATAGCGACACTTTCTTTAATTTTAAATCTAGAGAGTTTGAACTACTCTAGAGAGAACTTGATATTTTAACAAAATCTACCCTATAAATAACGACAATTTCTTTAATTTTAAGGGATCCATATGAAAATAGATGGTTGTGTTTAACCAAAAAGAAGAAATCCCATTTACCATGACTAACTAATGATATTAACCAATTTGTACCGATAAATAGGAGGAGAATGAACATGTAAACAATGGTTTTCGATCACAAGATTCGTAGCTACCCATAATATTACAATATCATATGGTATATGAGACTTATTTAAAAAAATGTTCTCTTTAGTAACCATTATTTTTATGTGTTTAAAATAAGAACAAATATATTATGAATTTCTGGTACAACAAGATTTATGATAACCATTATTTCCATGGGGTGCTCCTCCTTTTTGGTTAAAAATACACCCTCTTCAATAGAATTTTTTAATGATGAAATGACAAAATTAACCATTCCCATTGTCACCATGGCCGACTAAAATTAGATTTCTATAATGACTTTCTAATTTTTTAGCAATTTTTTGGGAGCCAAAAAAGAATTAGATTACTATTTTTAGAAGTTTAGTGATGCAAGTGCATAACTTACGAAGATGATCCGTAAACATAGCATAAATTACCTCCACTAAAATCATGTTTACCCAGATTAAAATTAATTTTTTTAGGATGCTAATTAATCCCATAAAAATTGACCCATATATGATTTATGACAGATCTGAAACTAAATTTAAATTCACTCTTTGATCAAATCCATCCATCATCAGAATCAAACCTTACCATTTTATCCAAGGTGTCATAACTGATTTCTAATATCTAAATTGTGATTTTAAATTACTGATGAAAAAGAAGAAATAAAATCATAAATCAGAATGTAATCAACATGAATAAAATGACACCAGAACTTGATAACAAAATCTGACATGCAAACCTACGTGCCGCACGTTCATACAAACCAATCTATTAAAATTGCTAAAATTGTATGTAGAATAACCCTTACAATTAACAAAATAGTTCAAAACCTGCAATAGTGTACCATTAAACCTTTGAAAGACTCTGACAAGAATCAGTAAAAATATTTCACCTTCGTGAAGTTTTTTTTGAAGTCACTTCTGTTGAATTCTACAAATAGTGAATTTTGTAGTATAAATCAACATAACTAGACTTCAAAATGGGAAAACAATTTGACCACTACGAGCATAATAAAATTATTAAAAATTTATTTTTGCACCTAAGTCTAGTATTTAGCCTAAGTTCTTTAAAAATATGATAACTACTACTAAGTCGTATCTTCCTTATACCACGAGATCTACACCAACATGTCCTTATATAGTTGTGAGCTCTCCTAGTAACTCACCAAGCTAATGTGGTGTAACGGTAGCATTATTTCTTTCCGGGAGGCACATTATGGGTTCAACTCCCATTAAATGTCATAGTCGATTGTTATATAATGTGCGGGCTAAAATCCCACATTCTAGGGCTTTATATGATTTAAGCCTCTGTAATGCCCTAATGTGTCTTTAGTAAGTCAATTATGAATGTTTATTTATTCCCCCACCAACCATTTCCATTAACTACCTCTTTGGGCACACTTATTTTGTCCTCCAGGCATTGGATTCCATGTTTCTCCTTTATTTTTACTGACATGTGGGTGTCTGGAGTTGTTGGCCATTTGTCTCATTTAATGTTTTATTTATGTAGGCTTTGAACTCATGTTTTGTGAGTATGAAATTCCTTTTCTATTACTAGCCACATATTTTGGTTCATTGTGCCTCTTTTAATCTGCCTTGGTTCCTATTTGCAGCTTGAAAAAGTTCCTCCTGGTGTTGGCTGTGTGATTGCTTTGGTAATGACATTTTGAACAATCTAGTTTCACAGTTTCTTTTTGTGCCTTTCCTTTAATAGTGGTATCCCCTTAAAATGGAATCTCTTTGAATATTTTTGTTAATAGTTCACTCACCTTGTGTTTAACATCCTTTTGCATCCTCAGCTCTTGAGGTACTTGTTATCCATATTTTACCCCCGGGCCAAATATTGGATTGACCACAACCTTACATGTAGAAAGAACCTAAGAAAACTCGTTCGCATCTATAAATTGGTCATAGAAAGACTCAGCAATGGAATGATGGGGGATGAGAGAAAGTAATGACCCTATGTAAAAGAAACGACTTTGTCAATCCATTCCCTATCTTAAATCCATTTTGATGTTATAGTTAGACCCAACAAAGGAATAAAAGGGTTAGAATAGAAGGGCTAGTGCTGCTTTAAAGAACTAGGAACAAGAAGGGGAAGAAACGGTGAAGATTCAAAGTCCTTGGGCTTGAAACTATTCAGAAAAGGGTCAAAAATGAGTAAGTATAGAGGCGTGAGAAGGAAACATGTGTTCTAATGATGCTTCTTCAAAGTTGAATCCAAAAAGGGAAGTCCAAACTTGCGCCAGGCTTCCACATGTCTAGAGTCATGAAAAGTTGTGGGCGTTGAAAAGTAGTCAAGGCGAGAGAGAGCATGTCGAGGTTTCGGCATGGCGTAAATCCGAGAAACAAAGCCTAGGCGGAGACTCAAACTTACACCAGCCCTCCACATAGAAGATAGTCAAATGGAGTCAAAAGGCGGATAGGGCGGGCCTCAAAATTGGCTAAGTATAGAAGTGTAAGTGGAGAATGCCAAGTGTCAGTGTGGCACATCTCCAAGAGTTAGTCCCAGAGCGGAGACCCAAATGAGTGCGAGCTTGCCATGTAGCTCAAAGTCCAAAAGAGTAAGAGGGACTGTTGAAAAGTCCACAGACTAGTGGAAGTCGATAAGTGTCAACTCGATGCTCCTCCAAAGGAAAATTTTGAGTCGGGCTTTCAAACAAGCGTGGTGCCTCCACGTGTCCAATCTCGAAAAGGGCAGACTCAGTTGAATTGTCCAATCTAAGAAACGTATGAATTCCTACAACTTTGCCAAGAATTTCTAGATGTGTTTTCTTGGAGCTATGAAGATCTCGAGAGGATTGAATCCGAGCTATCACAACACACAATCGAACTAGATCCAACCTGTTCACCCAATCGGGAAAAAGTAGAGACCAATAAACCCACACATTGAGCCTTTAAGGAAGAAGGAACTAGACAAGCAGATAGAAGAAAGTATCATATTTCCAATCAAACACTCAAGATGGGTTGCAAATTTGGTTCTAAGTCGGGAAGAAAAATGGGTAGATTAGGTTGTGTGTAGATTTTCGAGACTTAAAAGAGCCTCCCTCAGAGATCACTACCCACTCCCTTCAATGGAGCAGATCTTGCAAGTAGTGTCTAGGTCAAAGATATTCTCCCTCCTAGATTACTACTTAGGGTACAACAAGATCATGGTTAAAGAAAATGATTAGTTCAAAACAACTGTAACCATCAAATGGAAGACCTATGCATACAAAAAAATGCCATTTGAATTGTCCAATGTCGAAGCCACTTTTGAAAGGGCAATGGATATAGCTTTCAAAAGGCTGATCAATAGAATAGTGCTAATCTATCTAGATGATGTTACAGAGTTTTCCAAAAACATAGAAGACCACATTTTCCACCTAAGGCAAGTGTTTCAAAGGTGTAGAAGATTTGGGGTGTCATTGAACCCTAAAAAATACATATTCTTGGCCCATGAGGGTAGACTTCTAGGCCACATTGTATTAAAGGTGGGAATGGTAATTGACCCAGAGAGAGTGGAAGCAATAAGGGAATTACCATTGCCAAGCCACAAGAAGGCTCTTCAACTCTTCTTGGGAAAAATCAATTTTGTCTGCGAGGTTTATGCCAAACTTTTCGCCTTGTAAAGCCAATAATGTTGATATTTAGGAAGAGCTTGGCATTTAGATGGACAACTAAAGGAAAGGAAATTTTTGAGGCCATTAAAGAGGATATATAATAGGCTACAACTCTCACAAATCTAGATTTCTCTAGAGAATTCATATTGTACGCCTTTGGTGGCAATGACACAATCTCCACAATCTTAGTTCAGTAGAATAAGGGAGGTACAAAACAACCAATTACTTTCTTTAGTCAAGGTATAGAAAACTATGACGTGAGATACTCCTTCATTGAAAAGCAATTCTTGCCAATAATCGGGGAATTAAAGGAGTTCAAGCATCCGGTTTCAAATAATAAAATCCAATTTATTGTCTCCCATGCGGGAGTTAAAGAATTCCTTCTCAAAGAAAGACCTAAATGAAAAAAATGCAGATGGATCACTCATGTCATGGAATATGACATTGAGATTAGGGTCGCTAAGCTGGTCCATGGGAAAGGGTTGTGTGAACAACTAGCCCGAAGTCAACGGGGACGAGGTAGAAAGGGAAAAGAGGTTGTTTTGTTCTACATGATAATCTAGAAGAACAAAGTGATGATGTACTGCTCCTTGTTGGAACCACGACATGGTGCGGTTCCTCCAAATAGGCTTGTGCCCTCATGGAATGAGTAAACCAAAAAAAGAGACATTTTAGAACAGTGCCATCCCACATGTTCTCATTAATGGTGTCTTGTTCAAAAGAGACATCAATGGAATTCTATTGAGATGCATTGAGACATACCAGGTTAAGAGAGTATTACAATAATTCCATGTTGAAGCAGTGGAGGCCATTTTGCTCCAAGGGTGATAGCACTCAAAATCATGAAGGCAAGGTTATTACTAGATTAGAGTGTTCGGTGATGCTATACATGGATAAAAGGTGCAAGATGTGTGTATTCTTCAAAGGCAAAGAAAATCTAGCAAAGCACTTCTATTACACCCAATCTCGGTTGACCAACCCTTTATGCAATGGGGATTGGACTTCATCAGATTCATCAATCCAAATTCAAGCCAAGGCCACAAATGGATTATGACAGCAACAGACTATTTCACCAAGTGGACTGAGGCAGTGGCACTCAAGGAAGCTAATGAGTCTAGTATACGAGATTTCTACGAAGGGATAGTGACAAGATTTGGAGTGCCAACCACCATTATATTAGACAATGCGGTAGCATTCATAGGTTCCAAGATCACGGGGTAGGCTGTTACGAACAAGACATACTTGAGCACTTCATCGAACTATTATGCTTAAGGTAATGGCCAAGACGAGTCCACAAACAAGAACCTACTAAATATCATCGAAGAAATCTTGATGAGAATCGAGAGGACTGGCACACAAAGCTTAAAACAGCCTTATGGGATGATAGGATAATGCCCAAGAGATCTACAGGAAGCTCTCCATTAAAACTTGTCTATGGGAAAGAAGCAAGATTACCTATATCACTTGAGTTGCTAACATTAGAGCTTGTAAACTAGCTAGATATGTCTGAATTTGAACTAATGGAAGCCAAGTATATGGAGTGGTGGAATTGGAAGAAGCTAGAGAGCATACGGTCAGTGCAATAGATAAGAATCGGGCTTCAATCAAGAAATGTTTTGAAAAGAAGGAAAAAGCAAGGACCTTCCAAAGTAAAGATACCTAGTTACGAAATGGGATGCGAGATCAAGCAAAACTAAGAAGGAATTCCAAGTTTGATGCCATCTGGAATAGCCCCTACATGGTCATAAAATGTAAGAGTAGTAATGCTTTCCAATTGTCTACATGGAGGGTGAGGAGTTGCAGATTCCAGTGAATGGGATCTATCTTAAGCACTGCTACTAAAAGGAAAGTTCTCACCCTGTACATATTAGTTTAGTTTATCTTTCCTCTAAGTGTTTATGCACATCGCATTACTATACCATAGGTTGCATTTCACCTAAATGCTTTGCATGTTGTGCATGTTCTATTTAGAGCATGTATGATTTCAATTTTGTATATAGTTGTGGTACTATTTTGTTTCTCTTGTGCACTCCATTCGTAGAGACATATGAAACCCGAATCAAAATAATTTTCTACTCTCGAAACCTTCATTTTGAGATTTTTATGAAAATTGAGAGTTGAAACAACTGGGTTTGTGACTAAGAGGAAAATCAGTATCAAACCATCATTCTCGACTCCATGCCCAACATATATGACAAGGTAATTAGTATTTTCATCTAGCAGGTAGATACCTCGTGAGTCATCGAATTGTAATCCATATTTCACCCCGGGCCAAATATTGGATCGACCACGACCTTGCATAGAAAGAACCGAGAAAACTCATTCGGATCTCGTAAATTGGTCACGTAAAGACTCAACAATGGAATGATAGGGGAGAGAGAGAGTAAATGACCCTACGCGAAATAAACAACTCTGTCAAACCATTCCTTGTCTTAAATCCATTTTCAAGTTCTGGGTAGACCCAACAATGGAACAACAAGGTCAAATAGAAGGGGTAGTACCGCTAAAGAACCAGAACAAGAAGGGGAATAAACGGTGAAGATTTGAATTCCTAGGATCGAAACTATTCGAAAAGGGTCCAAAATTGACTAAGTATGGAGGAGGCAGTGGAAGGAACCATGTGTCCTAACAACGCTTCTTCAAAGGTGAATCCAAAAAGTGAAGTTCAAACTTGTGCCTGGGCTTCCACGCATCCAGTTCCGAAAAGTTATGGGGCATTGAAAATTATTCAACTCAGAGAGAGCATGCTAGGTGTCGGCATGGCACAAATCTAGAAAGGAAGCCCAGGGCAGAGACTCAAACTTGTGCCAGCCCTCCACCTAGTAGATAGTTAGATGGATTCAAAAGCTGGACAAGGAGAGCCTCAAAATTGGCTAAGTATAGAAATGTAACAGGAGAATGCCAAGTGTCGGCATGGCACATCTCTAAGAGTTATTCCGCAGTGGAGACCCAAATGAGCGCAAGCTGCCACGTAGTTCAAATTCAAAAAGGGTAAGAGGGATGTTGAAATGTCCATAGACCGGTGAAAGATGACAAGTGTCGACTCGACGCTCCTCCAAAGGAAAACTTTGAGAAGGGATTTTAAACAAGCATGGAGTCGGTTGAATTGGATGGAGTCGGTTGAATTGTCGGTTGAATTGTCAATACATAAGCTAGGCCGGCGGAGACTTGGAAGTGTCCAAATGATGCTAATTAAAGGATTGAAGAGAGAGAAGGTTTCCAAGTTAGCGCTAGGATGCTGTGTGTCCCACATCAAGAGAAATTCCCTACTAAGCAAAAGACTTAGCCCAAATAACACAAAATGGGCTGTAACTCCACCCAAAGGAAAAAGTCAGCGTTTAAGCCTGAGTCAAAGCCAAAGCAGGGAGTCAGAGCAAAAGGCAAAAAATTTCCTTTTGACAAAATTCTCATAGACAAAAGTGAAGCAGATCCCCATCTAACCAAAGGGTGCAACATATCCAAGCGGAGTTTTAGGGTGTGGGAGTTTTCTTGAGTTTTGAGTTTTTGTGAAAAAGGTAAAATATAAATTACGGCCCTACGAGCCCGATTTTTTCTCTAAAAGGGGTGCCACGTATCCCATATCAAAAAGGGGGCCCATTTTTCAAATTTTTTTCCATACCATTCATACGGACTCGATACAAACTTCTAAGGGGAATATCTTTCGACCCATGGCTCGAAATATTGCAAATACGACACCGTTGGAAGCGTCTCGACGTCTTCTACACCATGGAAGGATAAACAATCATTTTCTCAGCCCTAGTAGGTGGTAAATGGAGAAGTGTCTTCAGGCCTTTAATGTGGTATCTCCTCACCCTAATAACTAGATTGGATTTGATCATTCGGTTGTTTCCTCTTCTTTCAAGAGGAACCGAAACTAGGAATTGATGTAGTAAATATGGATTTGGGGAAGATTCTATCAGAGGCATTAACAATGGTAGTTGAGCTTCAACCTACTTTTCCTGCTTCTCTCTCTTCCTTCTATCTCGATCGACTCTATAAATACGGGCGGGATTCATTATAAATGGTTGGACAATATTCATTTTGTAGGCTCCCCTTTTCTTTTGACAAAGAAAATCCTGGGTTTCGAGACCTTCCACTAAACCGTAATACGTTTCTACCTTTTGGCCACTTTGTAATACATTGTATCAATCTATAGAGTAATAAGACACGTCTCGTGATCGACTTTAGATCCTTTTTTGTCCCTTTTGCTTTCATCCGATCTTCTATTATATATCTAATTATCTCGTGCTTGGTTATCGTATGCATTTGGTTGGTTTGTGTCTACTAGAATAACTAGTGTTCATCATTCCTTCGGTGCATCACTTTGTAGAGTAGTTATTTATTATTTCTTATATCCCCTTTTGCTTGTCTCCTTGGAAATTTTTAGATTCGGTATAGAGAGAAATCCTCTCTGCAAGCTCTCAAGTATGCACCTAAACAGAGGAATAGGAACCAACCTTTAATTTGGAGAGTTTTCCCACTTTTGCAGGTCCCACACCTTGGGAAAGTTCAATGTTATACAATCACACCAGATTATCCTACCTTAGTGTTAGGAAATAAGAGATAAAATATGCGAGAATAATCCCTTACACAATTGCAACAAAGAGAAACTAATATCCAAAAATATTATAGTTCTCAAATAAAACTGCAGCAGAATAAATAACATAACACGAGAGAAAATATTTAACGTGGTTCGCCCAATATGGGCTACGTCAACCAAGAATCACTTGCTCGATTTTATTGCAAGCCTCTACTCTCTCAATACAATACCAGATCCATTTGGAGCTATGCTCAACAAACTCTACAGAATTCACACCCAAATTCAAAGCACATCTGCAATACATTTGCTTATTTTTCTATCATATGCATAAGACGATATAAATAGATAATTTATTAAGCAGTTTGATACAAAATTGTGGGTATCAAAACCATAAGAAAAAAACCGAGGGTGTCAAAACAATGGGCTTGAAAAACCATGGGACCACCGTAAAAATACCCAAGTGTAACACATAGAAGGTGTACCACACTCTAACATGAAAACAGCTCCACAAAACATAACAATCTCCCACTTGAGGTGATTTCCACCGAGCAAGCTTCTTAACCCTTCTTTGTCATCCGTGAAGGCCAACCAAAGCTTAACATAGATTTAGTTTATCCCTTGTGACCACCTTGGTCATCATGTCTGTAGGATTCTGACTGGTAAGAATCTTCTCCAACTTCAACTTATCTTCTTCCAAAGCTGTCCTGATGAAGTGATATCTCAATTGTATATGCTTCGTCCTGGACTGGAAAGCAGAGTTCTTAGCTAGGTGTATAGCACTCTGACTATCACTATGCAGCTTACATTCCTTCTACTTATGCCCCAAATCCTCAAGTAATTTTTGTAACCAAATCATCTCTTTGCTTGCCTCTGTGGCAGCAACATACTCAGCCTCCGTGGTTGATAAAGCCACTAGCTTATGTAGTCGTGAAATCCAACTCACTGCTGTCCCACATATAGTGTAAATATAACCTGTCGTGTTCCTCCCCTCATCAACATCTCCAGCCATGTCGAATCTACATAATCATGTAAAGTGTTGTCTAATCCTTTGTAGCACAAAATTGTCTCCATGGTCCCTCTCAAAATCTTGAAGGATCCACTTTCTTTGCTTGCACAATGCTCTTTACGGATCACTCATAAATATACTCACAGCTCCCACTGCATGGGCAATATCATGCCTAGTACACACCATAGCATACATCAAACTGCCAACCGCTAATGAGTAAGGTACCATGGACATCTGGTTTATTTCCTGCTCTGTCTTGGGACACTGCTCCTTTGATAACTTAAAATGGCCTGCCAAAGGAGTCCCAACCAGTTTAACATCCTGCATGTTAAACCTATCCAATACCTTCTTAATGTACTCTTCCTGAGATAAATTCAGCTTCCGTTCCTTCCTATCCCAAGTTATCCTCATACTAAGGATTTGTCTGGCTACCCCCAAATCCTTCATATCAAAGGATTCACTTAGTTGTTTCTTGGGTACTTTTATTTCTTGCATGTTTTTACTCGCAATCGACATGTCATCAACATACAAACACAGGATAATATAACTTCCATTCTCAAATTTCTTTGTATACAAGTAATGGTCAGAATGACATCTAATATAACATTGCTCCATCATGAAGCTATCAAACTTCTTATACCATTGACATGGAGCTTGTTTCAGGCCATACAAGCTCTTCTTCAGTTTGCACACCATCTCCTCTTTACCTTTGACTTCATATCCTTCTAGCTGCTGCATATATAGCTCCTCCTCCAAATCACCATGGAGAAATGCAGTCTTTACATCTAACTGTTTCTAAGTGCAAGTCTTCTCTTGTCAATATTCCAAGATTAATTCTGCGATAGAAGTCATTTTTACTACAGGATAAAAATCTCATCAAAATCTATACCTTGTTTCGTACAAACCCTTGACCACCAACCGGGCCTTATATCTTTTCTTTCCTCCTTCTTCATCTTTAACTCTGTACACCCTCTTGTTTTGCAATGCTCTTTTCCCTTCCGGTAGCTTCACCAAATCAAAATTCTGGTTCTCCATGAGAGACTTATGCTCCTCATCCATGGCTTGCTCGCACTTCTTCCGAGCATCTACCTGCATTGCTTCATCAAAGCTCTCTAGCTCTCCACTATCAGTGAGTAATAAATAATAAAGAGAAGGAGAAAAATGTTCAGGTTCTCTTCTTACCCTAGAATACCTCCTCAATATAGGGTTTTGGGGTTCTTGTTGAGGGGGTTCCTAAACTGATTCATGTGTCACTTTCCCATTCGGAGGATCCTCTACCGCTGCATATTCTTTCTTGGATTCTTCCCTGTTTTCCTGTAATTGCTGCTTATACATGACTTTCTCATTAAAGACCACATCCCTAGATTGAATGATTTTCTTGTCCTTAATACTCCAACATTTATATCCAAAGTCATCACCACCATAACCAATGAAAGTACATTTTTCTGATTTGGCCTCTAGCTTGATCCTATCATCCTTGTCTATATGAACAAACACCTAAGAAATGAATAATCAAAATTATTACCATACCAAGCCTCCTCGGGTATGCCTCCATCTAAGGAACTTGAGGGTCCTCTTTTTATCAAGTACACAGTTGTGCTCACCGCTTCGCCTGTAAAGAAAGAGGCAAGATCTGCATGTATCCTCATGCTCAGGTAGCACATTCTATTATTGTTCTGTTCATCCTTTCTGATATCCCATTTTGTTGCGGAGTTCCTGGAACCATATTTTGCCTGTGGATTCCATTCTTAGAACAATAATCATCAAATTCATTGCTGCAATACTCCCCTCCATTATCTGACCTGATACATTTTAACTTAAGACCTGTTTCATTCTCTACCAAGGCTTTTCATGTAACAAAAGTATCAAATACATCAGATTTGTTTCTAATACAATAAACCTAAACTTTCCTTGTTGCATCATGAATAAAAGTAACATAATAACTTGAACCCCCAAGAGATGATACCTGAGTTGGCCCCCACACATCAAAATGTACCAGCTCTAACTTACTCTCTTTCTTCGTAGGTCCAACCTTGAGAAACCTTACTCACTTCTGTTTCCCATATATGAAGTTCTCACATAAATCCAAACCTTTTTCGTATATCTAGGTAAATTCTTATTTATGATGTCCATGCCCTTATGGCTCATATGACTAAGCCTATAGTGCCATAATGTTGTATCGCATCCGAAGCAACAATATTACAATCACTAGTACTATCAGTGGATAAATACAAGGTTCCAACCTTCTTACCTCGCCACCACAAGAGCACCCTTGGTAACCTTCAAAGAGTCAGCTGTAAATATCACAGTACAACCATCACTTCCCAATTTCCCGCCGATATCAAATTTCTCCTTAATGTAGGCATATGTCCGACATCCTTCAATAGCCATGTATTCCCATTCTCGCATTTTAACTGAGAATGAACCTTTTCCAACTATCTTTGCAAGGCTCATCATCACCAAGAAAAACATGCCCAAAATCCCCTTGAACATAATCAACAAAATAATGCCTATGTGGAGTAGCATGAAAAGAAGCCCCTGAATCTAAAACCCAAGATTCAGTAATATTATGCAAAGAAAGAATCAAAGCATCCTAACATACATTACCCGATGCCACATTTGCCTCCTTGTTTTCTTCATGTTGTTTCTTCTTGTCTCAAAGCTCCCAACATTCCTTCTTTGCATGCCCAGACTTTCCACAGTTCCAACATACAATCTTGCTCTTGGATTTTGACCTTTCCCGATCTTTCAATTTTCCACGATTTCCTCTATTCTTCTGTATCCCTCTAGTTTCCATTGTCAAAGAATTCCCTAGTAGAAGATTCATGGAGATTTTTCTTCACATTTTCTTGCTTAGAATCACCCCTACGACATCCTCAAACTTCAACTTCGAGTTGGCTACAACCGAGTTGCTTACCGCCATTACTGTGGTATTCCAACTTTCGGGTAAAGAGTACAGAATTAATAAAGCCCTAACTTCTTCATAAAATTCTATTGTAATCGAAGCTAGCATATTCACAACCTTTGATGCCCCGTTCGATGGTTACCCCAATTCTTGTCACAGTGACCCATTTCTATTGAGCGTCGAATGACTGTGTGTAATTCCGATGTCTTGGACCATGTCTTAGTGATGTTTTAGCACCTTCCCTCTCCTTCTTGCTTTCTCGAGTCGTTATCGACACCTCTGTGTGTGGACTGTGTAATGCTTCCTGTGCTGGCCTCCGCAACGATCGTTACTTTTCCTTTTAATGAAATTTGTGTCTTCGAAGCCTTGTAGGCAGCCGGAATAACATTTGGGTTTTGATAGGGTGTGTTCAGTTAAAAAGAGAATGCCCATAATAATAATAATATTCCTTTTAAATTCGTCGACCTCGACTGCTGACCATTATGACTATAATTGATAATTATTTTGCAAGCTATAAAATGATAATAATGATAATAATAATAATGACATTATGATAGTATTATCGATCAACGATTTTATTTTATTATTATTTTCCTTATGTCGATTGTTATCGACATCATCCTTTGTTATCTTTAAACTACCCTTTTAATTTGTTTGTCGCTCCCGCTGATCGAGCCTCGTTGCGCAAATGAGGAAGAGTATGTTTTGTGGTGGCACCACGGTTTGGGGTGGCGTTCGCGTAAATATTTTATTTAAGTACTCAACCCCGTTCTCCTCCTGGGTCGACCGATCCCTCAATCTTAGAATTGTTTTAAATTACTAATTTTAAATATGGATTTTTATGTCCCCAACCGACCTTGTCTCTCCCTTTTGATCTCCTTGTGTACCACGTTTGGCGTGGGGAAGGGAATGTTAATGTCTTTTGATTTTTTTTCCTTGGTTGGCTGGAGGTGGGTGGCTTTAATAGCCACCTGCCATTGCATTAAAAACCCCCATCCTTCTTGGCGTGTTCAACCTTCCTTGTTGGTGGCCGCACATGCCCCATTTATTAAAATTTTGACTTGCAATCTGCTGTCTCTCGTGGTCTACCTGTTGTTTTCTGCCCTGGCCGCGTGGTTTTGTGTGGTGAAGGAATAATTGTTTTGTGTAGTTACATAAATTGGTTTGTATCACGGCTCTTAAAACCTGTCCCTTGTTAAATGGCATTTGGAGATACGTGGTTGGTCCTATCTCTTGCCTTCTTGTGTATTCTCCTTTCCCTTTCTGCAACGTGAATCCAATCTTTCCTTCCTCGCGTGCCTTTTCTTCTACTCTGCCCCATGGATGAGGGCCTGTTAACACAAAATATGGACGTGGCTTTATGTTGTTTCCTGATACGTTTTGGGGGAAAGGAGCATTGTTTTCTTTGTTGCAGCACGCTTATAACTACCAGCTAGTGCTAGTGAAGTAGGTGTGTTTCCTCCACTTTCATTGGGTCTTTGTGAGGTGTGTTCTTATCGGGATCCTCGGCATCGACTGCAATGAGATTTAGCTTGAGCGGCGGGTATGTTGTCATAGTTTGGTAGAAGCTTTTTGAGCGCTTCAATAAGCAAGATGTCCAACTATGTTTTTATCATTCGATGATCGAATGCATCCTCAAATTTGGGATTCTCCTTCAATATATTTTTATCAAAATCGACTTTGTGTGAGGGGAGAGTGTTACAAGGAGACCTGATGAAATTTTATTGCAAAGATTCTCTAATGAGACCTGCAACAGGTCTATAGGTACTTATTTTTTATCCTCAAAATCGAATTTAGCAGAGATGGGCATCACAAAGGAGGCGGTGGAGGCCACCTTGACCTCCAAACTCAACCCAACTCATCTGAATGTGATCGATACATCTGGAGGGTAAGGACATCACCCGTGCTTCCACGTAGTTTAAAACCATTGTAATTATCAGATGTGGAGCAAGCTTTTCTATTGAGATAGTATCAGCTCAATTTGAAGGGAAGAGGCTACTGGAGCGGCATCGTATGGTAAATTCGGCACTGGCAGAAGAACTAAAAGAAATCCATGCACTTTCAATAAAGAAGGCAGTAACTCCACAGCAGTGGCAAGAGCAACACGCTCAATAAAAGCATCCAGCTGTGTACTGCAATGGGAAATGTTCCAGTTAACATAGCTTGCATGAGAGATCTACGTGCTGAGGAAAATGAATGTTTTTGGAATGTGTTGTAGCTGCTGGAGCCTTGGTTCGACGTGGCTACATTGAGGAAGCCCCAAACAGGCATGATAAGACTAACCCTCTCTCTTAATGATTTATTTCCTTTAGCATTTGGATAAATCAATCTTTGCAATTTTGTTTGAATGCTGTAGATGTGGGTTTCTTTTGGAATGTTGATGTGTTTTTGTTTTACTAAATAAATAGCGTTTGGACTCTGGATATCATATAACATGTATTTACATATATTGACTCCTTCTTGAAAGAGATGCCCAAAAAGAGACGAGTTTCAAATGACTTTTAATCATAATTGCATGAACTGATCTCTCTCCCCCTTTACAGTTTATCTTATTTACTATTTGAGTAGAAGAAATCTCTACATCGATTCTTGCCTACTGATCTTATAATGTTGGTTTATCTTTTTGCCTTGATTATTCCTTTGAATGATGGTTTCTGTAGAAAATATTATGGAGCGTGAATGAGGTTTATAATTTTTCTTGTATTGTTTATATTATGTAGAACATGGCTTGAAAAAGGGAATTTCCGATATGACTGTATTTGGATTTTACTATGGATTTATAATAATATAAACTCCCATTAGGATTGGGGGCTTCTATTTGGGAAGAGTCATACTAGTTTAATTGGTCTTTCTAGATAGCTCCATCTGAGTCATTCGATTATCATTTACCTTGGGGATTATTGAAAACCCCTCACCAGGCCCTCTGCTATTATTATTACTATGAGCTTATTATTAGATTGGAACCCTCTTGAAGCATGCGTTAATGGGTTTTCTATGACCTTTACGAATATGTTATGCACGCAAGTCATTATCCTGTGTGGATAATTCTATGGCTTAATTTTGAGGCACTACTTGGATCTTTGAATCGGTTAAAGTAATATTGGATACATCGAACTCTCATGAATGTCGACATTCTTCAAGTTTGATTGATATGTGATGTCCTCATGCATATGAATTCAGGAAATGCTTGGAATATGAAATTATAAATTTATCTTATACTTTGACCTTGAAGCTTGTCGAAAGACTTTTGGTAGGAAAATAGATGAATAGGGAAATTAAGATAACTACCCTAAAATGGAGTCATGCATAGCCTTAAGTAAAGGTGATAGCTACCATAATGGGAGTGTGCATACCATGTATGACAGTAAGGATATAAGTCCACCTGAAATTATTTAACTTCATTTTATAGAACAATAATTAATACCCATAAATTGGGGTATGCAAGTGGAGATTGAATTATATAACAGGTTTTATTATGTTATCAGGTAACCAGAAGGATAAATATGTTATTTCAATACTTGGTTAACGAGTGGAATATTTTCTGGCATTTACGATGATTATTATGTTAGCTAAAAATTGATACTTGCATCTCAATTGGGAGTTGAGATAATGTTGATACTTGTATTTATAGTGGCTTGGACCGCTTACATATCTTAGTTAGTCAAATGTATCTTTGACATATTAGCAAAATATGACAATATTGTTGATCGTAACTCATTCCAATGAGTTGGACCCTTATACTAATAGAAACATATAAAGACATGGAATAAGCAACCAAAAGGATACCTAAATAATATATGAACTTGTGGATTGGTGGAATCTTTGTTAACATAAGTATATTCTTAAAATTGTGAGGTAAATATCAAAATTATACTTACATATAATCATTGATTATCTATGAAGGTTTGATGCTTGAGTAATATCGATGAATAATATAAGATTGATACTTGTATTTATTATATAAACTTAATGTCGTTGGTGCTTTTATTTAATTAAAAGATAATATTGTTGGATACTTATATATGTGAAGTAGGTCGAGGGTATTAGGTGAGCATTATTATTATTACTGTAATTTAAGTATGATTAATTGCATGGTTAAGGTTGTATATCTAGTCACTTGGAATTGTGTTCTTATGTAAGCAGATCTTAAGGAAGTGAACATTAATGAGTATGAAATGTATTATCATGAGATGTGCAGTTAAGTTTTTAAATGTATGTTAGAAATTTATTTGATAAGGAGTATTGCAAACTTTCATTTATTTATATGCTAGATGGCATAAATTATTAGGTGAGGTTTATATCTTATCATGCTCAGTTCTAGCGAACTGACTCTAGTAAATATTTGTGCAGATGGATTATGCGAGTAGATTAAAGGAAAAGAGTGTAAAAGTTTCATCAGTTCAAATTATGAAGTTCTTTGTAGAAAGTTCAATGCGTTGTAAATTTTGTAACTTTGCTTGCAAGGAGTTTAGAATATCTCTTGTCTTGGTATGTTCGGAAAAACTACGTGGTGAAGTGTTCTTTCCCTTTTGTTGTTAGACTAGTAACTTACCTTGGTGAGAAATGATATTCAATCATTACATTGGCATAAGTATTGTAAAACCTTGATTTTGAGAATAAAGTGTTAAGTCAAAACTCTCTGACACCTTGTAATGATGTGATATAAGTAAAATTAAATGGAGTGGTTAACCCTTATAGAAGTTAACTAAAATATATATATTCAGATAAATTAATGTAGAGATGACTTACTTGAGAACAAGAGATTCCTGAAGTACTCAAAGGTGAAACTATCCTTGTAAAGTAAAATTTTATAAATTGATATCCCTAGCTAAACTAGTGAACACTACCCCTTTTGGGTGAACTCTTAAACAAGCTTAAGGGAAAACAATGGTTAGTTTCTAGAAGATAATAAGATTTAGCAAGTAGGAGAAGACTTTAAGTGAACTACTCTACAGTGTATAAGAAATTAACTCAGTTGGTAAGATGAATTTGTGCGAATCATATATTGAATCTTTCTGAAAACATAAGTCATGAGTTAAAGGGTGTTTTATCAAAATAAATAACCTTCAATCAATTCTTACTGTGGTTTGCCCTAGCTGTGAGAGTGTCATGTGGTTGGACTTCTATGTTGTTCTGTCAAAAAGAAAAGTGTATTATCCTTTTGGGTGTGAACGTTTCCGTGTTGACCTTGTGGTCATCCCCATAACAAGTGGTTCCCAGAGTTGGTTGTAACCTTGTGACGACATGTTGTGTCATGTTATGTGTCGAAGAAAGTCAAAAAAAAATTATCCTGTCTTTTACTGTGTTGTTCGTGTGTGAAATTTTGGGTCGTTACACTTGGTATCAGAGCGTAGGTTCATGCTCTCAAACCTATGGGCCAGATTGGTGTTGTATGGTGATGTTACATGATGGTGATGGTGTTACATGATATTGTTTCATGGAGATGATGGTATTGCATGATGATGATTTATATTGGAAGAGTAATGTGGTATAAGCGTGATGTGATTATTGTCGTAATTGTGATATTGTGAACGCACGTGATGTGTATGTCACTCAGTGCGTATTTGTTATCATATTGATGTGCTGGGGATGGGAGTATTCTCTCTCCTTCTTGTGGATTCTATGAAGAGTTCACGTGTGAATTACTGTTTGTGGTAGGTGAAAAGAATTCTAATGTGGATGACGGAGTGTTGGAACATTGTGACATATTGTGATATGTAGGTGTATCAATGTGTTGTATGACTAGATTGATGTTAAAAGAAATGAGTTGTATCATGATGTTTTTACCATGTTTTGAAGAAATGTGTGTACCACCTTGTTATGTAGCAATGGATGTTATGTTGTGATGTACTATGTTCATCGTATGTATGATTTGTGCAAATATGTAATGCTTCATGTTGTGATTTGGGGTCATATGGTGAGTGTATGAACCCTATCATATGGTGATTGCACTTTGGGTGCAGAATGTGGTAAAGTGATGTGTTACACTCAGTGAATGTATGATTGTGATCTACCTTGTATATGTACCACCATTGTGTTAGTAATGTAGTTACATGTTATGTTGTGAACCTTACGCTAACCGACCCTGAGGGAAATCGGTAGAAGTGTATGTTGAGAGTGAGGAATGGTGTACCATGGGTCAATAACTCAAACCAAAATTTGGTTTAGTAGATAACAACATGTGATTCTTTCCTCTCTCCCTATGTGGTTGTATGTATGCAACCTAAGTGCAACTATGACTATGTTTAGCCTTGTCGAAGTGGTGGCGGGATGATTCAGATAGAGGTGATGACAGTTGTATTATTGATATGTATTTTACGAGCTGAGGCTCGATGTTCCGAGTGCTAGCAACTCGTTGAGTACCCCTTTGGTGGCCAGATAAGGCCACACAGTTATCGTAATGTGACATTATTATAAGTTGATTTTATTCGTAAATTGAGCTTTTTACTTTATTTTGTAAGGACCAGCAACTTTTCTTGATTGCCATGCTTTACAATTTTGGGCATTTCCTTGGTTTATGGCACTAACATGTGGATTTTGATACTAACTATGGCTATTTGGCCATTTATTTTGCTTGATTTTGGGTCTTCTTTTAAATTTGGAATTTTTACCGCCTTGCCCAAGGCTTGTACTTTCCACTTGGCATTTGGATCGGATTGCTATGCTAGTTCTATTGTCGTGATGTGTGGAATAGGGTCATAGGATGCACCATGGAATGGTTGGACCTATGGACCCGCTTCGTTGTATGGGGGTACGCCCCAAGGAGTTACATATAACTAGCGGGTTGTTGAACCACGCGTTATTATGTCACTTGGGTTAGGAGTGTTCGAACTCTATGTGTCTTGGGCCATAGGGTCAACCGGCCTCCTTGAGGGAGGCATAAGAGTTTGAGGGAGGCATAAGAGACTTGAGGGAGGCATAAGAGTTTGAGGGAGGCATATGATATTTGTGTGTATGGTTGATGTTTGGGATATATGTTGAGTTATTGTGATGTTTTGGTAGTGGTATTTTGATGTATGTGTTACTCATGTCAGATGGATATGTGTTGTGATGTTGTGGATATGTCATTGATTCCCTTGTGGACACTATGTACCTGTAGCATGGTTTGGTGTTATGTGAATTTTTTCATCGATGCAAATTGAGGAAATGTTTGGTGGATTGTAGTACTCTTTTGTTCGAGTATTTAATATGTCAGTCATAGATGTGTGACGTGTACTATGTTATGTGGACTGTGCCTAATCCATTCCATATTTGAGTAACCTTTTGTGGTGTAATACAGTCATGAAGAATATACTTGTGTGCTTGTGAATCTGTAGTGTCTTTTTGAACCTGATAGGGTGTTGTGTTAGCAGTTCATGTTGGGCACCCACAATAAGGAATAAACCAAAACTCTTCAATGATGAAATTTTAAAAGAAATTAAACTAAGAATAATGCTAATGGAAAGGAACTAATGAAATAATAAATAAGAGGAACTGCCAATCTTCATAGAACCTTGAAAGTTAAAATTTCTACCAAATGTTCCTAAGGCTACCTTGTGGCCGTGCTTTAATCAACTAAATTTTTAACCATAGGGTGTACTCTCTCCTTTATCTATTCTTTGTTGCATACCATTTCTTTCCCTCTGTATTATGTTGCATCGAGGATGATGCTCTTCCTAAGGGGAGGAGGATGTGATGCCCCATTCGATGGTTACCCCGATTCTTGTCACAGTGACCCATTTCTGTTGAGCGTCGAACGACTGTGTGTAATTCCGATGTCTTGGACCATGTCTTAGTGATGTTTTAGCACCTTCCCTCTCCTTCTTGCTTTCTCGAGTCATTATTGACACCTCTGTGTGTGGACTGTGTAATGCTTCCTGTGCTGGCCTCCGCAACGATCGTTACTTTTCCTTTTAATGAAATTTGTGTCTTCGAAGCCTTGTAGGCAGCCGGATAACGTTTGGGTTTTGATAGGGTGTGTTTAGTTAAAAAGAGAATGCCCATAATAATAATAATATTCCTTTTAAATTCATCGACCTCGACTGCTGACCATTATGACTATAATTGATAATTATTTTGCAAGCTGTAAAATGATAATAATGATAATAATAATAATGACATTATGATAGTATTATCGATCAATGATTTTATTTTATTATTATTTTCCTTATGTCGATTGTTATCGACATCATCCTTTGTTATCTTTAAACTACCCTTTTAATTTGTTTGTCGCTCCCGCTGATCGAGCCTCGTTGCAAATGAGGAAGAGTATGTTTTGTGGTGGCGCCACGGTTTGGGGGTGGCGTTCATGTAAATATTTTATTTAAGTACTCAACCCCATTCTCCTCTTGGGTCGACCGATCCCTCAATCTTAGAATTATTTTAAATTACTAATTTTAAATATGGATTTTTATGTCCCCAACCGACCTTGTCTCTCCCTTTTGATCTCCTTGTGTACCACGTTTGGCGTGGGGAAGGGAATGTTAATGTCTTTTGATTTTCTTCATTGGTTGGCTAGAGGTGGGTGGCTTTAATAGCCACCTGCCATTGCATTAAAAACCCCCATCCTTCTTAGCGTGTTCAACCTTCCTTGTTGGTGGCCGCACATGCCCCATTTATTAAAATTTTGACTTGCAATCTGCTGTCTCTCGTGGTCTACCTGCTATTTTCTTGCCCTGGCCGCGTGGTTTTGTGTGGTGAAGGAATAATTGTTTTGTGTAGTCGCATGGACTGGTTTGTATCACGGCTCTTGCAGACTGTCCCTTGTTGAAGAGGGGGCGTGGAAACCGCTGGAGATACGTGGTTGGTCCTGTCTCTTGCCTTGCTGCGTATTCTCCCCCTTTCTGTACAACGTGAATCCAATCTTTCTTTCCTCACGTGCCTTTTTCTTCTACTCTGCCCCATAGATGAGGGCCTGTTAACACAAAAATATGGACATGGCTTTATGTTGTTTCCTGATGCGTTTTGGGAAAGGAGCGTTGTTTTCTTTTGTTGGCCACGCACAGCTACCAGCTAGTGAAGTAGGTGTGTTTCCTCCACTTTCATTGGGTGCTGCGAGGTGTGTTCTTGTCGGGGATCATCATCATCGACCTGCAACAGGATTTGCCAAAGCAGTGGTATGTTGCAGTTTGGTAGAAGCTTTTTGAGCGCTTCCAATAAGCAGGATGTCCAACTATGTTGTTATCATTCCAGTATCGAATGCATCCTCAAATTCGGGATTCTCCTTCAAGATATTTTTATCAAAATCGACTTTGTGACAGTGAGAGTGTTACAAGGAGACCTGATGAAATTTTATTGCAAAGATTCTCTAATGAGACCTGCAACAGGTCTGTAGGTACTTATTTTTTTATCCTCAAAATCGAATTTAGCAGAGATGGGCATCACAAAGGAGGCGGTGGAGGCCACCTTGACCTCCAAACTCAACCCAACTCATCTGAATGTGATCGATACATCTGGAGGGTAAGGACATCACCCGTGCTTCCACGTAGTTTAAAACCATTGTAATTATCAGATGTGGAGCAAGCTTTTCTATTGAGATAGTATCAGCTCAATTTGAAGGGAAGAGGCTCCGATGCAAAGCATCGTATGGTAAATTTGTGCACCTGCTTAAGAACTAAAAGAAATCCACGCACTTTCAATAAAGAAGGCAGTAACTCCACAGCAGTGGCAAGAGCAACATGCTCAATAAAAGCATCCAGCTGTGTATGCAATGGGAAATGTTCCAGTTAACATAGCTTGCATGAGAGATCTACGTGCTGAGGAAAATGAATGTTTTTGGAATGTGTTGTAGCTGCTGGAGCCTTGGTTCGACGTGGCTGCATTGAGGAAGCCCTAAACAGGCATGATAAGACTAACCCTCTCTCTTAATGATTTATTTCCTTTAGCATTTGGATAAATCAATCTTTGTAATTTTGTTTGAATGTTGTAGATGTGGGTTTCTTTTGGAATGTTGATGTGTTTTTGTTTTACTAAATAAATAGCGTTTGGACTCTGGATATTATATAACATGTATTTACATATATTGACTCTTTCTTGAAAGAGATGCCCAGAAAGAGATGGGTTTCAAATGACTTTTAATCATAATTGCATGAACTGATCTCTCTCCCCTTTATAGTTTATCTTATTTACTATTTGAGTAGAAGAAATCTCTACATCGATTCTTGCCTACTGATCTTATAATGTTGGTTTATCTTTTTGCCTTGATTATTCCTTTGAATGATGGTTTCTGTAGAAAATATTATGGAGCGTGAATGAGGTTTATAATTTTTCTTGTATTGTTTATATTATGTAGAACATGGCTTGAAAAAGGGAATTTCCGATATGACTATATTTGGATTTTACTGTGGATTTATAATAATATAAACTCCCATTAGGATTGGGGGCTTCTATTTGGGAAGAGTCATACTAGTTTAATTGGTCTTTCTAGATAGCTCCATCTGAGTCATTCGATTATCATTTACCTTGGGGATTATTGAAAACCCCTCACTAGGCCCTCTACTATTATTATTACTATGAGCTTATTATTAGATTGGAACCCTCCTGAAGCATGCGTTAATGGGTTTTCTATGACCTTTACGAATATGTTATGCACGCAAGTCATTATCCTGTGTGGATAATTCTTTGGCTTAATTTTGAGGCACTACTTGGATCTTTGAATCGGTTAAAGTAATATTGGATACATCGAACTCTCATGAATGTCGACATTCTTCAAGTTTGATTGATATGTGATGTCCTCATGCATATGAATTCAGGAAATGCTTGAAATATGAAATTATAAATTTATCTTATACTTTGACCTTGAAGCTTGTCGAAAGACTTTTGGTAGGAAAATAGATGAATAGGGAAGTTAAGATAACTACCCTAAAATGGAGTCATGCATAGCCTTAAGTAAAGGTGACAGCTACCATAATGGGACTGTGCATACCATGTATGACAGTAAGGATATAAGTCCACCTGAAATTATTTAACTTCATTTTATAGAACAATAATTAATACCCATAAATTGGGGTATGCAAGTGGAGGTTGAATTATATAACAGGGTATATTATGTTATCAGGTAACCAGTAAGGATAAATATGTTATTTCAATACTTGGTTAACGAGTGGAATATTTTCTGGCATTTACGATGATTATTATGTTAGCTAAAAATTGATACTTGCATCTCAATTGGGAGTTGAGATAATGTTGATACTTGTATTTATAGTGGCTTGGACCACGCTTACATATCTTAGTTAGTCAAATGTATCTTTGACATATTAGCAAAATATGACAATATTGTTGATCGTAACTCATTCCAATGAGTTGGACCCTTATACTAATAGAAACATATAAAGACATGGAATAAGCAACCAAAAGGATACCTAAATAATATATGAACTTGTGGATTGGTGGAATCTTTGTTAACATAAGTATATTCTTAAAATTGTGAGATAAATATCCAAATTATACTTACATATCATTGATTATCTATGAAGGTTTGATACTTGGGTAATATCGATGAATAATATAAGATTGATACTTGTATTTATTATATAAACTTAATGTCGTTGGTGCTTTTATTTAATTGAAAGATAATATTGTTGGATACTTATATATGTGAAGTAGGTCGAGGGTATTAGGTGAGCATTATTATTATTACTGTAATTTAAGTATGATTAATTGCATGGTTAAGGTTGTATATCTAGTCACTTGGAATTGTGTTCTTATGTAAGCAGATCTTAAGGAAGTGAACATTAATGAGTATGAAATGTATTATCATGAGATGTGTAGTTAAGTTTTGAATGTATGTTAGAAATTATTTGATAAGGAGTATTGCAAACTTTCATTTATTTATATGCTAGATGGCATAAATTATTAGGTGAGGTTTATATCTTATCATGCTCAGTTCTAGCGAACTGACTCTAGTAAATATTTGTGCAGATGGATTATGCGAGTAGATTAAAGGAAAAGAGTGTAAAAGTTTCATCAGTTCAAATTATGAAGTTCTTTGTAGAAAGTTCAATGCGTTGTAAATTTTGTAACTTGCTTTGCAAGGAGTTTAGAAGATCTCTTGTCTTGGTATGTTCGGAAAAACTACGTGGTGAAGTGTTCTTTCCCTTTTGTTGTTAGACTAGTAACTTACCTTGGTGAGAAATGATATTCAATCATTACATTGGCATAAGTATTGTAAAACCTTGATTTTGAGAATAAAGTGTTAAGTCAAAACTCTCTGACACCTTGTAATGATGTGATATAAGTAAAATTAAATGGAGTGGTTAACCCTTATAGAAGTTAACTAAAATATATATATTCAGATAAATTAATGTAGAGATGACTTACTTGAGAACAAGATATTCTGAAGTACTCAAAGGTGAAACTATCCTTGTAAAGTAAAATTTTATAAATTGATATCCCTAGCTAAACTAGTGAACACTACCCCTTTTGGGTGAACTCTTAAACAAGCTTAAAGGAAAACAATGGTTAGTTTCTGGAAGATAATAAGATTTAGCAAGTAGGAGAAGACTTTAAGTGAACTACTCTACAGTGTATAAGAAATTAACTCAGTTGGTAAGATGAATTTGTGTGAATCATATATTGAATCTTTCTGAAAACATAAGTCATGAGTAAAAGGGTGTTTTATCAAAATAAATAACCTTCAATCAATTCTTACTGTGGTTTGCCCTAGTTGTAAGTGTGTCATGTGGTTGGACTTCTATGTTGTTCATGTCAAAAAGAAAAGTGTATTATCCTTTTGGGTATGAACGTTTCCGTCTGACCTTGTGGTCATTCCCATAACAAGTGGTTCCCGTAGAGTTAGTTGTAACCTTGTAACGACATGTTGTGTCATGTTATGTGTCAAAGCAAGTCAAAAAAAATTATCCTGTTTTTACTATGTTGTTCTGTGTGAAATTTTGGGTCGCTACACAATCATTGTATTGAAATCATTTAAATGATCTGCTATCGAACTGTTCTCGGACATCTTCATATTAAACAACTTTTTCATTAAAAATATCTTGTTAGAGGAGAGAGTTTTTCATACAACTTCCGTAATGCATACATTAGATCTTTTGTCGTCTTTTCCTTTGAAACATTAAATAATACCGAAGATGCAGGACACAACCGGATCGTTCCAAGTGCCTTTCGATCCAACAAATCCCATTTCGCATCTATCATACTCAAGGGTTTATTCACCTTCTCAAACAACGGAGTATAAAGATCCTTCTGATAAAGGTAATCTTCCATTTGCATCTTCCAAAGACTGAAATTTTGCCTATTGAATTTATCAACCCTAGATCTTCCATCATCTACCATAGCTCCCACTCAAGCTAAAAACTTTCCCTGCGATTCAACACTTCAGCAAACCAAACCAGGCTCTGATACCAATTGTTAGGAAATAAGAGATAAAATATGCGGAATAATCCCTTACAGAATTATAATAGTAGAAACTAATATGCAGAAAATATTATAGATCTCAAATAAAAGTGCAGAATAAATAACACAACATAGAGAGACAATATTTAATGTGGTTCACCCAATATGGGCTACGTCCACCAAGAATCACTTGCTCAGATTTTATTACAAGCCTCCACTCTCTCAATACAATACCTAGAAAAGAGCTATGCTCAACAAACTCTACAAAATTCACACCTAAATTCAAAGCACATCTACAATATGTCTTGCTTATTTTTCTATCATATGCATAAGACCATATAAATTGACAATTTCTTAAGTAGTTTGATACAAAACCATGGGTATCAAAACCATGGGCAAAACTCGAGGGTATCAAAACAATGTGTACCGAAAAACCATGGGACCGCCGTAAAAATACCCAAGTGTAACACATAGAAGGTGTACCACACTCTAACATGAAAACAGGCTCCACAAAACATAACACTTATAAAATTATATTTTAGAACACATTTGGGGGTGTAGTGATTTTTGACAAACAAGACTAAAATTTCAGCTAACAAAAAGGATCCATTTCCTTTGTGCTTTGATGATGGGTACTCTTACAATGTTTAAAATTTTATTTTGTCCCTAGCTACGTACGGGATGGAGGATGCTAGCTGATCAATATGGACACATGTTGGTGGCTTGGGTGAAGAAGGGTCTTTTTAAGATCCCTTATGTGCATATCCTTCTATCGTATAATTGCAAATGAGACCACATCTTTTTGAGGCATATTGTAAAGTAATTTTCCACAACTTGTGTTGTCTCCGCAAATTTCATTTTTGTTTTCTCCTCAACTCCTAAGGCACCTATGTGAAAAAAAAAAAATGATTTTTTTCCTTTTTTTCTTTGATGGATGTCTTTCCTTCTCTCACACCCCATTTTGATGTAACCCTTGTGAGGATGTTATCAAGGTTTTGGATTCTAGTTTTTCCACCTCCCATGTTGCACATGTTTTGAAGTTCTTGGTCCTTTTTATTTAAAACCATTGGTGTATATACTTGTAGTCATGGAAATCTTTGAGATCACATTCATTTCCATCTATTAAAGCTCATGGTTTTTGGGAGCTCCCACCATGACAACGTGCGATTGAGTGGAGTTTTGGGACAACATATATATGGACAGAGATTCAACTCGAGGTTTGCTACTACATGAATTTGGGGTTTCTGGTGCCTTGTTGAAGCTAGAAACCAGGAAAGATAATTCTACCTTTGTTACAATTGCTAAAATTAAAAAATATCATGAAATAGAAATTTTCTTTTCCCGAATTTGGTTTGTCTTTACGGCCTTTGTTGTGGATTTTTTCACCTTGTTGAAAATCTCTCCACTCCTTTTGCAATCTCCTTGTTTTGGCTTTAATCATCGTTGATGTTAAAGTGGATAGCATAGATTTTCTTTCCTCCTATGCTGGTTGTTGTGTGTTCATGCTTGTATGATCAAACTTCTACATTTATTAGCTGCATTTTTAGTTTGAGTATCAAATTGTCATGTTGTTTATAATAGGGGTTCTCTGTTGTGAAGGTAAGCCTGCTACATTTTCAAGCCTCCTATTTTTCTCACGAGCTTGTCATTTTTGGATTAGATTCCTTCCTCGATAATCGGGTTTCTCCTATTATTTTTGTGAAATCTTGATATGGTTATTAAAGTAGTCAACTTATTAGATAATGTCTTTCTTAGATGTACAATTTGTGTTTATCATCAAGTTTTATGATCCTGTCATCACCAATCCGGCACTATGATAATTCTTCACCGGGAAATCCTCGTGCTATGATTATTTACTAATGCACAACTTTTAGTTTGGTGGATGAAATCTGGAAACACAACAACAAACATAACACAAGAATACCATAGACTATGATAAGAAGGAATGATGATAAATCTGAAATATCAGTATAAATTATAATATCAACCTAAAATTTCTACAATCTCACCCATGAGGTACTACAAGTGTTACTTGAATTCACTTGCCTTCTAACAATAACTATGGGAGAAACTTCACAATTACACCTCTTAATAGCTTCTTTAACACACCTTCAAAATGATGGCTTCCTTTACACACTTAGTCATACAATATTTCTCACTACTTCCTTCTATGCTAAATGAGGGGGTGGCCTCTTTATTTATAGGAATTTAGGCTTATCCACATTATCTCTAAGATAGGATAGGATATCTCTTCCGGCCAATCATATTCCATGCCTAAACTCTTGCCTTTACATGTAGGATTTTCTTCTAAGATAAGATAAACCTTATCATCTCACATGGGTTCCACCTTTTTAGAATTTTCCACAAATAAAATACACAAAATATTTATGACATCACTTTTTCCTTATTACAAATATAATATTTATAATTCCTAATCATGTAGACCCTACTTCTCTACTTATCCCAACTTTGACATTTTAACATTACCATACCACTTACGACAAATATTTACTTTTACCACAATATTCCTATTGTAATTTTGACTATTACTATACTATACATTATTGGCAAGCATCGCATCGACAGTGCTGTTATCTTCTATCGGATGCTACTACTAATTATACTTAACAACATCCTATTCCTAATACATACATTAATGAAATAGAAATTATGAAGGAAAATTTTAGTGTCGACATCTTCCCCTTCCTAGCTTCTACTCCGTCCTCGGAGTAGACTCTTATGGACATTCCAAGCGGGTGCCTATAAAATCTTAAACTTGTCATGGTTGACCCATTTCATAATGGGAGTAACATCCAATTCCTCCGGTCGATATGTACCATTTTCATGCACAATGCTATTTTGTAAGGCCCCATCCATTTTGGAAGAAATTTTCTCTGTCTTTTTTTTGTATCTAGAATCATATGCTAGAACCAAGTCATTCACATGAAATGGAGACCAACGGAACTTTTGATCAAAGTATTCCTTCGCTTCATTTTCTTCTTATAGCTTGTATCCTTCGTTATTTCTCTCATTTCCTCCAAAGAAATGAAGATGCACCAACTTTCTTTTCTGAATCACTTTCATCCATCCTTTCATTTTTCATAACTCTCATAGTGGGAATATCAAACTCAATAGGAAGAACTGGATCAATGCCATAATCCAACTGAAATGGGGAGTATTATGTTGCTGACTTTGATGTTGCCGTATATGCCCACAATGTTGCATGAATCCTTTTATCCCACTTATGTACTTGCAAGGCTGCATCTTTTGCTAGAATTTGACACAACACAAAATTTGTTCATTCCACCTGTCCATTTATGCTTGGCTTGTATGTTGTTGCCTTCCTATGCTTAATAGAAAACTTGTTGACTAGGGCTTCTACCACCTCATTAATGAAGTGGCTTCCTTGATCTGTTACAATTTCTAATGGGCAACCAAATCCAGTGACAATGCGTTCATATATGAAACTTGCCACTTCATCCATGAAAGTTGTTTTAAATGGCCTAGCTTTAACCTACTTGGTTAAATAATCTGGCAACTACAATATACTTATTTTGGTGTGGGGTAGTTAGAAGTGGACCTACAATATCTATTCCCCACTTTTCAAAGGGACCAAGTGGAAGAATAGGGCATAATGGAGCTGATGAAGTCTTACGGTTACCATGTGTTTGACAAATATCACATGTCTTACAATAATTATAACAATCTCTAAAAAGAGTGGGCCAGTGATAACCTGCATCCAAGATCCTTCTTGCTGTAAGTTGTCCAGAGAAGTGTCCTCCACATGTACCATTGTGGAATTCTTCTATCAGCTCCTTCCCTTGATCACGTCCAACTACCCTCTTGTATTGTCCATCAGGTCCTATTCGAAATAATACTCCATGCAGAATAGAATATGGATGACTGGCTTGAGTAATCTTCCTCTTAGTCTTTGCATTGGCACCATTAGGAAACTTGAATTCATTCAAATAATTCCAAATATCTATGTATTCACTAGGGATTGTGTCAAGGGATAACAATGCTGCATCTGGGAAATCATCATCATCACAAGATGAACCTAAACCATCATAGGCTCGAGAGAGTGCATCTGCATTGACATGCTTCTTTCCTAGCCTATCTATAATATCAAATTCAAATTCTTGTAGCAAAATTATCCATCTTGCTATCCTCCCTGATGGGTTAGGCTTATTTACAATATATTTTAGAGCTTGATGATCTATTACAACTATAAATTTCTTCCCTAGCAAGTAATTTCTAAACTTCTTTACAGCAAAAATGATAGCTAGAGCCTCTTTTTTAGTTATAGTATAATTTACCTCAGCACTGCTCATTTGTCTTCTCCCAAAGTAAACTGGATGATCATTCCCATTTTCATCTATTTAGCTTAGAGTACTTCCTAGTGCTGCATCTGAGGCATCAGTGTACACAATGAATGGCTTGCTCCAATTTGTATTCTTTAAAACAGGTGAAGACACCAAAGCTTCCTTCAGTTGTTCAAAAGCTTCATGTGCCTTATTTCCTGGTTCATAAGTAACATCCTTCTTCAAGAACTGGGTTAGTGGCTGTGTAATCTTTGAGAAATTCTTGATGAACCTTCTATAGTAACCCACATGGCCTAAAAATGATCTCAACTTACTTCTATTAATAGGAAATGGTAACTCTTTTATTTTTGAAACTTTATCAAGATCAGTACCAATACCATCTTTTTATACAACATGCCCTAACAAAATGCCTTTAGAAAATCCAAAGACACACTTTGTAGGGTTTAATGAGGCTTTTTATTCATCTAACCTCTAAAATGTTTTCTCCATCTCAAAAGTGCAGTGGTCCATCTTTCTCCCATAGATGCAAAAATCATCTAGAAATACTCTGATGAAGTTCCCAATGTAGGGTTCAAACACTCTATTCATCAAGCACTAGAACATTACCCGAGCATTACACAACCCAAAAGGTATAACTCTATAAGCAAACATTCCCAAAGGAGTGGTGAAGGTGGTCTTCAGCTGATCTTTCTCTACTATATGAACTTAGTTGTATCCGCTATATCCATCAGCAAAACTATAGCACTCCTGGCCAGCTACTTCATCCAAGATTTGATCTGAGAATGGAAGAGGATAATGATCCTTCTTTGTTTCCTCATTGAGCTTCCTATAATCAACACAAATGTGTAGCTTCCAATTCTTTTTTATTGAGATCACAATGGGAGAAACCCATTCTAAATTATTCACAGCAAATATGAATCCTGCATCAAACAACTTATCTATTTCTTCTTTTATAGTCTTAGAAAAATTAGGATTCATTCTATATGGCATTTTCTTTATGGGCTTAGCACCATCTACTAGCTCAATAGAATGTTCTACCCAACTTACTTGATGGAGTTCCTTGTAATCAAAAGTGAATATGTGTATGTACCTTCGAAAGAGCTAGCGGTAGGATTCCTTCTCACTCTCCATCAAAACATCCCCAATCTTTATTTGTTGGAGACGATCATCAATTTCTTCTTTAGATAATTTTATGGGGTCATGAGTCAGTGTGACTGGAAGGATATCCATAACTGAAACATCAACCTCATTTTCTTCATATTTGATGTCCACTTCACTAGTACTAGAGTAATCAGAGGATGTCCAATCATCAGTTTCATCACTTGAATCCACAGGTTCTACCTTATGATGCCGAGGGATCACATTTATCTTCACCCTCTCTCTACCACATCCAAGTGTCATGAAGCCTTCATTCCAGTAGTTTCTTGCATGAACTCTCCTAAGCCATTGTCTTCCCAACAACATTGGGTATGCAATAGTATGATTTTTCATCACTTGAAAGTCTACCACACATGCAACACCCATGAGATATTGCCCCATTTGAAACAACACCTTCTCGGTTTAGTTTTTCCCTTATTTAGTGACATTAACATAAGTGTTGAGGGTTAATCAATTTTTAAACCCAACATATTCATTCTGAGACTTGGTCATTACATTAACTTCAGCACCTCCATCAACTAAGACATCATGAATTAAAATACCATTAGATAATACCTCAACTTGTGGAGCATAGGGATCCACCTTTACCTCCAAAATAGGGACCTCAACCTCCTTCCTTCGTCGAGCATTGAGTCCACTTCACATCTCCCGCCTCTTCTCAGAAGACATAGCCAAGAGTTAACCATATGTAATATTTGTAGGCCTTTTGGTCAGATCTTCTAAGATGGAGTATGGTCCTTGTCCCTGTGAAATCAGAAAATCCCGCCCACCCAAATTTCTTCTCCTATGTTTCTTACTAGTTTATCCTTTCATCTTCTTAGGTTCATTTCCATCTTGGTTATCTTTTTATTTCTTCATTTTTGTTACAAACACATCTACTTCATTATTTATGCTCTTATCTACTACATCAAAATAATTCACAGGTGCTTTTCCTTTATCATTATCTCTTGTACCAGATGTAGAAGCTCTATCTGGATAATTATACTTATAATGACCCTTTTTATAACAACCATAACATACAACTTCAGAAATATTTCTTTTTGGACCTCTATCTCCTCCCTGAGAACTAAATTCTTTTCCTTGAAGAAGATTAATAGTTAAATGACCCATCTTCTTGAGTATATCTTCATACTCAGTAGATGTACTAGGAGAAAGATTTGTGCTCATCGAGAGTGCTTGTGGATTCGAACCAAAGGTGATGGTGTAGGCTCTACTTTAGCAACAATTTCTTTAGGCTTCTCTTCCATATTTTCTTCTTACCTTCTTGCAATCTCTTTTGCTTGTTCAATGGTAGTGGGTGGTCATACTTCACTCATTGTCTGATCTCTGGCTTCATCCCAAGAATGAAGTTCTTACAGAGGATATTATCCATGTCATTCATCAACCCATCCGCTAATCCTTCCTTCCGGATCTGGGCATCGAGCTTCCTCCTTAGCTCTAGAACACGAGCATGATAATCCCTTATCTTCTCCTTCTCTCCTTGGGATAGCTTTGTGATATCAATCATGAGATCTGCATATTTTTGTTGTTCACCAAATTCTTCAAGAAAACTTTTAGTTAATAAATCCCATGAGTTTTTCACATTATCACCTAGTGTTTCAAACCACCTAAGGGCTGAACCATCCAAAAAGGTAGGAAAAAATTCAGTCCATTGTTCCCTTCTTATAAGGCCATTACAAATACAAGATCGTTTAAACTATTGAATGAAAGAGGAAGCATCTTCATTAGATTGGGTTGGAAAAAAGGGAATCTTCCCCATTTCCAAAAGTAACCACAGTGAAATACCAACCCACAAGTATAATCAACAAGACTTATGTGCACAAATAATTGGAATCACTATAATAGAAAATATAAATGACCACGGTAAACTATCGTAAAACTTGACTTACTACAAAAAACTAAATTTACTGTGGTAAACACTATTCACAAGTAAAAAAGTGAAGTTACTGTGGTAAATACTATTCACAAGTAAAAAGTGACTTTACTATGGTAAATAATATTCATGGAAAAAGTGACTTTACCATGGTAACTAGTATGCATAGTAAAAATAAGGTTACCCTCCAAATTATTTTTGACTAAGTGGGAATATCTCTCCGAAATTCCACCAACGAGGTATGGTCCCGTGAATGGAACCAAAATGTCATCACCAATCTGCACTATGATAATTTAGGCTTATCCACCTTATCTCTAAGATAGGATAGGAAATCTCTTCCTTCCAATCATATTCCATGCCTAAACTCTTGCCTTTATATGTAGGATTATCTTAATATAAGATAAACCTTATCATCTCACACGGGTTCCACCTTTTTAGACTTTTCCACAAATAAAATACACAAAATATTTATGAAATCACTCTTTGTTCTTATTACAAATATAATATTTCTAATTCCTAGTCATGTAGACCCTGCTTCTCTACTTATCCCAACTTTTACATTTTAACATTACCGGACCACTTACGACAAATATTTACTTTTTACCACAACATTCCTATTGTACTTTTGACTATTACCGTACTATACATTATTGGCGGTGTCATACTGGCAGCGTCGTTATCTTCTATCGGACGCTACTACTAATTATACTTAACAACATCCTATTCCTAATACATACATTAATGAAATAGAAATTACGGAGGAAAATTTTAGTGTCGACAATCCCCCTTTTTCTTCTATATTTTTCCTTAAATAAACTGGATTAGTGGAATCAAGTCTATTGTAGGTTTACCTTATGTTTATGGTATGTTGAGCAATTCACGTGGGTATACCAACCTTGCTTTAGCAAATAACTACTAGATGGAACCCGATCCAGGTTGACTATCATTTTATGGACACTTAATCACCCTTTTGGATTATGTCAACAATCTTGTAATATTAGTTGTTCTTTGGTGTTACCCAACCTTGAAGTGGTGTGGTTGTCGAGTTCTATTAGACTCCATGTTCTCTTTTCTCGAACCAATTAAATGTTCCCTTCGAACTATCCCATAGGTTTACAAAACTTTATGTGTGGTTGACTTCTGTGGTTAGATTTATACTTGGAGGGTGTATCTTGGCTAAGGTACTTAGACTGCTTTATTTTCTTGTCCATTGAGTATTCCTACATAATTGTGTATGATGCTAGATGTATACCCTTATTGCCTGTTGATCTTCAATATAGTTCCAAAAGGTTTAAGGTTTTTCCCGAAAGACACTTTCACCATCCCTTATGAAGCATAAACCATAACAAATGTTTTTATAACTCGAGTTTTGGTGTTTCATGTGTGTGTTATGGATAATACTTATTTATTGTCGAACTACTCTGTCATAATCCTACTCATGATTACTCTTGGTGACATATTTATAATTATGTATCTCTCTGATTTTTTTTTATTGACTTTAGGATGACGTATGTGTGTTGATATCTTTTTGACTTGATATAAAGGTTAAGAGAATATGGGATACATGGGGGTATTTATATATAGATGCATTGTTGATTCATATTTGAAGTTAATTTTGATGTAAGGGATTTTGGTGATACTTATAATTGCAATTTTTTAGTTTGAATGGTTTGAATATGTTAACAAGGGGTACTTGAAAAGGACTTGTGATGGAAAGTGGTGATCCACTTTGTTTAAAACCGAAACTATAGGCTTATGGAGAGGTTTTAGAAATACCTAGTGTAGTAAAACTTGGATTGATGTTTTAAATGTTATCTTATATGTCGAAACTCTCTTTTACTCTCACTTGTCATTACGTGCCTATTAGGAAATGTCCTCTTCTTGAATGATTGTGAAGTTCCTTGGAGTCAATGTCAAAACTAATAATATTTTCCTTCCTTGTTAAAAAATATTGAGTGGTGGTCATGTAGTAGTTTTCCATCATATAAACTGTATGATTATATGATTAAAATTTTAATACATTTGACCTTTTGTGTTAACCTTTGAATCCCATACTTCCTCCTGGATTACTTGTTCAATTTTTGTCATTTCAAAAATAAGTATGGTAACTTGTGATTTTGGTACCTTTTTTATGAATGTAAATTGTTCGTTTGAATATCTGTTTTCAATCTTTTAATCTAATTGTTTATTCGATGGAAATCCTGTTTCACTAGACTCTTGTTTCTAACTTATTAGGCTAATGGCCGCTTCTCAAATTATTGTTAAATCTTTGTTTCTTTGAGACAATGTTTAAATTTAAAGTATAATGCTCTCTTCTTAGATTGGCATGATGGAGATTTTATTTATCTTAAGGGGTAGTTAGTATTTAGAGCTTCGAGCCAATTCTTGGAATAAAATGTTTTCTTTCTTGATATTGTTAGATAGTCGCTTATTTTTGCTTTGTGTAGTCTTATCTTACTCGGTTATCGTGAACTAACTCAGGTTAATAATTGTTGAATATGGCTTTGTTATCCAAAATTCACCCCAGGGTAATTTTGATAACATGCATCGAATATTCAAGTCCGGGAACATTGATTGATTGAGCAAACATCATGTTTAAGGGTTCCCCGATTTTTCTAACTCCCCGGCCAAAGAAGGAAAGAGCAAGCTCGAGAAAATGTGAAAAAGTTGCGAAAAGACAGGCTCGGGCAGAAAATCATAAAAATGACTAAGTCCTAGTCCTAGGGGCGGTCGGGACATTTGGGACATCTAGGTGCGGATCGGGTGAAAAGCCTCTAGGCAATCCTCGGAAGCAACAGGGACATCTGGGGGAAGTACACGGCGGGCGCGAGAAGCCGATCCACCGCAAGAGGAAGAAAAACGACTAACCGCTGAGCAGACAGATCGGGACAAGAGTACGCTGGTACGCGAATCGGCCGGATCGGTGAAGTGAGAACAAGCATCAGGAAGCAATTGGGACATTCGGGCCGTGAGGACGCGAACCACTGGATCGGCTGGAATGAAGAACTTCCGCCTGACGGCGCGCACAGGACGTGCGGGACAAAAGGCGCGAACCGGCCGAATCGGGCGAACCGGAAGAATTTGTCCCGAGAAGCACTGGGACATTTGGGACAAATGGACCTTGAAACCGGCCAGTTCACCGAAACAAGAAGATGAAGCAAAGGGAAATCGGGCCGCAAGGACGCAGATAGCCAAAAAAGCCGAGAGCCAATCAGATTGTGCCACGTGTCATCGGCAGATAAGGGACAAGGAAGCCCATTTCGGGAAGATCGGAGGTTTCGTCCCAAATAGTTCGGGACATCCGGGACATAAAGACGCCGAAGGGCGCGAAGGAGCCAAAAGAGCCGAGAACTAACTAGATCACGACACGTGTCGCAGGAAAAGGTCAAAAAGTCAAAGGGCAAGTTTTGAAGGGTCAGCCCGAACCAATGGGATAGTGCCACGTGTCCCAGCTAGGGCCCACAAGGAAATTTCAAAAGAAAGCCCGCCGAAAGGCAGAGGAGAGAGAATCATGCAACCAATGAATGCATGCCACGTGTCATCCAGTGGCAGAGCGCGGGAAAGATTTCAAAACACGTTTTCACCTGTTTTGTGCCCTAAAACTTCAGACCTCCATAACTTTCGATCCAGAGCTTGGATTTGCATGTTCTTTATATCGGGGAAAGCTTGTGAAATCCTCTACATGATTAAGGGCTAATCTTGAGTTTTGGTGCAAGTATGGAGAGAGAAAATTGAGAAACGGCTCGACGCGTGTTCATGGCCGAGGCGACGTCTCAACAACCGATTTAATGCACATGGGTCGCATTCTTCTTCAGACGGCGAAGTGACATTTCAATGGCCAAATTAATGCGAGAATGGGTCACATTCTCCTCCAAATCGGTCAAAGATGGCAGGGTATGGGTCGGTAAGGTATCCCATGCCATTTTAATGCATCTACATCCAATGAGGAATGGGCTTGCACGTTTTCCCACGTTTCGTCCCCGGGGTCGACCCATGCAATGTAAAAAAGCTAGATTTGGCTCATAGAGATAACAAGTTGTTCATTCTTTTCTGCTCTGCCCTCCCTTCTTTTCTTTTGTAGGGTTGAAAATGGAGTTTGAACCTCCTCCCTTGCTCTGTAATGGCGTTTTTTGCTTTTTACTATTGAAATGATGTTCTGTGTAAACTTCTGGAGCAACAAAACGTGTTTTGTGATGCATCTGTCCATCCTTGCTGCATTCTTCGCTTGTTTTCCTCTTGCCTCTCTTCATTGCAGTATCGTGCATGTTTGAATGTTCATTACAGGTTTGGAGCTGTGTTCATGGAGTTTTGGGACATTTTTTGTGTGAAATCTATCCTTGGGCCTGTGATGCATCTGTCCATCCTTCCCATTGCTCACCTCTCTTTGTCCCATGGCAGTTTTGATAGATGTCCAACATTCTCCTTCTCTGGTGTATCACCGTTTTAGTGTAGGCTTTTTCTGTTTTTCCCTTCTCTCTCTCTCTCTGTCTCCTTGGCATGGTTAGATTAGGTTTAGATTAGCTTGCCTACACTGGAATAGCTTGTGGCAGGTAGTTTAGGAGCAGGAACCAGCCTTCTCTGGAGATTCCTCTCTCGGTTTCACAAGTCCCACGCTTGGAGAGAGGTTTCCATGTTGTGCAATCACACTGGATGCCTGAGTGATCAACCTAGAAGCCTGATCTGCATCCAGGGGTGCTGTGAGTCTCATGTAACAGTTTTGGCACGCCCGGTGGGACCTTAGAGGTCTTTCACTTCATCTTTTGCAGGTTGGTGTGTTCCTGTGAAGATTTCAGCCTTTGGAGGCACTTACAAACACATCTGGTGACTCCATCTAATCAGCAACCCATTTCTCTGAGCTTGTAGACCCATTTCCATCCATTTTCATCCATCTTTCTTTCCATCCCTTTCATTCTTTTCCATTCCATGAAGTTGTGCAATCATGACTTCGTTTCCATCATGGAATTCACATCAACAACATCAGTATATCACACCTCCAACATGTTTTACAAATCCTCCAAATCAGCATTTTGAGCAGATTCAAGATCAGTATGCATACCCATATGAGCAGTTGTGCCAAAGTCAGTTTGGCTATGGAGCTTTCCAAGAGCAAGGGTGTGCATAAAATGAAGACCATCAGATCCAAGATGCTGGTCTGTTGGAGAAGATCCAAAAGATGGAGGTAAAGATGCTGCAGTCCAGAGCAACAGCTCAAATGAGAGCTTTCAGAATTGGTTGCAGGACTCCTTGTCCATGGGGAGGCCCTTTTCCAAGACACTTCAGCCCTCAGGAGAAGCTGGACTTCATGATAAAGATGCTGCCCCAACTTGCACAGTGGATAGCAGAAATAGAGGCCTATACATTCGGTGTTGAACAACCTTGTCAATGGGTAAGTTCTACACCATCATCTGGTTTTTCTCTTCCCGTTACGCAAGCAGCATCATCTCATTTGGACTTGCAAATTTCAAACCCTCCATCTGCTGTCCCAAATGTTGAATCCATGTCTCCACCTCTCAGTCTTCCACCCCATCTCAATTCTTCTTTCCTTTTCCCTTCCAAACAGTCATTCCCTCCACAAGAACTAACAGAAACACCCCCTCCTCCAAAGAAACAAGAGGTTTCACCGCCTCCACCACCACAAAAAATTGTAAAATCAGTTGAGTTACAACCCATCCCTCCTCTTGCATTCCCAATTCCATGTGGGGAAGAAGAAATTACAAAGAATGGCCATGAAGGACAGCAAGAAGAGGAGCCCAAAAAAAGAAATGACAGACAAATTGAGGAATTGGGCTGCCAAGTTTGGGATGACAAAGATCCCCTTGATGGTTAAACCTATAGAAGAGGCTAAGGTTGAACGAATGGTGGTCGAGAACTGATTTTGTGGCAGCAGAATAAAGAGAAAAAGGAAGAAAGCTATGAAGAAGATCTTGCTGCCCCAACTTGTCCTCTAGAACAACAGATTGAAGAGTTTGACTTGACAAACTTCATGCTGGAGGAAGAGTTATATCAAGAGCAAGATTGCCTTGAGTAGTAGAGGGAGGAGAAGCTACTCCAAATCCAAAAGAAGAGGAGCACATCCCAGTTGTGGAGGAGAAAAGTGCAGATCCAAGGGCTTTGAACACAAAGTAGGCTACAGGAGAACCTTCAGTTCTTCTTTCTACTTCACCTCTCCCAAGTTCTAGTACTAAAGAGGAGGTTGATCTCTCAAACTCAATATTGGAGAGTGAAGGAAACCATGGTGGTCAAGTTACAGATCAAGAGGACACCATGGGAGGAGTTGAACACGAGCAGCAGGACATCAATGAGGCAGTTTACCTGTCAGATTTGGAGGACTGTTTTGATGGAGAAGAGCCGGTTGAGTTTCCACCATTCTCTCTTTCATCATCCACATTCCAAACACAAGAGTCTGCTGTCATGAAGGAGAACATTCATTTGCAGCAGCCCGCATCTTATAGCAGCTCTTTGGAATCAAAATTGGAAGATTCTAATCTTCCCTATTCTTCATTGGAGGAAGAGAAAGGACAGAAGGATTCCACCATTTCTTCCACACCATCCATTCAGGAGGGTCTACAAGAGAACTCCATTCTTGGAGTTGAAAATCACAGCAATGGGCATACTCAAAGGACCATACCTTGCCCAATCAGGTATTTGGCTTCATTGGAGCCAAAGGAGAAGCCACAACTGGTCATGCTTGCTTCTGAGCATGAGGACGAGCTACAAAGTACCAAGGATCAGCTGCCATACCTTTTCAATCCAAATGTAGAACAACTAAAAGAGGTATTGGATTTGTTTTTAGTTGATACCTTGATGATTTGGATAGAAGACTAGCTTCTTGTTGATTTTCCATCCATCCAAACAGCCATGATCAGTGCCAAATCAATTGCATGGCTGCCAATTTTGAAGAAAGGAAGCTATTTTGCACAACCAGTTGCAGGGTTTGTTTAGCTTGCCTTTGCTTCCAGTTAGAGTAGAGTAGCTAGGTTTGCTTTCAGCAGAAGAAGTGCTTGTGCACACTCTGCATGTTCCATTTGGGGCATGTATGATTTTCAGTTCTGTACATAGTTTTTGGTGTTGCTGGTTTTGCTCTTGCACAGTTCGTTCCAGTGGCATTTTGGTAAGAACAACTCCATGTCCGGTGGGTTTCAAGTGGCTCAGAGGGAAGTTTTCAAAGTTCAGATCAGTTTTCAGGCTTGCTTATGACTCCATGCCCAATGGATTGCTTCAGGCTACTGATCATTCATCTAGCAGGCAGATGACCCCACTGAGTCGCCAAATTGTTATCCAAAATTCACCCCCCTGGGTAATTTTGATAACATGCATCAGAATATTCAAGTCCCAGGCACATTGATTGATTCAGAGCAAACATCATGTTTCTGGGGTTCCCTCAGATTTTTTCTAACTCCCCTGGCCAAAGAAGGAAAGAGCAAGCTCTGAGAAAATGTGAAAAAGTTGCAGAAGACAGGCTCAGGCCAGGAAAAATCATAAAAAATGACTAAGTCCTAGTCCTAGGGGCAGTCGGGACATTTGGGACATCTAGGCGCAGATCAGCCGAAAAGCCTCTAGGTAGTCCGGAAGCAACAGGACATCTGGGACGAGAAATGCACGCGGCGGGTGCGAGAAGCCGATCCGCCGCAAGAGGAAAAAAATGACTAAGCTGGCTGAAGGGGACATCGGGACAAGAGTACGTGAAGTACGCGAACCGGCGGATCAGCCGAAGTGAGAACAAACGATCCGGAAGCAATTGGGACATTCGGGCCGTGAGGACGCGAACCGCCCGGATCGGACGGAATGAAGAACTTCCGCACGAAGCAGTCTGGGACGCGCGCGGGACAAAAAGGCGCGAACCGGCGGAATCGGGTGAACCGAAAGAATTTGTCCCGAAAAGCACTGGGACATTTGGGACAAATGGACGCGAACCAACTGGTTCGGCCGAAACAAGAAGCTGAAGCAAAGGGACATCTGGGCCGCAGGGACGCGGATAGCCGAAAAAGCCGAGAGCCAATCAGATTGCGCCACGTGTCATCGGCAGATAAGGGACAAGGAAGCCCATTTTGGGCAGATCGGAGGTTTCTATCCCAAATAGTTCAGGACATCTGGGACATAAAGATGCGAAGGGCGCGAAGGAGCCAAAAGAGCCGAGAACCAACCAGATCACGACACGTGTCGCAGGGAAAAGGTCAAAAAGTCAAAGGGCGAGTTTTGAAGGGTCAGCCCGAACCAATGGGATAGTGCCACGTGTCCCAGCTAGGGCCCACAAGGAAATTTCAAAAGAAAGCCCGCCAAAAGGTAGAGGAGAGAGAATCACGCAACCAATCAATGCATGCCACGTGTCATCCAGGTGGCAGAGCACGGGAAAGATTTCAAAACACGTTTTCGCCTATTTTGTGCCCTAAAACTTCAGACCTCCATAACTTTCGATCCAGAGCTCGGATTTGCACGTTCTTTATATCAACAGAAAGCTTGTGAAATCCTCTACATGATTCTAGGGCTAATCTTGAGTTTTGGTGTAGTATGGAGAGATAAAATTAAGAAATGGCTCTGATGCGTGCTTATGGCCAGAGGCGACATCTCAACAACCAGTTTAATGCACATGGGTCGCATTCTTCTTCAGCACGGCCAGAAGTGACATTTCAGCGGCCAAATTAATGCGAATGGGTCACATTCTCCTCCAAATCGGTCAAATATGGCAGGGTATGGGTTGGTAAGGTATCCCATGCCGTTTTAATGCATCTGCAGTCAATGAGGAATGGGCTTGCACGTTTTCCCACGTTTTTGTCCCCTGGGCTCGACCCATGCAATGTAAAAAGCCAGATTTGGCTCATAGAGATAACAAGTTGTTCATTCTTTTCTACTCTACCCTCCCTTCTTTTCTTCTCTAGGGTTGAAAATGGAGTTCGAACCTCCTCCCTTGCTCTATAATGGCATTTTTGCCTTTTACTATTGAAATGATGTTCTGTGCAAACTTCTGGAGCAAAAAGATTGTTTTGTGATGCATCTGTCCATCCTTGCTCGTTCTTCGCTTGTTTTCCTCTTACCTCTCTTCATTGCAGGTATCTGTGCATGTTTGAATGTTCATTGCAGGTTTGGAGCTGTGTTCATGGAGTTTTGGGACATTTTCTGTGTGAAATCTATCCTTGGGCCTGTGATGCATCTGTCCATCCTTCCCATTGCTCACCTCTCTTTGTCCCATGGCAGTTTTGATAGATGTCCAACATTCTCCTTCTCTGGTGTATCACCGTTTTAGTGTAGGCTTTTGCTGTTTTTCCCTTCTCTCTCTCTCTCTGTCTCCTTGGCATGGTTAGATTAGGTTTAGATTAGCTTGCCTGCACTGGAATAGCTTGTGGCAGGTAGTTTAGGAGCAGGAACCAGCCTTCTCTGGAGATTCCTCTCTCAGTTTCACAAGTCCCACGCTTGGAGAGAGGTTTCCATGTTGTGAAATCACACTAGATGCCCGAGTGATCAACCTAGAAGCCCGATCTCGCATCCGGGGTCTTTGTGAGTCTCGCAACAACAGGCTTATGTTAGTAGATGAGGGGAAGATATGTAGAATATTGCATACAACTTGGTTGAGAATTTATTTTGTACGAGTAATTTTATGTTGTAAAACTCCCTGAATGGGTTATTTGGTGAGCTTAGAATAAAACCAAAGTGCCGTAGTTTTATGTGTTGTGGAGGAATGTTTTCATGACTATTGAAACTTTGGCTTGTTTTTTTATCATGGAAAATATAAAAGTTGATTACTGAATGGTTATGGGTGATTCTAATGTGTTACAAAAACTCTAAGAGTAGTGTAGTGTGGCATGAAAAATGTTATAACTCTCTTGTTTTCTAGTCTTGGATCGATAGAGTTGGTTGTCACTTTCGGTTGTGCATCATGTTGGAAAGACTTGACGTAACCATGTATAGTTTTCACAAGCGAGTAATGGTAAAATTTGCTCTTGAGATAAAATGTTGTGTGGTAAACCCTTCTAAGACATAGTAACAATGTAATTCTAAGCATAATAAAATGGTTGGATGATCTTTATAAAAGTTATAAAAGTTAAAATAAAATATATATATATGAATAAATTAATGTAGATGTGAGCTTCTTGATAACTTTTGGGTCCTTAGGTGATCAAAGAGGAACCTAGATTTTGTAATAAAAATATATTTACCGTGTTTTTCCCAAGCTAAACTAATCAACATTATCCTTTATGGTGAATTCTTAAATGATCTTATGGTGAAAATCAATGATTAGTTTTTGGTAGATAATAAGGTTTTATAAGTAGGAGGGAAATTGATTAAGAAACCTTTCAATCTCTCTCATTCGTTTGAAATGTAAATTTTTTCCTTTGTCAAACTTAACCAAGCAAGATCTAAATGAAGATTTTAACAAATATTTTTAAAATCTAAGCCTCAATAAAAGATTGGTTAGTGACCAATGAGACCACGAGGCTCAATTATTTTTTATATTTTTCCCTTAACCCTTGGCTTGGTTATTTTTAACCTTTCTTAAGTATTGTTAAACTCTTGATCCTGCACAATGAAGATTATTGTTCCGAACCTAAAATGGTACTTCCCCTCAACCGGATCTTTTGCTTATCACTTGTGCAATAGAGGTGTGGAACAAGTTTCAGTGGCTTGAGTACGATTAATTAACCTTGTGAGAAATGGGACATATTATTAAATCAATGAATTAAAGAAGTTATTGACATATTCTAGAATGATTATCCTTCAAAAAAAAATTGATCTTAATCTAATCATCAATAGTATAAAAGAAAGAAGTTCACCTGTGTAAGAAGAATTGCTTGAATCATAACATGAATCTTCTAGATCGTAAGTCTTGTTTTGAAGGCGTTTTTAGTAAATAAATAACCTTAAAATATTTTTCTCTATGGGATGTACTTAATTGTAATTGTGTACTATGGTTGGAATTTTATGTTGTTCCTTGTCTAAGAGAAAAGTGAACTGTTCGTGATGGGTGTTGTATGATTCCTTGTTGCCTATGTGGTCAATTTTGTGTCAAGCTTATTGAGAGTTAGTTGTAGCCCTTTTTTGGTCCCATGTGTTGTTGTGTGAACTCCAAGCAAGTCAAAAAAAAATTATCCGAGTTTCTTAGTGTTTTTTGGGGTGTGTATTATAGGGCATTACGGTTTGTATCAAAGAATATTTCATGCTCTCAAACCTTGGGACAAATTTAAGTTGTAATGGTTTTACTTGATGGTGTTACACGATGATGGTGTATATTGGAAGAGTAATGTGATATAAGTGTGATGTGAAATATGTCGTAATTGTGATATTGTGAGCCCACATGTTATGTATGTCACTTAGTGCATAACTGTTAGCATGTTGATGTGTTGGGAACGAGATTATTATTCTTCCTTCTAAGAATTCTATGAAATTTAAAGTGTGAAACATTGTCTTGTTGTGTGTGTGAAAGGAATGGGATTGTTGACTTGAGTGTGTTAGATCTTGATAGCATTTGTTGTGTGGATATGTTGATGTGTTGTATGACAAGGTTGGTTTGTAGTGAACTATACTTCATAATGATGTCATTATCATTGGGACATATATTGTATATTGTATATTGTATATTGTAATTTTCTCATCATAAGTAAAATTCATGTAATATGTAATGATTAATGTCATAAATTTGGGACATATGGTGAGTATATGATCCCTATCGTATAGTGATTGCACTTTGGGTCTAGCATGTGGTGATATGGTATGTTTTAAACTGTGAATGTAATGTATGTGATATACCTTTTATTGGTTCCATGTGAAATATGCTATGGTAAGGTACGTGAAGCACCATTTTTTTAGTGATGTAGTTGCATGTTAAGTTGTGAACCTTACACTAACTGAACCTGAGGGAAATTGGTAAAAGTTTATGTATGGAATGAGGGAATGTGTACCATGGGCTAGTATCTCGATCTTACCTTAGGCTCAGTAGATGACGATCTGTGCTCCTCTTTCTCTCTCCTTGTGGTTATTGTATGGATGCAACCTCAGTGTAACTATGACTGTGTTTAGCCTGTTGAAGTGGTGGCGGGATGATTCAGATAGATATGATGAAAGTTGTATTATTGTTATGATATTTTATGAGCTGAGGCTTGATTTTCTGAGTGCCAAAAACTCATTGAGTACCCCCTTGGTGTCTAGGTAAGGCCACATATTCACCATAACGTTATTTTCTTATATGTTTATTTTATTCATAAATTGAACTTTTTATTTACTTTTTGTAAGGACCAACAGTTTTCTTGATTGCAATGTTTTATATTTTTGGGCATTTCCTTGGTTTATGGTATTAACATGTGGATTTTTTCTCTATGGCTATTTGACCTTTTGTTTTTCTTGGATTTGGATCTTCTTTTAAATTTTAAAATTTTACCACCTTGCCCAAGTCTTATACCTTGCAACTTGGCATTTGAATTAGATTACTATGTTGGTTCTACTTGTCATGATGTGTGTAATAGGGTCATGGGATACACCGTTTAATTATTGGACCTATGGACTTGATTCATTATATGGGCGTACACCCCAAGGAGTTACAGATAACTAGTGGGTTATCAAACCACGAGTTATTATGTCACTTAGGTTATGAGTGTCTTGATGCTATGTGCCTAGGGCCATAGGGAAACTGACCTCTTTGGGGAGAAAAAAAGGAAATTTATTTATTTAGTATCTGATTGAGGGAGGCATTAGATAATTATGTGTGTGTGTGTGTGTGATTGATGCTTCGGGAGGTATGCAGAGTTGTTATGATGTTTTGGTTGTGGTGTTATGATGTATGTGTTACTCATGTTAGTTGGATATGTTTTGTGATTTTGTGGATATGGTGTTGATGCCCTTGTTGACACTATGTACATGTAGCTAGTTTTTTGATTTATGTAAAATCTTCATCTGTGGAATTGTGGAAATTTTAGGTTGTTGTAGTACACTTTTGTTCAAGTATTATATGTCAGTCATAAATGTGTGACAAGTAATTTGTTATGTGAATTGTGCCTATTATCTTCCATAATTTGGTTAAGCTCTTATGATGTGGTACCGTCATGAAAGTATGTAAAATTATGCTTGTGAATCATTAGTGTTGTGTATGACCCTGGTAGGGTGTTGTGATAGTGGTTCATGTTGGGCACCCACAAGAATGAACTAAAACTATTCGACAATGAAATTTATGAAGTACATGAATTAGGAATATTGTAAAGGAAAAGAGATTAATGAAATAATGAATAAGAGAAAATAGAAATCTTCACAGAACTTTGAAAGTTAAAATTCTACCAAATGTTTCTAAGGCTTCCCTATGGTTGTGCTTTAACGACTGAAATTTTAACCATAGGGTGTACTTTCATCTTTATCTATTCCTTGATGCTTACCCCTTTTCCTTCCTTCAATGTTATGTCGCATCGAGAACAATGTTTTGTTAAGGGGAAGAGAATGTAATCCCTTGATGTGTCTTTAGGAAGTTAGTTATGAATGTTTTTTTATTCCCCCATTGACCCTTTCCATTAACTCCCTGTTGGGAACACTTATTTTCTCTTCCGACATTGGATTCCATGTTTCTCCTTTGTTTTTACTGACAAGTGGGTGTGTGGAGTTGTTTGCCACGTGTCTCATTCAATGATTTATTTATGCAGGTTTTGAGTTCACTTTTTGTGAGTATGAAACGCCTTTTCTATTTTTGGCCACATGTTCTAGTTTTTTGTCCCTTTTTTATCCACCCTAATTCCTATTTTCAGCCTGAAAACATTCCTCTTAGTGCTGGCTGCATGATTACTCGCAATGACATTTTGAACAGTCTAGTTTTGTAGTTTCTTTTTATGTATTTCCTTCAATCGTGGTATCCCCTTGAAACCACATCTCTTTGAAGCATTTGGTCAAAAATTCACTTGCCTTGTGTTTAACATCCTCATTATATACTCAGCTCGTGACGTACCTATGATTTCGCTCACAAAATAGACCCATTTCCTTTGTGCTTTGATGGGTTTCTTACCATGTTTCAAAACTATTATTTTTCCCTAGCTTCGTATAGAGGGAAGATGCTAGCTAATCATTCTGGACACCTATTGGTTTCTTGGGTGAAGTAGGGTCCTTTTTATATCCCTTATTTGCATATCCTACTATCATGGAAATACTTGAGATTGCATTTCTTTTAGGCGTATTGTACAATAGTTTTCCGTTCCTTGTGCTATCCTCCACATTTCTTTTTTTTCTCCTCAACTCCTAACGCACCTATGTGAAAAAAAAACAAATCTGATTTTTTTCCTTTTGCTTTAATGGATGCCTATCCTTCTCTCACTCCCTGTTTTGATGCAAGATGTGAGGATGTTGGCAAGGTTGTGGAGTTTGGCTTTACCTTGCCTCCCATGTCTCAAATGTTTTGAAGTTCATAGTCCTTTTTATTTAAAACCATTGGTGTATATACTACAATCATGGAAGTCTTTTAGATCATATTCCTTTCTATCTATTAAATCTTGTGGTTTTTAGAGCCCCGCATGTCCTAATATGGGATTGAGTGGAGTTTTGGCACCTAACATGTTTGTGGATGGAGATTCAACTCGAGGTTTTTTACTGCAGGACTTTGGGGTTCTGGTGCCTTGTTGAAGCTGAAAACTAGGCAATATAATCCTACCTTTGTTACAATTATTAAAATTTAAAAATATCATGAAATAGAACTTTCCTTACCCTAAATTTGGTTTGTCTTTATGGCATGTGTTGTGGATTTGTTCACCTTGTGGAAAATCTCTCCCCTCCTCTTGCAATCTTCTTGTTTTAGATTTAATCATTGTCGGTGTTAAAGTGGATAGCATAGCTTTACTTTTCTCTTATGTTGGTTTTTGTGTGTTCATGCTTATATGATCAACCTTCTACCTTTATTAGTTGTATTTTGGGGTTGAGTATCAAATTTTCATCTTGTTTATAATTTCGGTTTTCTATTTTGAAGGCAACCCCGCTGCATTTTCAAACCTCCTATCTTTCTTACAAGCTTGTCATTTTTATTGGGTTCCTTCCTGGATAATTGGGTTGCTCCTTTTCTTTTTGTGAACTTTTGATATGGTTATTCAAGTACTCACATTATTAGATAATGTCTTTAATGGGTGTACGAGTTGTGTTTATCATCAAGGCTATTAAGCCCCCTTTTCTTATCTATTTTTCCTTAAATAAACTGGATTAGTGGAATCAAGTCCATTGTAGCTTTACCTTTCTTTAGCAAACAACTACTAGATGGAACCCGATCCGGGTTGACTATCATTTTATGGAAACTTAATCACCCTTTTGGATTATGTCAACAATCTCGTAATGTCAATTTTTATTTGGTGTTTCCCAACCTTGGAGTGGTGTGGTTATCGAGGTATGTTAGACCTCCATGTTCTATTTTCTTGAACCAATTAAATGTTCCCTTTGAACTATCCCATAGGTTTGCAAAACTTTATCTATGGTTTAATTGTGGTTATATTTATGCTTGGAGGGTGTATCGTGGCTAAGGTACCCGGACTTCTAAGTGTCTTGCACCTTGAGTATTCCTGCATAATTGTGTATGATGCTAGATGTATACCCTTATTGCCTATTGATCTTCAATATAGTTCCAAAATGATTAAGCTTTTTCCTTGAAGGGAACTTTGACCATCCCTTATGAAGCTTAAACTTTTACAAAGGTTTTTGTCACCGAGTTTTGTGGTTTCATGTGTGTGTTATTGATAGTACTACTTTATTGTCAGAACTACCCTGGCATAATACTACCGTGATAAATCTTAGTGGTATATTTATGATTGTGCATCTCACTAATTTTTTTATTGACTTTTGGATGACGTATGTATGTTGATATCTTTTTGACTTGATAGAACGGTTCAGAGAATTAGGGATACATGGGGGTATTTATATATAGATGCATTGTTGATTTATATTTGAAGTTAATGTTAATGTAATGGATTTTGGTGATACTTAAAAATGTAATTTTCCTTTTGAATGGTTTGAATATGTTAGTGAGTGGTAATTTAAAAGGACTTGTGATACAAAGTGGTGATACACTTTGTTTAAAATTGAAACTATAGACTTATAGAGAGGGTTTGGAAATACCTAGTGTGGTAAAACATGGATTGATGTTTTAAATGTTATCTTGTATGTCAAAAATCTCTTTTACTCTCACTTAGCATTACGTACCTATAAGGGAAGTGGCCTCTTCTTGAATGATTACAAAATTCCTTGGATTCAATCGTCGAAACTAATAATATTTGCCTTCCCTTGTTAAACAATGTTGAGTGGTTGTCATTTATTAATTTTCCATCATATAACCTATATTATTATATGATTAAAATCTTAATACACTCGACCTTTTATGTTAACCTTTGAATCCCATGCTTCCTCCAGGATTAATTGTTCAATTTTTTTCATTTCAGAAAATAAGTATCATAACTTATGCTTTTGGTACCTTTTTTTATGAATGTAGATTGTTGGTTTGAATATAATTTTTCAATGTTTTAACCTAATTGTTTATTCGATGGAAATCCCATTTCACTAGACTATTGTTTCTAACTTATCGTGCCAATGATTGCTTCTCAAATTATTGGTAAATCTTCGTTGCTTTGAGAGAATGTTCAAAATTGAAGTATAAGGCTCTCTTCTTAGATTGGCATGGTGGAGACTTTATTTATCCTAAGCGGTGGTTAGTATTTATAGCTTCGAGCCAATTCTTGAAATAAAATGTTTGCTTTCTTGATATTGTTAGATAGTAGTTTATTGTTGCTTTGTGTATTCTTATCTTTCACAGATCTTGTGAACTGACTCAGGTTAATAATTTTTGCAGATGGCTTATGTGAGTAGATGAGGAAAAGACATGTATAATATTTCATAAAACATGGTTGAGAAGTTCTTTTGTACGAATACTTTTATCTTTGTAAAACTCGGGATGGGTTATTTGGGGAGCTTAGAATAACATGTATCATAGTATTATGTTTTGTGGAGTAATTTTGCCATGACTATTGAAACATTGGCTTGTTTCGTTATCGTGGAAAATATAAAAGTTTACTACCACATGTTTATGGGTGATTCTAATGTATTATATAAATTATAAGAATAGTATAGTGTGGCATGACCAATGTTATTACTCTTTGTTTTATAGTCTTGGCTTCATATAGTTGGTTGTCCCTTTGAGTTGTGCATTGTGTTGGAAAGACTTGATGTAACCATGTATAGTTTTCACAAATGAGTAATGGTAACCTTTGGTCTTGGGATAAAATGTTGTGTGGTAAACCATTCTAAGACATAGTAACAATATAATTCTAAGCATAATAAAATTGTTGGATGATCTTTATAAAAGTTATAAAATTTAAAATAAAACATATATGTATGTATAAATTAATGTAGAAGTGATTTTCTTGATAACTTTTGGGTCCTTAGGTTATCAAAGAGGAATATAGCATTTTTAATAAAAATATATTTACCTTGTTTTTCCCCAAGTTAAACTAATCAAAATTATCCTTTATGGTGAATTCTTAAATGATCTTATGGTGAAAATCAATGATTAGTTTTTGGAAGATAATAAGGTTATATAAGTAGGACATAAATTGATTAAGAAGCCATTCAATCTCTCTCATTCGTTTGAAATGTATATTGTTTTCCTTTGTCAAACTTAACCACGAAATATCTAAATGAAGATTTTAAACAATCTTGTTAAATTCTTGGCCAAAATAAAAGATTGATTAGTAACCAATGAGACCTTGAAGTTCACCTTAACCCTTGGCTTGGTTCTTTGTAACCCTTCTAAACATTTGATCCTTGCACAAAGAATATTATTTTTCCGAATCTAAAATGGTACTTTCCCTCAATTGGAGCTTGTTCTTATCACCTATGCAATAGAGGTGTGGAACAAGTTTCAGTGGCTTGAGTAAGATTAATTAACCTTGTGAGAAATGGAAAATGTTCTTAAATCAACGAATTAAGCAAGTTATTGACATATTATAGAATGATTCTCCTTTAGAAAAATTGATCTTAATCTAATCAGTCAATAGTATAAAAGAAAGAAGTTCACCTTTGTAAGAAGAATTGCTTGAATCATAACATGAATCTTCTAGATCGTAAGTCAAGTTTTGAAGATGATTTTAGTAAATAAATAACCTTAAAATATTTTCTCTGTGGGATGTCCTTAATTGTAATTGTGTTTTGTGGTTGGAATTTTACGTTGTGCCTTGTCGAAGAGAAAAGTGAATTGTTCATGATGGGTGTTGTATGATTCCTTGTTGCCTATGTGGTCAATGTTGTGTCAAGCTTATTGAGAGTTGGTTGTAGCCCTTTTTTGGTCCCCTGTGTTGTCGTGTGAACTCCAAGCAACTCAAAAAAAATTTATTTGAGTTTTTCAATGTTTTTTTTTGTGTGTGTTTTAATGGGCGTTATAACCTCTAAAAAGGCTATCACATGCCCAACTTGCAATGTGGGCTCCTCTTTTACATGATGGATTTTACTATCCTAGATACATGGGTTAAAAACTACAATGGCCTTTATAAGGTCATGACCATGTTAGCCCCAAACATGTCATTTCCATGTATTATTGAGTTTTCCACGTAGTGGCCTACCTCGTAATACTTAGTTCACCAACATTTAGAATGGCCATCGAAGTATTTTAAACTTGAAAGTTACAAAGTTAATGGTGTGACGTGAGTCGCTCCTTGTCAATTAAAAATTTTGGTATATAAAACTTAGGTGGTAATATGATGATATCCCATGTAGCATGTGAATGAAATCAAACCATAATAGTATCTTGTCGAGATAATTGATTGACTTGCTTGATCCATATGTGAACTCGCCCAACATTATAATGAACTCGTCTAATGAGAGAAATAACTAGTTGACTTGGTTAAGAGTTCCGTCCTCTCGATGTAACTTGTATAAATCTAATGCAATATCAAATCATAATATATGACATGTAGTAATAAACTTTTGGTAATGTCAATAATGAAGGAAATCGAAAAGACATCCCTCCATCAAAAGTGTGTAGAACCCGGTTGAGGGCACCCAACCAACAAATAGTGGGATCCACCATTTTTTATCCCCACTTGTGAAGACCGGAGTTCCAGGAGGTTTTTTCCATTTTGAAAAAATAAATTATGCCACGTGTCACATCCACACTAGCCGCTTGACCCGTATTGTGCTCCTATTCAACTACAACCTTCTACGGAGAATATATCACTCAAGAGTCCGTTTCACTCTCACAAATAGGCGATGGAAATATATCGAGCATTCTTTTGAACAAGTAATGAATTAGGAGATTCTTAAAAAATATGTCCCTGAAATGATCCCATTGATAACACCTCCCCTTTAAAAAGGATTTTTCTCCACAAAAAGCTATTTTCACCAACCAAATTTTTTTAATCCCCTTCTTGCATCTCACTAAAAATACATGAAAATATGTTATCCCATAAAATTGACAAGGGCAATTTTACGGAGTAACCCGATCGAAATTTTGTTTTGGTCCTCGTCGGGGACCCCTTACATTTGAAACGTTGCAAAATCACTTTTAGGAAATCTAGTTTTCCTAACTTAGCCATTTTTGATCTTTTTGGTTGGGCACACCTTTTTCACGTGCAACATAGGGTAAGTATGCACCCCTTCATTTCCTTTGGCACACATAATTAAGAGTCGACACATGTTTTGATGTGCCTCTCGTGATGCACCTTTCTTACATGCACCAAACCGCATGTGCCTTCATGTTAACAACATGATTGTTGCGCCGTGTTTTGGTGCACCAAAGGCTCTTGTATTTCAATGTTGTGAGAACTCTTCAGTGCGTGAAAGCTGCACATAATCACGTGTTAACACGTGTTTTGGTGCACCAAAGGGTGAAAATTTTTAAGTGTCGACGGGTGTTTTGATGTGCCTCTTAAAAATTGGTTGCGCATTTATTACAGCTTTGCCTATATATAGGCGCATCCGCCCTGTCACTTTCACAATTAAAAAAACACGTGATAGATTTTATTCTTTTGCACTTGTCAGCACGCCTATCATCCTCGTATCGCATTCGTGGACCCCGCTTCGTCTCTCACATTATATATAATCTGGGTAGGTGGTCCCTTTTCTCTTGTGTTTTTACTATTGGTTGTTTGTTTGTGTAGTAGGAAGCATGGATTTGTAAAACCCCTCTTTTCTTTGTTCTTGCTGTCCTTCTCCCATGCTCTTCCTCCTCTTTCCAGATCTATTGGTAAGGAGGGTTCTACCTCAAAATCACTTGGATCTCTTCGTTGTGCCCCTTCACCATCTATAAACCCTGAAAAGAAGCTTAAAAGATCACAAATCTATAAGAGATAGAAGAATTCAAAACGTTTCCAAAACTATGTTTTCTACCCTTTGGCAGAATCGCCACCCCATGCAACAGAAGCACGGTTGTGCCAATGGCACACCGTACCCCCATGCAACACCATCATTACTTGTGCCAAGTATAAAACTACTTAAACGGCACAAGCACATCCCCAGTTACAGCAACACAATGTTATGCAAACCTTCCCTGCGCCGTGCCAAGTTCCTCTTTTGCGCACGAAAAGATGATGTTACACACACTAAACCTGCACCTTTCGGTGCATCAAAGTTCCATGTAACATGAAAAATATATGCGCCAATGGCGCATCCTGTCCCCATGCAACATGAAAATTATCTGCGCCTGGTATAAAATGCATATAAATGGCGCAGGTGCACTTTCGCTTACAACAACAAAAATGTCATGTGCAGCATTCATGCGCCTTGTGCCCTTTGGTGCTGATTTGTCCCTTGTAACACCATTTTTCTGTGCACCATACTATTTAACCACCGCAGCTTGCGAGTTTTCATGCACCACTGTGCCCCGAGACCTTAAAATTGCTAATTCTTCCTTCTGACAATGCTTTAATGGGAGATCAAACACGTAACATGACTCTTTTGTGTTGGGTTTCACTTCTTCTTCTAGTAGATCAGCAACTGAGTTTAGAACTACATATGTCTACATCAAGCAAGAGACCAACCAAGTCTAAGGGTAAAGCAAAGCTTACAGAGGAAGAGATGAAATATAAATATTAGAGGGTCGGGATGCCCAATCCCAGTGCGAGATGCGCACTGGATATAAGAGACTCTGAGATCGGTCACATCGATATGGAGGATTCTGTACAAGAAATAGGAGGGTCACAGGAAGTCCCTAGATGGACAAACTGGTAGGCAAAGTGGCTGCATTTTGCATTTTTTGGGGGATCCCGGTCGGTGTGGTAAACAACGAATTCATGATGGTAGTGGCCGGTTCTACAACAAAGACACGAGGTGTGTCCAAAATGAAAAGGGGGAAGTCATAATCAACCTAACTTCCCGACACTTCAAAATCATGCTCGGCATCCCTCACCATGGCACTTGGTGGCCGTAAGCCAAGAAGATTGTATCGAAGCATGGGAGGACAATGAAGATCGGTGCATGTGGTGATGAATGAAGTATATTTGAAGAATAAGAAAGTAGTAACCGGATGGCCGCAGATTATTCACTGAAGTGATTTCTCGAGGAACCGAGTGATACTATCACGTTCCTAAGTAGAGTATTTGGGCTTTCTAACACCCACTACTTTCATAAATGGATGCTCAGGTACCTGGAGACAATGAACAAGAATGTGCCAGATCAACGCTTTGAGTGGGCAGAGATCATAAGTAGCACTATATCCGAGCAGCTCCAACAACTCACCACAATAGGGAGGTTCTACATGAACTCCTACGTAGTTTATGCTGCAACCTCGGAGAGGGATTATCCAAAGCATTGATGTGATGCGGGGTTTGGCCCCAAGTAAAAATATATGAATACTACCCATAAGTTGAAGTGGAAAATAGTATTTCACAGTTTACAAAGATTAACGACACTTTCTTCTATGACATCGTCTGCCTTTTGAGGCCAAACATGACTCACGGTCGAATGACCAAGAGCATTGTTGCAGCAACGGAGAAGTGGGGGGCCTTATTCACGTAATTTCCCACCTTCACCTATCTCAGGGTAGCCAACTTCTTGGGGGAACCCACCAAATTGCCAAGATATGCCGGCCCCAAGCTGATCCTGTTGGAGCTATCCAGACAGCTCATAACCTACCACGAAAAGTGTTTGAAGAGAAAGAAGGGTGGAACTCCTTTCCCCCTCACAGTGGGTAGGTACACTTGTCTTTCCCACCACAAAGCCCAGGAGATGTTTGCAGAGCTAGAACTGCTCAATCTGAAGCACAACCTCCCGGTGAGGCACACTTTCGATCCGAGAAATTACCTTCCTAGGGCCAAAATCGATTCGATGCACATTCCACATGAGATCAAGGAAATTTATATCGATCTGTACCATGAGGTCAAGCTTAGGAGAAAGGACCATTCTCGCCTGGCCCTAGCAGAGATCATTCAGTATGGCGTGGCCATTGTCCCAAAAGGTTATCAAACTACTGATCAAGAAGTTGATTAGGTATATCTTGACACGGATGGGGACAACTGGCTATTTGCTATAATTGATAGAACTAAAGTGCCCCAAACCATTGAAGAAAGGGTCAAAGAAACTCTGTGGAGAACAGAGCACTGGTGCAGGATGAATGGCCTCATCTACCTCGGGGTAGATTTCACCACATCTCCATTGGGAAATGCACCTTCCAAGCCAAAACATCTACCAAAGGGTAGAGGCAAAGACAAAGAGGGTGAGTCAAGCTCTACCCAAGAAGAGGCTCCTGAGAGTCCCCCTTCTGCCGCATGAGAACAAGTTGTAACTCTGGCTTCCCTAGAGAAAGAAGTGGCCGAAGATGTTCCAATGGGCACATCCACTCAGGATGTTGCCGCTACTACAACTGTTGAGGTCCCTTCTATCCCTTCTCCCTCTCCTCCTTCCCCTCCTCGCGTGACCCAAGCAACCATTCCTTTGGTCATATCCTCTCCCCCATCTTCCATTGTCCCCCTTCCTCGTCATCCATCTTCTCTTCTCTCGCGGAGCTATCCCCATCATTTCTTCCCTCATCTCTCAGCTCCCTTCCATCCCCATGTCTTCCTCCCCTATAGTGTCTCTTCCTCCCGTGAGTACTTTCTCGGCCTCCCTCTCAATGCCACCTCCAAGTGTCTTAACGCACTTACCCTCTACTACTGCAGCTGCTCCCTCTTCTACTTTTGGTCCCTATCCCATAAGTCCAGCATGGATCTCTTAGCACCTGAGCCAACAAAAGAGGAAAGTTCCCATCACACCGATGGACTTCTCCGTTATCCCATCAAAGGGGGCCAAAAAGAAAAAGCCTATAACCCACTTCTCTCAGAGTGTGTCAAGAGAGAGAGTAATGGAGATAGCGTATCCCAATCCCTTAAAGGATAAAAATGATCTGTCTCCGACAGATTATACAGTGACCCAAGTCACAATGGGGACGTCTTCAGAAATCCTTCAGGAGAGGCCCTATCTGCAGTTGACACCCTTTGCAAAAAGCTCCAAGAAGCAAAGGAGGAAAAGAGGTTATTAAAGGAGCAAAATAAACATCTTCTCCATGCCTTGCAGAAAATGGGTAGTGCACCTCCTACAACTACCGCTGAAACTCCTGAGCCTCTGAGCCAAGACAAGATAAATGAATATGCCAAAATCGGTGAGTAGGGTATGGCAGTTTCAGCTGGAGAAGCCAAATCCTCAAAGAAAGTGAGGGAGTAATCACCAAGTTCACCAGATTGTATCAGAATATCAATCGGGTGAACAAAGAGCTCCAGGCGATAGCAAGACCTATCTCGAAGAGCTGGACCATGTTAGGATGCAGCATGAGACCTTCCAGAAAATGCTCGACTGTTCAGTCGAAGATCTGGTCAAGTTCGGCGTCTTCGGTCACCCCAGAGCCCTCAACAAAATCCTTTCTACTCTAGACTACCGGGTCGATCAGTTGGAGTTTGTCCTGGAAAAGATTGACAAAATCAGGAGGACGCATACGGATGCAATGCATCAAATGGAGCAAATTGTTCTAAGAATGTCCCCAGGCTTGCTCACTCCTTCTTTCACCTTGAGAAAGGTAGATTAAACTATTCGGATGTTCAAGGAGATCGTTTCGCAAGGGCTAGAGCCAGAAGTCACTTTCGACGCCAAATCCATCAACAACTTGCTGGCCTGTCATGAGTTCATAGGGTGCCTGATAGAGGCAGAAAATGAATATTCCAAGCTTCCAAAAAAACTCACAGATGAGTGGGAGACTTGTGAGGCTATCAGTGATCATCACAAGGATCCTTCCCAGGATCAACTTCAGCCCATGATCAGCAAGTTCATGGAATATCGTGCCCAGTTCCACATCACGTCTCCTGAGCAGCAGCAGAAGCAGGATACCCCCTTTCAGCCGCAGGATGACGATGAATAGTCTCATTCTTCTCGACCTTCTCTTTGTAAACATCTAAAGTATGTTGACACAAATGATGACATCATCCATGTTGCACCATGGGATGATGTCATCCACTAAGTTGTCAAAAGTCAACAAATGACTTTGAGATATTTTGTAAGATATTTTGTAATTAAGTGGTTGGTTTGTTTTTGCCTTCTTTTCTTCTCTTCTTCTATAAATACTTGAATACTTGTTGTATTCAGGTGTGGATACTTTTCAGATGAAAAATAGAAGTAAGAAGAAAAGACTTTGAACTTTTTGTAACAGAAACAAATATTAATACAATATTTAGACTTTGTGCTGAATACCTATGTTTTACATCAGACCTTTCTTATGTTAGATCTGTATGATTGTTCTGTTGAATCTACTTCTACTTTATTTTCATTTATTCATCGGTATTGCTTTATTCGTATGTAAGTAGGTTCACTATGTTTACTACCAACCCAAATAATACACTTCGACCTTTCTACTTTGGAATTCATTTCTTTTCTCCCTTCAGATCTTTTCCATCTCCCCACCTCGTTCCTTTCCCTTCTTTTACGTTGGAAATACCTCTACTAGGATGAGATCCCAACCCCTGAAGGCAGAATATTGTGAGACTTGGGCCAGATTCCTACTGGTAGAATAGCAATAAACCAGTTTCGCTTTGCTGACTCAAAGAGGGGCTATGCCCTGCACACTGTTGGCTCGTCTGTCCATAGATCTACCTACCCAATAGATTTTCAGACCAACAATTTTCGGTGACTCCACTGGGGATTAAAGCAGATCTAACAGATCTATGGTAGTGGTATGTTTGAAAATCAAGAAAAGTCAAAAAAAAAAACACTCCCTGTTTGCATAATTTAACTTTTGTCTGAAATCCAAATTTTTTACAAAAATCCTCCAAACTGAAAATTTTCTTTAGAGGTCCATAGATCTGGGCTAGTTAGAGATCTTTAGTTTGCTGTGTTTTTACAAAGATCGTATTTTTCGTAGATCCGAGTTTTTGTGATTTACCAAAATTTTCAAACTCTTTAAAAAGTCAACTCTAGATCGAAAATCAGCTTATTGAGTTTTACCATTTTATCCTTGTTAATCTATCATTAAAGCTGCAAGAGGTTTTCAAAAGAAGGGTAAATTTAAATATTTAGAAAAGTACATGCTGCTGGTTTTGTCAGAAAAATCAGAAAATCAGCAAGTACAATCAAAAAGAATTCTTAAATCTGTTCCAAAAATTACATACCTGGAAGGCACACTGGCTGGTGAACCATTTACTCGTAGCTAGAAGGGCTCGTGGAGAAGTTGATCTTACTTTCGATCTTCTTCAAAGGCACAACTTCAGTATTATGCCGGCATGCTTCTTATCGCTAAGTTCAGCTGGCCGGTCATCCAGGAGTGTCTCACCTCCCTGAAGAAAGCATTTTTCACAAGGAACATCCACATCCCTTCGCAGTGCTTTTCTACTCAGTGGAACTACACTTTCGGCTCGTGTCCTATTTCCAGCTATCCAAATGGTAGTACCATGGGGAAATGCTATGGGCCCTTTAGCTTTGCCACATCCTGTTCACGCACTCCCACATGGAAACCGAAAGAATTTCCCAAGATTCAATGGGATCGGGAACCAAAGCACAGATTCTCACATATCCGCATTCATCATGTCTTGCAGTATCCTCGATGTGCTCATGAAGACATGGAAGTTCACCTTTTCAAGAGACCTTGCAAGGACCAGCAGCGGAATGGTTTCAACATCTCTTGGTGGATCTATTACTAGTTGGGCTACCTTACGAGATGCATTTGAAGACAGGTATAATCCTTCAGAGGACGCGTTCGCGTTGTTGTTAAAGATCACTCACCTAAAGAAGGAGGTCAATGAAACCATGCATGATTTCATCGCCCGTTTCAATTCTCACGATCAACCGAGTCACGCCTACCATGCTGCCGGACTCAGAGAATCAGAAGTGTTTCTTCATCAACGCCATGAGCTCAAAAGTAAGTTTCTTACTCTTACAAGAATAGTTGCTACTTTGGTTCTCACCCAAGCTGCTGCCATACGAATTGAAAAGAGAAATGTCCAAGTCTAGAGATTCGACCCCTTCTCCCGCCACTTCATCTGATCTAGCATTTCAAAAGATGGAAAATGATCTGCTTTCCTTAAAGAAACAGTTAGCTCAAGCTTCCCCCAGTTCCTCGTACCGAGATGTTCTGCGAAGAACTTACCCTTCCACCAACATCCCGCAAAGGCCGCATTTACCCGCAACCGCTCCACGGTTGGCACTTGAGGCTCCTCCGGTCAATGCTTTAGTTGAGATCGAAGAAGAAGAGGAACAAAATTATGAAGAACCTTCATCGCTAGGTGAAGATGAACAAGATGTCAGTGAACCGACTGGCGACTCTACTATTGGGTATATGGAATTTGATGAGGAGGAATCTGACGAAGAAGAGGGTACCCAAGGATACGCAAGTGAACAATATTATGCTGTTTTCACATGATCACAAGGAAAAGAAGTAGAAGTGGCTGCCAAGACGCAGCAAGAGAAGGCCGTGTTAAACACGTCACCAATTATTGCAAAAAGAGGTAATCCCCTCCCTGCTAAGCCTGTTACTAAGTCTTTTTCTGAGAAAGCTTGTTCCCCTCTAAATCAGCCTCCTCATATTCCTATCAAGGCTAGTAATCCTACCCTACCATTACGGAATGAGGGACTCATTCCTTCATCAACACAACCCTTGGCCGCATTCGACATAATCGATCATGCTAAAAAGACCAAGATTCAAATGTACAAGCCGAGTATCTTCACCCAATCTGAGTAGCTTGTAAGGTTGACTGAATACATCCAAAGCTAAGTTGTTATAACTACTCAGGTTTCCCCAAAGGGAATCCTTTCTACTCCTCCTCCATCCTACATAAATGTTTCCTCGACATCTGCGTCAGGAAAGATAGAGCCTTTCTATCTCTCCCTCCTAATCAATGGTCACAAACTAAGCAATCGCATAATTGATTCCGGGGCTTCCAATAACGTCGTGCTGGTAAAAGTCGCCCATGCTCTAGGCCTTACCCTCACCAAGCCTTTTGGCCGATGTTATTCCTTGGAAACCAAGCAAGTTCCACTAATCGGTCAAATTAAAGACGCGTAATTTGCATTTGCAGCATTCCTGGATAAAAGGGTAAAAATGACTGTCCTTGTTGCCGATATTCCAGCAGCCTATGGAATTCTACTAGGAAGGAGTTTTTGTAGTGAGGTTGGAGGGAAAATTCATATGGATTGGTCTAAAGCTAGGATCCCCGTCAAAGGTATAATACTGAGACATTGAAGCTAGAATCACAAAAGAAGTACTTGGTTTCTTGACTCGATGACCCCAAATCCCAAATTCTCTTCAAATCATCGGGGATGGGAAACTATTTCTTGTCTAGTAAGTCGACCAAATGGATGTCCTCATCGAAGCAAAGGATCTTAACAAAATCTGGACATTGCGGTTTTATGGCAACAGTGTGCGACTAGTGGGTGCGTGATAATAATGGTATAGCTTAGATACCAAATGATAGAATAGAATAAGATTGCAATGACCAAAGAGGGACGGAAGCCTCACAAATATTATTGATCATGAAATCAGATTACATAACAATGCAAGAGCCGTAATATTTATAGATATTAGACTGACCTCATATGGATAGACATGACACCCTAGCGAGACACCTACTACAAGATGATAAGACCCATCTCACATGCACATGTAATTACTACTAATACTAATATTGAATGTTATCCAACATAACAATATTAAATGTAAGTCACTAGACTAGAGTGTACATGTTGCACATTATTAATAAAAGACAATGCAATAAAATGCAATAAATATGCCTATGCTAAATTATGCTAACATTCCCCCCCTTAATTTTGCATAGTTTCCAATGAAGTGGAGAGGAACTCTCTGAACAGTGTGAATTTGTCACGTGCAAGTGACTTAGTGAAAACATATGCCTTTTGTTTAGCTGTAGGACAGAAATGGAGTTGTATGTTGTGCTTCAAGACATGCTCGTGTATGAAATGAACCTATACTTGAATATGCTTGGTTCTCTCATGAAATACTGGATTGCGAACGAGCTTCAGAACTCCTTCATTATCAACATATACTGGAGTAGATTTCTATTGTGGTAGACCAATTCCTTACAGTATTTGGCGTAGCCATATTGCTTCACAAACAACATCACTTGCAGCTCGATACTCTTACGCAGAAGAGCGAGAAAAAAGTTCTGTTTCTTGCTTCCCAATGATATTGGTCTAGATCCCATAAAGAAGATGAAGCCCGATGTTGACTTCCTATCATCCATATTTCCTACATGATCTCGAATCGAATATCCTGTCAAGAAGAAGTTGTCATTCTTCTTGTACTCTAGACCAAGGTCAACTGTACCCTTTAGATATCTCAGTATTCTCTTTGTTGCTTTCCAATGACATATTTTTGGTTCTTGCATGAAGCGTGATAAATAGCTGACTGCAAAGCTGATATCCTGGTCTAGTATAAGTCGGGTAAATGAGACTCCCGATCAGCTGTCGATAGAGAGTTACATTCATCGGTGGTGATGGATCGGAAGCGAGATAAGCTGAAGTCTTGCTTCCATAGCTGTAGCAATAGGAGTGCAGTCCATCATCCTGAATTTCTTGAGCATTTTCTTGGTGTATTTCAACTGCGACACAAAGATATGATTCTCTTTTTGCCATACTTCCAACCCAAGACAATAGTGCATGAGCCGAGATCTGTCATGTCGAACGATCGATTAAAATCCTTCTTTGTTGCATCGATCATCTTCACAGAACTACCTGTAATGACTAGATCGTCGACATAAACAACCACAATGACAATCTCCCCCCTTTCTTTTTGAGGTAGAGATTGGGGTCATAAGGATTCCTTTCGAATCCATGACTTATGAGATGCTCATCAATTTTGATGTACCATGCCCGGGGTGCCTGTTTTAGGCCATATAGAGATTTTATGAGTCTGCATACCATCATCTCTTTTCCTGGTATTACATAACCCTCTGGCTGAGTCATATAGACTTCTTCTTGCAAATCTCCATTAAGAAAGGCACTTTTCACATCCATTTGGTGGACTTTCCAACCAAATTGTGCAGCTAGAGAAAAGATCATCCTGATTGTCTTGATCTTGGCTGTGGGAGCAAATGTCTCCTCATAATCAATGCCTTCTTGTTGTGCATACCCCTTTGCTACAAGCCTTGCTTTATACTTGTCAATAGTCCCATCTGATTTGTACTTAGTCTTGAATATCCATCTGCATCCAATGGGTTTCTTCCCTGGTGGAAGGTCGACAAGTTGCCATGTGTTGTTCTTCATCACTGACTGATACTCTAAATCCATGGCATCTTTCCAAGCTTTTGATTGTAGGGCTTCCTGAACTGTAGATGGATCAACTATTTCAACAACTCTACTCATTAGGGCATAATTGACCTCTTCACGAGCTTGACTGCAAGTTCTAGGTCTAGGATTGGATGATTTGCTAGGTGCTTCATCCAAATTTGTATCTCTTATTAATTGAGTATACCATTTAGGTAACTTCTTAGCTATTCCATTGGCTTGCGGTGGATCCAATTTTTCACTATCATCCAATTCATCACTTTGTCATCTTCAATGGGAACATCAAATTCTGTCTTCACAAGAGGTGTATTTTGCATGTTTGTTGAGTCGATGAGTGGAGCATCTGCTTATTTCTTCTGAAAGAACTCAACATCCCTACTTGTGTATACTTTCTTTGCTTTCGGATCCCATAATCTGTACCCAAGTGCTTCTTCACTGTATCCAATGAATATCAGTTTCTTAGCTTTCATATCCAACTTGTTCCTGTTCTTCTTGGGTATGTGCATTCTAGATTTACACCCAAATACTCTTAGGTGTGCAATTGATGGTTTCCGATTTGACCATGCTTCTTGAGGTGTCACTCCTTCAAGAGCTACTATGGGCACTCTGTTCAACAAATAGACTGCAGTTCTTGCACACGCCCAAAATGTCTTTGTTAAACCTGAGTCATCAATCATACATCGCACCATTTCCATGATAGTATGATTCCTTCTCTCAACTATACCATTCTGTTGTGGTGTGTGAGTAGGAGGCATTTGTCTATGAATCCCATGAGCTTCCGGGTAGGTCTTGAACTCATTGCTTGTAAATTCCCCCCCTCGATCTGAGTGGAGAGTTTTGATCTTGCGACCAACTTCATTCTCAACAAGTGCTTTGAACTTCTGAAATGTCTCAAAGGCTTGGCTCTTGTTTCTTAGACAATATATCCACATCTTTCTTGAGTAGTCATCAACACAAAACATGAAGTATTGACATCCAGAATGACTTGGTTGCATGGGCCCGTAAAGATTGGTGTGCACCAAATCAAGCTTTCCCTTAGCTCTATATGTGTTCTTCTGGAAGGGTACTCTGTGTTGCTTTCGGCTAGGTAATTGTGACACTTATCAGTGTTGTACTTGAGTGTATGCAATCCTTTCACCATGTTTCCCTTTTGAAGTGTTTAGAGATAACCAAAACTGATGTGACCATATCTGCGATGCCATAGTTACGTAGATTGTGTCTTTGGCCACTAAAGCTTGGTCATCCTTATGGACAAAATCAAGTTGGAACATGCGTCCCATATTGGAGGCTCTTGCTACAATCTTAGAACCTCTTGACTTATCTCTTATCAAGCACACTTTTTCTCCATTATTCTTGTCAAAATCCAACTTCAAGTTGTGATCAAGGAGTTGAGTAAGCGATAGTAAATTCTTGGTCAACCTGTGTACATACAATACATACGTGATTTTACGGTTATGCTTTCAAGAGGTAGTGAAATTTTTCCAATCCCCTTGACTTTGTATGATGAGTCATCACCTAATGACACATGGTTCTTGTTAGGTGAGTCACATAGTGTGTAGAACCAATCCTTGCGTCTAGTCATGTATCGAGTTGCACCGAGTCAACATACCAGATATCTTGTGTGGACTTGGTTTCTTCATCAAATTGAGCAGAATACATGTGGTGTCCTTCATCTGAATCATCCTCATGTTTGGCAATGTACCCTTGTTGTTTGGGTTTTCTTTTCCAATTACCATTTTTCTACCCTTGATTGTTGTTGTTGTTGGACTTCCCTTGATTTGAATTGTTGTTACCCTGTTGGTTATTGGGTTTTGAATTGCTTGATGAACCCTTTTTGTAGGAATTGTACCAACAATCTTTGATGTCATGTCCCCCTCTATTGCAAATGGGACACTTCTTGGTGTTGTCTCATTGACTTTGGTACCTTTGTTGACTTTGATTTTGTTGGGACTTCCTTTGATTGGACTGAAATTTCCGTTTCCTTTATGATTGGAAGATAGTGCTTGCTCATCTTCAGGATCTTTTTGTTCATTACTTCTTCTTGTTGGAGTAGATTGACCAACTTCTCAAAGATGATTGTGTGTTCACTCATATTGATAGTTGTCACAAAGATTCTATAGGAAGGAGGAAGTGCTGCAACACAATTGATACGAGGTCTTCATCACTTTCTCTTTTCCCAATGCCAATAGAGATGCCCTCAAAATAGCAACTTGTCACAAAAAAACTTCAACCTTCTCATTGTGCTTGAACTTGAGAGTATGCGGTTGTGATAGTAGGTTGAGGATGGCATTCTTGTTCTTTACCTCATAGAGTGTGCTCAACTTATCTCATGCATCCTTGGCTGATGTGGCATCTCTAATGTGGGGTTGCACATCATCCGTTATGCCAAAGAAGATGATCAACTTGGCCTCTTGATTGGCCTGTCAAATTGAACTTGTTGTCTTCCATCATCAAGTGATCTTGTTGTTGTTCCATCTACAACTGTCCATAGCTCTTCAAACTGAAGTAACGTCTTGATCTTTAGTTTCCATGCATCATAGTTGTCTCCTCTAAGCAGTTGTGAATCTGGCAAGAAGAACTTTGGTACTTGTGCACCCATTTCTGCAATCTGAATTTTTGAAACTCTGAATTTCTGACAAAGGGTAAGGCTCTTATCACTCCAGGTTTATGGTCTCCCTCTCAATATACCATCAGGCCGATATACCAAACCTTTCTATATACGCTCCCTTCCGATATACCTGTCGGTACGTGGAAGAAGATCACCCTTTCAATATACCCGTCAGTATGGAAAGAGGTATTAACACACGTGAAATAATTTAGTACGTGGTACTTAGGCGATTGTACGAAGAGGGGTTTGTGCAAGCACAAACGGATGGGAGGGCTCAAATTTGTGTGTATTGTGTCCTTATTACTCCCCATAGATTTTATAGGGTCAATGGCCGGACGATGTTTAGGTATTTGTGTTAGGTGTTAAGTGCGGTAGTAGTTGTGCGACATCATCCGTAAGTGCTTTCCGGAGGCACCGTATATACCCGAGCATTCTTTATGAGATCAAAGATCTCATGTGATAGAACAAACATAAAATAAGAAATTTATATATATATATTTTTCACTTTATGCACCAATATGAGTACAAAATGCTCCAAAAGTACATCGAATGAAGTTTTTATGTCCCCCTCTTTATAAAAAAGGGTCTAGAATCACAAAATACACAATTTAGGCCAAAAATATTTTTACCCCCAATAGGAGTTTTCCGCTAAAGTTAGCGGTGGCTCTAAATGTGTTTGGTGAGCTTCAAAATTTGCAAATCTCCCAAAATTTAGTAATTTCTCCAAATTTTCTAAAAAAAATAATTTAATAAAAAATATGGAGAGAGTGAGAATTGAACCGCTGACCTGTTTGTTCCCAAGATCCAAACAAACAATCTGAATATTGTTTTCACCTTTTCTCACAAACCCTGATCTAGATTTTTCTCAAATTTTAACAGCCGTATCATACAATATTTTTCCTAAAACCCACAAAATTTCAGAAGAATTGGTACCTTGGTTTTGAGATATTACCAATTTACAGACTAGATCTGATTTTTTTTTCGAGAAAAAATGATCTAACTTATCTGACGTTTCGTCATATGTAGAGGCCGAATCTGAAAATGATATAAACTGTAAAGTTGTGTGTATCCTTCTTATCTTTCCAGAAAAAAAAATAGCACATCAATCCGACATTGTATGAAAAATTTACGTCCCTTTTTCTAAGAGCTATCTGCTGGAATTTTGTTGATGGGACTGCTTCAACCTTTGCTCCCGAATTCTTCACACCTCCACTTTCAGATCTGATTTTTTTTTTTTAGATCTGATCTTTTTCACTCTTTTTTTTAGATCTACAATTTTTTTTTCAAGATCTTTCTCCTTTTTTTTTTTTTTAAGATCTCTCACAAATTTTTTTTTCAAGATCTCCAAATCTGAAATATTCCGCCAATATGTTAGATCAATTGGCTATGCCAATGAATTAAAAAAATAATTACCTTCCAAATAAGTGGATAGGTCAAATTTTAGTTGAGGATGCTTGGAAGGAATGGAGGTGCGGGATGCTTCAATGGCTCCCCTTTGATGCGGATCTTCTTCTAAAATGGATCCTCTCCAATAGTGCTCCTCTTGACCTTGGTTGGATAGAACCTTGCTCACGATACAAAATGATAATAATGGTATAGCTTAGATACAAAATGATAGAATAGAATAAGATTGCAATGACCAAAGAGGGACAAAAGCCTCACAAATATTATTGATCATGAAATCAGATTACATAACAATGCAAGAGCTGTAATATTTATAGATATTAGACAACCTCATATGGATAGACATGACACCCTATCAGACACCAACTATGAGATGATAAGACCCATCTCACATGCACATGTAATTACTACTAATACCAATATTGAATGCAAGTCACTAGACTAGAGTGCACATGTTGCACATTATTAAATAAAAGACAATGCAATAAAATGCAATAAATATGCCTATGCTAAATTATGCTAATATTGCGGGTATTTAGCGCCATACTAATATCTCTGAAGAGGAGATTATTCCTCTCTCTTTCAAGTTACAATTTTTCAACACGAATAATACTACTGAGTATGAATCTTTGCTACTTGGCATGCAAACCACAAAGGAAAGAGGAATCAAGAATGCGAAAGTACAAGGTGATGCAGAGATGGTCGTAAATCAAGTTAAAAGGATATACCAAGTGAAGAATGAAAGACTCAGACATTACCGCAATGCGGTATGGGACAGCATCAAGGAGTTTGACGCTTTTTCAATAAAATCCATCCCAAGAGATCAGAATGACATGGGTGATTCATTGCCCATTTCAGCATCTCTCATGCTCCCTCACCCAGGTTTGAAAACAGACAAATATACCATTGAGGTGGTTTTTCGCCCAAGCGTGCTAGATAATTCTCAGCACTGGAAAGTATTCAATGATGACAATCAACTCATTGCCTTTCTCGAAAAGGCGAGAAATTTCTTGAACTTCATTTCAAAGGATCCAATGCTACGTGCCGTGAATCGATTACCGATCAAAATGAAGAATAAAAAAGAAGCGACGACATATGTCAACCCAAAGGAAATAAAATTCCAAAAGGTTTGGTTTCTCTAGAGCATTTGTTTGATAGGCATGATCGTTTTGTCAAAAAGAAAAGGTGAGATGATCCTAACTCCTCCCCAGAAACTGAACCGGTCAATTTAGGTACTATGGAACATCCGTAGTTTGTAAACATCGGAAAGTGTTGCACACCCGAGGAAAAGAAGAAGTTTGTCAAATTGCTAAAGAAATACATGGATGTGTTGGCATGGTCCTATGCCGAGCTAAAGTCTTTCAAGCCAAAGGACGTCCCACGACATCCCATTGAACTAAGATGTCAAACCTTTTCGCTAGAAATAGAGACACTATAATCTTAAGATCTCAGGTACTATCTAGGATGAAATTCGGAGAAGATCTTTGGACGTAAGGATCATTTTCCTATCCATCATAGTACCTGGGTCACAAACATTGTGCCAGTGCGCAAGAAGAATGGCGAGATACGCATATGCGTGGATTTCCGTAACTTGAATCAAGCATCCTTGAAGGACAACTACCCACTTCCCATAATGGATCAGGTTCTGCAAGCAGTAACTAGATCAAAAATGTTGTCCATGCTTGATGGTTTTTTAGGCTACAATCAGATTGAAGTCTCACCCAAAGACCAATTCAAAACAACATTCACTACCCCTTGGGGTATGTTTGCTTATAGCAGGATGCCTTTTGGTCTGACCAATGCTGGCACCACTTTTCAGCGGGCCATGGACTTTGCGTTCAAAGGTATGATGGGGAAGGTCATCGTAGTCTACTTGGATGACTTAACTATGTTCTCTAAATAGCGAAATGATCATTGTGATCATTTGGAACAAGTATTGATTAGATGCCGAGAGCATGGGATCTCCCTGAATCCGAAAAAGTCTATTTTTGGAGTCACAGAGGGAAAGTTGCTGGGACACGTTGTCGCAAAGAAGGGATGAAGATATATATGGAAAGAGTTAAGGCTATTCAAAGCCTTACTTTACCTACAAGCAAGACCAGCGTTCACTCCTTCTTCGGAAAAGTGAATTTTCTCAGGCGCTTTGTTCCTGACTTTGCTAAAAAGACTCGCCACATATTAGACATGATGAAAGGGTCACCAACTTTCGGTGGAGCGAAGAAGGGAAGAAGTCATTCGAGGAGATAAAAGCCTCTGTCACCCACGCACTAGTCCTGGTATGTCCCGATTTCTCCAAGGATTTTATCCTGTATAGCTATGCATCTGAACATACCGTGTCGGCCATCCTAATGCAAAGGAATTCTGAAGATGTTGAATCCCCAATTGCATTTATGAGCTCTCCTCTCAAGCCTCACGAATTAAAAATGACTCAGTTGGAAAAACATGCCTTTGCCATTGTCAAAGCAGTTAAGAACTTCAGGTACTACATTCTAAACTCTCATACGGTAGTTCTAGTTCCTGACACGGTAGTCAAGTCCATCTTAACTCAACAGGAGTTAGGGAGTTTGCGAGGAAATTGGATTGCAAAAGTCCAAGAGTATGATCTAGATATAAAACCCACCAAGTGTTAAGGTGTAAGGGCCTATGTCAACTTATAGCTGAAAACCAAGATTCAGAAGTTCCCGAGGGAAAGGATGATTGCATTGATGGAACACAAGGCCAGCTAGAGAAAGTTGATTCTCTACCCATGGTTTTGTTTGTCGCCACTAGTGACGAATGGTATTCTGATATCACTTTCTTTCTCACTTATGGCGAGTGTTCGGCTCATCGACTTCAAAGGAGAAGCGCGGTATAAAGCTTAGAGCATCCAGATATGTCATCTAGGATGACGCTTTATACAAATGTGGAATAGATGGCATCTTCTTGCGATGTGTTGACAAATCATAGCAGATAAAGTTACTTGAGATTTTCATGACTCGACTGTGGTGGTCACTTCTTCTCTTTCGTAATGGCACACAAGATCATCCGGGCTAGGTACTATTGGGTGACGTTGTTTGGAGGATACTGACCACAGGTAGCAAAATGTGAGCTCTGCCAACAATTTGTTGGCAAACCAAAATTGGCTGCTTTTCCCCTCAGGCCGGTCATTATCGACGAACCATTCAAGCAGTGGGGAATTGATTTTATCGGGGCACTCAATCCCCAATCGAGTGCCGAACATAGTTACATCCTAACAGCAACGGATTACTTCACCAAGTGGGTGGAGGCCATACCTATCAAACATGCCACTTTCGAAGTTGTTTGCAGTTTCATCAAAGAGAATATCATTGTAAGGTTTGGTGTTCCAAGCAAGGTTGTGGCTGATAATGCTTCCAACTTATCTTCACGAGAAGTTATTGGTTTTTTTCTATGAATATAGAATAACTTTGGCTCACGCCTTAGATTATTACCCTCAGGGAAATGGTCAGGTAGAATCCAGTAACAAAAACTTAGTGACCATCATACGGAAGCTAGTTGATGAGAATAAGTGAATGTGGAACAAGTCATTGTGTGATGCTTTGTGGGCGGATTGCATTACTCGAAGAAGTCTCTCGGCATGTCACCTTTTCAAGTGTTATATGGAATCGACGTTTGAGCTTCCCATCTTCGTAGAAATTTGTGCTCTACGCTTAGCACGAGCGATTGAAGATGAGACTTTCCAAAATTCTCTTGAAAAGAGAATCATGTATCTAGCTGAACTTGAAGAAAAAAGAGTAAGGGTGGTTGACAGGATCATTGACCATCAGAATCAAGTCAAAATATTGTTCGATAAAAAGATAAGCAAAGAGAGTTCCAGGTGGGAGACCTCATCCTGTTGTAGGATAAATGAAGAGAGCCGAAGGGCATGCACAGAAAATTTGATTCCCTATGGAGAGGACCTTTTAAGATCAAGCAGCTCAATGGAGAGAATAGCTTCTATCTCTCGTATCTGGACAGAACTGAGCTCCTGCTTCCCTATAGCGGGCAGCATCTGAAGATCTTCAGGAAGTAGAGCTTGCTCTCTTCTTTGTATAGTTTGCTTCAGTTGTGTGTTTTTTTTTGTCATGTGTTTTCTTTTGTTGGTTGTGTGTTTCCCCTTTTCGGTCGCCCTTGTTTTTGACTTTGTAACCCAATGGATAGGCACGTGTAGATCTGGGATTCTCTATCCTTGAGTTCCATTTGAGAAATAGTCCCAGAAAGAGAAATTTGTTATCAGTAAAATTGACAAGGGAAATTTTATAGGTAACCCGATTGAAATTTTGTTCTGGTCCCTCGTTAGGGACCCCTTACGTCGAGAATGTTGCAAAATACCTTTCGGGAAATCTATTTTTCGAACTTAGCCATTTTTGTCCTTTTTGGTTGGGCGCACCTTTTGTCTATGCAACATAGATTAAGTATGTGCCCCCTTCATTTCCTTTGGTGCACATAATTAAGTGTTGACACATGTTTTGGTGTGCCTCCCTGTGATGCACCTTTCTTACATGTGCCAAAGCGCATGCGCGCCGTGTTAACAACATGATTGTTGCACCATGTTCTAATGCACCAAAGGCACATGTATTTCAGTGTTGCAGATTACTCTTGGCTTGCCAAAGGTGCACATAATCACGTGTTAACACCGTTTTGGTGCACCAAAGGTCACAAAGTTTTAAGTGTCGACAGGTGTTTTGATGCACCTCTTCAAAAGTAGTTGGCACATTTATTACACCTTTGCCTATATATAGGTGCATCCGCCCTGTAACTTTCATAATTAAAAAAACACATGATAGATTTTATTCCTCTGCACCTGTCAGCACGCCTGTCATCCTCGTATCGTATTCGTGGACCCCGCTTCGTCTCTCACGTTATATATAATCCGGGTAGGTGGTCCTTTTCCTCTTGTGTTTTTACTGTTGGTTGTTTGTTTGTGTAGTAGGAGGCATGGATTTGTAAAACCCCTCTTTTGTTGTTCTTGCTGTCCTTCTCCCATGCTCTTCCTCCTCTTTCTAGATCTGCTGGTAAGGAGGGCTCTGCCTCAAAATCACTTGGATCTCTTCGTTGTGCCCCTTCACCATCTATAAACCCTGAAAAGAAGCTTAAAAGATCACAAATCTATAAGAGATAGAAGACTTCAAAACGTTTCCAAAACTGTGTTTTCTACCCTTTGGCACAATCACCACCCTTGCAATAGGAAGCACAATCATGCCAATGGTGTACCCTACCCCCATGCAACACCATCATTACTTGCGCCAAGTATAAAAGCGCTTAAGCGGTGCGGCGCATCCCGATTACAACAACACAATGTTATGCAAACCTTCCCTACGTTGCAACAAGTTCCCCTTTTGCACACGAAAAGATGATGTTACACACACTAAACCTACGCATTTTAGCACATCAAAGTTCCATGTAACATGAAAAATATATGCGTCGATGGCGCATCTGTCCCGAGTGCAACATGAAAATTATCGCGCCGGTATAAAATGCATATAAATGGCGCAGGCGCGCTTCGCTTACAATAACAAAAATTTCATGTGCAACATCCATGTGCCATGCGACCTTTGGCGCTGATTTGTCCCTTGTAACATCCTTTTTCTGTGCACCATACTATTGAACCCTGCAGCCTACAGTGTTCATGCACCCTACGCCCTGAGACCTTAAAATTGCTAACTCTTCCTTCTGTCAATGCTTTAATGGGAGATCAAATAGCTAACATGACTCTTCTGCATTGGGTTTCGCTTCTTCTTCTTGCAGATCAGCAAATGAGTTCAGAACTACATATGTCTACATCAAGCAAGAGACCAACCAAGTCTAAGGGTAAAGCCAAGCTTACGAGAAGAAGAGATGAAGTATAAATATCAGAGGGTCAGGATGCCCGAATCCCAGGCAGAATGTGACCTAGATATAAGAGACTCTGAGCTCGGTCACATTGATATGGAGGATTTATGGGCCAGAACCAGGAGGGTCATAGGAAGTCCCTAGATGGACAAACTGGTAGGCAGTGGCCTACATTTTGCTGGGGGGATCCCAGTCAGTGCAGTAAACAACAAATTCATGATGGTAGTGGCCGCACTATAACAAAGACACGAGGTGTGTCCAAAATGAAAAGGGGGAAGTCATAATCAACCTAACTACCCGACACTTCAAAATCATGCTTGGCATCCCTCACCATCGGCACTTTGTGGCCGTAAGCCAAGAGGATTGCATCAAAGCATGGGAGGACAATGAAGATCAATGCATGCGGTGATGAATGAAGTATATTTGAAGAACAAGAAAGTAATAACTAGATGGCCGCAAATTATTCATCGAAACGATTTCTCTGAGGAACTGAGTGATACTATCATGTTCCTAAGTAGAGTATTTGGGATTTTTGACACCCATTACTTTCATAAATGGATGCTCAGGTACCTGGAGACAATGAACAAGAATGTGCCAGATCAACGCTTCGAGTGGGTGGAGATCATAAGTAGCACTATATCGAGCAGCTCCAATAACTCACCACAACGGGGAGGTTCTACATGAACTCCTACGTAGTTTATGCTGCAGCCTCGAAGAGGGATTATCCAGCATTGAGCCGATGCGGGGTTTGGCCCCAAGTAAAAATATATGAATACTACCTAGAGCTGAAGCTGGAAAATAGTATTTCACAGTTTACAAAGATTAACGACACTTTCTTCTACGGCATCGTCTACCTTTTGAGGCCAAACATGACTCACGGTCGAATGACCAAGAGCATTGTTGCAGCAACGGAGAAGTGGGGGCCTTATTCACACAATTTCCCACCTTCACCTATCTCAGGGCAGCCAACTCCTTGGGGGAACCCACCAAATTGCCAAGATATGCCGGTCCCAAGCTGATCCTGTTGGAGCTATCCAGACAGCTCATAACCTACTACGAAAAGTGTTTGAAGAGAAAGAAGGGTGGAACTCCTTTCCCCCTCACGGTGGATAGGTACACTTGTCTTTCCCACCATAAATCCTGGGAGATGTTTGCAGAGATAGAAGCTGCTCAATCGAAGCACAACCTCCCGGTGAGGCCCACTTTCGATCGATCCACATTCCACAGATCGAGGACATTTATATCGACCTGTACCATGAGGTCGAGCTCAGGAGAAAGGACCATTCTCACCTGGCCCTGGCAGAGATCATTCAGTATGGCGTGGCCATTGTCCCAAAAGGTTATCAAACTACTGATCAAGAAGTTGATCAGGTATATCTTGACACGGATGGGGACAACTGGCCATTTCTTTGTAATTGACAGAACTAAAGCGCCCCAGACCATTGAAGAAAGGGTCAAAGAAACTCTATGGAGAACAGAGCACTAGTGCAGGATGAATGGCCTCATCTACCTCGGGGTAGATTTCACCACATCTCCATTGGGAAACGCACCTTCCAGGCAAAAAAATCTGCCAAAGGGTAGAGGAAAAGACAAAGAGGGTGAGTCAAGATCTGCCCAAGAAGAGGCTCCTGAGAGTCCCCCTTCCGCTGCATGAGAACAAGTTGTAACTCTAGCTTCCCTCTCCTCCTTCCCCTCCTCGTGTGACTCAAGTGACCATTCCTTTGGTCGTATCCTCTCCCCCATCTTCTACTGTTCCCCCTTCCTTGTCATCCATCTTCTCTTCTCTCGCAGAGCTGTCCCCCATGATTTCTTCCGTCATCTCTCGGCTCCCTTCCATCCCCATGTCTTCCTCCCTTGTAGTGTCTCTCTTCCTCCCGTGAGCACTTTCTCGGCCTCCCTCTCAATGCCGGCTCAAGTGTCTCAACGCACTTTCCGTCTACTACTACGGTTGCTCCCTCTTCTACTTCTGGTCCCTCTCCCATAAGTCTAGCATGGATCTCTCAGCAACTGAGCCAACAAAAGAGGAAATTTACCATCGTATCATTGGACTTCTCCGTCATCCCATCAAAGGGGCCAAGAAGAAAAGGCCTACAACCCGCTTCTCTCGAGTGCATAAGGAGAGAGAGTAATGGAGATAGCGTATCCAAATCCCTTAAAGGACAAAAAGGATCTGTCTCCGATAGATTATCTGAGTGACCCAAGTCACAATGGGGATGTCTTCAGAAAGCCTTTAGGGAGAGGCCCTATCTGCAATTGATGCCCTTTGCAAAAATCTCCAGGAAGCAAAGAAGGAAAAGAGGTTATTAAAGGAGCAAAATAAACATCTTCTCCATGCCCCTCGGAAAATGGGCGGTGCATCTCCTCTGTTGCGCAAAACACTTGAGCCTACGAACTAGGACAAGATAAATGAATATGCCAAAATCGGTGAGCAGGGTATGGTAGTTTCCGCCTGGAGAAGCCAAATCCTCAAAGAAAGTGAGGGAGTAATCGCCAAGTTCACCAGATTGTATCAGAATATCAGTCGGGTGAACAAAGAGCTCCAGGCAATTGCAGGACCTATCTCCGAAGAGCTGGACCATGCTAGGATGCAGCATGAGACCTTCTAGAAAATGATCGACTATTTAGTCGAAGATCTGGTCAAGTTCGGCATCTTCGATCACCCGCAGCCCTCAACAAAATCCTTTCCCCTCTGGACTACCGGGTCGATCAGTTGGAGTTTGTCCTGGAAAAGATTGACAAAATCAAGGAGGAAGCCCTGGATGCAATGCATCAAATGGAGCAAATTGTTCTGAGAATGTCCCAGGCTTGCTCACTCCTTCTTTTACCTTGAGAAAGGTAGATGAAACTATTCGGATGTTCAAGGAGATCATTTCGCAAGGGCTAGAGCCAGAAGTCACTTTCGACACCAAATCCATCAACAACCTGCTGGCCTGTCGTGACTTCATAGGGTGCCTGATAGAGGTAAAAATGAATATTCCAAGCTTCTAGAAAATCTCACAGATGAGCGGGAGACTTGCGAGGCTATCAGTGATCGTCACAAGGATCCTTCCCAGGATCAACTTCAGCCCATGATCAGCAAGTTCATGGAATATCGGGCTCACTCCACATCATGTCTCTGTGCGGCAGCGAAGCGGATACCCCCTTTCGGCCATGATACGACGATGAATAGTCTCATTCTTCTCGACCTTCTCTTTGTAAACATCTAAATTATGTTGACACAAATGATGACATCATCCATGTTGCACCATGGGATGATGTCATCCACCAAGTTGTCAAAAGTCAACAAATGACTTTAAGATATTTTGTAAGATATTTTGTAATTAAGTGGTTGGTTTGTTTTTGCCTTCTTTTCTTCTCTTCTTCTATAAATACTTGAATACTTGTTGTATTCAGGTGTGGATACTTTTCAGATAAAAAATAGAAGTAAGAAGAAAAGACTTTGAACTTTTTGTAACAGAAACAAATATTAATACAATATTTAGACTTTGTGCTGAATACCTGTGTTTTACATCAGACCTTTCTTATGTTAGATCTGTATGTTTGTTCTATTGAATCTACTTCTACTTTATTGTCATTTATTCATCAGTATTGCTTTATTCGTCTATGTAAGTAGGTTCGGCTCTATTTACTACCAACCCAAATCATAGACCTTCTGACCTTTCTACTTTGGAATTCATTTCTTTTCTCCCTTCAGATCTTTCCCATCTCCCCACCTCATTCCTTTCCCTTCTTTTATAGTTGGAAATACCTCTCTTTGAGATGAGATCCCAACCCCTGAAGGTAGAATATTATGAGACTTGCTGATTCTTCTTTGGTAGAATAAGAATAAACCAGTTTTGCTTTCTTTGACTCAAAGAGGGCTATGCCCTGCACTTTGTTGGTTCGTTTGTCCATAGATCCGCCTACCCAATGATTTTCGGACCAACAAAATATAGGAATAAAAATGTGTCATAATCAAAGAAAATGTTGATTAACTAGTAACAAATAATCAATCATTCAAAATAGACAATCATAAGCCATGAAAATACAACTTTCCACCGATACTTTGTGACCCTTTAAACTTCTCGCGAACAACTTGGATCAGTATAAAAAGACAAACCAATGCCCAAGTAATAGGAAAATGCCTCAATGAATCTTGTATATTTTCATCCCACTATGATGCCATCACAAAAAAATGGTTAGATAAAAACACCTAGCCCACGAAGAAAGTAAGTGTCTTATAGACAAAAAAACAATTGCACCCTTTATCCTTTTCATCACTTATTAATCCAATTTATCATTTAAAATCACCTTATCCTAAGTAATATCCCATTTATTATATTTACCACATATAATATCCTTTTTACAACTATTAAATCCCATTCAACCATCTAAAACCCACTTTAACATCAAAATTAAATAAATACTAATCATATTTAATCATTTTACAACCCCCTTAACCATCACAACTCATCATGCAACAAATTAACAATATATTTACCCAAAACCAAAAGTAAACAAATCTATTTTGGAAGTAGTTTTAACCTCTTTTCACCTAAAATCCACAAATTACAAATCATCGATGATTTGTGTAATCACTAGAAATTATAAAAACAAGCTCTTTATCCTCTTTCAAGCATCCTGAATTTCATATCTTGAGCACTCACTTTTAGAATTATTCTCCAACATCCTGCACATCATCACTTAGCTTGAAAACATCCAAGTTATCATCAAGAACTATTGTGAATCATCATCAAGCTTTTCAAGTCATTTTAGAGCTTTTGTGGATCATATTTTTACCATTCAACTTTTAGACTACGTCAATAAACTCAAGATCATCCTCAAACAAGGTTTGAGCCATATTTTAGCTTCATTTGGATTCAAGATAGATTTCAATTTTCATTTGTTCTTTATTAGTCATATCTAGCTTTCAAATCAATCTAAAATATTAATAAAAAACAAGAAACATTCAATTTTATCAAATTGTCTAAAATCACTTGAATCAAATAGTGGTGACCCAATCGCAAGTGATTCCTGTCAAATTTATCCTTTGTTAACTTTTATCAATTTTTATCTAGTTTTTTTTATTTGTTTTATCAAACCTATTACTTAGAACATGTCTTTAAGAATAGATCATTTTTAGATGACAATTTTTGGTCAATCACAATAAATCACAAGTATTCACTCACCGCTAATACTAAAAACACCATTATATTGGGAACAATTCAAAATCATTTATGAATTAAGTCTTTGTGTAATCTATTTTTCATAAAACGAACATCAAATGAAGATTAGATCAAATTATTAAAGGAAATTTAACAAGAAGTTATAGAATTCTAGTATAATTATTTCAAACATGTACAAATTGCATCCACACATTCCGAGGCCATATTTTAAGGTGGACTAGGACCTCCCATTCAATATTTAATTATAGTCATCTTCACCTACTATTCTATGTATTCATTTATCATTTATAACTTATCCATTACAATTAACTTGGTTGTTTAAAAGCAATATGACATCCTTCGAGGAAGCCCTTTGGATTCCTTGAATCAACCTTTCCCAAGTAGCTCACCTATTTATCCATCTAATACATTCTGTTTAGTGTCTTTGAGTTCACGTTTTTTTAGAGGACAAGAGTTCATACACACTTCTAGATGGCGCACAACTTCTATCAATGTTAGGCATCACCATTCATCATCTAAGGGTTTCATTAAACCCCCATCTTTGAGGTAGGTTTTTCAAAAAAATCACTCTTTTAATTCAATTATAAAGGTAAAATCATCTCGAACATTATGGCACACCTAGTGGGACACTACGTCCTCTCCTTTCATTCATTCAAATTTCAAGTTTTTAATACGTGGTATTATGATCTATAAATGCTAGTGATTTAGTAAATCATTGGTGATTGAGTGAATTTCCAGCAATTCATTCAATTGGCAATGATTTCTCTTAGTTATTTTGATTAATTTGTAGTTGGCCTTCTCACCTTTGTTTTATACCTTTTTCAATTTCCTACCAACCTATTTTTGCATGTTTCCTCTTTCTGGAGGCTTTTTGCTTGCTCAATTTCTTTAATGGTAAAAAATGTATAAAAATGAAAAATTAGAAAAAATTAAAAAGGAAGTGTTATTAACATGAGTCCTCTTACACTCTTTTTTATTTTTGCAGTTGATATTTTTGTCTACCCTATTCGAAATCAAGTGTTTCCTTTTTTATTTAAAATGAACATTGCATACTGCTTGATCATATAATTTTTAATTAGGAAGTTTAATTGATTGTATTCACTTGATTACTCCCGATACAAAGTAAAATCACATCAAATATCAAATTTTCATTTAAAAACTCCTTCCCAGGTGATAAATATTGGGATATCATCACCCAGTCGGAAACTTGACTCAGTGTTCTGGCTGATTATAAAGAAATCGTTTCCGATATATTAGCTAAACACCCAACTCCCTTATCTCCACGAGACTTTGAAGTGAGTGGGTAGGCCCCATTAATAGGCCTTGTACTATCACTAGCATAGATTTAAGCCTTATGTACCTTCAGGTATATCGAGGATGCCATATTAAACAATCTTGGAACTAATCATAGAAAGCCATTTCCTAGGACCCCATCACCCATTTAGCACATTTCATCTTTTTATAATCAAGCAAGATAATGTAAAATTCATTCTTCTTGATATTTTTGTTGTTTGTAAACAACCCATCTAGTTATTTTTCATTTCTTAGTTCATAGTGTGTTTATTATTATGGTACTTACAAGACAACAATCCTATATCCAAACATCAAAAAACATGTCTTCACCGTTACCTCATCAAAATACATAGTCTCAATCAATCATAAATCCAAATCAAGAAATATACACAAATCAATATGAAAATAAATGAAATTGGGAAGAAGAAAATGAGCATTATAACAAAAGTATCTGAAAGTGTCTTTGATATGCCACACACCTACTCCATCATCAAATCTCTATTATCTCATACATAAGAATTGGAATGACCAAATTCTCCTAGCTATCCATCTGCATCATCTGAAATCAAATATCCACCTAGCCCTCATTTATTTGAAGGAGGGAGCCCTTTTTTCATTTATTTTAGAATCCATCCCATGGCCCTTAATGCTTACCTTGTAGCTAGGGGTTTCATATTCAACCACTAGCACCCGAATCACCCTCATATGTTCTTGATCCTTCATGTGGTATTTCCATCTTATTGAATTGAATCACAAATCCATAATTTAATAATTACATCCATCTCCACCTCATACTGAACAAGAAACATAAATTATCATGTCTTGCATTAATGTTTTCAATATTCACATGATTTCTTTTTAAGACATGTCAACTCAACAACCTACAACTTCACCTGATCCTTCTATTAGATCCAAACCTCTTCAATACAATATTAATGATTCTTTATGTACTCCTCCAGCACCATCCACTATTTAGAAACCTAAAGTAATTTTTGATGCCACTTCTATGAATATGTCTCAGCCACTACATTCTCAACAAAACACGAACCCTATTTAGATTATAAATATGTCCATTCATGCATATATTTCTCTAGTCAACTCTAGTGATATTGCTAGCACCCACCCCATTTCTTTATCATTTTCCACTCCCCTTATATCACAAAACACACCTCAACCCTCACAGCAACTTATTTCTATACCTCAATCTATTTCTATTAAAAATATCCCATAGCAAGCACCATTGTCAGTATCTTATTAAAATACACTTTCAATAGCTGCCCACTTATTCAGATCCCCTTCCCTATAAATTTGTTCCTTCCCAACACATCCCCTAATCAACACAACCTCTCATTAAAACACCTATTTCTATTCCACATCAGTATGTTAACTATCACAACCTTTAACATATCAATCCTCTTACAAAATCCCCATAAATATCCTTTATCAAAAGAATATCCTTCAACATTATCCATCATACCCAAAACCGGCCATTTTTCACTCAATCAGCCTAGCTCTTTCTCACAGAAAACACCATAACTATCCCCCTTCAAATTATCATGAACATAATACCCAACCTCGAAGCCACTTCTTCAGGTTATAAGAATGTTATATCCTATGAATATATATGCAATGATCCCATCCACCCTTCAATACCTTATAAAGCATATCCGCCTCACTGGAAACTTCCTAAATTAATCAAATTCTATATTAAATAGGATCTCTAGTAACACATTCTATGATTTATGCCACGCCTGTTATCTCATATCCCATGACAAAGATCTGATTGTCTAAACTTTTCCCATGTATCTCCCCATTCGATCCCTATACTGGTATAATAGTGTCCCTTAATAATCTTGTTTCTCATTCACATAACTCAAACAACTCTTCAGAGAATATTTCTCTATAAACATTTCTTGAGAAATCACTATGACCAACCCTTATACCAATAAAAAAATTGAAGATGAATTCGTCACTAATTTTTTTCCCACTAGAGGGGTATAATCAATCAATTATCCTTTACATTACCACAAACCAAATTAATTGAATTATTATTTCATTGATGTTTTAAACACATATCATCCACCCTTGAAATGTAGTCATTTCAAACATTTTAAGAATCTTTCACTATGGCCCATGAATTAGAATTATTAGCCCTCAAATAAGGTAGAGTTAAACTACGACCCAAGAAGCCAAAATATGACATTCCATCTAAATCATCCTCCCATCCTCACAAGTCAAAATCATCAGCCAACACCATAGTATTCAAATCCTTACCTATATAAAAACCCACTACTAAGCATTCTCATCCACAATATACTTACACAACCATCTGGGATACCTATAACTCAGTATTTGATAAACTCATCACTTCCAATATGATCTATCTAATACCCATCCTCCCTATCAACACATTTATATCTTAGCCATATTTTTATAGGAATAGTGATTATTGTAAATACCAAAGGGTTAAGGGACATGACATCGAAATGTATCACTCATTATTTTACATCCTTCAAGATTTGATCAATAAAGGTGAACTCCACTTAGATAATCTGAACACACCTAATAATCAAAATCTAGATGACTTCAATTAGCCCTTTCTGAATCATTCCCATTCGAGTAGTCAAACCCAAACCAAGAACATAAAAGCACACCATACCCATCTAATCATACCCTAATGTCATCATACCCATTGATTATCCAAAATGGGTCTCCAACTTCATCCAAGAAACCAAATCTTTAGGAAAGTTATGCATATATATTTATTTTCAATATCTTAATGTTACTTTCCCTAAATACTATTTACCTTTCCCAAATGTTTATAAGTTTGTTGATCTAACAAATGGGCATGAAATTATTTCCCTCATGGAAGGATTTTTTTGTCATCCTAAAATCGTTGTCACCACCGATGATCAACATAAAACATTCTTCAATACGTCTTGGGTAAACTTCTACTACCGCATCATGTTGTTGGGTCTTAAAAATACAGGAACCACTTGTGAACATCCCATAACCTATATTTTTCATGACCTCATCCATAAAAATGTCAAAGACTACATGGATGATATTTTAGGAAAATATAAAAGACACAAAGACAATATTCCTATCCATGAATCCATATTAACTCATCTTATCCAATATTTCTTTCTTAATCATGTAAATTGGGTCTTTGGCGTTCTCAATGGAAAATTTTTAGGATTCATCATATCTATCTAAGGTATTGAAGTAGACATAGGTAAGGATAAAATAATTCTTGAAATCCCTCCTCCATTTAATCTTAAACAACTATGTCTCCTTTAAGGTAAATTAAAATCCATTCGTTGTTTTATATCTCAATTTTAAGACTATTGTCTACCGTTCGATCAGTTTCTCCACAAAGATGCATATTTTTCTTGGGATCCTGATTGTCAAAAATCCTTTGATGAACTTAAACATTACCTTCTATCACCACCTGTTCTTATAATAACTTGCAATATGGATCCATTATATTAATACTGATCTGCTTCAAGACATGTCTTAAATGTTATTCTTTCTCACTGTGATAACTAATGTTCGTGAAAAAGTCATATACTATATCAGTCGCACACTTAATGATTATGAAACTCATTACACCAAAGTCCAAAAAATACACTGCACTTTTTATTTCACTACTTCTAAACTATGTCACCATCTCGTTAATCACAAAACCTACATCATTGCCATCTTTAATCCCCTAAAAATAATGCACCGCATAAGTTGATGGCTATGCTTATGACTAATTTTGACCTTGAGTTCAAATCATATAAATCTATCAAGGTCCATGCTATGATGGAAAAACTTGTTTTTGTACCCCTTGCTAATAGTCAACTTCCTCATGAACACTTTCTAGATGAATTTATCAATACTCTCAACAAATAAAAATTTGTTTTATTGCCATAATGACCCTCTTCTTCAATGGATCTAAATGAAAACAAGGTGAAGGGTTTGGTGTTATTTTCATACCACCCTAGGGAATTCCTATTCAACTATCATTTAAACTTAACTTCGAATGCATTAATAACAAGACAAAATGCAAATATTTAATGATGTGTCCTACCACCGCTATCTTATTAGGGGTTCACATCTTGTAAATATATGAAGACTCCAAACTCTTCATCAAATAAGTTAAAGGAGTATATCAATTTAAAAAATAAAATTATAAAAAAATATAAATCAAACATTTATTTTCTCCTCGATGCTTTTGATCAATATATATATAAAACCATGTCACGATCCTCTAACAATTTTGTAGACACTATGGCCTCTTTGGGATATCGCATTCTCCAAGAAAATGATGAATAAAAAGTTAACACTAAATTATCCATGGTTGTTCAAATATTAGATTACCCCTTGCATTAAAATGAACTCCCTCCCATCAAATTTACTCACAAATCCAAGTGATCTATTCTACTCTCAAATTTATGACTAACTTTATGAATCTAAATTAACTTATGACTTATCATGAAATGCTAAACGATAATTTCTCCAATGTGTGACCTTCTTTTTCATCATAGGATGCATCCTCTATTAATGTGCTTTTGACATTATTTTGTTAAGAAGAATTAAATCTCATAAATTAACCAAAGTAATCGAAGAAATCCATGATGGTATTTGTGGTGGTCATTTTAATAGAAATTTCATCGCCAAATGTGTCTTGCAGTTAGGTTATGACTTACCTAAGATCAATCAGGACTTTTTGCATATGTTAATAAATGCATCAAATTCTAACTACATTTAAATCTCATCCATGTCCCCATTCAATATCTACAACATGCTCAGGACTTATTTCCCTTCTCTCAATGGGAATTAGATCTCATCGATATTATCTATCCTAAATCATCTCAAATACATCATTCAATTATCACAATAACTCTATATTTGACTAAATGGTTTGAAACTATTAATTTTAGCTCAACTAAATATTGACCTATTACCCTCTTCATATATCAATATATCATATGTCGTTTCGGTGTTCCACATAAAATTATAACAAAAATCAAAATATTTTTAAAACAAATCACTTTAAAAACTTTTTGAAATGTTCCACATCAAACTCATCTTCTCATCACCATATTATCCTCAAGAAAATTGCCAATTTGAAGCCTCTATTAAAACACTCAGTAAAATCCTCATGAAAAAATTAGACGAAATAGGTAGGAATTGACATCTCCAAATTCCATTTTTTCTTTTAGGTTATCGGACTAGTATCCATACTCCTACATGTGCTACGCCCTTTCAACTCATCTACATCTCAAAGGATGTATTACCCATAAAAGTAAAAATTCCTTCACTCCATGTATTGATTAAGTATTTTATTCCCGACGAATAATATCGACAAGACGGCTTAGCAAAACAATATTTATTAGATGAAAATTGCTTAATGTCCCTATAAAATCATCAAGTTTATCAAGAATATATCAAACGAGCCTACAATAAACATGTCAAATACAATAAATTTAAAATGGATGATCTTATTCTAAAGTAAAATATAAATTTCGTTACACTAGAATGGATTAAATGTTGAAAGTTTTCCCCTAATTTCATCGGTCCATATGTAATCACTCATAAGTCTAGTTTGAGAGTGTATCGACTTGCTTCCCTTGATGGTGAACCTGAAAAGGAAGCTTTGAATGCCTTGCAGGTGTTTCTTTTCTATAGTTAAATGATTAATCATCTTCACAATAGTTACATATAAGATCTTATCCCTTCATTAACCATCCACCTTATTACAGTAATGATTTGAAAGCATATGGTTCATTCTATCACTATCATTAAATTCACCTAAAATATGATCACCACGGCTTTGTTCATCACATATTTCACATGGATAAGTTCCTCTTTTGTAATAACCACACTATCATTAAATCCATCTAACCTTGTATCAATTGAAAACATGACATGGCACACACACGTGTATCTCACATATATAAATCTTTCTGTTCTTAAAATTTTATATTAGGTTCTTTCCCTCAGCTCAAAATAAATTCTAAAATATCTATAGATGTTCTTTATCAAAATAAAATATAATACATTGATCCCTTGAAGGATTGCTATTAAAAAATAAAATATCATATTATCAAATAAAAGTATATTCATCCCTCGAAGGACAAATACCATATAAAATCATATATCAATCCCTCAAAGGATGAATACCCATATAAAAAGGCTTCCACATCGGTCAACCTTAAAAAAATAAAAAAATCCAAAAGCACCATAGGAGAGATTCTGACATTGATAAGCTTTCCCATTACAACAAACTTCATGCATCAATCAGTTTGTGTCTATTGAAAATATGTCAATCTGTGGCATGTCCTTATGAAACTATTGAATAGGAGAACCCTCTTTCCACATTGATCTACACATAGATAAATCCCCTTTCATCTCCTAGGAAGGTACAACTACATCATTCAACTCTTTTACTAAGATCTTGTGTAACTACCCTTTTACCATCTCATTAAATTTTTATTGTTAAGGCTACAAGTGCAAATGATTTAACATTTTCCATACCCATCACGCATGTATCAAATCCAATCAAGGTAACCATTTGATTTTTACCCTGTCTTGTTATTCATTTAATCTCTACTTAAATATTCCATCAAATTTCATAAGAATAATTAAACATTTTTAAATTAACATTTTCTATCTCTCTATATATATATATATCTACATTAAACTCACATGCCAACATCTGTCATTATCCAAAAAACATACAATCACACTAATCATACATATATATTCAAATTCTACATTACATCAGCAAAGAGTATCAATACTTCAATTTGCAGCATTCATGAAGAGTTATAAACATCAAAATATCCAAAACAATGTATACATCATCTCTATCAAGTAAAATGGATTTCATCTATAAAATCATGAACTCAGATAACACACCAATTACCAGTCAATTTTTATGAAAATCGGAGTTTCGGAGTCAAAGTTATGGCGTTTGAAGTTCCACGGGTCAAATGTTGACTTTTCTCCGCCGCCTAAGAAGTTGCATCAAAACCACTAGATCCTCTATTACCATTGGCTCCCCCATCCAGTCTCCTATTTGGATGACCACACTCTACATGAACTTGTACTACGTGTTACTTCCCACTAACCTAGATGATATGCATACAATACTATATTTGTATAAAATTCCAACTCTCCACTCAAAGATTAATAATTATATGCACTAACCATAGTTGGTGATCCCATTTGGCTACTTTCCTGTGTATGAGCTATTAACTCTACACCTGATATAGAAGACAACATGATACGTGGGGCCTTCTTTAAAGCATCCCAATGATGACGCTACGTATCCCTATCTACAACCAACATGAGCCAATTGAATCATGATCCCATCTCACTCAGTCACTATGTTTTCCTACTCTAAAATCAATGCATCCTCAAGTCCTATCAAATCATTTACTCTCTCTCTCTCTCTCTCTCTCTCTCTCTCCTAGCATTATCCTTCTCTTCCTTGATTGTGGCCTTAGCATTATCCTTCTCTTCCTTGATTTTGGCCTTATAAGAAATAAACTATAACACTTTAATTTCCAAATCCATATCTATATCCTCAACCTCCTCACCCTCATCATCACTAACCTCAATAGTCTCTTGTGTTCCCTCAATTCGACCACACACTATCCTCACTTCCTCCACCACTTGAGTCCTCTCAAATTCTCTAAATTCTCGAGTACACCAAGTTCCATACTTGGGTGTAACCCATGCATCATCAATAGGCACTATATTTCAATCATCATTTGGGTCCATGGCCCCATACTCCTCAATAATCGTAAAAGGTCTATTAACTACTTTCTTGGGAGTCTTTGTATCTCCCTCATCCCTTTCATAGTGTACCAGCTCTTGAGGCTGATTTTGCACCAATCCAAAGTGCCATCAAACATAGGTGAATCAAATCATATTATATTCACCCCCTCTCCTTTATTGTACCCATGTGTCATGTTGTGTACTAGTAAGCTCATGCTCACACCTAGGCCAGTGATGAAAATATAAATACGGTTTCCATATGATATCTACAATCTGAAATCCACTCAATAGATATTTATAGTAACTATCATTGCATTTCTTCATCCTTCTAACCATGTCGTGTTTCTATCTCATGAAACCCAGATGCCCATATCCTATCACCCATGGAAAACCCTATTTACAAGCAATGGATATATGATTGTATTCCTGGAACTGTAACTAGATAGTGATATCAAATTCATATGTCTTGTGAGCCTTATAGGACCACAACTCTCTAAACATTTGAGAAAGTAAATTGGGTGTCCACTCGACTATTGTACGATGATCCATCACCTTTGATACAACCCCAGTCATCATCCAAGGAAACCTACCTCCTCCATAATCAGGTAGGATGAAACATGATATGGCCATCATCATCGTAGTAAACCTCATACATCCACCTGAAAAAACAAAATAAAAATAATTCTAAAACATACTTCACGTCATTTACCTCATCCCTATAAAATCTCCTCATAACATCTAATCTCTCAAACTCCACAATAGTATATATACCCTCTCCTAGAAATGACAGTCTCATGATCTGGTGTACATCCTCCAACGTAATAGGCATCTCTCCATGGGTAACCAAAAATTACAGGTGGAAAGATTCTACCTCTCCATTAATTCTAACATCAAACCCCGACACCTATCAACTCTCCTATAATGTCTCATCCCTCAAAAACCCATAGCCTCCACATGTTCCCAATCCTCATCTAACATCTCAGCCATTACCTCATCCAAGATAATAGGTATTTGGTCATAGATCATCAATTACACATTCAAGTACATACAAAAACACACAAACAAACATTAGAACACATATCATCATCAAAACAAGAAAAAAAATCCATAAAATTTAAGAATCCCACTCAAATATATGAACTCTAACTAAAATAGTTGAATCATCGGTGATTCCTCTTAATCATTGGTGATCGCATGAATCATCAAAAATTCCTACAATTTCCATCATTTAATACATATGCTATCATATTCTACAGAAATAAAAAAATCAATTCCGAAGAATAAAAATTTAAACAAATTCAAGCAAGAACTAACATAATTAGACCTATCTATACCAATATAGGTTTCCTCTTACTGTTGGACGATGTCATCATGTTTTCTTCGTTGTCGCACTTTGGTCAAATGTGTTCATTTTCCAAAATTGATCTTCTCACCATTTCATTCACCTTTTCTAGGACCCAAATCACTTTTTCCCTAACATCCGGAAATTCACTCAATCGTTGGTGATTTATCCCAAATCGATCACGATTGTCCTAATCACTAGCAATTAAACATACTTGACTCCCTCATCCATATTTTGTCAATATCAAACACTTTAACACATATTTAAAAGCATTTCACCTCCTTTAAAGGACCTCAATCCTTGAAATATTAAACAACAAACAATCAAATTATCATCATCATACGTCTATACGACATGAGACTTTTCGCTCCCCATCACCTGACTTCACTATCATCTCATCCTACCATCATGTACCATACATCCATAGGAATCCAACCCCTTGGCTCCCCTATAACTTGGTCCCATGGTAGCATACCTCATTTTGATACACCTTTGGACTAGGGAAACTTTTTCATGAAACATACGTCACATTTACCCAATAAAATTGTCAAAATGGTTTTCCTTACATTGTGATGTATTCACCCCATTTTGAGGGGGATCACCCATAACAATTTAAATTGAATTTTTTTGGTCTATAAGTTTTATGACATCAAACTACTAGACAAAATGGGGTAAATGTAGACACCAAAAATTTGTACCCTTCATCCTCTTCATCACTTATTAATCTAATTTATCATTTACACTCATAAATCACATTATCCTAAGTGATAACTCCTTTATTATATTTACCACATGTAAATATCCTTTCTACACCTGTTAAATCATGTTTAACCATCTATTTAAGACCACCTTAACATCAAAATTAAATAAATAAAATTCATATTTAATCATTTTATAATCCCTTAACCATCAAAACTCATCCCCAACATATTAACAATCTATTCAACCAAAACCACAACCAAAGAACTTCATTTTGGAAGTGTTTTTAATCACTTTTTCACCCAAAATCAAAAAAATCCAGATCTCCAAGTGATTCAACTAATCTATAACAATTATAAATACAAGTTTTTTAGCATATTTCTAGGATCCTCAATTTGAATCTCGATCTCTCACTTTTAGCATTATTTTCCACCATCCTACACGTCATCACTTAGCTCTAGAGCATCCAATTTATCATAAACATCTATTGTGAATCATCATAAATCTTTTGTAAGTCATTTTAAAACTTCTATGGATCATATTTTTACCATTCAACTTGCACAAAGTGTCAATCAACACAAGATCATCCTCATAAAATGTTTGAGTCATATTTTACCTTCATTTCGATTCAATGTACCTTTTTCAATTTTCAAGTGTTCTTTATCAGTCATATTTATCTTTTAAATTAGTCTTAAGTATTAATCGAAAAACCTTAAAACATTTAATTTTATCAAAATTTCAAAATCATCTGAATCACCAATGATTGGCATAATCTATAGTGATTCCTATCAAATTTATCCTTTGTTAACTTTTATCAATTTTTATCTAGTATTTTTTATCTATTTTATCAAACCTATTTTTAAGAATGGCTCATTGTTTGATGGTAATTGATGGTCAATCACATTTAGTAACAAGTATTCACTCACTTCCAATAGTTGAAAAACCCTTTTATTTTTAACATTTTGTAATCATTCACAAATTAATTCTTTGTTTAATCTAATTGTTATCCAAAATTCACCCCTCGAGGTAAATTTTGATAACATGTAGCAAATTCTTTAGTCTCGAGCAAGTAGATTGATTCAATACCCAAAATCATGTTTTGGGGTTTCCCCTTGGTTTCTCTTTAGGTCCCCATCTAAGAAAAAAATCCAACAAGTTAGCAAAAAATTGAAAAAATCTAAAAATGAAGTCGCAGGCTTGTTTTAATGCATTGTGGGTCTAGAGGTTGTGGGTCGTACCAGTACGGGTCACACCAAGGTTCGTGTACCAAGTTTGGGGCTGAAATACAAAGGAATTAGCTAAATCAAACATTTTTATCTAGGACAGTTGGGACACATGTACGCATGGGACATACAAGATGTGAAAAGCTGATTTTTCTGCAAGTTAGTCTATTGTGGGTGGTATGGAGATTTTTTTCCAGGATAGTTGGGACACAAACACACGCGAGACACGCAAAGGCGGAATCGCCGCACAATGAGCCAAGCTAAGTGGATGCGGCCGATGCGGAAGTCAATGGTCCTCACGACCCAGTCAATAGTGGATGCACAGGGATGGGGAAGCTGAAAATTGGCCTATATGGAAGAATGTGTCTGGGACAGCCGGGACACGTGGACCTGATTTTGTTGAAATAGCCGCAGCAAAGAAAAAAGTCAAAGTTTGTCCTCTCGAACTTCAAACAACCATAAATTTTGACTCGGAGCTCGATTTTCATAAAATTGGACTTTGTGAAATGAACACGACATCCTATGAGTCACAAAAACATATTTAATTATAAGAAAAATATTCAGCTCTAGTCATTTAATTCTCATTCCGTCAAATGAGAGAAAATGCCTGGTAGACCCAAAATAGCTGCTCGCACTCATAAGGCCATAATTTTTGCATTTCTCAACAAAATCACATAAACTTTGTACCGTTAGAATCTTGCTCTGAGTGTGATGCAAATAAATCAATAAATTCTGATTTTATGATAAATCGATGAGTTTTTTTCATAAAACATGGCTGGTTTCATGACAGTGTTTTACTTGGTAGTTGGGAGTGCAATTAAGAGGCATGGTCATCATTATTTCTCTGTTGCAGCAATTTCGGGATAGTATGGGGAGCCTTTTGTAAGTAACATACAATAATTTAATCCATTTAATGCATCTTACAAGTGGTTGAGGGAAATATTTGGGATTTCCATTTTCCCCTTCTCTCTCTCTTCTCATTTTTCTATAAATTGGAGTGTTAAGCTCATTGTAAAGAGGGGTAGTTTTTGTTGTAGCAAAGCTATATCAAAAAAAATTTTGTGAACCCAATATGCTAAGGCCCTTGTAGTGGACTCCTGCATGGTGATCAGGCCCTTATCTTATAATAGATTGAACTGTGCATATCATGAAGTAATAAAATACAAGTTTGTGGATGCATCTTCTCTTGATGTTTTTTTACACTCTTCTTTCCCCTTTTAACCTTCATTACAAGAACATTGTGTCTATTATTATGCTCTTGCAAGGACTCATTATTACTGTGCATGTTTGAGATATGGTTGTGAATGCATTTTTCTAGATTGTGGAGAAATGTTATCACCCCTTCTAGTATGCATTTACTTCAAAAAAAAATTTACACATTGGAAGACTACTCTGACACCCCTCCTTTCTAGTTGTATCACTGCTTTAGTGTAGGTTTTCATTTTCATGCATTCTCTCTCCTGGTCCCTTGGAAATTTAGATTAGGAAAGATAGTTTTCTCTTGCATTAGAGTAGATTGTGGCAGGTAGTTTAGGAGTAAGAACCAGATTTCTCTCGGAGCTCTATCTCAAGTAGCAAGTCTCACAATTTGGAGTTAGAACCCATGTTATCCAATTACACCGTGAGCTCAAGTATATGCACTTGTGCAAACATAAGGGTTTTTTGATTAGGTGATAACACTAATTTTCCAAAATCAAACACGACATGGAAGATGAGATCAAATTCTTACATGAAATTGAACACAAATAGATTCCATCCAAAATTATGTGGGCCACATTTGAAATTTGATAAGAACTAGCATTAAATCTTGAATTCTCGTCATCTTCACCTATTACTCTTGTATCTATATGTCTTGTATCCATTTATCATTTATCGCTTATCCATTATAATTAACTTTATTGTTTAAAAAGTGATCTGACATCCTTTGAGGAAGCCCTTTGGATTCCGGGAATAGGCCTTGGCCAAGAATATCACCTATCTATATATCTAATCCTTTTTGTTTAGTGTCCTTGAGTGTAAGTTTGTTTATAGGACAAGAGCTTGTACATACTTTTGGATGGAAAGTAACTTCTATCAACACAAGAATTAATATCCATCATCTATGGGTGTCATTAAATCTTGTGTCTTCTTAGGTGGGTTTTGTTATAATTGTTTCACTCTGTTAATTGAAGTAGAAAGGTAAAAACATCTCTTAACATGTTGAGTTAATACTCTTTGATAGTTCCAATCATTAAAAATATAATTACACTAAAGATAGATCAATATAAAAGAAACCTAAAATGCCCACAATAGGATAGTGTCTACTATCCATGTGATAATGTAAAACACTACAACATGTCACCAATATGATCGAGAATAAATATTCCAAAAATTAAAAAAACAAAATTAAGTTAACTGTAGTGGAAAATAATCAATCCCCTTATTCTACACAACAAATAAGATAGAAATAAACTATCTTAACAATGTTGAAATATTGAAAATAGAGAACTTCCATCAAGTCCAAAGATTAACAGGCATACTTTGCAAACCATTTGGTTAGTGTACTCAATATAGATCATAAATGTAACTACAAAGGATAGTTACAACAAATGACCAAAACAAGGGACTTTAAAATGTGTAAAAATCCTATATGGGTACAACAAGTTTGTAAATTAATTAAAAAAACAAAATGGTTCCCAAAATGATTCTTCCAAGCATCCATACATTGCTAAATAAAATCAACAATAGATATCGAATTGTAAATTTTCAAAATAGAAATTTCCACCATGCCCAATGAAAATGCATAATGTTGTTAGAAATCTCCAAATATAAAACACGAGCTATAACCAACTATACAAGAAACTAAAATCTAGCACAAGGAGATGTAAATGGGGTATTAATCAAATTTTCAAAGTAAACAAATCTGATTTGTATTAAAAACTTGTCCACTGACTTCTTTTCACAAAAAATATGAACTCCAAAACCATTCAAAGGTAAATGGAAAATAATTCTATTCGAAAAACAAGTAAAATCTAATAAAAATTCCGTGAATTAATTTCATGCTTTAAAAATCAAGATCTATACAATATAAATCTAAACAATTGTTTACAAACCCATGCCAATGAATTTTCATGTACAAGTATCATATGACCTAGGGTTGTAACATCAACTGATGGTGGATCTAAAACTTCATTTCCCTTTGAAATAGTTCTATATTCTATCTTTGGCTTGCCACTACACTGATGCTGAGATGGATGAAGTTTCTTTAAAATTTCCACCTGATGTCCATCATCAAGACAAGGGGCACAAAAATTCTGAGTAATAATGAAATTCATCTTTCCATCTCTGACATGTGAATGATGAGCTTCGTCCTACCAATTTACCTGGTTCTTAATGAATGGAAACATATTCTTCAACAAATTCCTCCTCTTCCAACATCTGGAAACAAAATGATTATACATTCTACAAAATATATAGGGAAAGACATTCATCTTTTTCTAGATATCAAATACAAAATTATTAAATTGAAAGAGTGGATCAAAAATTTTATAACCTTTATTCTGTATATGATTATGGTGAAAATGTGGAGGTGGAATATCGACACCTCTTTATTGAACCATCTTACCAACTCTATCCTTTAATGAAGAAAGCTCTGATTCATACACCGAGTCTTCTTGCAAGACTAGTGGGGTACTTTGTTTGTTTTCCTAAGATTGTCTCTTGTGAGCGTGCTTGGAGCATTCTCTAATATCCTTTCCCACACTAGTAAAACTAAAGCAAGAAAAATGAGGGTCATCCTCAACCTATATTTGATAAACAATTCCTTGGCTATATTTTCCAAGACCTATTTCATCATAACCCATCTTAAATATCAATTTAGATCCAATGTGTTTAGAATGATTTTCAAAATAAAAAAGGACACCATTACCTAAATCTGAAACTAAAATTGAATGGGAGGAAGAATAAGATTCCATTAATGAAAAACATACTATAAACTATATCATGGTTTGCGCATTTGAACTAGAATTAGAGGGAAATTCCTTCTTCATAACACCACACAGTAAATTGATCAATAGCTCATCTTTTGATGCTACATTTTTTTTCAACCAATAAAATTTACCTTCAAGGGAATAAATATTGCATCGTAGGAACACATTTTCATCTGGATTTCTCTATTGATGTTGTTAAGCTCTTCTATTATTTTTCTCTTCAATTATTTTCCCATTACTAGCTGGAAACTAATTGATCCCCAAACATATTACAAAACAGTTGAGTAAGAATATCAAACCAAATATTATGCACTAATGGGATTATAAAATCACAAACTGGTATCTAAATGCAATTGAAGTGATTACAAATCCAGATATGATACCAACATGATCTATAAACATAGTTAAAATTACCTCCACTAAAATAAGGTTTAGCTGGATTAATATTAATCAATTTTAGGATGCTAATTAATCCCTTAAAAATTGACCCAAATCTTATTCCGGTTGATCTAAAACTGAATTTCAATTCATTGTTTGATCAAATCCATCCATCATCAGATTCACACTTTACCAATTTATCAGAGATGTCAGAACTATTTTTTTGTATGTACATTGTTATTTAAAATTAATGATTAAAAAGTGTAAATGAAATCAGAACCCATAATGTAATCAGCGTGAAAAAAATGATACCAAAATTCATAACAAAGTTTAGCATGCAAGCCTATGTCTCAGGCTTCATACAGACCAATCTATTGAAAATTAATAAAATTATAAGTATAATAACCCTTCCAATAAAAACTAGATCAAAACCTACAATAGTGTACCATAAAACCTTGGAAAGAATCTAAAAAGACTTAGTAAACATCTTTCACCTTCTAAAGTACTTTGCCAAGGTCACTCCCTATTGAATTCAAAAAATAGTGACTTTCATAGTTAAAAGTGACATCACCGGACTTCAAAAATGGAAACATAATTTCAAGAATAATAGCATAATCACATTTTGAGAAATTTTCCTTTTTGCACCCAAGTCTGGTTTTGAGCCTAGGTGCTTCAAAAATTAGGATAACTACTAGTAGGTCTAATTTTCCTTATACCATAGACTTGCACCAACACGTCCTTATATAAATGCGATATCTCCTCATAAATCGTCGAGATCATGTGGTGTTACGGTAGCATTTTTATTTTCTAGGTGGCATACTATGGGTTTGACTCCCTTTGAACATCATAACCACTTCTTATATATTGTGTGGGATAAAATCCCATCTTCTAGAGCTTTAAATATTTTAAGCCTGAAGATGCATTCACCACCCCCACTTGCCACACAGGCTCTTGTTTTAATTGGTGGCTTTTATGATCCTATATATGTGGGTTACCAACTTCATTATCCTTTATAAAGGCCCAATCACCTTATCCCCCAATGTGGCATGTCCGCACATTATTTATTTTTCCACGTATTGTCCTAGGACCTCATAATACTTAGTCTTCCCACCTTTAGAATGGATGAGCTATTGTGAATTCGTAGGTTACAAAGTATAAGGTGCCACATGGGTTACACGATATCAATTCACCGGTGGGTTATATAAAACGTGGGTGGTAGTATGATAATATCCCACATAGCATGTGAATTAAATGAAACCATAATATTACCTCACCGAGCTAATTACTTGACTCACCTGATCCACATTTTAATTACAATCAACTTTTGATGTGAGAAACAACTCGCCGAGTTGGGTAAAATGTTGGTCTTCCAATGTATAATATAAATGTAATGTAATATCAAATGATAATATAAGGCATGTAGTAATAAACTTTTTGTAATGTCAATAATGAACTATAATGGAAAAGAAACCCCTCCATCAAAATAGTGTGTCAAACTTGGATAAGGAAATCAACCAGCAAATAATGAGGTCCACCATTTTTGATACCGACTTTCGAAGCCTTGCATTCCAAGAAAATTTTTAACATTTGGACCAAACTTCATTTTTGCCACGTGTCACCTCCATACTGGTCATTTGACCCATTTTTTTATCTTATACAACTGTGATGTGCTACAGACAATATCTCACTCCAACGAAGTTTGTTTCATGATCAAAAATAGGTGATGAAAATATGTTAGAATGATATTCCATACTGTAATGGTTTATAGAGATTCTAGAAAAATATTTCCATGAAATGATCCCCTGGATTAGAAAACCATAAATTTTGATCCAACGTTAAGATCTTCTTGAAATTTTACAAGGACTCATATCTTGAATACTCGGTCATTATGTCATCTAAACCCCGATTCGATTGATGTTTTTTCATTCATTCATTTAGGGGTCTAAACATTGCTTATGAGTTTTTTTTAGATTTTCTACAACATAGAATTTTAGTAACTTTTTCTCCGCTTTATGAAAGAATTAGAGACATGGTAGAAACCTTAATTAATGAATGTATTTTATGTAGTTAAAATTTGGGACCCATACAATATGTTTTGTTATTATGATTTTGTATGTTTTATGGATTTCTTGAGAGGTAGAGGGAGATAAATGAGATTTTTAATGTTGGGAAATTTAGTGTGAATTCAAGAATGAGAACAAAGATGTTTTTAGGTTTGTTGATTTTTTCAAAATTTGTTTGTGTTTTTAAAAATTGCGTTTATTATATATAATCATGAATAGATAAGATGGAGGAGGATATTCTCAGATGAATACGAATATTCAACAACTATAGGGATAATTGGACTTCACATGAAAATTTACCCTACTTAGATGGAGAAATTTATATGGGATGTAGACCTAGACAACAATACTAAAGTATTACCTCAATTAAGAAATTAACGAGGCAATGAGTAAGAAAACAATTGAGATAAATAAACATTGAATTGTATGTGGTTTAATGAGAGTCTAATCCATGATTTGGACAAAAACTATGAAAGAATCAATATTAATGTATCTTATTAGGGTGGAGGGTTACAACAAGAGGATTTTATTGATTAGCTAAACCATATGGAAAATTTCTTTGAGTGAAAAAAATTCATACGAAAAAATGTTTTTTTACATACGGTAAGTTAGCCGTACATACATTAATTTGGTTAGATAATTTACAACATGAAATATACATGAAAAGAAAGGAAAATATCTAATACTAGAATAAAAAGGTGAAGAAGTTGAAACAAAATATTATTCCTCTAGATTATTCCCATTACGCATTTCAAAGGATTAAAAATGTAAAACAAAAGGATCACAACATTGAAGAGTAGAATGGAATGAATTTTACAAGCCATCATCTAGGTGGAATAGGCAGAGTCTTAATCATAAAAAATTTGATAACAAGATGAATAGCTTCTCGTAACTTCAAATATCACTTCATAATTAATACTTATTTAGAAAAATATTCTCTTTGAGAACCATTATTTTAATGAGTTAAAAAGATGCACATATAAATTATGACTTTCTAGTGTGACAAGATTTCCTATACCCATTATTTCAAAGGGTTGGTTAGTTAAGTGAATCCCTCTTGTGTAATTTTTAATGAAGAAATGACTAAATGAACCATTGCCATTATCACCATAGTTTACTAAAATAACATTTGTATAACAATTTTATAATTTTTATGAGTTTTTGCGGGCCAAATATGACTTAAATAATTACTTTTAGAAGATCGGTAATGCAAGAGCATAACTTATAAAGAGCGTAACTATTTATCTGAAATTAGATCATCTTAAAATTTCACAAGGAGTCATATCTTGAAGAGTAAATTGTTATTACATCTATTATTATTGGAATGTTGTTTCATCATTATTTTGGGAAAAAATCCTTTATTTAGGGATCAAAATATTACTCATAAGATTTTTCTGGAATGTCAATAATATTAAATTGTAATAAGTTTTTATTTTATTCATGGAATAGTTAGAGAATTGCTAGAATACTTAATTTGGCAACGTATTTTGTGTAGGTGTATTTTGGGGTCCATCCAAGGTGTTTTGGTATTATGTTTTTTTATTTGAAGGTTTTCATGATATGTACTAAGAAATAAAAGCTATGTTTAAATGTTAGTAAATTTATATTTTATTTTGTAATGATAAAAAATATGTTTTTAAGTTTCTTTAGTTTTGGAGAATTTGTGTATTTTGGAGGCACTTTCATCTCTTGCTTCTTGATCCACACCAATTGGTATCAATGTGGGATTTGAATCTTGTTAGAATGGTGAAGGTTATACTAGTTTCATTTAACTATTTGATTTATTAATTTTATTTTATATAATAATTGCTTGATGTGATAGAGGAGGATATGCCCAAATGAACAAACACATGGAAGATCTATAAAGATAAGTTGTTTATCTCATAGGCGGATTACCTACATCAAAGAGATATATGCATATGGTAAATAGATATTGATGTTAGTACTAAATAATTACCTCCATTACGAAATGATGGTGGAAATGGAGACGAAACTCAGAAAGATGAAGAACTATTGAAGAAAAGGTCATTTAATGAGAGGTTTATCAAGCATTTGGATTTAAAAATGACAATATAAATTGTAATTTACCTTCTTATAGTGAGGATTACATAAAGAGGATTTGATTGTCCAGGTGAACAACACGGAAAATTTGTTTGAGTGATAAATATTATCATAGGAAAAAAGGGTTAAGTTTGCATGCAATAAGTTTGTTAGACATACATAATATTTTTGGATCATCTACAAAACAAAAGATGAATGAAAGGAAATGAAAATATCTAATAAAAGAATATAAAGGTGAAGAATTTTCAGGAAAATTTTCTTCCTGTACATTATGCCCAAACTTTATTTAGTGATTTCAAAATTTAAAATAGAAGGATCACACCATTTAAAAGTATACAAAAATGAATTTTACAAGCTATTAATCCGAGTGGCAAAAGGAGTGTCTGAATCATAGAAGGACACACAATATATAAACGTGTTATCTTATACGTTAAAGGATGAATTTGATATGGTCCACATCCATATCCTAAATTATTCTTATAAAGAAGCATCAAAAGTAAAATCAAATCACATTAGTAGTAATCTTAGAAGAGGAGTGAAGAGAGGACCATCATCATTTGAAGCAAGAGGATAAGGTATATTTCATCCATAAAAATGGGATTATTTTAATGCAAAAAGGATAAATGAATTTTTCAAAGGATTTGGTAAGTACCAAAGAGGTAGAAGATTCAATGAGGAATATATTATGCTGGAGGACATTATGGGAATATCCCCCAAAAGAATTATACATGTTATGGATGTGGTGAAGAAGTGAATTTTATTTTAGTACCTACACCATCCTACATAGGTGACATGGAAATTAAAATAACAATAAGTAAATATGGTTGAAGCTAAATAATAAGATGAAATTAAGGTTATAACAAACTTTGATGAAAACATCATTATAAGGAAAATTGTGATTTTCCCAAGGTAGGAGAAAGAACGAGATAATGCTAGAGGTGATTCATTAACACGAACACATATCTTTAGTGATTAAGGAAAAATGGGAATTAAGGGTAGTTAATATAAGGTATGAACAATTGTAAATAAACTTAAATATATGTAGCAAATAAAATGGAAGATAACCCATGCAACTAGTCTAGAGAAAGTAAAAACCTTAATATGCAATAGAAGTATGAAAATTACTTAGTTGATTCAATAAAATGACAAGGTTGTGTCATATAGATGACGTAAGAAGAAGGGAATAAGAAAAAACTTTCAGAGGCCCTAAAGAGGACAAATCTAGAATGATTCTCTAGATTACGGTACTTGGATAGGGACCGTGGCACCTATCGGTGCTCTGGTCATTAGAATGGACATGCTGGTCTATGTAAAAGGTGTATAGGTTTTGCATATGGTCAGAAACCCTCATTTTCAATCACATAAAGTTTTCTAAATTATTCCAAATGTCACTTATAATCCAAGAGAGAAAATACCTGTAAAACCCTAAATAAGCATCAATACTTGAAATAGAAAAATGCATATGTAAGGGTTAAAATGACCTTAGTTGCCACAATAAGGTTGTCTTACTAACTAAGCGTTACACCAAATTTTAGACCCAAAGTCTATTTTGAGTGTGTGTGTATGATCATGTCCTAGGTTACTCTTGTACCAGTCACACTTTTTGATGTAACAAGATAACTATGTATAGAAATGTAGTAACTAGTGGATGGAATAAAATGAATACTCCCCTTTTATGCCTGTGTGATGTAGAATAACCAACGTTATCCCTTAATGATGGAGCTAAATGAATTCAATGATCTCTAAATTCTAGATGGATGTAATTCTATGTGGATGATAGTAGTGATATGTGCTTGATCCCACATTATGTCTCATAATTTGTATCTATAAGGTTCTCTTTATTTAAATTCATAATTAACACCAAATAGGCCAAACATAAGTAAAATCAAATGTTGCAATGCCTAGAAGGTTCCCAAAATATAGTGAGAAATTATAAAGATGATTGGGGTGCCCATGGTGGGACGAGGGCACCATAAATCACCCGATCGGTCTAAAAAGCCCAGTCTAGGCTAAAATGATGAAAGATGATGAAAACAGACTGGGAATGTTTATGGTGGAGGCTGAATGACAATAGAAATCAAATAAAAATAGCCAATAGACGTGGGCTAATAAATACTTTCTTCAATCAAGAACCTTATAAATAGTGGTATAAGATTGGGAATAACTATTACCAAAAGTGTGTGATTTATTGACTACATTTTCCCCCACTTTATGTTGGTGAGTGGAAATCTCAGTAACAAAAAGTATATAGAGATGCGTACGTGATATTTCTATAGAGTGATGTAGAAAATGCGTCAAAGGACTAGAAAAAGTGGGGAATGACAAAAGGATTATGGAGTGTGGAAAATAGTTATGAAAATGAAAAAAAAGTGATGAGAGTGAACCTAGGGAAGAAACATGTGTGTTGCTTCTGATATGTGTAGTTTAATTACATGGTTAGTATGGTTTGTGTTGCCGAGAGTATTTTTTTGTCACTATTTTTGTTTTTTTTTCTTCTATTTTACTTGCTTGTTTCTCATATGATTGGACATGTAAGGAGAAAATGATCAAGTAGTCAAAGATATATGTATGTGAAAAAATGCTATGTAAAAGATTTATGTGTGTAAAATAATGTAAATGTAAAATATGCAAATAGAAAATGTAAATGGAACATGTGCATATGATCCATGTTGAGAAGAAGAGTGTAGAAGGATATATTTTATTTTCATGGTTTTTTGGGTTATCTGACACCATAGGGTGAAGAAGTGTAGGGGGAACTCTGTTGTATCCTCCAATCATTTAATTTCTTCTTTGAACTATGTGTGAACAAATCTCTATACATATTGGTTTTTTATACAATCTGACACTGGTCAGAGAAGAAGTATTTGTAAGAATTCCTTTGTATATGATTAACTATTAAATTCTCCTCTAAATGCTAAGGACAACCATGTCCTATAAAATTCATTTTGTATGGGGCTCATAGACTGGTCTTAACCCACTTTCAATATTTAAATGATAATGCCAAGGGAAAAAATAACATTGAATCGAACCGGTGTAAGCGTGTTGTGTAGATTGTAAAACCTAAAATGATTCCTTATCTTTGGGGGGCATGCGAGGTCACTGATATGAGAATGTGGCCCCAAAAGAGGAACAACCACATATAATATGTAAATTTACCTTGTATGGGTTAGGGAATGCACTTGGTAAAAACTAACATATGTACAAATGGGATGGCTAGCCAAAACAAGTATTAGTATGAAAAAACATTCATGTAGAAGATAAGTGTATGGTACGCAAACATTGTAAAAGCTACCAAGTAGTAATGTAAACACGCAAGAAGAAAAGTAAACCACTCCAAGTGGGCCACAAACATGGGACATCAATCATGATGTCATAAGACATAGAAGGCCATCATGGTTGCAAACTACAAAATAGTGTGCACACAAAACATAGGGAAAGACTTGTATATAATATTAAACAAGGTAGACAACGTATTGTTCATTTTAGTAGAATTTAAATAAATATTCTAGAATTTTTATTTTAATTGCAATTGACTAGAAATTTACATCGCAAGGAAATTTATGGAAATAAGTGTAAAATGTCTTCAATAAGTACCCATGAATCTTTAGAAACAATTATAAAACAATTTTGAATTGGTTTTAAGAAAAATTTAGTTGAATATAGGAAAATTTAATTGCTGGAATTAATTATTCAACTTGGAAATCACATCAGCTAGTTTAGGGGTTGGTTAGAATGAAATATTTCCTCAATTTGTGTATAAATGCATATGTAACTTGAACATATATGAAAACTTAGTTTACATAATTAATTTGATGTTATTTGCTCACAAAAATTAAAATTCAATCACTTCCAAGTCGAATTGGCAAAATACACTGTAAAATCAGAATTGGCACCAAAAAGATCTTCTATAAAATAATATTCTGCAAATCTGAAATGTTTAAAGACAAGGTGAGAGGTTTTCATCCCTCACTTTGGTCCTCAATTGAGGTTTTCGTCCCAAATGGAAGATATGAGAATTTATCTCAAAATCTGGAAATTACAAGTCAAGTCAATATGCCAAAATGAATCCCAAAACCCCTATTTATAATGATTTCCCTAGCTTGGTGCCAAAACCCAAAAGACATGTCTTTTCATATGCCTTGGCCGACCCCTTTAATATCATTTTATTTTTATTATGGCTAATCCATACATATATAATTATTGATATAAAAAATACATATAAATGGATGAACATTAATTGTTTCTCTTCTCCTTGACACTTATTTCTTTCTAAGAACGAAGAAGGAATGGGTAGAAAAATTGAACTGGGTATTCTACATTTGAAAAATAGACATGGCAGTCCTCCCTCCCCATAATTTCTTGCCCTTAACCAATCGTAAGCTCTTCATATCTGCTTCCTCTATACCAATTTCTTCATCTTCTTAAGGGGATGATGTATTTCTTGATAATACATATGTTACAAAATTTTGTTTCCCTCTACAATATTTGATTTTGAAATCAAAGTCATTGAGTCTACTTACCCATATTTGTTTCCAATCATTTAATTATTTCTGATGAAGAAACAATTTTAGACTGTTGTGGTCAATTTTGACTATAAACCTCTTGCAAATCAAGTATTGTCTAAATTTAGTCAAGGCATGCATCATGGAAAACATTTGTTTGTCATAGATAAAAAGCTTTTTCTCATAATCATTCAATTTTTTTCTCTCAAAAGGAATGGGGTTATATTTTTGCATTACTACTACTCCTACCACTTCCCCTAAAGCATCACATGAAAGCTCAAAGGGCTGAGAGAAATCTGGGACAATGAGTATTGGGCATGAACACATCTCCTTTCTCAATATTTCAAAGGATTCTTGGGCTTATTCCAAAATACTGAAAGCATATTTTTTTGTGAGAGAATTTAATGGTGCTAAAATTTGAGAAAAATCATTCACAAATTCTCTGTAGTAAGAGAACAAACCAAAAAATTATTTCAAGTGAGATACGTTGGTTAGTGTAGGCCAATCCAAAGTTTATTATATCTTACTTTCATCATTGAGAAATACTTATGCATTGATCACATGTCCCAAGTAAAAAAATTCATGCTTACCAATTCACACTTAGATTTCTTTACATACAACCACTAGTACTCTAAAATACCCACCACTATGACTAGATGTTGTAGATGGTCATCTGATGATTTGCTATAAATCAAGATGTCATCAAAATTTACAAGTACAACCTTCCTTAGTTTCTTACTATAAATACGGTTCATGTAGGACTAAAATGTTGTAGAAGCATTTATCAAACCAAATGCTATGACAAGGAATTCAAAATTCCTGTAGTGACATTTGAATGCAGTTATGTTAAAGTATTCTTCTCTCACATGTATTTGATGGTATCTAGACCTCAATTCCATCTTGGATAATTATATTACTCCATGATTTCATCTATCGATCATCGATCTTGGGAATGGGATAAATGTTCTTAGTGGTCTTCTTATTCAAAGAACCAGTAATCAACACACATTTTGAAAGTACCATATTTATTTTTCACCAATAGTATTGAAGAATCATATGGGCTAGATATAGTCCTAATAAATCCATTATCCAATAGAATCTTGATAGTCTTCTCAATTTCTTCTTTGTATAGTTAGGGGTGGTGGTAAGGGGTTGTTATGACTGGTTTAGAACAGTTCCAACTCAATCACATCCTTAAAAACTCTTTTTGGTGGCAATACATGAGGAATATCATTAAAGGCCTTAGCATTTTTTCAAGTATAGATTATATATCAGCACAAAAAATAGACTGGGAGGAATCATAATCAACTCTTACCAAACAATTTGCTACCCATATAACCTTCCCCTTCTTGAAATTTATCTTCATACTCTTTGTTGTTACCATATACGGTGTACCTCCTTTTATTCCATGCAAGATGACCTTCTTGTCTCCCTCCATTAATTTTATCTCCATACTTTGGTAGTTTTGGGTGAATTCTCCTAAGGAATGAAGCCACTGAACACCCAAAACTAAATGAGATTCACCAATATTGATAACATAAAAATCATCCCTTACTGTATGGTCTCCTAGGGTGAGTGAGACTTATGGTATATTCTTAGTCCAATGAAGAATGAATCCATCTATCACTTTCACGTTGAATCCTTTAAAGTATTCCTCCTTTAACTTCAGCTTCTACACCAAATTATCATCGATGAAGTTATGGGTGGCTCGCTACCTATGAGAACAACTATTTTCTATCCTTGTAGATTTCATTTTACCCGAAATGGGTAATATCTCAGTGCTCTAAAAAGTGTAGCAAGGGTTCCTTCTAATTCTTCCTTCTTTTCTTCTTTTATTTCTTCTTTCCTATCATCAATGTTATCATCTTCAGAATCAAAAACTACTTCAATGTAGTGAACTTTACCTTTCCCCAAGCAATGGTGTCCTGGGGTCCATGGGTCTTTGCATGAGAAACAAATATTCTTCCTTCTTAGCTCATTCTTTGACTCCTTCTCAAGGTTGGTTTTGTGCAGATCCTAGTGCACCATAAGTAAGAGTTTTTTTGGTTGTTCCATTTTTTTCTCTTAGGTTTCTTAGAGGCTCTTTCCGTCTCCCTCCAAGATTGGGAAAACTATTGATTTTTGTTGTTTTTGGAGCAACTCATTCCAAATTTAATTCCTTCTTGATTTCTTCCTTTAATGAAAAAGTATCAAAGTCACATAATAATCATCTTAAGGGTTACATTAGTCCTTCAACAAAAATCAAAATTAGTCTTCTTTTAGAAACATCTTGATCATCACTGAAAATATCCGAAAATCAGCTACATAATCTTCAATTGTGCCTTCTTGTTGAAGTTTAGAAAATTCATGAAATTTAAATTCTAGATCCACATGATCGAATATATCTATGAGTCTATGGAAAATCACATTATAGGTGTGTATCTCCATTATCTGTGGAACCACCATTTGTGATAAATTCCTTCCAAGTGAAGAGTTGCAAATTTTATGCTTAATCCTCAAGATAAAGTAGAGGATTTTTTGACATTGCTTATTTCACTTGAACTTCATCCTTCATTATGAAATTTTGGTTTTGCAATATTCTAGAGAGAAAGTACTAAAAATCCCAATGTATAAACGAGATTTTCTTGCTCGGTAATTAATTAGTCCACTTTTGCTTCTATTGAATCCATATTTTCTTCTTTAGTGGCTTTTTATTTGTTTCCTTCCTTATAATATGGTAATAAATGTATTCCTTATTTCAACTTTCCATAAATGATCAAGAATTAATTTGATAAATCTCTAATACCACTGTAATGTCCCTTTTTAGGGAAGTTAAAAAAATATTCATGAATTCTAATTTTAATTGGCAGTAGACTAGAAATTTATTATATAGCAAAAGTAAATTTAGGGAAATAAGTACAAAATATCTTCACTAAGTATCTGGAAACCCTTACAAATAATTATCAAACACTTTTTCTTTTTTTTCAAGAAAAAACAAATGGAATTTAGGAAAAGTTGAACTATTAAATTAATTATCAAGTCTAGAAATAGCAAGACTAGTTTAGTGCTTGATTAGCATGAAATATTTCCTTGATTTGAGTCCAAATCCATAATTTAACTTGAAAATGTATGAGAATTGGCTTACTCAATTAACTTGATGTTAGTTTCTCACAAAAATTAAAAATTCAATCACTTCCAAGTTAAATTGGAAATATACACTATAAAATAAGAATTGATACCAAAACAATCTTCTATAAAATAATATTTTCAAATCTGAAATGTTTAAAGACAAATCTATTAGGTTTTCATCCTTCACTTTGGTCCTCAATTGGGTTTCTATTCCCAAATGGAAGATATGAGAATTTGTCTCAAAACCTGGAAATTACAAGTCAAGTCAATATGCCAAAAATGAATCCCAAAACCCTTATTTATAAGGATTTCTCTAGCTTGGTGCAAAAACCAAAAAGACATGTTTGTTAATATGCCTTTCCGACCCCTTTAATATCATTTTATTTTATTATGTCTTACCCATACTTATATAAAAATACATCGAAATGGATGAACATTAATTATTTCTCTTCTCCTTTCCTCTTCTTTCTTTCTAACCACGAAGAAGGAATGGCTAGAAAATTTGAATTTGGTCTTCTACATTGGAAAAATCAAATATGACACACAAGTATGAACAAATAGTGTAGTGAACAAGGGTAGAAGAAAATATCCCTACAAAACAATTGTTACACATGGAACACACTGTTAGCATGTTAGAAAGATAACTAATATGAAAAAAAGTTTGTATAAGAAAGTAATGGATAGTGTTATGTATAAAGTGAAATAATAGCACCTATAAAATAAAAATATGGATGCCCCCGACTACAAGTGTAGTAAGGGTAGAAGGTTTGAATCCATGTTGCATGCAAGATATATGTATATGTGATCACAAATAAGAAACAACATGAATATGCATGCATGGATGATATAGATAGATGAAATATAGGTAATATATCTAACATGTGTTAGAAGAGAACATGGACAAGAAAAAGTAAAAAAATTATAATAGAAACCATGATAAGTAGTATGTTATGGATGGGTGGAATTGAATACAATATGGAATGATAGGATTTTTGTGCCCCCTAGTGGATGGAAGTTTATGCATTAAGGTTCATTTATTTTTCCCCCTGAAGTCGAGAATGAATTGTAAAAAGGAGTGTGTCATCGAAAAATGGTCAAATTGTGTGCATTGTGTCTAACACACTATGATGAATGTGTATACATGGTGATGAAATAAGACTTATTGATGATGTGTGTGCGAACCCAGTAGTTGAATTTTTATGATGAGAAAATACATGTAGGAGTAATGATAAAGATGAAAGGATAAATTGGTGATGTAACCTAAGGTGTATACCGATACAAGATGATAGAGTTGGTGACCATTTAGCCCAAAGCGTACATTACTATAAGATGAATTGTAGGTAGTGGTGATGTAGCCTAAACCATAAATAACTATGAGATGATAGAATGGGTGACCATTTAGCCTAAAGTGTATCTCACTAACTTAGTAATGTCAGATGATCAAATTTAGAATGATAAACGCATGGAAAATGTAAGGTCCATTAGATTCGTAAACTATTGGAAATTAAGTATGGACCGAGGAACTAATGTGAATCATAGGGTGGTGATGGAAATGCATAAAAGACAATGTAGTGTATGTAATAAGAAAAATGCAATGATATATGTGTATAATGTGTACAATGTAATGTCGTATGTGATATTATATAATGCTAGAATCATATGTTATGAAAACTATATTAGTTTTAAAATATGTGTGGTATGGAGATGCGTAGTGTAGATGGAGTGTAGAATGTATAATATAAGATGAGATGTAGTGTAAAGACACAATGTGTATGATATAATGTAATTAAAGTAGGTAACCTCATAGTATGATGTGTCTCGTATATATGATGAATAGTATTATGAGTAATATGTAAAATTAGACGATAGAAGTATGATATATGCATAATGATTACTAATATAATGTTTTATAAGGATGTGTGATTTGTGAGGAAAAGTAATATGTAATGCCTATAGTGCGGTTTATAGGATTCATGTGTAGTAATATCCCAATGGTCAAGTGTGAACTAATGTACAAGAGTGTCTTATCATGTAGCGATGACACTATAACGTGTTATGAATATGCCTATGTGAAGAGATTGATGTATGTGAATGTAAGGATGATAGATGCGTAAATTATAACAGCGTGTTATAGTATTATGTAAGGATGTAAATGACTAGTAATGTAAAGATGAGAAATATTCCAATGATTACATGCTAATAAGAGAGGATGAGGTGAATACTATGCCCCCAAAGTGGGAATGATTAAAGAAGATATCACGTGATGTCATATAGAATATAATTTCTTTAGGGATTATAGTCAAATGGATAGGCATTAGTAACTTGATAGGAAATAATATCTAGTTGGTCCCTGTAATGAGCCATTGAGGCGTAAGTTATACATTCCCATAGCATAATCCTCGTCGGTGAATGGTAGAAGTGGAAAACCATGTGCATATCAAAGATTCATATTTTGTGCATAATTGAGAAAGGAGCTATTGAAAATGAATATACATCCAAATTAAGAGCCTTAATATAATCAAGCCATGATTTTCCTAATGAAAGTGGTGAAAAGTAGGGTGCATGTGATAAATAGATAATAAAATGGAAGACACACAAACCATAAACATTTGTAATGGTGTTAAATCCATAATAGATATGAAGATCATGTAGAGGAGGATAAAGGTCCTCAAAAGTAAAACCTAGCCAAAATAAACCATCAAGTTTAGAGACAGTGTCATCACAAGTAGGATGAAGTGGAATATGGTCCCAAAATGAATCAATCACGAAGAGGGTGCAAGTAAATTATTAGCGTTCTAATGTAGGTGGTACATGTGAAGGTGTAGGTGATAGAGCAACATCCATAGACTGGACATGCTCTTAATATGGGATCATAATATTAGTAATAACGGGTTGGATAGAAGAAACAATATCTATTACACAAATGGTAGAGTCTAGTGGTTGCAAGTGAGGTAGTTCCTCCCTATCTTTGGGCTACTTCGTAATAATATCTATGAGTGGAATGGGAAGAATAGTATTAGAAGTGTTATCACAATATTTAAATGGATCATAGAATAAAAAATGGTATACTCAATATTGTGATGTAAACATTTTTTACTTAATGGCGTACAATAGAGGAAACAACTTACATGTCACGAATGAATGACCTACCAAGGAGATAGTTTTAGGAGTCGGAAATCAACAATAAAAAGGACAGTTTGGATGATCTTTGGACAAATATTTATAGGTAATGTAATGTGATCAAGACATCGACACACATAACCATCATAAAAATGTAGTGAAATACTAGATTGAATACACCATGAGTGAAAAGCCCTAAAACCTCAAGGAATGACATGGGAAATAAATTAAGTTCGGATAGATTTTAGATTAGAGGGTGCATAATAAAAAAATTATGAATGTGAGATATGATATGTAGGTGTGGGTCATTATCGGAAGGATGAGCATCAAGCGGGAGGATTATACTTGAATACTATGTGTGAAAAGAATGCATTGACAAAGGTTTGATAAAATGAGTCTTGATACATGTCGGCATGAATGTGAGTGGTAGAAAGAAGATGATGGAATCTATGTAATAAATCGGGATATGTAAAAAAAAATCATTGATTGAGATACTTAATATTACCAAACCTAAAGATGACAAGTAATGAATGAAGAACATAGGATCATGAATGTTAGAGTAAGGTTCACAAAAATGTATAACTAAAAATGAGAATCAAGTGTAGTTATTATAAGCTTGAAACAACTTTAAATAATAATAAATAGATGTAGAAAATAAGATGAAAGATGACCCAAACAAGTAATCAAGTTAACATAGAAACCCTAATATGCAAAATAAGTACGAATATGACTTAGCTAATTCAATGAACTGATGACGGGGTTATTTTATAGAGATGATTGGAGAAGAAAGGAACAAGAATGACTATATAGAGGCCCTAAAGAGGACAGATCTAGAATGATTATCTAGATTGAGGTTTCTGTAAGGGACTAGGGTGCCTAAGGGTCCTTTGTTATATAGAATCAACACCTTGGTCTATCTGAAATATGTGAAAATTGATTTTATAGGTTAGGCATATGGTTTGAAAAACTAATTATCTCATCGCATCAAGATCATTTCACTATTCGAATGTTGTTGATAATCCAAGAGAGAGAAAAGGGTTGGAAAACCGAACAAGAATCCATTCCTAAAAAATAAAAATTCATATGAAAAGGTTGGCACGACATTAGCTGCAACAATGGTATACTTACTAATTGTTATCTCTCGAAAGTGCACCCCACAGAGAGATGACAGTAGGTGTTCTAAGTCTGCAAAGATATCTCTCTCTCTCGTAGATACAATGGAGACACCTCAGTTCTATGGGTACACCTATTTTGAGGTGAACCTCCGGGGTTAAAAGGTCGGTTCCTTATTGGTGTTCACTAGATTTATTTCTGGGAGTTTTAGTGTTAGGAGGTGACTGAAAATGAAATAATTGCTAAAGGTGATACACCAAATTTGAATAAAGAACTTGACTTGAGTGGAATACACAACTGACTTGTGAAGAATTCTTTGTGTGCATGAAACAATTTTTACTTTCTACAGAATGTAAGGGAAAAAACACTTAATTTGTACTGAGGGAGAATCAAAATACAGCACTGGTAAGCTAACATGCACAATAAATTTTAGCAGAAAATAGTAGATCTGTAGCAGGGTAAAGTGACTAATCAGGGAATATTGATTCACAAGATTAATACTGGTATACACAAGTCTGCAAAATAACTTAGAAAGACAAAAGTAATTCAACACTCAGAGGGTAAAACTAGTAGAAATTGATTCAAGTACTCATATCAAAAGTTCTTTGGGAAAAATATCGAAAAATTCCGCCTCCCTTTGTGCTTTGCAAGAGCACACAATATATAGCAAAAGTTCATCCCCTTCCTAAAAATAGACTAAAGGCTGTACTCGTCCATGTGTCCTAATTTTATCCCTTAAATAAAGGAATAAAATAATACAAACTAGAGCATGTAATAAAAATAGGCATTATCAGCCTTAGATACAATACAGTCAAACTAAAGTTGACTATTCTATTTTTAAGAAAGAAAGGTGAATAATTTGCTAAAATTACAAATTGCTTGCTAGGAAAGTCTTCTTTCTTTGCACATGTAAATTCATCATCTTCTTGTTCTATCTTGTTGTGAAGGCATGCAAAATATCATCTCTTATGTGTAGGCAAAAGGATGCAACCTTTAGCAATATTTGCATAATAAAATTGAAGTGGGGCCACCTCCAATGTATACATGCTCTAATTTCCTCCACTTTTTTGGATGGTCACATGAGTGACACTTCACAAATTTTGGTTTAAAAACACCCCATGTGGGGACCACCTTGGTTTGTTTTGAAATTTTAGATGCTGCCACCTTTGTGGACTTAGGCATTAGCTTGTGTATTTGATTAAAGGGGACCACCCTTTGGCTAGCCTATAATGTATATTATTCGCCACACTTGGTCATTGGCATGCATAGTTTATAATTCACCTTTTCGGTGATCATGGCACATAATGTGTTTTGATTTTTTGCATTGGCATTATAGTTTTGGAATTTTGAAAAGTTCCCCTGTAATGATTAATTGAGGGTCCACATGGTGGCCCCCTTTCATGATGACTCGACCCTTGCGGTCTTAGGTGGTGGTAACCCTAACCATTGGTAGTTTGGCTTGGATTTTGTGAGTGCTAAAGGCCCTTGATCTTTGTCCTTGGTTTCTCTGCCACCGTTGATCTTCTAACCATGAGTTAGGGTTCTGGCTTGAGCATTTATTCGGTTAGTGAAGTTAACCTGGGCTTATCACTTGAAAACCGTGTTCATTGATCACCATTTGATCCTCCACTTGGCATTTGGTGAATGAGTGATCCTCTAACCATGAGTTAGGGTTTTGAAACCCTAGTTCGATGGAAGGTTTATACACTTGGGCTTGCACGTCACATTGTTTTTTTTTCGTTTTCATTTTGGTTTTTCATTTTGAATGGCATGGAGATTTGGAGATCTTCGATCCTGTAAATTTGTTATTCAGTGTTTGAGGCCATGGTTGCTTGTGCGTGCCTTCATTTTTCACAAACCCGAAGGTATTTCTTTTGTTTTTGATCTTGCAGCTCAACCTTTTCCTCTTTGTATATGATCTGAAGATCATTTGGATCTATTTCTATACTTTTTATCTTCTTCATGGAATGATGAATCTCTACTTCTTCTCGGTTTTCTATCGGTTTTTTGTGATGTTGATAGTTTTCGAGCTTGACACAAGCCTACAGAGGGAAATGCAGCCATCATTTTTCTTGTTTGCTCGTTTCATTTTTCTTCACCTTGGTAAGTTCTGTTACCCTTTTCTGATAACTACTTTCAAACTCGGGTTTAACTTTTGTAACTCTGAAACATGGAAAAATCAAGTGAAATATTCAAAAATATTTTGTGGGTTCATTCTTTTCCTTCTGATGCAGTCCTTTGAGCTCTGACTCGTCATTCGAAATTCGTTAAAGCTCCTTTCTGTGCATTTTTATTAACTATTTGTAAACTTGTCTTAGTACTTGGAAGTGTTGACTATTTTGTTTTTCATTTTGATACACGAGCTCTATTTCGTTTCATCTTCCTGTGATAGATGCATATTTGTAATTTATGAACCCTTCCTTCATTCTGTAGAGGAAAAATGATTTGTTTTTGAGTAGTTTCTTCCCTGTAGATACATGCTTGACTTGTTGAACTCATTTTTGAAGATGTAGTGAGAGAACTTCACTTCTTAGCATTGTTTTTGATGATACTTCTTTGCAGACCTGTAATGGTATTTGGAAATGTTTATTGGATATTGCTGAGCTATAACTGTAGATGAATACTTAGCGTTAGTAGTTCACTTCTCTTGTGATTCATTTCCTTTTCTGTAATGATAGAACTCCATTTTCATGTAGACTTGGAATGGATCTTGTACCTTCTACTTGTAGTAGTTGTTAGTTGAAGAGTTTCTGGAAAGCATAGTGTTAGAAGCTTAATTGTTTATGATCTTCCATTACACCTGTAGCTTTGACATTTCCATTCAGAAAGATTTTATAGAATCTATAAGGCTGCTCCTTTAATGTAAACATGATAGCATTGCATTCTGTATAATGGAATAGATGTTCATTTTCTAGAAAATGAAGAAAATACTTAATTTCCTTTTCGAAGTTATAGTAGTAATCATATTTTAATTTTGCATTAAAATAGCATTTCTGTTTTTCTGGGAAAGTCCATTTTGCAAGGGGAAACTCTAGAAATTTTTTTCCAGAATCCTTCTCTCTCCAGATTCTTATGATTTGACCATTTCTAAAAGGATATGAACATCTCTCTTGCTTGTCTGATCACTTGAATGAAGTTGTCCATGTTGGCTTTACTTGATTCATTGTAACTTCTATATGTTTCATTTGATCATGATATCAACTTAGAAGTGATGAAACATGTAATTTTCTTGACTATTTTTATTCCTTTTGAAGATCAGATATTTTAGAAAGTAATGTAGTAGCTAAAAAGACATGTATTTCAATTTTTTTTAAAATCAAAAGTCAATTTTACAAGGGGAGACTCTAGCAAAATTTTCCAAAATCCTATTTTCTCTCTCCCTTTTTGATTTCTAATCCTGATTTGTAAAATATGTCTTTCTTGACCCATTCTAATGCTTGATGCTTCCTACAAATCATCTGAAAATGATATTTTATCCTCATTCAGTAATTGCTTCCTTCTTAACCAGTTAGACTGATTTTCATTCTATGTTGCAACCTATTCCTGCAAAATTCAGAAATAAATTAGAAATAAATAGGCTTTTTGGCCTCTCTTGTATCCATGTGGTTTATTTCTTCTTGTTTCCTTCTTCTACAAGTTATTTTCCAACTTCCTTCATGTGTTATTCTTCACATCTGTTTCTTTTCCAACTACTTCAGATTCTGCCCTTTCTAACCCAATCCTTAGCTTCTTTGATTTTCTCTTGCCACTCATTTACTTTATGAACTCTGCCTCTTCCTTATTGCCAGCTCATCTGTATTTCTTTATTTTCCTATGCCATGTGTTTCTGTACCTCTTTCTTTTAAGTACCATTAGATACATTGAACTTAGAATATGTATTTGCTTTAGAACATGAGTATTGGAATAACATTGTACCCTGAGCTCAATTTGATAGATGCTTCTCTTGTCTTGCAGGTGTTAAGAAATGGAGATGGAAAAAGAGGAGTGGAGATAGAGGAGACAGAGTAAAAGGAAATGATGGGTTCCTTTTTACTCCTATACTCTTGTTCTTTAGCACATGTGGTATTCTCATTTCCATGTATATGATAAGTCACTTAGTCATATCTCGCGGCTTGTATGGGAAAGTTTGTGATCTCATATGAATAAAGCATTAAATTGAAATAATGAGTTGATTATTTCTTTCTACATTCTATTTTCCTTTGATTGTATAATGATGTAGGCAACTCAATATCTCAATAAAATGAATTAACATAAGGGATAACTTGAAGTGAATACATGTAACTCCAGTGGATAATCATTGAATGAAATGTGTCTCTTTGTAAGCTGTGTGATTATCTTAGCTTCCATTCTTCATTTTGACTCCTTTCTGCTATCTCCATTTGGACATTATTGTCACTGTTTGTTGTCAATATTTTCTTGATGGAAGTAGTAGGAAAGGAGTCAATTGTAATCTTTATGGCAGCATAGGTAAATGCAAACTTATAAATCATAACAACTTTAATGAACATAGAGCAATAAAACTGAGAGGCTTCAAGATAATAACTGTGAATCTAATTGTCGAAAACTACCACTATGTTTGTTGTTCCAAAACTATACACCTTACATATTCTACAATCCAGTGTCTTCATCGGGATAACACAGATGTCCTTTGGGGCTTGTGTTCTCTTACTAAGGATATTCATGAGATTGCAGACTATGTGAGTTGTTACGTTTTGTAACAACACACATAGCTACAGATTTCACTTAATCTCTTTCACAAATCAGCAATAACAAAATAATCTGACGTAAATCCCTTAGCTTAGGTATACTTCACCAAAGTTGTCCATTGTAACGAAGTTTCGAGTTGCCCATTTTTGCACAAGTGCAAAAATTGTCAACATTTCTGGCGATCCTGTGGGGAAAGCTACTGCTAGCTTGTAGACTAGTGCCTTACTCTTGTCCATTGGGTATGGAGTCCAAATCTGTAACCAAAATCTACCTTTTCCGAAAGGTCCAACCCTTTCAAAACAACTAAAGCTAGGAAAAGATATGGCAAACAGACCATGTGCATGAATGCACTTATTGAAAATAAAGAACGATGCAATGTGTAGAACTACACTTATTGAAAGGAAATCCTACTCTAACCAATCACTGTAAGATTTTCAATAACAATGTTTGAGAAACATACCATTCACAGGAATGGGAAGTTCCTCTCCATTCAGCTTGGAAAGCTGAAAAGCATTGTGTTCTTTGCAAGTTGATATCATATAAGGACCACTCCAGAGTGTATCAAACTTTGAGTGTCTTCCTGGCTTAGCACGATCAACATCCCATTTCAACACAATATCTCCTTCATTGAAGATTCTGAATTTGGATTTCTTATCAAAATTCTTCTTCATCTGATTCTGATTCTTCTCCATGTTTGAATGAGCTTGATCTCTTAGTTCTTGTAATTCCATCAATTCTACATAACGGACCTGCAATGGTTCATTCTCAAGTAATTCTATTTGATGCAGCAAATCCAATGCAGGTAACTCAACTGAAATTGGCATCCTCACTTCTTTCCCATACACAAGCTTGTATGGTGAATTTCCAACTGATCTCTTAGGGGTCACCCTATCAGCCCAAAGTGTTGAATTCAACATTAGATGCCAAGCTCTTTGATTATCTTTGAGTGTTCTTCTGATGATTCTCAACAGATTCTTGTTAGTGCTTTCAGCTAATCCATTACCTTGTGGGTAATAATTAGATGAAGAGCTCAAGTAGATTCCATGGCTAATAGCCCAATCTGTTACCTTAGCACCGAGAAACGCTAAAGCATTATCTGATATGATAGTTGCTGGAACACCAAATCTACAGACTATCCCTTCATAGAAGGCTAGTATTGAAGCTTCATTAGCATCCTTCAAGGCTACTGCTTCAGTCCATCTTGTAAAGTAATCTATAGCAGTTAGAATCCATTTATGTCCTTGTGAAGAAGGTGGGTTAATCATTCCGATAAAGTCAAGACCCCACTGCATAAAGGGCTGATCAGCTGAAATAGGCTGCAAAGGCAGCAAAGCTAAACGTTCTTTTCCAACAAAGAAAGCACACTTCTTGCACTTCCTGATCCATTTAAAACAGTCCTTAAATATGCTAGGCCAATAGTAACCTACTTTCATGATTTTCAAAGTTGTAGTTCGTGCTGAGAAGTGACCTCCTATAGGTCCTTCATGGAATTCTGATAATATCTTCTGAATTTTGTCATAATCGACACATCGTAGCAAGATTCCATTTATATCTCTTTTAAACAATACACCATCCACAAAAAGATAAGGAATAGCTTGTAATCTGAAATATCTTTGTTTATTCTTATCCATACCTTCCGGATAGGTGTCATGTTGTAGATAGTTAACCAAATCAGTCATCCATCTCGATTCCTGAATTTCTTGAGGAAGTTTAGGTTGCTGATTTCCTAGTTGCAACATAACATTTGATTGTTGATACATGGTTTCAGCATGTTGTTCTGAATCTTTAGGTTTTGCCTGTTGTTTTTCCATATCAGCAATTAAATGCTCACATAAACCTTTACCTCAAACTATCTTTGCAACTTGGATATCAACATCATATTCCATAACCTTCGTTATCCAACCTACTCTTTTCTCATTCAACTCTTTGTTCAACAAGAAAGCTTTCACATTTGGATGAGAAACAAGAACATGTACTTAAAATTATTTAGTCCTCTGACTACGGAAAGTACTTGTTTTTCAAGGAATGTGTACCTTGTTTCGTAATCGTGCAAGCTCTATCCAAAGAAAGCAATTGGTTGTTCGATATTCTCATCATTGACCTGAGTTAGAATAGTTGAGATTGTTTCAGCTCCTACAAGTGCATACATTGTAAAATCTTTGTCAAAATTTGGATTTGCAAGAGTAGGAGCCTGAGAAATAGCTATTTTAATAGCCTCGAAACCTTCTCTCCCTTCACTGGTCCAAGAGAATGTTTTCTCTTTCCTTAGCATGGTTGTCAATGGCTTAACCAATGCTATAAAATCTAGGACAAATCTTCTGACAAAGTTGATTTTTCCCAGAAAGCTCTGTAATGCCTTCTTGTGATGAGGTAATGATAGCTGTGATATGGCTTCAATTCTGAAAGGATCAATTGCTAAACCCTGTTTGGAAACAATATGGCCAAGTAGCTTACCTTCATGTACTGAAAAGATAGACTTTTTGGGATTCAAAGATATTCCAAACTGCCTGCAGATCTGAAAAGTCTGTCTCAAATGCATTAGATGTTCATCAGAATCTTTTGAGAATACAGTGACATCATCTAAATAAACAAGTATGCATTTATTTAGTAGGCTACGAAAAGCCATGTCCATTGCACGTTGAAACGTTGCACTAGCATTTGAAAGACCAAAAGGCATTCTTTTATAAGTGTAAGTACCCCACTTGGTGGTAAAAGCTATTTTATATCTATCCTCTCCTTAGACTAAAATCTGATTATATCCACTATAACCATCTAGAAGGGATAGTCTATCTGATCCTGAAACTGTTCTCAAAATATGATCCATGTTTGGTAATGGATAATGATCTTTTAATGATGCTTTATTAAGATCTCTGAAATCCACACATAATCTGATTTCTCCATTCTTTTTCCTAACTGGAACAAGATTTTCTACCCAACTTGAATGCTTAACCGGGAAAATAATTCCTGATTCAATCAATTTTGATAATTCTTTCCTCATAAGAGGTTCTATTCTGGGATTTATAGGCCTTTGTTTCTACCTAACTGGTTTAGAATTTGGCTGTAATTCAATCATATGTTGTGCTAGACTGGGGTCAAACCCTTTCAAGTCTTGGTATCTCCAAGTGAAAACATCTTTAAATTCAGTGCAAAGCTTAATAAAAGACTGTTTTTCAGATAAGGAACATACCTTTCCAAGAAATAAGTTCTTTCCTTCATCATCTGAAACCTCTTCATAATTATCAGCATGAGTAGACATCTTAGCTTTGTCCTTTCTTAACTGGTCATCAGTGCTAAAGATGTCTTCCAATGTGACAAGTCCTCGAGGAAACTTGTTTGTCTTTAACTGAACAATTTGGTCACCATATAGATGTTGTAATTTATCCTGATTTACTACAGAAAATTCAGCTTCTTGCTACAAAACCTACAGATTTGATCATCACTCTCAAACACCTACCAATTAGATTCATTATCAGGTATAGAAGGTCTGACAATCAACTTAACATGAGGCTGAACTTTGTTGCTTTCTATTTGTTCCAGCACTTCGAAACTAGCACCAACTACCAGTCTATCAACATGTTTATTTTCGGCTCTAGGAATAGACTGAATATTAATGGCATCAAAATATTCCATTAAGTCTGAAACTCTATGCCTGTAAGACTTCATTAATGGATTCTTACATACATTGAAGTTTTTTACTTGATTTATTACTAACTCAGAATCGCCAAAGACTTGTAACGTGTTGATTCCTCTTTTTCTGGCCCAAAGTAAGCCATGAATTAATGCTTCGTACTCAGCTACATTACAAGTGCATGAAAATTGAAGACTCAGAGCTGTAAAATACCTTTCGTTTGTTGGGGAAGTGAGCATCAGACCTACTCCCTGTCCTTTCTTATTCTTAGCTCCATCAAAATGAAGCTTCCAAATCCCTTCTATTTTATTTTCTGTTTTGGACAGCAAGGGAACTGCTGCACTTTCTTCGTGCATGTAATAAACACCGAAAATATGTTCTTCAACTATTTTCTCATCCATGAACATGTTAGAAACACCTTCTAGTGCTGAAATCTGAGCTACATCATCAAAATCAGATTGATCTAAAGCTGAATAATTCGCTACTACATTTGGTGAATGAGGCTCAATATGAAATCTAGCCAATGGCTCAGAATTTATGGTAACCTTAGTGCCATAACGTGTAGTGAAAAATAAGAAAGACCAATCAGAAGAGAGGTAGCCTCCTATTTTTGTTGTAAAGTCTCTAGATAGGCACAAAGCAAAATATGGAGGTAAATCCACAACAGTAACATCTTGTAAAATGGAAACATTTGGGCAAGCATGTAACGTTACCTCCAAATTTCTGATTACTCCAACTATATTGGTTGCAGTCCCATCAAGTCTGTAAAACACTCCTTTCTATAGGTTCATATTGCAGGCCTAATTTTTCAGCAATTGACTTAGGCATGACTGTACTACTTGCACCGCTATCCACCATATAGTTATGAACTAAATTTTCTCCAATAATCAGAGATAGGTAAAAGGGTGGTGGCTTCTTTATGTCATGAGAATTTAGAACCTTCGAACCATCCATCTAACATCCTTTACGTGATCTTGATCAAGTGTTCCAAGGACCATATCTGTATTTTGGACTTCCTTTACTGTTGTTTTTGAAGAAATTTGTAGTTTAGCTAGTTCATGAGAGAGTAAATCTTATTGTCCTAGAATGCTTAAGGCATCCCACATCGAGATGTTAACATTTTGCTTCTTCATCACATCAACAATATTAAAAGAAGCAACAGTCTTAGAGATAGACTCGACCGTTTTAGCATAAGCTTTAGCAAAAATTGATTCTACTTCGGCAGCCTTGGATATCTGAGGGATAAACAATCTTCTTGGATCAGGCTGAAGTTGTTTTTGTTGCTCTTTACTAGCTATAACACTTGTTGTTTTCTGAGGGACAATAGGACTGTTGGCTAGTTTTGAGACTGTAGATGTTGATATATCAGTAATAGTGGGTAGCATAGGTCTATTTTGTTGTTTTTTATTTTTGGTAGCTTTCTCTTGAGCTCTAGTGGTAACAACAATGAAATCCTCCTCATTAAAGCTGACCAAATTCTGTTTAGGTGTTTTCTGAACATGACTTTCTTACTGCCCACCCTCCATTTGAGGTATGAACAATGCTTCAGATTGAGGTTGTGCAATAAGATTCAGGTTCAAGAATGCATTTGGGTAATTTGCAGTTTGATGAGGTTGATTACAAGGTTGGCACCACTCTTCTGTAGCCATATTAACTGGAACCAAAGCGTTAGATGCACTAGGAACATTAGAATCAAACTGCCTTTGTTGATAAGGTTGCTGTAATTTTGATTCTGTTGGTAAGGCTGCCTATTCTCATTGGTTTTGCTGATAAGGAGCTTGATATGGCCTATTAGGCAATGTAAGCTTATTTTCAATTGATGTCAGCTTATTTCCCATGGTTTGCAAGGCTTTAAACATATCTGGGGATGGGGCTGCAACAGTAGGCTCTACGATTGTAATAGGCTGTGGGATAGGAGCTAAATCTGCCAAAAATGGCATTGTAGGCCTTGGTGCTAATTTTCTAGCCTGAATAAGGTTGTTTTCAGCTTTTATAGCAGTGTCATAGGCCCCTGGAAGAGTAAAATCTCCCATGGATTGAATCATAGTTGCAATATCACTATTCAATGCTCTGAGGTAATAAAGGAAAGTGTGATCAGCTTGAGGCTTAACACTTGCTGGGATTCTTTCCCAAGTTCTAGAAAAACAAATGTTGAAACTAGACAAATATTCATGAGGGGCTCTCTTGATAGTAGATAGCTATTCTATCAGGGACAAATGATCTGAATTGTCTTGGAACTGTTCCAGCAATTTCTCTCCTAATTCATCCCAAGTTCTTATGCTTCCAATCTCTAGGTTCCTATACCATTGCAAGGCTTGTCCTTTAAAAGATGCAGCTAAAAGTCTTAAAGCTACGTCTTCATGAGTAATATTGTGGACTGCACATATGGCTGCAACATCTTTGATGTGTTCAGTTGGTGTAACTTGATTTTCACCGGTAAATGATGGCAGACTTTTCAGAGCAGCATTAGGAATGTCATGATACACTGTAATTACTAATGGGCTGCCATTAGTAAAGGCTGCAAAATTTTTGGGTGGTTGAATAGCCATTGGAAAAACTGGGATATTGATTGAAAAATTTATTCGTGGTGAAGGAATATCAGGAGGGTTTTCAAAACCAGGTCTGTTATAAGGAAAAGTATTACCAACCCTTCTTCTTCTAGCAGATTTCAAAGGTAAAGAAACAAACTCAGGAGGAATACCTCTTACCGATGATCTTGTAGTCACTTTAGGCATGGAACATGCTACAATACTGGTCTAAAATCAGCTTTACGGAGTCACCAAAAGATCATAGAATCTTTAGAATTAATTTTTGTAGCTTTTCTCCCAAAAGTAACTTTTATTTGCTGTAAATTTGCTTTTGATCTACTCTAGAATCTGAAATTTGCATGCAGATCTGATTCGTGGTCCCACCGGGCGTGCCAAAAACTGTTATCTCTCAAAAGTGCACCCGACAGAGAGATGGCAGCAGGTGTTCTAAGTCTGCAAAATATCTCTATCTCTCTCTCGTAGATACAATGGGGACACCTCAGGTCTATGGGTATACCTATTTTGAGGTGAACCTCTAGGGTTAAAAGGTTGGTTCCTTATTGGTGTTCACTAGACTACTTTCTGGGAGTTTTAGGGTTAGGAGGTGACTAAAAATGAAATAATTGCTAAGGTGATACACCAAATTTGAATAAAGAACTTGACTTGAGTGGAATACACAACTGACTTGTGAAGAATTCTTTGTGTGCACGAACCAATTTGTACTTTCTGTAGAATGTAAGGGAAAAAACACTTAATTTGTACTGAGGGAGAATCACAACAACACTGGTAAGCTAACATGCACAATAAAATTTAGTAGAAAATAGTAGATCTACAACAGGGTAAAGTGACTAATCAGGGAATATTGATTCACAAGATTAATACTGACATACACAAGACTGCAGAATAACTTGGAAAGGCAAAAGTAATTCAACACTCAGAGGGTAAAACTGGCAGAAATTGCTTCAGTACTCATATCAAAAGTTCTTCTAGGAAAAATCTCTGAAAAATTCCCCCTCCCTTTGTGCTTTGCAAGAGCACACAATATATAGAAAAAGTTCACCCCCTTCCTAAAAATAGACTAAAGGTGTACTCGCCCATGTGTCCTAATTTTATCCCTTAAATAAAGGAATAAAATAATACAAACTAGAGCATGTAATAAAATAGGCATTATCAGCCTTAGATACAATATAGTCAAACTGAAGTTGACTGTTCTATTTTTAAGAAAGAAAGGTGAATAATTTGCTAAAATTACAAATTGCTTGCTAGGCAAGTCTTCTTTCTTTACACATGCAAATTTGTCATCTTCTCTATTCTGTCCTGTTGTGGAGGCATGTAAAATATCATCTCCTGTGTGTAGGTAAAAGGATGCAACCTTTAACAATATTTGCACAATAAAATTTAAGTAGGGGCCACCTCCAATGTATACATGCTCTGATTTCCTCCACTTTTCTGGATGGTCACATGAGTGACACTTCACAAATTTTGGTTTAAAAACACCCCATGTGGGGACCACCTTGGTTTGTTTGAAATTTTGGATGCTGCCACCTTTGTGGACTTAGGCATTAGCATGTGTATTTGATTAAAGGGGACCACCCTTTTGCTAGCCTATCATGTATATTACTCACCACACTTGGTCATTGGCATGCATATTTTATAATTCACCTTTTCGGTGATCATGGCACATAATGTGTTTTTGATTTTTGCATTGGCATTATAGTTTCAAATTTTTGAAAAGTTCCCTATAATGATTAATTGAGGGTCCACGTGGGCTGGCCCCCTTCGTGATGACTCGACCCTTGCATCTTAGGCGGTGGTAACCCTAACCATTAGTAGTTTGGCTTGGATTTTGTGAGCGCTAATGGCCCTTGATCTTCATCCTTGGTTTCTCTACCACCATTGATCTTCTAACCATGAGTTAGGGTTCTGGCTTGAGCATTTATTCCGGTCGGTGAAGTTAACCTAGGCTTATCACTTGAAAACTATGTTTGTTGATCGCCGTTCGATCCTCCACTTGGCATTTGGTGAATGAGTGATCCTCTAACCATGAGTTAGGGTTTTGAAACCCTAGTTCGATGGAAGGTTTATACACTTGGGCTTCGCACTTGGTCATTCAATTCGGTTTATCATTTTCTGGGCAAAATCCTGGAAATTTTTTTGCTCGCTCTGTAATTTTGATGAATGGCATGGAAATTTGGAGATCTTCGATCCTGTAAATTTATTATTCGGTGTTTAACGCCATGGTTCCTTGATTGTGCATTCATTTTTCATAAACCCGGAGGTATTTCTTTTGTTTTTGATCCTGTAGCTCAACCTTTTCCTCTTTGTATATGATCTGAAGATCATTTGGATCTATTTCTATGCTTTGTATCTTCTTCGTGGAATGATGAATCTCTACTTCTTTCTGGTTTTCTGTCTATTTTTCGTGATCTTGATAGTTGTCGAGCTCAACACGAGCCTGCAGAGGGAAATTCCGCCATCATTTTGCTTGTTTTCTCATTTCATTCGTGGTCACCTTGGTAAGTTCTGTTACCCTTTTCTTATAATCGCTTTTGAACTCGGGTTTTACTTTTGTAACTCAAACATGGAAAAATAAGGTGAAATATTTGAAAATATTTTTGGGTTCAGATTTTACTTCGATGCGATCCTTTGAGCTCGACTCGTCATTCGAAATTCGTTAAAGCTCCTTTCAGTGCATTTTGAGGAAATATTTGTAAACTTGTCTCAGTACTTGGAAGTGTTGACTGTTTTGTTTTTCATTCTGATACACGAGCTCTTGTTTTGTTTCATCTTCCTGTGATAGATGCATATTTGTAATTTATGAACCCTTCCTTCATTTTGTAGAGGCAAAATGATTTGTTTTTATGTAGTTTCTTCCCCGTAGATACATGCTTGACTTGTTGAACTCATTTTTGAAGATGTAGTGAGAGAACTTCACTTCTTAGCATTATTTTTTATGATATTGTTATCCAAAATTCACCCTCAAGGTAATTTTGATAACCTACATCAAATTCTTGGCCTCGAACAAGTATATTGATTCAAGGCCCGAAATCATGTTTTTAGGGCCCCTTCGGCTTCTCTCTAACTCTCCCATCCAAGAAAAAATCCCAACGAGTTAGAAAATGGAAAAATGCAAAAAATAAGGTCGTAGGATTGTTTTAAGGCATTCGGGTCTCGAAGGGTGTGGATGGTACTAAGGTTCGTCGTACAAGTTCGCGGTCGAAATACAAAAAAATCGGATAAGTTGAGACATTTTGTCCCGTGCAGTCCATGGGACAGTTGGGACATCGATGCACGCGTGGGACGTGAATTGGCTGATTTTTTGCAAGTCAGTCAATTGTGGGTGGTGCGGAGATTTTCATCCGGGACAGTCGGGACAAAAAGTACGTGCGGGACGCGCGAGACGTGAAAACTAGAAAAGGTCACAAATGGGGACAAGGAATCCCAAATCAGCCGATGCGGAAGAATGTGTCCAGGATAGCCGGGACATGTGGACCTGATTTTGCCGCAATATCCGCAACTCAAAGGAAAAGTCAACGTTTGACTCTTGAAACTTTAAACGGCCATAACTTTTGACTCTGAGCTCCGATTTTCACAATATTGGACTTTCTAGAACGAGCACGAATTCTAGATTTCTTATTTTCAATGAGGGTGGATATATTTAAATAAAATAAACATATTCGGCTCCAATTAGTTAATGCTCATTCCCGTCAAATGACAGAAAACACCTGCCAAGCCCAAACTAGCTGCCCACACTCAGAAGGCCATAAATTTTTCATTACTCAACGAAATCACACAAAATTGGTACATTTGGAATCGTGGCTCCAATCTTGATGCAAAAAAATCAATAAATTCTGGATTTGATGAGAAATTGGTGGTGATTTTTCATAAAATGTGGCCGGGTTCATAACAGTGTTTTATTTGGTAGTTAAGAGTGCAATTAAGAGGCATGGTCATCATTCTTTCTCTGTTGCAGCACCTAGGATAGTATGGGGAGAATTTTTAGGTAACACACAATCATTTCACTCCACTTAATTCCTCTTACAAGTGGTTGAAGGATAGATTTTAGGATTTCAATTTTCCCCTTCTCTCTCTCTTCTCATTTTCTTATAAATTGGAGTGTTGGGCTCATCAAACGGGTAGTCTTTTTGCAAAGCTCTTCCAAAATTACTTTGTAAAGCCAATGTGCTATAGGCCTTTGTTGTGGACTCCTTGCATGGTGACCTGGCCCTTATCTTATGGAAGATTGAACTGTGTATATCGGGAAGTAATAAAATATAAGTTTGTGGATGCATCTTCCCCTACTGTGTTTTCTTGCATTCTTCTTTCCCCTTCAACCTTGATTACAAGAATATTGTGTCTATTTTTATATTCTTGCAGGGATCCATTATCATTGTCTATGTTTGAAATGTTGTTGTGAATGCATTTTGCTAGATTATGGAGAACTCTGTCATCACCCCTTCTAGTGTGCACTTTGCTTCTCGTATCTCATGCATTGGAAGACTACTCTCACACCCTCCTTTTCTGGTGTATCACCACTTTAGTGTAGGCTTTCATTTTATGCATTCTCTCTCCCTGGTCCCTTGGAAAGTTAGATTAGAATAGTTAGTTTACCTTGCATTAGAGTAGATTGTGGCAGGTAGTTTAGGAGCAAGAACCAGATTTCTCTGGAGGTCCATCTCAAGTAGCAAGTCCCACAACTTGGAGATAGCACCCATGTTATCCAATCACACCATGAGTTCAAGTATATGCACTTGTATGAATACAGGGGTGCTGTGATTTGGTGATAACACCTATTTCAAATGTTCGAGTGGAATCTAAGACTCCATAGTTTGTAGTTATTGTTTCATAAATAACAAACATAAATTTCTATACATTGCATATGATAAAAGATAAAGTTTATAGAAATTCATTTGTAATCTACCCTAACAATTTTTTTAAAAGTATAGATCTTAGAGGACTTTATATATCCATGTTTTATACAAGAATGGTTAGACTAACCACTCATACTTTTATCAATGTCGACTCACTCACAATGCATAGTTTCAACAACATCTCATTTATTCATTACTACATAGTAAATACTTACACCGATTTAATATTTTTTTGGATTTAAATTCATCGTAAAAATAAATACATATTCCTTGGCCCTCCTCGTGGTTATGTAGAGTAACACTTGGATAGATTCATTAAAGGTTTTCTAGAGAAGTGTGGTTCATCAAATGACATAATATCCTGGTGGTTGTTAAGCCACATCAATAGATGAGGAATATTTTCAACCAAATGGGGGTTAGTGAATATAAATATAGCCTAGTAGCTGCTAAAATTCAATCATGAGACACAATAAATTATATTGTATGTACCTTATTACCATAGAATTCATTATGGTTTTTCAAGTAGGATTTAATTTACAATATCAAGAAATTGATTATGAAATGATTAATTTTTATTTCAAATACAACTTGCATCAAAAATACCGCATCGTAAGATGCAAGCCAAGCCACAAATGCAAGATCTATCAATGAATGGTAGCCTCCTAAAGTGTTGATATTGAAATACCATATTACCATGGAGACCACTACGCTTTTCAATTATGCTTTCATTTACCATATACGAAATAGATTATGAATTTATAAATGTTTATTTGAAATAGATCTTGCTTCAACGGATCTAGTAATAGGTAAAGTCGGTGCAATCAAAGCCTCAATCTTAATCAAGAATTAACTAGTAGTTGTAAGTTAAAATGTTTTTTATTTGAATTTTTATAATTGATATCTAGGTAATTAAATTAAAATTTATTTTCTTCCATGGAGTTAGACATAAGAGCTTTTTACTTATTTTATATATGGAGGGTTTGCTATATGAGAAAATATAAAACATACTATAAGAATATGTCATTCGTACATGGACAGGAGACTATCAACATGTGAGTTTTCCTATTAGAATTTTTAAAATTACTATCACCAAATAGTGAAGTGGGATTATGTTCTAACAATATCCCTTTTGATGATGCAATAATATGCCAAATAGATTCACTAAAAATAGTGACTGTATTGAATCCGTACTAACATGGGGAAATGAATATTACAATATATTCAATATAATTGAAGTAAGACATATACAAAATCTTTGGAGTAGAAATGAAGGAACATCCTTCATTTCTAAAGACACTTCGTATTACATAACGTATCAAAGAAAAACTACTGAAAATTATTTATTGAGATGAAAAGCAAAGGAGAAAACTATACAAAATATATGTGGTTGATGGATGAGTTGTATAATAGCTTGTGACTAATAATGTCTTAGGGATCGAATGTTATAATGGGAATCAAATATTTGGAGCACGAAAAATGCTAAATAACTATTTATCAATTAAAAAGGTTATTATGATGGTATTGGTTAACATTGTAAATAGCATGCATTCATATTCTATTATGAAGGTACTACTTAACTATTTTATATGCTTTGAGATTGGACAAATATAAGCTAGGAGTATTTTTATTTTCAATTACTATAAGTTGAGACTATGAATGTAAATATTATGTATATGAATTATCATAAAAATTCTATTGTAAAAAAATTGAGGATTTTCTTGTTAATCAAATATGTGTTCCTAAATTAATTGTGAAGGTGTTTGTATACTATATTTCCCATCAAAAATTAAAAATTTATAACACAATCATATAAAATTAAATAACTACAATAAGGTTTGGAAATATTCGTCACCGTGAAACATTACATTCGATTCAAAAAAACTATGCAATAAAATATTCGTGGTTGAATAGTAAAAGAGGAACACCATTTAATTTTTTACTTAAAACACCACGTACATGCATTTTTTTTTGATGTACCAATAAAAAAGAGACATGTTTTTATTTTTTGTTTAATTCACCTCCCTCAACCATTTGATTTTTTTTTTTTCATCTGCAGATAAGAACACATGCAACATAAAATGAATAATGTTTTGTATAATCTGGTTTTTTTTGAACACATACAAGAAGTCAAAAATGATTGGTGGCATCAAGCTCAAGACAAAAAAATATTTTCTAAGAAAAATGTGAAAGAATTCTTACTATGTTGCAAAAACATTTCAAAATATCAATATAGAAATCTCTAAGAAATTCAAATATTGATGACGTGATGCCTTAATTCCGTCGAACATTACCTTACAAAGTTGTAAGCTTCAATTTCATATTTACGCAACAATATTGCATCAATTCCAAACACACCAATTATGAAGGTTTTGGGAATCCCAAATTATATCTCAATAATCTTAACTCGTTTAGTGTCAATTTAATACATCATACCACCGTAACAATATAACGCTTATAGATAACTCTATCGAGAAAAACAAGTTCAATATTTTTGAGAACTAGATAACATCGATTATAAATCAAAAGAAAATTACTTTTAGATGAGTCATGGCCTTTGTTGTAACCAATGAAGGAAATGGAAAATGTTTGCAATGTTATTATATAAAAACCAAACTATAGGGATATTTAATATGATTTAGATTATTAATTTGGCATACCATCTCAGAAATAGTATTATAATAAAATTTAAAAAAAAAAATAAATTTTCAGTATTCTTTAGATAGGGTAAAAATTATTTAGTATTAATGGGACTAAAAACCCCACATACAAATGGAGAAATGATATAACAAGGATGCATAAAAGAAGACGCTCTACAGAGCCAAACCCCAAAACTCTACAACAAGAGGTCGTCAAGGAATATTGAATAAATAAAACACCAAGAACCAAAGTGCTAAACCCAAGATTGTTCCACAATATAAATAAAAAACTAATATGGATTCAAAGAACTCACTCCAAACATGCAACATTACACTTATTCAAGAGGACCTTAGTCCATCCTTCCCCAACTGATGAATCTGAGCCAATGTCAACATTTTTTTTTCCATCTTTCTTAATATAACAATTTTTTTGACGGTCAAAACACTTGTACCTCTACTGTTAAATCTTCCACTAAATGGGGTGTCCTCCGCCCTACTTTTCAAACTTCTTTCTACCATTACATAAGCATCATTGTTGATGGATTCAAATTTTTGATATTTCAAACTAACTTTGTCATCCCTCATACTTTCAATGCTTTGCAACCTATTTCATGACATGACCCGATAGGAATTTAATGTTTTTTTTTAATTTGAGATGTGGGCCTACACCCTATCCTATGCATTCACCCCCTTACTCTATGGATAGTTCCTCACGAAGGCCAAGGATAGTCCATTGAAATGTAAGCCAATAACCATGTCATCTTCTTCCTTCTCCTCTATATCATCTTCACTCTTTTAGTCTTGATTTCTCAACATTTTACTACGAGTAGGAGTAACCTCACGAGCTCGTGTATAGGTAGAGAGACACGACATGGACTCACCATCCTCCCCTAATAAAACCTTCACAATAGGTGTCTCCCCTTCTAGCTCAAATTTTTCTAGATGTTGAATAGATCATTGCATCATAGAAGGAAAACCATTGTGGTAACATGACATAGCCACATACCCTATGCATCTACATTTCTCAATTATGACCCAAGATTTCTTTAGAAATTTTTCTTTCTCTAATTTATATTTTGAAGTGTTTAGGAAGATTCTTCTTCGTAATTGAGAAACAAGAGGGATGTTGATACATAAATTGAAAACACCAGGGCGTAAGAAATCCCTCATCACTACATCCATAATGATGAGTAGCCCAATGGACTTGGAAATGGCGAGGAAGACATTCGGGTTCTAGAATTCCAAAGGTAACCCAGGAAATCGAATCCACATAGGAAGAAAAAGGGAAATAATTTTATTTCATCCCGGGGTTCCACCGAAAAATCTTGAGAGCCACTTTTCGAGAAACCATGTCCCTTTTATAAGAATCTCTAAATTATTTTCCATTATAATTATATCTTTAGTAAATAAATTTAAAATATTTTCTAGTAAAATTATATCTTTAGTAAATGAATTTAAATTTATTTCATATCTATAAGCGAATACAAAAATATATTTAGGATTGTTTTATCATTAATTTTAATTAATTTCATATCCATATTTAAATATGAAAAAATATAAGGAATGTTTTATAGTTAAGCTGATATCTATATTTAAATATATCCGGAATGGTTTTACATTTAATTTCATTCTCATAGTCTCATTCATCATCCTCTACTACTTTCTTCATAATATCTTTAGTAATTATATTGTTATGTTGAGGTTCAATCACATCATACTAAATAAACCTGGAAGTGTCTCACATTTCTTTAATTTCATTAGCCTAGTGTCCACAAGGGCATAAGGTATTTAAATTATTCAAATCTACATAGTTTAATTTTAAAGACATTTGAAATATCATAATAACTTTATTCCAAATCATAAATAATTCCTAGAAACTACAATCATGTATAAAATAGAAACATATTTTCTTTATTCCAAAGCATAAATAATTCCAAGTAGACAGAGCCCATATAATAGAGAAACATGGTCTATTTATTCTCAAGCATAAATAATCCTTAGTGTCTTCTAGCCCGTATAACATGTTCCAATATTTTCTTTTTTGGATTATAATATTTTGGATTTCAGATTGAAATATATGTCATTTTGGGTTCCAATATATATGGTTTTGGATTCCAATATATATTACTTTGGATTACAATATATTTTATTTTGGACTAAACTAAACTACAATATTTAACATTTTTGAATCGAAAACTAGTAATTTGGATTCCAATATTGCCTATATTTATTAGATGATAGGAATGGAAGATGTCTATATTTAGTGAAATAAGTGATATCATAATTCACACCACGGTCTTATGTTCAAAATGAGTTATTGTATCCATTTTTAGATTCCTTCAATATTTATTCATCGTATCTATAAGATAAAATAATAAGTCCTTTATAGCCATTCAAAATAAATATCATAAGTATCATCGTTACATGTAGGAATGTGTCTTAGGATAGGATAGACATCATTATTTCATATTGGATTATGACTTCGATAGGATACACTCCCCATATATTCATCCTTTTTGAATTTAATACAAATAATAAATAAAATATATAACGCATCACCTTTTTTATTAGTGAACTAGTAAAATTTGTAAAGTAAGCATGGATCATTGTTAAATATAGTTATAAAAGAAAATATTGTGATCATAAAATTAAGAATGGTTAATAACATGAAATAATTTGTAACATAAGATATAATATGTAATGGGGTATTTTAGAGAGATGTGATCATGAAACAATTGGTAAATATAAATGTGTCATTGTATGTATAACACAATTTTGTTTAGGATAATTTAGGATAGAAAGTTTTAAGAAGCTCTAAGGTGGTAAATATATGTTTTAAGTATGTATTCTAAGATGACTCTACTCTAGGTATGCCTTTAAAGTGGTAATAAGAGTAGTATACATGCACTTTAACAATTTGCTATATTATATGGAGAAAAAGTTCTATAGTAGTGTAAAATGCTAAATACAAATGTCCAAAAGGATCAAATATAGGAATAACCATGTATGTTACATGTAGCTAGGAAATTTTCATTCTTATAATATCACCTTTTTCTGAAGTGAATCACGGATGCTTATTTTAATTTATTTAGTTTTTAAAGTGTTGTTGTAAGTCAAGTAATCCCCATTATGGTTAAGGTGTGGAACCTATTTATGATTAGACTAGTGGAATATTAGAGGCACAATTAAATCTTTGTTGTATAAGTATTATTTTTCCTTAATATTCTTGCACAATATAATTTTTCATGTTAAAACACAAATATATGTTTCAATTTTTTTATTAAAATCATAGGGTCTATGTGTGCTTTTAATTTTTTTTTCTAAATTTCTCTCTTTTCGGGATTGAACCTATATTATACCTCCAATATATTTTAATACATTTTGCAACCTGGAAAGTAGTTCGAAACCTCGTCACATATTTTTAAACTTGTAATTTCTTCCTATAGGTTTCTGAGATGCTAACATAATCTAAAATACTATCATATTCCTTTCTACCTCAAATTTTTGTAGGTGAGTTTCAAAACAGCCAGAGGAGTTCGAAACCCTCGTAGCTATTTTCCTTCCTATAAAGTCAACTAGATAAATTTTGGAACCAAATCGACACATTCTTCATTTAATCATTAGGAGAAAAATGTGTAGTTTACACATGAAACATGTTGGGAAAACATATTTAAATTTATTTAGAAGTGGAAATTTAGGGTAAAATAATTAGTTAATATACTTGATGTGGAAGGTGTCAAATACTTGATAGAAAATGTAATAATGTGTCATTTTAAGCTTGTTATGTATGAGATAAATAAGTATGTAAGAAAATTTTATGTCAATTTGATAACCTATTCTAGTTGGAAGAAAGTGTCAAGAGGTTATGTTTATCAAGTAGATAATGCTCTTAAAAATTGATGACTAACCAAACATAGTTTCATATTAACTTTTATCATCATAATAATGAGGTCATTAGTTTTAACAATAATTGTAGGCTTCTTATGTGAATGACAAAGTGCAATTAATATATAAAGAGTCATACCCACATGGCCACTATTTAATTATTGTTTCATGAAACGATATATTATAGAAAAATATTAGGAGTATTCCTCATAGTTAATTGATTCTACATAGCTTGAAATCTTATCAAAATACCAAGGTGTTGTGGAATTTCTTAATAATAAGCTTCAAAATACTCTTTAACATAATGTATTTTAACTATTTATCATTTAACTTATGACATAAACATGTAATTTATTTTGCATATCCTTGATTTTTTCTAGGTGATTACGCATTGATTCATCTTCTTAAAAATTGATGAGAGATAATTTATTCTAGAGAGCATAAATTTTGATCAAACCATTGGATCATTTTCAAATAATATAGAAAGTTAGATCTTAATTGACATAATTATGCTATGAACAAACTTCTCATGAAATTGGCGCTCTTTCGATATATTCTCGGGGCCAACTTATTTCATCTAGTGGACTAAAATTAGCTCAAGGACTCTTTCTTATGAGTCTCTACAACTATAAATTTTAATATCGTTTAATCCTATTTATTGAATAAGAAAATATTTTGTCTAATATATATTTTATGAAGACATATTTTATGGAAAATGGTAGTCCATCTCGATGTGTTTTAATTTTATAGGATTTTTTAGTGTTTTAGGGTTCTTAGAATTTCAGCATTTTTATTAGAGAGAGTGAGAGAAAAAATGAATATTATAGTTATGGGAAATATTTGTTTGGATTATTTAATGATAATGATGTTGTTTTGATGTTTCATGTGTTTTGGAAAATCGTATGTTATTTTTAGGTATTTTATCTTTGTAGCTAGATCCACATCAATTGGTATTATAATAGGATGTGGATCTTGCGATAATGGTGAGGGTAATATATATTACACTTGTGTTTATGATGCCTTAAATTTTCTTTATAGAAGCACATGGATATAATAGGAGAGGATTTTATGCCAAAATGAGTAATCTTACGAAAGAACTACAAAAATAAGTTGTTAAGATCATAGGAGAAGTTACATGTGTCGATGTAGACATGTAGATAGAATTGAAAACCCAAATAGTGATACTAAATAATTAATTTCATTAAGATAATAAGGATGAATTCAACAATAAAATGGGATAGATGAAGAACATTAAATGAGATTTATTTGAGGAGATAGGTATCCAAGCTATGGAGGGAAAGAATTATGGCATCAAGATTAATGTTCATAATCATAGTGAAAGAATATACCCATAGCATAAAATTGATTTTTGAATTGCATGGAAGACTTAATTTAGTGGATAACCCTGTCAAAGGTGAATATGGTTAATTTTACATGCACCAACTTGGGAAAATATGCTTTCACTTTTATGGGATCACATGTCGATGATATATATAAAGGAAAGGAAAGGATATAATACAAAACTTGAATAAAACGGTATAGAACATGAGAGAAATGATTATTCCTATAGATTATGCCAAGGAATAATTTTGAAGGTTTCAAATCCTAGGAAAAAAATATCTAAAAAATTGCAGAGGACATCGTGCTCGTTCCAGAAAGTATAATTTTGTGAAAATTGGAGCTCGGATTCAAAGTTATGGCTGTTTGAAGTTTCGGGAGTCAAACGTTGACTTTTCCTTTGAATTGTGGATATTGCAGCAAAATCGGGCACGCATGTCCCATCTGTCCCAGACACATTCTTCTACATCAGTCGATTCGGGCTTCCTTGTCTCCTTTTGAGGCCTTTTTCACCTTTGCATGTCCCGCGTGTCCCAGTGTACTTTTGTCCTGACTGTCCCACGGAAAATCTCCGCACTACCCGCAATTGATTGACTTGCAGAAAATCAGCCGATTCACGTCCTATGCGTACCGACGTCCGAACTGTCCCATGGACCGCTTGGGACAAAAATGTCTGACTTACCTGATTTTATTTTTATTTTGGCCCCAAACTTGGTATGACGAACCTTGGTATGACCTGCACTGGTACGACCCACAACCTTCAGACCCGCAATGCATTAAAACAAGCCTGTGACTTCATTTTTTGCATTTTTTCAATTTTTTCTAACTCGTTGGGATTTTTCTTGGATGAAGAATTAGAGAGAAGCCAAAAGGGCCTCAAAAACATGATTTTGGGTGTTGAATCAATCTACTCGCTCGGGACTCAAGAATATGATGCATGTTATCAAAATTTACCTCGAGTGGTGAATTTTGGATAACAAGTATATAATGTATTTTTACAACATATTAATCTAAGTAGAATGGGGAGAGACTAAATCACATTGTAATGCCCACTCCTCTTAAAAAATGATTGAACTATGTTTTCAATTTTGAATTGATTATAATCTTGAACCTTGCTACTATATTCTAGTTAGCATACTAATAAGATGCACACAAAATAATTATTACTATTGTGTTCTTATTGTTATTGATTGTATGGTTGTAGTGTGGAATTTGATGTACATTACTGTATTTGACTTGATTAACCTAATTGATAGATATTTGGGAGGTGCTAGACTCTTGACATGATGTGACTTATGTGATGGATTTTATATGCTTGATTTACATATCAATATTGATGTTCTAAGTACTACTATTGATCTTGAAACATTGGACATGATTTGAGATATTTCTAGATGATTGTTGATGTTATGATCTTAGTTCAAATTGATGGATTGGTAGAATAAAAATGTTAGAAATTTAAAAATTTCTCAATAACTTGATTCTAATGTTAGTGTAATTATGATATTCGATGATGTGAATTGTTACGTAAATATGTATATGATTTATTATCTCAATGTTGTTAATCTAGCCACAAGGCCAGAAAGGTATTGTTTGATTTTACAGGAAATTATAACAAAAAAAAAATCGGGGAATATGCGACAAACAATGAAAGAATGTGGGGTATTTGCAACACGTCACCATGGTAACTCATGTAATGTTATGTTGTGTTGATGATGCCTAGTTAAGAGGTTTTCCATGGGGGTGACCTCACATGTGTGGCCATGGGGATAATGATTCTCTTTTTTTAATTTTGTGTGTTTTATTTTGTGTTATGCTTTTAATTATTGGAATTTGTAGTCACTTTATTATCAATTATTAAATTTTCTTAATTAGCTAATCCAACTAAATTTGTTAACTGAAATAATGATTTGAAAATTTAATAGTTATGACGATAGATGCTTCTTTAAATGTTGTGGATGTATGTTAGATTTTTGTTGGATTTTGTGTGTTGTACCCTTCTTGAACTTTGAAATTCGTATTCTGACATGGGAGGTCTTTTTGGAGGCTTGTGGGATAAGCTAAGCATGTCCCATGCCTCTTAAATTCACCCAAAAACCATACCTATGGTATGGGGAGTTAATTTTATACTTATTTATGCATTTTGGAGTGTCAAGGGGGAAAATAATTACACTTTCCTACTTACCACAATTAATTTGTCCTTGGTAGACTTTGTGTGCAAGTTTGAGTATCATGTGGGATTTTCATAAGTCTTACATGTTCATTTATTGTCTTGGGCATGGTGTTTGACTTTTTCATTTGAATGGAGGAATGATGAATTATCATTCTACATGGAGCCACCTTATCATCCTCACATCCCATTTCTATTTATTGATGGAATTTGATGGATTTGGGGTTACTTGTTCATTTTCTTTATTCACACTTTTGAATTGGGAGCTTGTTGGAGTTGCTTTTGGAGTGTGCTTGGCTTGAAGGTGTAAAAATATTGTGGAGTGAAGAATCTTGGAAGCTTTATGGAGAGGTAGGATCTCCACCTTTGTTGTTTTCTTATTTATATTTGTAGATGTGAAAATTTTTCTTGTTAAGTATTGTATGAGTGTTGTGAATGTTTTTTTTTGTGTGGTTAGGTAGTTTTTCTTATTAAGGGAGTGGGAGATGGAAGTATAGGATCATTGGGGAGGATAAAAGGAGTTGTGAGGCACGCATTTTGGAAGGAGTGTGATTGGGAGTTTCACCTATGGGGAGTGAAAAGAAAAACATGGACATATTTTTTCATACTGCAAGGGGAGAGATGAGGATGTTTTGTTGTTGTATTGTGCACATGGAGGCTTTGGGTGAAAATCCTACTTCACTTGGGAGGAAAAAAAAGTTGGTTCTCATATTCCTTGCTCCTTTTTGGCTTGATATCAAGCCTATGTGTTGTTTGAGAAAGTTGTAAATTATTTTGAGTATGTCCATTTAGATGTGTTGAATGTTTTGGATTGTATGTTGTTTTTGTGGAAGTCATTTAGAGTTTCCAAAGGTTGTTTTATACCCCTCATTTCTTCTTTTTATGGCTCAGAAGCTAATGAAGAAGAAGGATTCTCTCCTTATTGGATATTTTGTTGGGTTGATAGTGTTGCCTACCCCCATTTTTTGTGTGCTTGATTTTGATGAGATGGTGGAGGTAAATTGAAGAAATGATCTTTTTGGAAAAATGCGTGTGAAGTTGCATTTGGTTCTTATATGACTCTACAACTTGTAATTTGTACCTATAGTACATTGGATGTAACTTGTTATTTTATTAGATAGTTCTTATAGATGAGTCTAATATGGTTGCATTATTTTTTCAGAAATGGGAACCTTGAAATGATGTTGTAAGAAAAAAAAAGATATTTAAAATCTGGATATTAATCAATTTGTTTTGTAAATCTATTTTGTAAAAATTTAGTTTCCTCTAATGAAACGGGAGTGTTGATCATATTTTAATTATTGGCAACTATGTGAAGGTGATAAAATTTCATTTAGGTATGTGTTATGTTGGAAAAAGTAGCACCATAGGATTTACACATTACAAAATCCTACTTTTGACTAATATGGTATTTTCTCAAGGTGTGGGACCCTTGCAATTGAGACAAATATCAAGACAAGGTTGGTTCCGACCTATTCTAATGCTAACCTACTCCTAAACTACCAATTCTAAGGGACTCGAGGAAGGGAAATACATAAATGTAAATCCTAATTTAAGCAAGGTGATAACACTACAACAAGACTAGAGAGATTCCTAGTGAGTGAAGATGGAGGAAAATGGGGAAGAAGAGGGTCGATAAAATGCCATAGTCCCAAACACATTCAAACCTCAAATATCATTTAGCACAATAAATTTAAACTGTAAAATATAATAGAAGGAAAAATACAACATAAATCAAGCTAGGAAAGAAAAGCCACAAAACACTAATTTCAATCCATTACAAGATAGGAACGAGGCAAAAATCCTTTAAAAAATGTATAAATTTAAGGCTTGCAGTCACAAAAGTGTTGGAACAATTTTGGCAGAGTTCCTTTACAATTTCAAAAAATCTCCGCCCTCTAAATGAGGGGAAATTTCATATATATAGAGAAAAAGAGCTACCAACTAATATGCCTCATTAATTTCTTGTATGGAGGTATGGGTTACCATGCTATTTTGTTTTCCAATGGTAATTTTCTTACATGGAAAACAGGGTGCCATACCTCATTAATTTGGTTTTTTATCTACCATTTATGGTGTCGTTAATGTCCGACCATATTTAAACTCTTTATTTTCACCGATGGAAACCACTAGCTGATGCATGACAAGAAGGGAAGAAGTGTCGTTGATGAGGGAATGGAAATTTTCATGACAAGTAGAAATTTTTTCACGCGAAAGTGAGGGGAGGTTGACGTGCGTCAAGGAGAATGGTTGATGCACGACAGAAGTGACATTGACATGCAACAAGAGGGAAGCGATGATGGGGAATAAAATACCACATGATAAGGATATCTTTTCACATTATAAAAGGGTATGTTGTCATGCATCTAGGAGGAATGGTTGACACACATCAATAAGGATAGTTGGCACGTGACATGAGAAAGCGATTGACATGTATCAACAAGGATAGTTGATGCTCGACTAGAGGAAGTGGTTGACGATGGTGACGTGTGATAGGAGGAAGTGGTTGATGCATGATAGGAGGAAGCGGTCGAGGCATGTCAACAAGGATGGTTGATGTATGATAGGAGGAAGCGGTTGATGTGCATCAATAAGGATGGTGAAAGTGTGATAGGAGGAAGTGGTTGACGCGCTTCAAGGTGGCGACAATCCATACATTTTTCTAGTTTTACCATTAATGAAAATCCTACTCCAAAATTTTTCCATGACTCACAAGCTTGAAAAGAGATACCTTGTAAACTACTCCCATTAACTATCAATGCCCAGACATGTCGGCTGATCTATTTTACAAGGGGATACAAAAATGGATAACAATTTGGCAACTTACAGGTGATCTGCCTGCTAGATCTGAAAGACCAGTGATTTTACATCCATTGGGCATGGAGTCATTTTGATTGCTGAAACTGGTCCAATTTATGAAATCTATTGGTTTTTTGGAATCTGCTTTGAGACATTACCTCAACAACGGATCTTACCCGAACTCGAAAGTGCAATAATAACAAAGCACAACCATGAAAAATAACGGAATCATACATATCCCATAAGGAACATGCAGAGAGTACACAAGCACTTATCTAAAAGCATACCTAGCTACAAAAAAACAATGTGCTATAAGAACTTGGAGTAATTATAACTCCCAGCTAATATGTACAAAAAATATACTCCCATCGTAATAAGGCTTGAGATAGATGCCATTGATTGGGATCGTAGTTCTTCTCCATTCAATTTTTCCAATTGCAAATCATTTGTTCTATTTGCACCGTGAAATCAAGTAAGGGCCACTTCATATTACATCACAATTGGAGTTTGTTCCTGGTTTGGCTCTATATACATCCCATTTCAAAACCAGGTATCCTTCGTGAAAAATTTTGTTTTTGGCATTTTTTTCAAAACTCATCTTGATTAGAGCTTGGTCCTTCTCCATTGTTTTCGTGGCCTGGTTTCTTATCTCTTACAACTCCATGAGCTCTACATACCGACTTCCATATCTAGAAACTCAAACGACTTGAGTTATTCGATAAGCTCTAAGGCTAGTAATTCAAGGGATATTTGCAGCCTTCCTTCCTTCCATAAACCAACTTGAAAGGGGAAAAACCGGTTGAATTCTTGGGAGTGATCTTATTATCCCACAAGGTTGATTTCAATTTTTATGCCAATTACTCTAATTCTCATCTAGTGTTCTTCATATGATTCTCAGCAAGTTCTTATTCATGGAGTCTACTTTCCCATTACCTTAGGGGTAGTAGTAAAAGAAGTGATCAAATAGATTCCATTTCTAACAACCCAATTAGATATCTTTTCTCTAATGAAAGATAATACGATATATGACATTATAGTTGAATGAACACCAAACCTTGTTGTAATACCTTCATAAAAATCTAGAATTTCAGCTTCATTTACTTCCTTAAGTGCAATTGCTTCTATCCACTTAGTAAAGTAGTATGTGGCTGTAAGATTCCATTTATGACCTAGGATGGAGCTTGGATTGATCATCCAAAAAAATATCCTCCATTTCATGAAGTGATATTCAACTAAGATATGATGTTGTGGGAGGGCTGCTAGCTTCTCTTTACCTATAAAGAAGGCAAACTTCTTGCATTTATTGATCCACGACTAGAAATCATTGGAAAGATTAGGCCAGTAATAACCAATCCTCATGATTATAATAGTTGTTTCCTTTGGGGTAAAATGACCACCTGCCTCTCCATCATTAAACTCATCTAATACCCTCTCTATCTGATGTGTCTTGATGAACCTTAAGAGGACACCATTCACATCTCTTTTGAACAAAATATTATCTACAAGAACATATGGGATGCAATGAAGTTTGAAATAACTCCTTTTGGGATTACTCGATCCTTGAGGACTCGACATATTTGAAGAAAAAGTATAATATCCTGAGTCCAACAAGGAATGGGTATATCACCTGTAGTCTATTCTTGATTATCTTGTAACATCATAATAGCTTCCGCCTCCTCTTTTGATTTAGTATTTTTGTTAGAAGCTAGCTGCTCACAAAACTCTTTCCACTTAACTAATTTGGTCACATTTATATCAATATCATACTCCATAACCTTGGTTATCCAACCAACTCTTTGTTCATTAAGGTCCTTGTTGAAAAGAAAGTATTTTACACCAGCATGCGAAACTAATAGATGAATTGTATTATTTGACAACGGGTGTATGAATTTATTTTAACTTCTAATCAAAACAAGGGCATGCTTTTCAATGAATGAATACCTCACCTCATATTCCTACGAGGATTTGGATAAAGAATGTGATAGAATTCTCATGTCCATCTTGATTTAGTTGTACTAGTATGGCATATATTGCATATGTGCCTTTAAAACCGTATAAAATGAATTCCTTTGAGACATCTACATTTATGAGGGTTAGAGCCTATGTAATGGCATGATTTATGGATTTAAATATTTCTTTCCTTCTAGAAGTCCATCTGAAAACCATGTTCTTATTAAACATCATGATGAGTGGCTTGATGAGATGGTAAAAGTTAGGAACAAACCTCCTAAGAAAATTAATTTTTCCCAAAATCCTTTGGAGAGCCTTCTTATGACTTTGCAATGGAAATGCTCGAATGCCTTCTACCCTTTCTGTATCAATTTCCAACCCTTCCTTAGACACCATGTGCCCTAAGATCTTTCCTTCATGAGCTAATAATATGCAATTATTCATATTCAAAGACACTCAAAATATATTGCATCTTTGGAACACTTGTCTAGGGTGGTAGAGGTGACGTCTTTGCATTCTTGGAGAATACAATAATGTCATCTAGATACACAAGAACTATCTTATTGATCAGCGATTTGAATGCCATATCCATTTCCTTTTGCAAAGTGGCTTTGGCATTTGAGAGTAAAAATGGCATCTTCCTACAATCATATGTGCCACACTTTGTAGTGAAGGTTGTATTGAATTGATCTTCCTCCTTCACCATGATTTGATTGTAGCCCGAGTAGCCATCTAAAAGTTAAAAACTTTCGATCAAGCTACTACGTATAAGATTTTCTTCATGGAAGGAATTTTATAGTGGGCTTTGAGAGATGCCTTATTCAAGTCTCATAAATGCACACATAACCTGATTTCCCCATTATTCTTCCTAATCGCACAAGATTTCTACCCATCAAGAGTGCTTGATATGAAAGATGATTCATACTTTAATGAGTTTATTCAGTTTTGTTTTCATGAAAGGCTCGATAAGACGATTGACTAGCCTTTTCTTTTTCCTTATGGGTTTAGCTCTTGAATCTAGTTCAATCATGTGTTATACCAGCTTAGGATTAAATACTTTAAAATCCTCATAGCTCTATCAAACACATCTGAAAATTCTTGGTAACATTGTATAAATTAAGATTTTTCTTTTACAAAGTGCTTACCTTGCCAATTTGAAGTGTTTTCTTTCTTCAACTAAAATTGGCTCTGAATCCTCACCTTTGACTTGAATGTTTTCTCTTTCTCTCTGAAACTGATCATTAGGATTTAATATTGACTCTATAGTCACTAAACCATTTTGTAGCATATTTTTCCTCAGCTAAATCACTTGATCACCATATTGTTGCTCCAATTTATCTTGATTTTTAACCGAGAACTCAGCTTCCTCCTATAAGAAATTAATGATCTATTGATCATTCTCAAAATACTGTTAGCTCATGTTATTGTCTGGCACAACTAGCCTCATAATCACATGAATATGTGGCTGCACTTTATCTCTTTTAATACTATCCACAACATCAAATGTTGCTCCAATTTATGCAAGCCTATCCACAACCTCATTCTTCTTCCTTGGTATGGCTTGAATATTGAACGATTCAAAATCATCAATTTGATCCCATACCCGATGCTTGTAGGATTTGAGTAAATCATTCTTAGTAGCATGTTTTCCCCTAACCTGGTTGACAATTAACTCACTATCCCTAAACACTTGCAAGTTTTATATACATCTCTTTCTTGCCCAATTCAATCCATGTATCAAATCTTTGTACTCAGCTATATTGTTTAAATAAGTAAACTTAAAATAGAAAGATGAGTAGTACTTCATACCTTGTGGTGACAAAAGAATAGTTGTCACACTTCCTTATCACCCTTATCATCCGGTTTGATGAGGCTACGAAGAGGTGTGTTTTCCTTGTGCAAAAAATAAACTCCCAATCCAACCTCTTTTATTTCCTTCTATGGATCATAGCCATGTATTTTTTTCCTATTCATGAAGATTCAAATCCAGGATGCCCCAACTTTTGTATTTGCTTCTTGGGTGTTTTGGAAATACCATTGATCAAAGGTCAATAAATTTGTGTTTATTTGGCCATGTACATGAGGCTCAATATGGAAATTTTCAATATGTTCAGACTTGATTGTAGAATTAGCTCCATACCATGTTCTAAAGAGCATATGTGACCAATTATCTTATAATTATATTCAAATTTTGGTGGTGAAGTCTCTTGACAAAGAAAAATGCAAAAAGTGGTGGAAAGTCAATCACGATATATCATTTGAATCTGTGACATTAGGACATACATGCATTGTTAGGTTTAAACATTTTATGATCCCAAAACCCCAACTACTATCCCATATAAGCTGTACCATGGAAACCATGTCATATTTTAGGCCCAACCGATCTGTAATTTAGTTCGGCATTCTTGAACTTCTAGCCCCGAGTCAATCATGCAGTTGTGTACAAGGTTATTTCCAATAATCAAAGATATATAGAATGGAGAAGGCTTCATGTTTTTTTTATTGACCTCCATGAACTCCTTCTTTTGGAGCTGCATTAGTGAGCACCTTCTCTTGATTCTTGGAAGACTCGTTTGATGTTGACCAATTCTCCATGGCTGCTTGTAAAAGATCTGGTTGGCCTGGAATTTTCAATGATTCCCATATAGAAATTATTACATTAGTCTTCTTAATTTGATCAATAATGTTAAAAGGATATTGATTATCCTTTAGTTTTCGCTTACTCGATATGTTGTTCTCCTACACATGGGATGTTGCAATTGACACTTGAGTTGGCTTAGAAAGTAATTTGGGCTAATTTTGAACGTTTGGGGTTACACTTGGATTGATGATACCCCGAAGTGTGATAAAATGTTGAGAAGTACTTGGATTAGATGACTTCCCTTCCTCTATATTCCTTTTCTTAGACCTTATATTAGATGCCACACTTTGAGAAGGGGACTGATTTATTCCACAGAAATCCTCAGCTTGCCAATTCACAAGTGTTGTCTCATTTGGAGGTGCTTCTTGATTAGCTACCTACTACTAATTTTCTTCTTGGTTTAGTTCTTGAGGAAGAACTGCTATTGTAGTCACCATCAATGCTTGGTTCAAAGCACCATTGAAGAAGGTTTCTTGATTGTGTGGTTAGCTACATGGGAAACACAATTCATATTCTTGTGCTATGTTGTTTTGAGTTAGAACCAAGGCCCTAGATGTTGAAACTGAATTAGGGTTATATGCTTGGAATGGCCTAGCAGTTTGGGGTTGTCCTTGGTTTTGGTTAGTAGCTTGAATAGGTGGCATGTTTGGCTGATATGGAGGTTTATTGGGTTGGAACTGAGGTTGATAAGGTCTAGAATTTTGAGCTTGTTTCCTCTTAAGAGTTACCAACTCATTTCCTAAGTTTTTTAATTATTTCATAACCTCATGGAGTTCATTTGAATGGCTAGAAGAAGAAGTGGATGCTTCATTTGAACTTTGATTTCTTGGAGTAGGGATGGGGGCTATTGTAGGTGTTTTATTAGGATTAGGATTCCCCATATCCGAATAGAGATGCATAGATGACATAGGTGCAAAGTTTACCGGATTGAATTAAGAAATTTGTAGCTCTAATGGCTAAGACATATGCATCATGTAGGGTTATCCCTCCCATAGATTGTATCATAATAGATATATCAAAATTTAGAGCTTTAAGAAAATAGATAAATGCACCTTCAACTATTGGTCTAACCATGATTGGGATCTTTTCCCATGTTCTTTGGAATCTAGAATTGAAGTTTGTCATTTGCTCATTTGGTGCCCTTTTGATTATAGTCATCTACTCCAAAAGGGATAAGTTGTCAACCCTCTCCCCAAACTGGCCATAGAGAGCTGTGCATAATTGATCCCAATTTTAAATTGATCCTTCTCCCAAGCCTTTGAACCACTACAAAACTTTTCCTTTGAAAGAAGAATCGAAGAACTTGACTAGAACATCCATCTCAACAATCTCATGTATGACATAGACATCTGTAATGTCCTAAATGTGGTCGAGAGCGGAGTTATGTGATTTTCTCCAATGAAGTATGGGCTAGTTTTTAATTTTTGCTATCGGGACCAGATTTGTGCATTAAGGGCAAGTGCTGCTGCTACCTATGAAATTTGCATATGGGTTTAGAGGTGTCTTATTTAGTGGTTGTAGATGAGCCATCTTGAGTGGCTTGAGAACCCTAGTTGATTGAAGAAAAGGTTTTCCTGGTGGAGTTGTTGATAGAGTTCTATTTGGTGGAGACACCTTTGAGCCCTTCTTCCTCTCCTTGAACTATCTAAGGATAAGTGTAGATATAAAAATAGCCCCTCTTAACTAGTTCTTGAACTTGTTTGGATTCTTCTCATGTACTTAAAAACTTAGGCTACGGAAACAACTAGATTTGAGTTATGGAGTCGCGGATGTGTTGTTGCAAAGCCTTCAAAGGATAGAATTTCACCAAGGCACACACCTAATACTGATAAAAATGAAAATATTAACTTCTATCACACTGGGCATGCCAAAACTGTTATGTCAAAAAAGTAACACCCTAGGATTTGCACATTACAAAACCCTACTTGTGACCAACATGGGATTGTCTCATGGTGTGGGACCCCTGCAATTCAGATAACCCTATAGAGAACGATGTTTGATGACCTATTATAATGCTAAACTACTCCTAAAATACTAATTCCAAGGGACCAGAGGAAGATAAATACATAAATTCAAATCCTAAACTATTGGAGGTGATAGCACCAAAAAACACTAGAGAGATTCCTAGTGAGTGAAAGTGGAGGAAAATGGGGAAGAAGAGGGAAGATAAAAGGCCATAGTCCCAAACACATTCAAACCTCCAATATCATGGAGCACAACAAATTTAAACCCTATAAAGGAACATAACATGCACAATATACCGTAAAGTATAATAGAAGTAAAAATGCAATATAAATCAAGCTAGGGAAAGAAAAGCCACAAAACACTAATTTTATTGCTTAGAATGATACATAATCCATTACAATATAGGCACAATGAAATAATCCTTCACAAAATGTATAATATTGAGACACCGAAGCTCATGAAAGGGATGGAACAATTTTGGCAGAGTTCCTTTATAATTTGAAAAATCTCCTCCCTCCAAATGAGGGAAATTTCATATATATAGAGAAAAGGAGCTTCCATATAACATCCTCCACTAATTTATCATGTACGGAGGTATGGGCTACAGGTTTGTTCACTTTCCAATGGTAATTTTATTACATGGTGAACATGGGTGCCATACCTCATTAATTTGGTTGTTGAGCTACCCTCTACGGTGTCCTTAATGTATGGAAGTATCTAAAACTCTTTGCTATCACCCAACAAAAACCACTACCCGACGCATGACAAGAAGGGAAGACGTGTCACTTGACTAGGGAATGGCTTGTCACATGACAAGTAGAAATGTTATCACGCAACAACAAGGGGAAATTAAAATGCATGAAGGAGAATGGTTGACATGTGAAACAAAGTGACACTGATGTGTGACGATAGGGTGGTGGCGATGGGGAATAGAACAATAACGAGAAGGAGATCTTGTTGCATGAAAAGAAGGTATGTTGTCATGCATCAAGGAGGAATGGTTGACATGCATCAACAAGGATGGTTAACACATGACAGACAAAGTGGTTAATGTGTATTAACAAGGATATTTGACACGCGACAGGAGGAAGCGGTTGAGGCATGCTAAGACGGGGAAGAAGTAGTTGACATGCGTTAACAAGGATAGTTGATGTGTGACATGAGGAAGTGGTTGTCGCTCATCAACAAGGATGGTTGACGTGGGATAGGAGGAAGTGATTGATGCACATCAACAAGGATGGTGTGACGTGACAGGAGGAATTAGTTGACATGTGTCAAGGAGTTGACAATCCGTACATTTTTTCATTTTTACCATTAATGAAAATCCTACTCCAAACCTTTTCCGCGACTTGCAACCTCGCCATGAGATACCCTGTAAACTGCTCCCATTAACTATCAATGCCAAGACCTATACGTTGATCCATTTTGCAAGGGGTGCAAAATGGATAACTATATGTTTTATATTTTCCTATTAAAAATATGTGTAAAAAGGAATAGATAGGATTAATTTTACAATTTCATTTCCCTTTTGTAGCAATAGAGATTGTCCTAAGTGAATAAATAACTCACAACTAATTATACCCTTATAATAGTTATATAACTGAATATGAAAGTGATAATTTGTTTAAATTTGATAAATTCAAAAAACTTTACACTACTATATTTACCTTCATGTATGCAAATTGTACCCATATGAATTTATAATTGCAAAATTCATTTTCCCCACTCAAATTTTTAAACTAATATATTAATGAAAATCATAATTAATAAACAAAAATGTATTTTTAATATACAATAAATGTAAATCAATAATATATTTTTATTATATTATAAATTTATATTATCAATATAATCATATTATTAATAAATATATATTAACATTTATCTACTATTAATAAATATTAATATTTATATAGAAATATATATATATACTTTATATTTATATATGTTTTAATATATAATAGTAATTAAAAGGTATATTAATTTAAGCCATTAAAATGGCTAAGTTTGAATGATAGCTTTAATAAGTAAATGATTATAAAAAACACATTTGTTGGTGGTTGGCCACCGTGACCACTGCAAAGTGGAGTATGTTTAATTAAAAGGAAAAAGGTTGGGGGACGGTTGTCAACGCCACCCCCAACCCATATACATATATATGGGGTGAGGGTGGGGTCGGCGCCCCTCCCCCAACACTGTAAACCCCCTCTTCATTAAATTGCAACTGTATTTTAAAACAATGACCACATAAATCCAAGATGGCTGCAAAAGTTTTAACCCGACCCTAGCATTAAAACGTGGCCCATGTATTTTTTTATTATAAACAATAATTTAGATATATATATTCAACAAAACCATATGAAATAAAAATATATATATTTTAAAATAAATATATACATATATGTATGTTCATATATGTGTGTATATATAAATATAAATATACTTGATTCATAAAATAAATGCATAGAGTTTCTTGTTATTAGCCAAATGGATATACTCACAATGTTTATACATTGAAACTGTAAGTAAAATACAGTGTAAAAACAATAAAGAGGAGAGATCAATACCCACAAAGGAAATGGGTAGATCCTTGTCTTAAACCAAAAATTTTAACAAAAAAAAATAGAGCTTCCAATCCTCTCCAATGGCCTCCATGGTTTCATCTTCTTCTCCTCCTTCCTTAACCTACAAATCAAATAAGATAAATGAGAGATTAAGGATTTATAGGGTCTAATTAGTCAAACCTAGATCTAATGGAAGAGATAGATTAGATCTAATGGTGTAGGATGAACCCTACACCACTTAAGTGTTGGAAAATTGGGGGAATGAGATAATGAGATAATTAAAGGGGCCTAAGGGGTTAGACTAAGTTGTGCCCATTGCCTTATGGGATAATGAGTTTATAATAATGTGTATGTCTTAAAGACTATAGGATTATTATTTTTACCTAATTAAATTTAAAATCAATCTTGGACCTATAAATAATGAATTTAAAGGAGATTAACGGATTTGAGTAATGAAAATCCAAATGAGGATCATTTAAATTAAATTTTGAGCTTAATAGGAGAAATAATTAAATTGTAATATTATTTAAGAAATGGGACCAAAGAAAATGTTTTAGTTTTTTTTTTTTTCGATTACGCCCTATAATTGTATAGAAATTTATAATTGAGAATTAAATTTAATCCCGATATATGTTTATTTTCATTAACTTGCAAGAAAAAAAAAAAAAAAAAAACCTATGATTTTAATGAGGGTTGGATCAACATTAAGTAATTTGTAATTTTTCCCACCATTGTGTTGTTCTATAAAATTGTATAATTACGGTTTAATTCGATATTGGCTAATGCCTTATCCTTTATATATATATATATATTTCATAATTTTCTTCAATTAATTTTGGGTTCTATCCCGAGGTTGAGTGGGAAAAATGTGGACGTTACACTTGGTATCAGAGTGAGGTTCAACGCTTGGACCCGGGCCAACATGGGAACACAATAACCAATTAGCAACATTTTTGCCTCTATGATTAAAATAACAATAAAATAATAAAGTTATTTGGATTGTTGTATCTTGGCTAGTGGTGTTTTGTTCAACCTCAATTAACGAATTTTTGAATTAGATTGATATTCATGTAGGCTTCTAGTGTATTAGGAACTTTGTTTTCCCTTAAAAGGATGTTATTTCATGAGTCCTAACTCTTTATTTTAGTCATGTGATGTGATGAACCCATAAAGACTCATCTCGTATTGGAATGTTAAATTGTGTGATGTGACTCTTGTTGATTAGTTCTAATGGTTGTGTTCAAGGGTCGGTTGGAGGAAATTATAAGTTGATTAGTTAGTAGAAGCTGTCATTCCTTTTGTGGTTAGGTGAATTGGTGTTGGTTATTGCTTGGTCGAATTAATCCCCATATGGGAGAGTTGATATCAAGCCATGGTGTCACTTTTGACCCAATTTTATGTATGTGTTCTTAGATCCGAGTTCGATGTTTAATACCCCTACGGAAGCCCATGAAGGGCTGCAAAGTGAATTGATGTGGACTTTTTGTATTTTATATTCGTAAACTTAAGTTATTTTATCAAGAACCAGAATTTTATTTTATGATTTGATTGAGAAGCTCTGCATGGGTTCCTTTTGTTATTTTTATCTTATTGCAAGATTTTTAGTGATCGTAATGTGACTAATTAGGAATTTTCATTAATTACCAATATTTCTTGGATTTTACTTATGTTTGGTGACTCATAGCTTATTTATCTTACTAGCCACTTGGAGAAATGTTTTCAAAAATGTTACTTGATTCTTTTTTCTAGTTGATGAGATGGTTCTATACTATTTGAATTTTGATTTGTTGTATTATGGGGGTACACCCTAGGTGCATTAGTTGTCTTCCTAGGTGCTTCAAGTTTTGAATTTGTTCTTGGAAGGAATGAACCTTGTGCGTGTATAGAATATTTGAGTGACTCTTTCATTACTCAACCTTTCGAGAAGAGAGTTCACCGTGTCATGTAGTCTAGTTGGAAGTTTTGATAACATTAGTTGTGATTTTGTTGTAATCTGGTAAGAGCTCTATTCCTCATCAGAATAGATGTGTTTTGGTTATGGTTTTATATATTGTGTTAGGATTAGATTAAATCTTGGAATATTGTAGGTTTTAGTGGATAGTGTTTTGTTTGATGTTATCTTCCACTAGTGACATACTAAGTTTTATCATCATTTTCTTGTTTCATTATAGAAAGTATCATGAGGTAGATTAGATGTATCTTGGTAAATCTAGCTAGATTTAATCCCATTCAGGAAATGTGCTTAATTAATTGTACTTGTTTGCTCTCGATGTTTGATAAATAGATCTACCCTTACCTTAAAATTTTAGAGTGTTTATGTATACCACTCTATACTCTACTAAGTAGTGGGTTATGTTGAGACTTGTATGGATGACTTGTGGTCTTTTGGACCTTTATCTTAGAAATTTTTGTTTTGTAGATCTTAAAATTTTAATCTTAGTTGTACTTATTTCATTTCTTTCTTTTAAAGCAACAACTCTTGTTTGTGTAAATTAGTTGATTGTCCTCTTGTATTTGATGTCTTCTAGATAGGAAATGTGGTGCCCTCAAAGTAAATATTCCCTTGTCATCTTGTTTCTTTGTTGGTGGTATCTTGTGGAAGTATAAGTTTTGTTTGGAAAAAAATCTTGTCTTATTAAGTGAATTGATTTTGAGCCTAAACAACAAACATTGTTTTCTTTCCCAAATTGGTGTAAACCTCTTAAACTTGTAAAAGTAAATTTGATCCTCTAATGGGATTTTCATCGTAACTTCTTATGATACTTGTGGGGACCCGCTTGGATTGTTTTAGTGATACTTGTAATTATTTGGTAAAATCTTGAAATTTGGTGTGTTGCATATTGGTTGATTGATCTCTAGTTCTTATAAAATTAATGATGTGATATGTTGATTGGTCTCTTATTCTTATAAAATTAAAATTTTGATAATGTGATGTGTTTGACTCTCCCTATTCATTAAAATACAATTGATAAGATTATTAACATGAACATAATAAAACTCTAATTGAGGGGCTTGGACTTTGAAACTTAAAAGTAAACTAGAACATTAGGAAAAGGAAAATGGTTCATTACTTTAATCCGATGGATTAGTAGAAGAAATAAAACTATTTGAAAATACCAAGAACTTTGTTATTTTACTTTCCCTAGAAGTAAAATAAATTATTTGGCTTCCTATATAGAATGTTGAGATATCATGCCAACATTGGTCGTGTTCCTTAATGCCATAAAATATGTGATGTCATAATAAAAGGGCATGCATTAATTAAGAAAACTTATAGAGATGTTTTTAACAAGTGTAACTACAACTTATGTTTTATAAAATAAATCCGGGAATGAGTAAAATTTATGTGTTAGAGTGCAATGTATAACTAAACAACCCTGATTATATAAATGTCCAATCCAAGCCCTAAATTAAAATATATATATACATAATTTAAAAATTGAGATAATTGAAATATTTGATCTAGTGTAGGATTATCTATTCCCTTTTGTGGCCTAGGATTTTTTAGTTGTTTGAGTATTTCACATACCCCCTTGTTATAACAAACAATAAACATATGTCAAATGGTTATGACAGAAGTATATTCCATGTCATTTTGTGACGTCTCTTTGAGTAGTGCAAATTTTTACAAGTACATAAACGATTTATCCCTCTGTTTGTGTGAACTAATTAATATGGTTGTGCTGATGGGCCCTACATTCCATCATGCCAAGGGTAGAAAAAAATTGAACTTTTAGGCCTATCCACCTACCTTGAGTTAATGAAATACCTTATTGATGGTGATGTTTTCTAGTTGCGTTATTATCCCTTGATCATAGACCTGTGTGTTTTCCCCTTGTACGAGTTTTTAGGTCTTCATACCCTTGTTGCTTCATAGCTTAACGAGTTTGATTTGTAGCCTTTTAGGAGTGGGTATTTATTGCTTATTTTAATAAAGGTACCCTCCTTGTGTGTTGATTAAGTCCTATGTGACATAGATTTATTGTAAATATAGGCAACATATGTTAAGGATATGAAATAATTTTGGGAATTTTTTGTTTATTTTCTTGGGAAAACATGATGTTGTTTGTCCCTCTTTCATCCTCAACAAAGGAAACCGCAAGTTGTTTTCATAAGTTGTTGCTCAAGTATTGGTGTAATGTACTTGTGGGTTGTAGTTGGACCCCCTCTTGTTTCTTATATTTTTATCTTAGCTCTTTGTTGGTGCCATTTTTGAGCTTACACCTTGTTGCCCTAAAATTTTCAAATCTATATCTGCTCAAAAATGTTTTATCCTTTGATTTGATGGTATTTAATTATTCCCCCAGTTGAATTCTTTAAAATGCTATAAAAATTGTTGTTTTTCCCTAATTTGAAGGAATAATCCAAGTTTTCCTTTTTCGTGCCCTAGTTTTTCCAATCTTGCAAGCTATGTCATTTTTCCCTTTTCCAGATCATGGAAAAATTGAAATTGATCAAATCATACTTGTGTGCAATTGAAAATCCTATCCCAAGGTCGAAATAGTTTGGAAATCATGCTTCAGTTGATCCAGAATCAAAAAATCTACCATCCTTGGTGAAAAAATTTAATTCTAGGGCATCCCTAGAATTTTTTACATTTTGACGATCAGACAGGCGTGATTTGAGCGTCAAATTTATCCTCAAAAGGTATTGGAAATGTGGCGGGTTTTCATTGGCTGAGGAAAGGTGGGGAAGTGTTGTAACTTTTCATTTGTCGCCTTTTTTTGCAATGGGGCATTTTTGGGCCCAAGGAACTCCATTTTTTTAAAATTTTCCTACGTGGCATGTTCTGATTGGCAGGGGGATGGCGGGTGGTCGGGTTCCCTTAATGGTTTTTAGACCTTATTTTGCAAAAATTTTAAAATTTAAAAATTGGCCCAAAACTCCATGCCCAATCGGGAGTGGACACGTGTCCTAAAAGACCAAAAAGGGAGGAGCAAGGCCAATGGGGGACTTAGATTTTTAGGCTCCATTTTTCTAAAGTTTCAAAATCAATTTTTCCACCTCCAATCTGAGGAGGACACGTGGCATCAATTTTGAGTGGGTCAGTGGGCCGACGGAGGAAAATAAGAATTATTTCCCTTTACGAAAAGAAAGATTAAAATTAAAATTTGAAGTGCGGCCCCATGGCCAATCACAGGTGGACACGTGTCCAATAGGGTTAGAGGGAAGTGTAGGCCATGGAGGGAAATGAGAATTTTTCCCTTTTGTAAAAAAGGTTTAAAATCAAAATTTGAAGCGCTGGCCCACTAGCGAATCATCAAGTGACATGTGGCAGAGGACAAGGCAGGTCGGTGGAGGCAGGATGGAATTTTTTCCCTTTTGCAAAAAAGGGGCTCAAAATCAAAATTTGAGCGGCGGCATGTGACGAATCACAAGGAGACACGTGGCAAGTAAAAGTGGGTAGAGGTCCGATGGAAGGAAAATTGAATTTTTCCCTTAACAAAAGTAGAGTTAAAATGAGAATTGGGCCCGCAGATTTTAGCGATAGAGGAAGCGACACGTGGCGAGGGAGAAATCGGAGGTGGTACGGGCTGGGAAAAAGTGAAATTTTTCCAAAAATCAAAAAAAGTCAAAATGCACAGAATTTAAGTGCAATCCTAATGGGACCCACCATGTGCCACGTGTCAACTCCAAAATTCAAATGCGGAGGGTGGGGAAAAAAGTCAAAATTTTCCATTTTTCCAAAAAATGGAAAAGTCAAAAATGATCCCAATTTCGGTTCCCATCATTTTTTGCCACGTGTCCGACCTTATCCAAAAAATTAAAAGGGTAACTCAAGCTTATTTCTAAGTCTCGCATCTTCCACATGGAGGGCAAGATTAAAAGATGGATAAGATCAATAATTGCTATGCATCCATTTAATTTTTTGACCATCATGGGAGCTCCGGAAGCTTGGAATCACAATTTTTGCATCAAAATTCATCAAATTTATAGTGATTTTGTGTCGCCGTAGCCTTTTAGGATCATTGCATCACTTTCATGTCTTAATTCTTTGATTTGAGTTTTTTTAAGTAATTTTTTACCTCAGCCCGAGAAAACACGTAGAATGTCAAAATCAAAAGTTGCAGAGGTAGTTTTAAAAGGTGAAAAGATGAAAATGATGAGTAAAAGGTGTTTGCATGCCTCAATGATGAAAAACATGCCTCCAGGATGGATAATGATCCAGATATTTGTAATGATTTAATATTTTGGGACACCTGGCAACCTGCGAATGTTTTTTTGTTTGATGTCATTTTCATTAAATCATGATAATTGTTGTAATAGAATTGATCCCTTGGCATATTATTTTCTTAGGAAAGAAGGATCAAAGGTGAAAGAGATATATAATGCATGTTTTAAGACATGCAAAGAGGTCGGGAAGTTGAAAATCATGAGCAAATTCTGAGAGAAAGCTCATTTTTCTGAGAAACCCACCAAAGAACTAGAATAATTTCTTCTGTGTTGGATTTTCATGTATGTGAGTTGGTTACAAGTGTATAGCCATCACACAACTCTGAGATTGTTCATGAAAATCTCCCTCCTGATGAATCTAACAATCTTTTGAGTTAAACTATGTTTTTTCTGGGCAATATGATGTTTGTTATCATTTTTGAATGTCCACAAATAGTTTCCGTTGTTCTTGTTGCAATCTTGAATTGAAATTCTTTAGAAATCACACAGAATCTCCATTTCTTGTTGATAGTTTAGTGGCATTTGCAATCTCATGTTTAGAAAGAATTCATCTGATAAAGAGATAAACAAATTTAAAATCACTTTATCTTCCTTCTTGTAGAGATTTATTGTAAGCCTTTGGGGTACCTTAGGCATGGTTTGATCATGGATTTTTGTGTTTAATTGAATTCTTTACTTCAAGATTTTTGGTGAATTCTCAAAGATTGTGTGAAGAGTGCAACCTGGGGTTCCATTTATGCCTCTTCTAGTTGAAAGAATATCGATTATTTAAAGCATTTTATCTAATATTTCAAGTATCATAGAGGTTTTAAAGATCCGATATATCCCAGTTTGTCTTGTCAACACCCCACCAAAAATTCATTCAAACAACTCATCCTACCCCATACTACACCTAAATTGCATTATGTTTCAACAGAAGAATACAATCCATTTACAAAAATGCACAAAGTAAATAAAGATCATACAATGTCTTGATAATCCTTGCCTTGCATTGAAAATATCTCCATCATATAGGAGTGACAACTTGTCAAAGTCAGATTTGGAGTGTTGATCATATTTTCCCAAGGCCTTTTCATAATATTTTCATAAATTGAGGGATATCTTGCTCTCCTTCACCATTTGGGGGTTAAAATATAGGTTTTCTTACCTTGGTTGAAAAGCACAACCTAAAATAGTGAGGGTCAGATCAAATCCTTTCAAAGTGTTATCCATCTCTCCACAAATATGAGTACCAGTTACATCACCTCCCTAGCTACAAAACAACACACATCATGATCTATCTAAATTCAAGCTTCATGCCATATCTCTGATGCTTCTCATAATGAAAAGGAGAAAAAATTTGGGTACCAACAACTACCTCAAGTGTTATTTTGTGTTACCATTTAAATAGGTGCTCTATTGATTATTATTTGGGCTTGGACAAGATTTTAAATAATTAATTTCCATTATGTTATATAAAGTTATTGGTGTCTCTTCTGTTGATATGTTAAAGTTTTTGGAAGGATTATCTTCTACCGGAAATATTATCTAAGCGTTTGAAGTTTATAAATTAGTTTAGTGTTATTTTTTCGATTTTGAGTGCAAATACAAGTTATAGAAAACCTTATGGTCATGAATTCTCCTTAGTATTACCATGAGATTTTAATTGAATCCTTTCAAGTTATAAAATTACTTTCAATGAATAGTTTGTAGGATTGTGAACATGTTAACTAATTTAGGTGTTTTCCTTGTTGTTAAACCTCATCTTATATGATCTTAAGTTAGTGAGGCCTATGAGTACGCATGGTTTTACATGTAAAATTGATGGGCATGATTGGAATTTGTTAGCCTTTTCTAAAGTAATGAACATTGAGGTATAACTCAACCTAAGTGGAAGACTTAAATGTTCTTCTTGCAGTGTGTTATATCTTTGTGGGCCTATGTGGTCATCCTGTGTTCATGGATTTCTCCTTGTTATTATTTTACTTTGGTGGTTGTTCTTGAGATTCCATTAGTAATTTCATGTTTAGATGCTCTGCATTATAGCTTTGTTGATCACGTAGAGTTACTCTGTAGAATTAAATACTTGTAACATTGGTTGAAGAAAATATAGCATTCAAGCCTAACAATGTTCCTTCTCATTGTTAAATAGCATTGGACCAAACTTTGGTTTTGAGGATCCACTTTTTTTTAAAATAAAGAAATCCCAGAGAGGGTGTGATTTCTATTCATATGCATTTTTTCCATACCTCTTTTCTGTTACTTTCAGGAGGAAATCAAATTGAAGAGGAGGGGGATGTAATGTTGACTCCTATTCAACACTGATTGAACTATGTTTTCAATTTCAAATTGATTATAATCTTCAACCTTGATACTATATTCTAGTAAGCATACTAATAAGATGTGCAGGACATCATGATTACTATTGTGTTCTGATTGTTATTGATGATATGGTTGAAGTGTGGAATTCGATGTAAATTATTGGATATGATTTGATTAGCCTACTTGATACAAATTATGGAGGTGTTAGAATCTTAGCATAATTGATTAGCCTTGATGATGTCGGAAAATCAAATAATCCTTTTTCCTACCATTTAAATTTAGGAAGAGAAAAAAGAAATTTTCCAAGACTCCCAAATAAACACTCTAACCCACATAAAAGAAAATCCAAACATCATATGTGCTCCTTGTTATGTAGAGAGGTACGTCAAGCATTATCCCTAACCCTATGTGACCATTTGCGAACTCTTTTTACCACTCTCTAGGATCCACATTACTATGTTTTTTCTATGAAGGGAGATGTTAAAACTGAAAAAGTGGCTTTCATTTCAAACCACTATTTGGTCCTCAAAGAAAAAATGCTTGATCACCTTCGCAAACCTCTAGTTTTTACTAGATTATTTCTGGAACCTTCATTTAGGAAAACACATCCCTAGTCAGTTTGGAAAAGGGGTATTGTAGACCTCTGATCTATGTTTGACTAGGTCAAACTGACTCAACTACGACCGATGGCTCTAGAAAACCTGCGTTGTTTGAAATTTGTCTTCCAGTTCTAAGTTCCGTTGACTCGAAAATTTTACTATATATAGGGGAACTTGTAGGAAATTTCTCATTTCACGTTCATCCATCATACCTTTGTTTTTGAGGTGGTTTTGTGATCCCTCAAGCTAAATTTTAATCATTTACAACTAGGCCAATTATGATCGATGACCCCTAGAAACTAGCAAATTATTACAAATTGTTCGCTAGTTCTAAATTCCGTCGAGTTCCTCGTGAACTCTTTTATATAAGTGGACACATATAAATTTAACCATGGTTTGTTTTCTCATAGAAGAAAACATTTGAAAGTATATTCTTAGCCTTTGAGCCTATTTTGATTATTTTATAGCTAACAGGAAAATGTAAAAATAAAGTTGTAGGACCCCTGTCAAGTTGACAAACCACCGTGGAAACTTTTGACACATGTAAATAAATATTTGAAAACTCTATAGTTTAAATTTTTGTGTGAAATAGAACTTTTGACAAAATGGTTTTCTCTCTCTTCCTTTCTCTTTCTCTTTCCTTAGTTACGAAGTGAAGTGAAATGAAATGAAATGAATTGAATACATGTTTATAAACCTTTTCTTTCAAGTGCAAATTTTAATTATTATTACATGTAAATGGGAAACTAAAGACATTAATTATGTTAGACTAGGGTGGATTCCATTACAACGATTTATTGTTGATTTTATGCTCACATGGTTTTGCAGGATGTAAGAAAGATGGTGAAAGGGCGATGTGTAATTCATTAATTATTATTGTAAACTTTATAGGTCATTGTAAAATGAATATATGTTTAATGTAGTCTCATGCTACATAAATGTTATATTTGAAAATTGTTAATATGTATGGGATGCTAGTTTTAGGAATATCTTAGGAAATGTGTATTTAATCACAAGTTCATTTTGATTCATAGTTGCGTATAGTAAAAGGGTTTGATATATATATATATATATATATATATATATAGTAAATGAATTTAAAGTTAGTACATTATGGGGCATTTTTAGTGTAAAATAAACTATTAATTATTTATTGTGTTGTATTCTTACCTTGTAAATGTAATATAAAGATTTAATCGAAACACTCAACCCTAGTATAAGATCTCTACATAGCTTTTTCTTAATGTGTGTGATCCTTCATAGCATAGAAAAAAATTTAAACCATAAAATAATCTTAAACCTTGGACTCGATGGCGCCTTCTAGGTTAGGTAAATAAAACCCCTAGTTGAAGTTTATCATCATAGTCATTATGTTTAGCGACATTGTCGTAAACCCATATTTTAGGAATGACATGGTCCAACTTTATCCGGAGTATGTTGTTTCCTTCTAGTTTTGGTAACCATGAGGAGAATGTCTTGTATTCAAGCACAACACCATGTTGAGAGGTCAAAACCACATTGGATGTCACCTTATGAGTACTTGTTTGAAGCAAAGACTATGTAGTGTAACCTTACCATCTGTGAGGTAGGTAAAGATAATACTCCCTTAATATCCTTTTCGATTTCTAGGTCTTACATGATTAGATCTGTAAATTAACTTCATCAGTGAATGAAGTCCCTATTAGATCAAATGACATAATTGGAGATCATGAATTAATTGTTCTAGGTCTTAAACTCTTATTAATGAACTACTTAGATTCTCTCAGTTAAATGTGTTACCTTGGTTTCTATAAACATATCACCTTGGTCTTTCCTTGAAGGTGGTTTAGAATAAATATGTCCTCTTGCCTTAAACTCATAAATAGTTGAGGAATTGATCATTAGGTGTAGTTTGAATTAAACCAAACCTCAGTTGATTAGGAGGTTAAATTGTGATTTGTGTGTAGTTATATTGCTTCCAATCATATACTTATTCAAAATGGTAAATAAGTACTTTCCTAACTCTTTATGTTATAAAGTGACACCAAAAAAAGAGAGACCTAGCAAATATTGTAAATGAAATGAGAAACAATAATATGTGTGATAATGGTTTAAGAACAAAAAAATTCACTTGAAGTCCTTATGGATTATTTAGGCATTGAAGTTTTGTTAATAATGGATACAAATTGATTCTTGGTGGGAATAGGTCTTTGAGCCATTTTAGAGTCCACTAAAAATAAGATAAAATAAATTTATGTCTTGTAAATTCTTAACTAAATCAAACTAATAATGATACTAAAACGACAATAGTACGAAAAAAATGTACTTCGAATGGAAGGAAATTTATTGGAAAGAGAAACTTGATCCTTCATGTCCTTTGATGTGTATTAGTTTTCCCTACACAATTTCTGGTTAGTCCCCTTGCATGAAGGTAACATTAAATGTCAACTAAACATATTTTGAGAAAACAAACCTTTAGCATAAGAACGAGAGAATTAGGAACTTTTTAGGTAATTATAAATATGGAATTTACTTATGTAAGTTATGGAGATTGTCATAAGGGATAAAGATAAAATTAAATGGTCAAACAATAAGTTGAATGTGAAATGAATTATAGAATCTATATGTGGAATATGGATAAAATCATCCTTGTATAAAAATGTTCCTGGAATGTTAATCATAACTAAGATGTAATCATGGTAATGATGTGTTGTGGGGTTTCCAATCCTTGAGTCCCTTTTCTTGTGGTTGGGTTATTACTAGCATTCATTCATTGGGGAAGGTGTGCCATTAACATGTATATGGTGTTGTCATGTGTTTATGTGGGTTGATGGCTTATGTAAGTATCGTATGTGTTATGGAGTTTTCCTTACTTGGAGACTTTGTGGCGTTGTGTAGTGAGCAATGTATGTTTAAAAAAAATTCCTTGTATTTTACTATTGTATTTGTGTGTATAAAATGTGGGCATTAGACTTGGTATCAGAGTGGAGGTTTCATGCTCTCAAACCTCTAGGGTAGATTTGAGTTGTGATGGTATTGCATGATGGTGGTGGATATTATAAGAGTAATGTGATATAAGTGTGATGTGAACTATGTCGTAAATTGTGAACGCACATGTTACATATATAAATTAGTGCATTCTATTTTATCATGTGGATGTGCTTTTGATGAGATTATTCTCTCTCATTTTCATGGATTCTATGAAGATTTCACGTGTGATGTACCACCTTATTGTGTGTGACAAAATAATGTTATTGTGGATTGTGAAGTGCTGGAGCATTTTGTCATTATATGATATGTGGGTGTATTGATGTATTGAATGAAAAAATTAGTGTAAAATGAATTAGAGTGTATCGTGATGTCATCACTATATTGTGAGGAATCATGTGCATAACCATGTTGTATTATAGTTGACTATATGTTGCAAAGTTAAACATTGTGTTCCTTATACGTATAATTCATGTAATATGTGATGGTTCATGTCATGATTTAGGGGCATATGGTGAACATATTATCCCTATTATACAGTGATTGTAATTTATGTGCAAAATTTAGTAATGTGATGTATCGTAACCCATGAAAGTAATGATTGTGTTTCAACCTATATGTATATACCATGCGTAAGGCGCTATGGTTAAATCATGTGAATCACCATTGTATTAGTGATGTGGTTATGTGTTATGTTGTGAACGCTACACTAACCAACCTAAGAGAAATTGGTAAAGGGTGTATGTTTGGAGTGAGGAAATGTATACCATTTCCCAGTCACTCGATCCGAGTATGAGATAGGAAGTGGAGCCTTACATAGGCTGAAAACCAACTTTTGTTCATTTGGTATGTGTGACACTTGCTCAATGGGTGTCATGCATATTGTGTTTCGTGGACACCTTAGGCTTAGTAGATGGTGAATTTTACTCATTTATCTCTCTCGATATGGTTATCATATGGATTCAACCTATGTGATTTTGACTATGTTGAGACTTGTCGAAATGCTGGTGGGATGATTCAAACAAAGATGATTATAGTTGTATTATTGATATTATATTATACGAGATGACGCTTGATGTTTTCGAGTGCCAGCAACTCGTTGAGTACCCTCCCTTAGTGGCTATATAAGGCCACATAATTATCATAATGTACTAATCCTATAAATGTATTTTATGCATAAATTGAACACTTTCCCTTTTCTTGATAGAACCAAAAATTTTCTTGACTGACATGTTCTTATATTTTGGAAATTTATTTAGTTATTTCACTAACATTCAAAGTTTGCACTAACCATGGATAATTAGCCATTTTATTTTATTAGTTTTAAATTGTGTATCAAGTTTAAAATTTTATAGCCTAGCGCAAGGCTTGGGATTGTTGCCAGTTGGCATTTGATATGGATTGTTATGTTGGTTCTAATGTGGTAATGTGTTGGAATAGGTTCATGGGATTAACCATGGAGTGATGGGACCTATGGACCTACTTCATTGTATGGGGGTACACCCCAAGGCATTATAGATAACTATCGGGTTGTTGAACCATGAGTTATTATGTCACTTGGGTTAGAGGTATCTGGACTCTATGCGCCTAGGGCCATAGGGTGACCAACCTCTTTTGGGGAGCGAAAAGGAAAATTTATCTTTATTTTATTTTTGAGGGAGGTATAAGAGACTTGAGGGAGGCATAAGAGACACTTGAGGGAGGAATAATAGAATTGAGGGAGGCATAAGAGATTTGTGTGGGTGTGATTGATGCTTTGGGAGGTATATGGAGTTTTCTTATGATTCTATGGAGGTATATGTATATGTTTTGTGATGATTTGAGGGAGGCATAAGATAATGAGGGATGTATAAGAGACTTGTGTGTGTGTGTGTGATTAGTGCACTTGGAATTTTTTATGTAGTTGTTGGTGATGCTTTGGGAGGTATATGGAGTTGTTTTTGATGTTTTAGAAGGTGTATGGTGTTAGTATTATGAATTTAGGTGTACTCTTGAGATTATGGTTTATGTCTTGTGATATTGTTTCCATCTTGACACTATGTAGCTACAGTTATGGTTTGAAGTTTTATGAAACCTTGTATCTGTATTTGTTGGTGATTCCATGTTGTTGTAGTCCATGTATGTTATGAGTGTATTTTATTAGAAGCATGTCTAACAAGTATTGTGTTGTGAGAGATATGTATGTTCTTTCCATGGTTTGGTTAAGTTCTTGTAATGAGATATAGTTGTGAAGTTACATATCATGTTGTCTTGTGAACCACTAGTGTTTTGTTTGGTCTTTGTGTAATATCTTGATGCTAATTTTGTTGGGAAACCATGAAAAATGCATGAGGTAAAATCCTAAGAATTTAAAAACTAAGATTCGAGATTAAGAAATAATTTAAAGGAAAATACTAAGTAATAAAGTAAAAGTGAAATGTCAATCTTCACAGAACTCTAATAACTTTTCAAACATGCCTTCTCCCTTGTAGTCACACTTTGCTAAATGTATCATTCATTAGTGACATGAATATCTGATTGTTCCTCCTTTCTTATGAGTACCCTATTCTAACATTGGTAGTGCATCGCATCGAGGATGATGCTCTTATAGGAGGAGGAGATGTGGTGCCCCATCTAAAATAAATAAATAAAGGAATAAATTAAATTAAATTTTAAAATGGGGGGACAATTGAATGTTTTGGTGGGAAAGTGGGTGGGAGGTGGCGTATTGTAGGATGTAGTGACCACTTCCCTTTGAAAGACACCGATCTTGATATTGTTGATTAAATTATGGACATTATTATGGTTTTGATTTAGTATGATGTTAGATGTTGGACCATGGATTATTGTTGATCTTGATTTAGTTATGATGCATGATGATTATTAGAGACACTTCATATGTGGATGATGATATACTATTTGACATGGATATATTATGAATGTTTTTAGACATGTGATTTTTGGATATTGTGAGTAGAGCTAGAAAATGGACATTATATGATGATGATATAGTTGTTGATATAAATTATAAGTGATATTGTTGATTGCCTTGATGTTGTTGTGATTCATATGTATAGATAATTTTGTGATTATATTTATATTATGTTGGATGTTCTGATATGGCCATGAGGCCAAAGGAGGTATTTGTGTTTTACAGGTTAAACTATCACAAAAAACATCGGGGATTAGAGACCAACCACATTAGAATTCTAGATGAATTCAACAAGGTCACCATGGCAACATGTTTTGTGTGTGTGTGTGTGTTTTTGTTATGGATTCCCATGGGGGGATTACCTTTTAATGTGACCAAGGGGCATTTATGTATTTATTAATGTGGTTCCTTTTATTAAATGTTTGCATGTGTTTATTTTTGGTGTTTTACCTCGTTTTCATTAGTTATTAAATGTTGTGAATAATCATGTTGTTAAAGTAAACAAATCAATATGTCATAAGAAATTAATTAGTGAAGTGGTTGGATTTTGTATTAAATGTTGTAAGTATGTGTAAGTGACTTTGTAAGTGATGTGTAAGTTTACTTCTGAGTGTGAAACACTCCACCTTCTTGGAAATTCGAATTTTCCTTGGAGGCTGATTTTGGAGGCTTGTGGGACAAGTAAAACTTGTTCCATACCTCTTAATTTTATTTACCAACCATACCTATGGTTGGAGGGTTGAATTTAGACCTTCTTTATGCATTTTGATATGACTAATTATAAGTTTTAATTGCACTCTTCTTACATTTTATTAAATTCAGTCCTTATGGGGTGTGGGCTTTTGGAGTGTGTAAGTTTATTGTCATATTATTCACCCACATCTTTATGTACATTGAGAATGAATTTGACTTTTGTGTTGGAGTTGATATGTGTGATGATGGCATCTTAAATGGATCCACCTCATCCTCTTCTCCTTCTTCTATAAAATTGGAACTCCTTGCTTTGTTTTGAGTTATTGAACATTTTGTATACTTCCTTTTGGGTGAATTTTTATTGTGTGGAGCTCTTGCATTTGGAAGGAGATTGGATACCTTTGCATGCTTGTTGGTTGATGATTTTGGACTATATTTTGGCATTGGAAAGCTTTTTTTTTTGGAACTTAGACAACTCCATCATGGAGAGGTAAGACCTTGGCTCTTGAAATACTCTTTTTATTTATGAATGTACATGTTATTGTGTGAATGTTTTCACATGTTTATGGGCTGTTTGGTTAGACTACCTAGGAATGATGTAGGAGAAGGATATGGGGAATCCATGTGGGGGCATAAGGGAATTCTAGTGGGAATTCTCATGGAGGGAATTGTCCAGTGAAAAGAAATGGCACATTACATTTTCTCGTGGGGCATAAGGAGTTGAGATTGTGAGGATTTTTCGTGGTTTGTTAAGGTGCAAAAGCAAATGGAATTGCATTTCTTACTAAGTATTTTTGTGTTTTAATGTAGGGCATAAAAGGAAATTGCTTGTGTGGGAAGCCTTGTTGCCATGGGGATTTATTGTATTATGGTTGGGGACAAGGGTCAATGCAGAGGGATGGATTCTCCTCTTCATTAGATGTCTTGGTTGGGTGGAGAGTGTTTACTTTCCCTACCTTTGTTGTGATCTAAAAGGAGAAATTTATGTTGTTGTTCTAGTAGAGGAGAAAGATAGTTTGACAGTTCCATGTGAAATGAAATCTCATTGGAACCTTTCCCACTTTGAAGTAGATGATCAATATATTATTTGTAATGGAAAGATACTTTGTATTAAGCTATGAAAGTTATGTATTCCAAGTTGTGAAAGAGATATACTCTGTTCTGATCATCTAAAAGAAAGAAATTGGAAATTTGTTATTTGCATTCAAGGAATTGAAAGATGTAAAGTTGTATTTTTTTTTTAATCAATAAAGGATTGTAATAATTTTCTTCAATTTGCATTGTTACATTGAACTTGATCATCAATTTGTGATTTGAAACCTCTATTTGGAAAATTGAAAGAGGAATACATATGAAGGAAATATATGGAACTCTGCTCTTTTGAAATATGTTAAAATTGGAAATCAGACCTTGCATTTATTCTATTAAATGGTTTGTTTGTATCAAATAAATGTCTTAGGATGGAATGGAAATGAATCTCCATATTTGGAAGATGAAAAATTATAAATAGCCCTTTTAAATCTGATCTTTGTTTTAAATTTTAAAACTAGCAAGTACTTCTCTAAAATGCAAAGTTTGAACCTACAAACAACAATCAACATTGAAACATTAAAATATAGCATGCTATGTTATTAATGTACTCAATTGGAGTAAAAATTAAGGAAATATTTTAAAACTTAGCAAAATAGGGCTCAATACGTTTTGTAGTAGTTTTCTGTCAAGACACAGAAATGTTCATATTGAAAATCATTTAGAAAATTTAACCTTGAATCCTACCTTAAATCCATTTAGGAACAATCCTCCTTTTATATTTGACATGTTGAGAGAGGAGGAAGATTAAATTGAATGGATCTCCGACAAGTTAAAATTAACCATTTCACACTTTGTAAAAGCTTCTTGCAGGCCATTTTCTTAAAATTGACCCCATTAACTTTATCAAAATCTAAAATAAATGATCCGTGTAAAGAGGACGTTGAGATATTTCAAGAAAGTCTTAGTTTACCCAAAAATGAGCTCTCTATCAAAATTTATGGCCCTCTGATGTTTTTCTTCCTTGGTGTCAAATTTTGGGAAAAATTTCTTGGCGAGCCCTCAAAGCCACGAAATTTTCCCTTAAAACACTTAGGAAAATTTTTGGGAAAATTTTCAAAATTTTCTCTGCTACCCCACCATCCCTCAACCAATTTTAGGCTGCTACGTGGCACCATGAGGTGATAGTGGAGGGGAAGATCTTTTTTTAACTTAGCGCTTTTGGAAAATTTTGGGAAAAGTTTCCAAATTTTTCCCACCGGCCGCAACCAATAAGGTGATGCCACGTGGCATCACGGGGCATTGGTAGAGGAATGAGTCCCTTTTTATATTTTGCATCTCAAATTTTTTTGGAAAATTTTCCAAGTTTTTCCCGATTGTTCCGCGGCCCGCAGCCAATAAGGGGTTACCACGTGGCATTAAGAGGTGTTGGCGGAGGCGCGGGTCTCTGTACCCTCTTAGCCCTTGGGGCGTTAAGTCAATTTTCTCCCCGCCACCCCACATTAGTTTAGGAGATGCAGTGTGTCCCTTCGATTCTCACAAGAGTGTGGGAACAAAGCCTACTTTTCACCCCGCACGGGAGAATTTGAAAATGTCTCCTGCCGCCCCACCCTTTTCCGCTCTTCCCCGCATTGCCTTATTGAGCGCCACGTGTCCCTTGTGGAATTGCGGACTCATGGGAGCGTGGGTGCAAATGTGATATTTTACCCATGCATTAAAACATTTCCAAAGGTCTCCCCTAGGCCCGGTAACCCGCCCTTTGGTCAAATTTTCACCCCTGGCCCTGCAGGCTTGCTTTTGGGGAAAATTTTCACCCCAAGGCCCGTCGGTCCATAACTTGAAAAATATGAGGAGTTAGGAGGACTTATTTATATCAATGGAAAGGTGAGGAAATTTCCTATCCAATGGGTGTGATTTAGGAAATTTTGAATTTGTTAATTTTGGGAAAAACCAAGTTGAAACTTTAATCATGTTAGAGAGTGGGTTTGGTGAGGAATTTTCCCTCTGAACCTAATTGAAACTTCTAACCCTAATTTTTTTGACCTAATTACCTATAATAATTATTAATAAAATAAAATTATGTTCTATTAGAATAGTGACAACTGTTGTCTCATAACCTGGTTGTAGATTCTTTTAATAAAAAAAATTATTCCATAATTTTTCCTAAATAACCATAGGTTATTTCTTGGGTCTCAAGTGGGTTGTTTTAGTGGTATTCACATAGGAGTTGTTATTGGAGAATTCATACTTTCATACCTTCCATCCCTTAAAAATGATACACGTAATTATTGAGATCTACGGACCTTGACCTCGATGGGACCCAAGTTAACTTTGAAGATTTAGCAAAATTTGTATATTGGCAGCGACGAGAGTGTTGTGAAGATATGAGGTAGTATGGTTGTAATGCACAACTATTTCATTTTCATACTTTGTCTTTTAGAACCAAAAAAATATACCCACACAACGACTATAGGTTTACTTGGCATGTGCACTTCTAGGATGTGTCAAAATATGAGTGCATGAACAAGCAATGGACATTCATCAAAGCATAATGGAAATCTGAATTTTTTTAATAGCTTCTTCCTAGCCTACACTGAAGTGGGGGATTTGACAGATGATGTATTTTCTAGTGCCCTCATTAATATGAATGAAAAATTTGGGAGCATACACTTGGCATATGAACTATTTGATAAAGTCTCTTAAAAAAACATGGTTTCATGTAATGCTTTGGCTGTAAGATTTACATGAAATGCGCTTGCGCTAAAGGCCTTTGAAACTTGTAAGTGAATGTAGTTTTAGGTTTAGAGAAAGATTTCGTCATCCTCTTCCAGCCTCTCCCATCCTGTGATAAAATGGGATCTTTGGAGAAGGGTTTGGAAGTCTGTATATTTCCTTCAGATCATAAAAGATAGAGGAATTTTGTCATATGTTGCTATTTCTATGGTCATGGTAGGCGTATTTGTAAAATGTTGTAGTATAGATAGCTACATGCACTATTTTTTAGAATGTCTTAAAAGGACATGGTTTTGTGAACAACGTTGACTGGTAGCTATGAGCGAATAGGGTTTGTTGAGAAGGCTTAGAAAATTTGAAGAAAAGATAACTGATAGGGGTAAGCCATTTTCCATAGTTGTTTCCAATATCCTTCCTATTTTGTGTCAAATGGGGATGTTGGAACAGGTTAAAGGACTACATAAGCATGTGATCTAATGTTTGTTTAGCCAATTCATTATAATGGGACAACTTAAGTACTTAAGTTGGTAATTTGGGGCTTCAAACATGCCTCGAAAGTTTTGTTAGGAATGATAAGAGATTTTTAAGTTTTTGCGGCCATGTTCGATTTGATTTATTTGCAAGGTGTATTGATTTTTATTACATAAATCCCGATGTTTGTGAGGGATAACGTGTTGGAATGATGAAATGTATTATGGCGAGTCAATTTAAAGGAAAGTTTGTTGGTTTAAGTGGAGCTAATCTTGTTTTCTTGTATCGCTCATACATGGCCTTAGATGTTTTCATGAATGTTACAAAATGGAGAGGTTACCGAAGAATGTGAACTATGTGGTAGAATGCTAAACGAGAATTAGGGCCTTGTGGAATGTAAATGAAACCTCTTGGAGAAACTCTTTCCTCTCGGAAATTAATATTGTCAAGCATGGTCTCCCTTACCTTTTCTTTCATAATTTTCATAATTTAGGTTCTTCATTTGCAATGTTATAGAAACATTAAAATAATCAATAATCTTACAAATGGATATGTAACTAAATTTAAATAGTGTAAAGAAATAGAACTACACCATGTAATGTTTGAAACTGATTTACAATTTAAACATTAATTGTGGTTGCTACCATAACCCTATACGATGATACTAGAATATCCAAATTAGGTTCTCACATCTAGTGATATTGGTAGAGTTAGATGATGTTGCTAAATCAAATAATCCTTTTTCCTACCATTTAAAGTTATGAAGAGAAAAACGTAATTTTCAAAGACTCGCAAAAAAAAACTGTAAGTCACGTAAAAGAAAAGTCAAACATCATATGTGCTCCTTGTTATGTAGAGTGTCACGTCAAGCATTAGCTCGACCTGTGTGACCATTTGCACTCTTTTTCTCACTCTCTAGGATCCATGTTACTCTTTTTTCTTCTTTCAAGGGAGCTATTCAAATTTAAAATGTGGCTTTTGTTTCAAACCACCATTTGGTCCTTGAGCAAAAAAATGCTTGATGTAACGCCGCAAAAAAACGACGCCCGCGACAACAAACAACCCGAAAATGTGATAAAAAATTTTTTTGCAAGGTAGTGGTTCTTGTTTGGTTTATTTTATCTACAAGTTTTGTGACCTACTTGATCTAGGTAACTGATAAGCTTCAATCTTTTACTTTGTATTCCAATCGCAAAACTAGAACTACATGATTATCGCAATTCCGCTCACTCGAGATTTACTTCAATATTTGTTGTATTCGTCTCTTCCTTAGCAGAGAATTTCCGGCTTCGAGCATGGTGATACTAAGTCGAATATGTTTTGTTTTTTTTTTTGATACATTTCGTTAAATATATATTCGTAGAAGAAAAAAATGTTACAAGAATACACAAATATTGCTAGTTTATTGACTCTTTAGAAATCCGTAGATGTATGTCCCTAGATGTCTCTCGAAAGGTTAAGTACTTTTAAATAAGTGATATTAGTTGGAGTTAAGAAAGGTCTCCATTTGCTCACTATTCCTTTTGCATATAGAACTATGATTTATACAAGGTGCTATAAGAAGCGAATATCAAAGTATTAGTTAGTTTTCTTTTTATTTTATTTTTAAAACAAACAATGGTCGCATCAAGGGAAAACTAGACTTTTGACCTGCCCACCTCTAACCTCCTTTAAAAGCTATATTGGCACTTCCACGTTTACAAATTTGGATGAGAATTTAAGTTTTGGGAGGCGTGGGTAGATCAACAGCTACTGCCTCATCAATTAAACGCTGTCCATTGCGTGAAGACTGATCTCCTGGCCGCACATTTCTCTTTCCATTAATTCACTTTGAAAATTACATCTATACTCCACACAGCCGCGTGGCTTAAAGAGGCAAATAAATGTGAACCTAATTCTGGACAGGTGTTTTCAACATTCCCCGGACCGCATAAACAATTAATTACTTAAATTTTGCTATTCCATCATCAGTCGTCCTCCTGCTGTTCCAACCGCGTGAAGGCATTGTGGGAAAGAGAAAGCTGAAACTATAGGTGGGTACAGGTGGATGGACTGTCTTTTCCTTTTCTTTGTCCCTGGGCACGTGGTCTGCTAGGCAGTGGAGGCGCACCAGCAGCAGGTCGTCCAACTATGTTGTTATTTGTTCAGCATCGAATGCATCTTCTTATACCAACAGCTATTGCCTGTCTATTGCAACACTCTAAAATAGAAGACCACAGAACTCACTTTAGCAAGCATTGCAGCAATTTAAATATACTCTGTGACAGTCGGTGCTTTGTGTATCAAGTTGTCTGTCAGGCATTTTTACTGAAACGTATCATCTTTTTTTTTTTTTTATATTAACAGTTATTCTCTTAGACACGATTTAAGGGTGATTAACTGGTCTTGATTTTTGAGACTAACTTCACATTTGTTTGGGCGATTCACGAGGCTGCCATGCGACTTGATATTTGTGAAGCTAAGACCACTCGCAGTTGTCCTAATCTATAAAAAAACGTTCAAAATCTCTCGTAAGTATTGCAACAATTTAAATATTATTGTGTGATCAGCGCTTTGTGTATCAAGTTGTCTATCGTGCATATTTACTGAAACGTATCATCATTTTTTTGCATATTAGCAGTTATTCTCTTAGACATGATTTAAGGGACAGTGAACAGCATGTAGAAACAACGGCCTGTCCAGCCGTGTTGATGTCTGATCAGTATCGAATGCAACTCAAACTTTAGGGGGTCCTCCTTAGTAGTATTTCTATCAAACAATGGAGGAACAGTGAAGGCGCACCAATATATTTTAAAATTGATTAAGGAACACTCTCACTGTCACACAGTCGATTAGAAGAAAAGAAAACTCAGAACACTGTTCTGGGTCTGAAAATATCCTGCTACCTTCACCTCCCAAGATATCTTCTTCAACATTGCGAAGATCTCTGTATCGTGCAGAGATAGCTCAAGGAGTGCGCAATAGACTACAAGGCTCGGTTCTAAATTCTTTTTTTTTGTCCTATATATAACTAGAAGCCTGAAACGATTTGTTCGTGGAGGAACAACATATAGAGGTGGGTCTGTTACATATCAGAATATTAATGAAGCACAATTTGTTTTGCAAAGGACAAGGGTAGTTTATGCGTAGGTTTGTTTAGAGATTTCATTGGCATTATTTATTGACTAATTAATATGAAGGAAATAATAATAGTATGTTGTTATCAGTGAAATCTTATAATAGTAATCCGTTTGTAGTCATATTGTTAAACATGGATAATATTTCAGAAATTAGTTCCCCTATTAATGAAACGTGGTTATAATCTTATTAAGTTTAGAATTTTGTATTAAAATCTCCTTTCAAACAATTCAATAGATATAGCAGGGGTGTTCTAAGAGATTCGATTTCATTTTCTTGTTTATTTGCAATGGATTTTACAATAAATTCATGAATGAATAAAACATAAAGGGGACTAGAACTTGAAATGCTTCTTTGGCATTTTAAAAGCCATTTAAAACTTAAGTCCTTCCATCAACTACACAAGAAGAGATGATGCACTATTTTTCCAATCTTTCCAACACATTACTTTCAAGTATCCAAACAAAAATTTTAATATATTTTCTTTTGTAATTTCTTTCCAATATTTCACCAAAGAATTCAACAACATTTCAATAAATTTTAGAGTAAGAAATACTATCATTTCAATGCAACTTTCCTTCAAAATCTTGTTACAATACTTTCTACTTCATGTGGAACAAATTTACAATAATGTAAACACTTTTCAAGTAAAATTTTGCATCCAACCGTGTGACTTTTGGGGCAATTATAGATTACAATGTCCTTTTTTTTTTTTGGAATGAAAACAAGATGATACAACTTTCTTTCACATACAAATTTTACAACCAAATAATACATATAAAGGAAAAAGGAAGAAGTCTTCACAAGCTCCAAGGTGTTCTTCATCCATGCTCCAAATTCCAAGTATTTCGATCACAACCAAGATAGGGGGAGAGGCAACACTCTCCTCCCAACCAAAACTCAATGGAGAAGAGAAGCAATCTCCTCCATTGACCCCCGAGCCCCAAACACAACACAATGAAGGGTGGTCTCCAACTCAAGGCAACAATACTTGCTTCCACAATACAATTTCTTCACAACATTCAAGGCTAAAATAGAAGAAACAAAAGGAAACACAAACAACACAATACTTTTCACAACAAGGCTTTCATCCAAGCCAACAAGAGAAGGAACTATGGGAAAGTTTTCCTTATGCCTCCCCATTGAGATGAGATGCCCATCCAAAACCCTCCACAATAAAAATCAAGCCCCTATGACTCTTATGCCTCCCTCAAGTACCCCTTTTTCCTCCCATACTCTTATGCCTCCCTCCTCTTATGGCTCCCTCAAGAACAAGGTAAGAATGTGAACATTCTTACCCAAGATGGGCATCCCTCTCAAAATCCCTCCACAATATCCTATTCTACTCTTATGCCTCCCTCATGAGTTTTCCCATAGACCTCTCCTACACTACACATTAAGCACTCTATCCATTTTCACAATACACAAAAGTAAACATACATTATTCACAATTTTAGCATCAACAACAATATGAAAGCAACAAAAAAGAGAAGGTTTCCTACCTCTCCATTGGAGAATCCTAAACCAAGAAGCTTTGCACAAGCTCCCTCCAAAAGCAATCCCAAGCATGCAAGTCCAAGCTCCTTCTTTTCTCTTTCTCCCAATTCTTTCCTCTCCCAAAAGAAAATAAAAGAAAAGAACTCCTCAACAAAAACCTCCAACCCCCTCAACAAAAGAGGAAGTTTCTATAAATAGACAAAAAGAAAGAGAGAGGGTGATGTGGCTCCTTGTAGGATGCCACATCACACATCCTCAAGACCACCTCCCTTTAGTCAACTCAAATCCCAAAACACCATAAATGGGTGGTTGGGTTGAATGACAACTCTTTTCCACATCCATCCCTTCCCATGTGTCCTAAGGCACAATTAAATGCAAAAGGAAGACAAGTGCACTCCAAAGTCACATTTCCCATCCCAAAGCAATAAATAATCCCCTTTTTGGATTCTCAACCCATAGATATGGTTGGTAAGGGGTTTTGGGAAGTGTGGGACAAGTTCAACTTGTCTCACAAGTCCCCCAAAATTGCCCTAAATCTCAAATTCGAGATTCAAAGGATTTGGAGTGGTCAACACTCAAGAAAAACATTCAATACAAGAGGCAAACACATGGCTCAAGGAGCCAACCATCAAAATTAATTACACCTACTAGACTTCCCTCCAAAACTTAAAAAATTAAACAAGATGCTAAATTAATCTAAACATACTTAGCAAAGGTAATTTAAAAAAGACATCACAAATGAAATCACCTCCTAAAATAAGTTAAAACAAGTAAATAAAATTCTTACCCCCTTGGTCACATTAGAAAATTTCCCCCTCATGGAAATTTTTCTTAACACATAAAAACAAAGGTAACACAATACAATTCACTAGTTGCCTTGACAACCAAATGTTGTAACCACCCGACATCCTGTTGTGTTTGGTTCCCAATCCCCCTCATGGTTGTGATCATGTTGTGTTTCCTGCAAAATACAAAATACCTCCTTCGGCCTTGCGGCCATGTCAAAATATCCAAAATAACCATATGCATGAAATTTATTAACATCTATACGTAATTCAATCAATCATTATTTCTAGGTCTAAATCACAACTTAATTATGCATTTCATCATTATCCAAAATTATAGTAATGTAAATTCAACAACTACATTCTACTCATCATGGCGAAGAAATCCAATGTTAGAACACATGCAATATATCCATATAAAAATAATATCGGTATCCAATAGTCTATCCATAAGTCAGTGTAGATCATACTAAAAACAAAATCCAATCATAATCCAAATGCATCTAGTCACAAAACATCATGCTAATCAACATAAGTATAAGTCATGTCCATATCCAAAGTCTGCATAACTCAAAATGATAATCAACTAAGTGTCGTAGGGAAGTGGGCATTACATTTGACCACCTTCGCAAACCTCTAGTATTTTTACTAGATAATTTCCTAGAACCTTCATTTTAGGAAAAAAACATCCCTAGTGAGTTTGGAAAAGGGGTATGTTTGGCCTATGATCATTGTTTGACTAAGTCAAAATGACTCAACTATGACAGGTGGCTCAAGAAAACCGATGTTCATTTTAAATTCATCTGCTAGTTCTCAGTTCCGTCGACTCTGAAAAATTCTCCATATATAGGGGAACTTGTAGGAAATTTCTCGTTGCACGTTTTCCATCAAACCTTAGTTTTGTAGGTGGTTTTGTAATCCCTCTAGATAACTTCTAATCATTTATAACTTGGCCAATTACGATCGATGGCCCTAGGACACTAGTCGTCGACCGCAAACCGTTCGCTAGTTCCGAATTCCATCAGCTCCTATAAACTCTTGGTATATAATTTGACACAAAAATTTAACCATTTTGTGTTTTCTCATTAGAAGACAACATTTGAAAGTGGATTCTTAGCCTCTAAGCCTATTTTGAATGTTTTTAGCTAGTAAGAAAATGTAAAAATAATGTTGTAGGACCCCTGTCAGGTTGCCAAACCACCTTGGAAACTTTTGAAACATGTAAATAATTGTTTGAAAACTCTATAGTGTAACTTGTTTTGTGAAATAAAACTTTTGACAAAATGGTGTTTCTCTCTCTTTCTTGCTCTTTCTCTTTCTTTGGTTACGAAGTGAAGTGAAATAAAATGAACTGAATACAAGTTTCTAAACATTTTATTTTGAGTGAAAATTTTAATTATTATTACATGTAAATGGGAAAATAAAGACATAATTATACTAGAATAGGGTGGATTCCATACCAACTATTTATCATTTATTTTATGCTCACATGGTTTGCGGGATGCAAGAAAGATGGTGAAAGGGTGATGCGTAATTCATTAATTATTATTGTAATTTTTATAGGTCATTGTAAAATGAATATATGAATAATGTAGTCTCAATCTACATAAATGTTATATTTGAAAATTGCTAATATGTATGGGATGCTAGTTTTAGGAATATCTTAGGAAATGTGTATTTAATCACAGGTTCAATTTGATTCATAATAACGTATGGTAAAAGGGATTGATATATATATTAAAGTAAATGAATTTGAAGTTAATACATTAAGGGGAATTTTCAGTGTTCAATAGATGATTAATTATTTATCTTGTTGTATTCTTACCTTGTAAATGTAACAAAGAGATTAAATCAAAGCCTTGAACCCTAGTATAATATCTATTCATAACTTATCTTAATGTGTGTGATGCTTTGTAGCATAGAAAAACAATTTAAACCATAGAATAAACTTAAAATTTGTACTCGATGGTGCATCCTAGGTTTGGTAAATAAAACCATTAGTTGAAGTTTACCACCGTAGTCATTATGTTTAGCGACATTGTCGTGAACCTATATTTTAGGAATGACATGGTCTAACTTTATCTAGAGTATTTGGTTTCCTTCTAGTTTTTGTAACCGCGAGGAGAATGACCTCTCTTTAGGCCCAACATCATGTTGAGTGGTCAAGACCACCTTGGAAGTCACCTTATGAGTCTTTTTTTGAAGTAAAGACTATGTAGTGTAACATTGCCATATGTGGGGTAGGTAAAGCTGATACTCCCTTAGTATCATTTTCAATTTCTAGGTCTTACACGATTAGATCTAGAAATTAACTTCATCAATGAATGAATTCCCTGTTGGATCCAGATGACATAAATGGAGATCATGAAATACTTGTTCTAGGTCTTAAACTCTTGTTAATGAACTCCTTAGTTCCTCTTAGTTAAATGTGTTACCTTGGTTTCTATCAACATATCACCTTGGTCTTTTATTAAAGGTGGTTTAGCATAAATATGTCCTCTTGCCTTAAACTCATATATAGTTGAGGCGTTGATCATTAGGTGCAATTGGAATTAAACCAAACCTCAGTTGATTAGGAGGTTAACTTGGGATTCGTGTGTAGTTATAATGCTTCTAATTATATACTTATTCAAAATGGTAAATAAGTACTTTCGTAACTCTTTATGTTATAAAGTGACACCAAAAAAAGAGAGACCTAGCAAGAAACATTGTAAATGAAATGAGAAACAATAGTATGTGTGATAATGGTTTAGGAACAAAAATTCACTTGAAGTCCTTATGGATGATTTAGGCATTGAATTTTTGTTAATAATGGATACAAATTGATTCTTGGTGGGACTAGGCCTTTGAGCCAGTTTAGAGTCCACTAAAAATAAAAGAAAATAAAATTATGTTTTGTAAATGCTTAGTTGAATAAAACTAAGATTGATACTAAAACAATCATAGTATGAAAAAAAATGTGCTTGAATGGAAGGAAGGTTTTAGGAAAGAGAAACTTGATCCTCCACCTCCTTTGATGTGTATTATTTTTCCCTCGACAAATTCTGGTTGGTCCCCTTGCATGAGGGTAAAATTACATGTCAACTAAACATATTTTGAGAAAACAAACCTCTAGCATAAGAACGAGAGAATTAGTAAGTTTGTAGGTGATTGGAAATATGGAATTTAAATATATAAGTTATGGAGATTGTCATAAGGGATAAAGATAAAACTTAAATGGTCGAATAATAAGATGAATGCGAAATGAATTACGAGAATATGTATGTGGAAAATAGATAAAATCATCTACGTATAAAAATGTTCCTGGAATATTAATCATAACTAAGATGTAATCATGGAAATGGTGTGTTGCGGGGTTGCCCAATCCTTGAGTCCCTTTTCTTGTGGTTGGATTATTACTAGAATTTGTTCATTGACGAAGGTGTGCCTTTGACATGTATATGGTGTTTTCATGTGTCTAAGTGGGTTGATGGCTTATGTAATTGTCGTATGTGTTATGGAGTATTCCTTACTTGGATCCTTTGTGGAATTTTGTAGTGAGAAATGTACGTAAAAATAAAAATATTCCTCGTATTTTTACTGTTGTATTTGTGTGTATAAAATGTGTGTGTTACACTTTACACATTGAACTGCAAGTAGAATGCTATGTAAAATCAACTATAGAAGAGAGATTAATACCTACAAAGGAAATTTGTAGATCTTGTCTTAAACCCAAAATTTAAACAAAACTAAATAGATGTTACAACCCTCTCTAATGGCCATCATGGTTTCATCTTCTTCTCCTCATTCCTTAAACCTGTAATTTGAACAAGAGAAATGAGAGAATAGGTTAAGAAATGAATATAAGAGAACTCTTAAGGATTTCTAGGGTTTCATTACTCAAAGCTAGTTCTAATGGCTCAGATAGATTAGATCTAATGGTATAAGATGAACCGTAAATCACTTAAGTGATGGGGAATTTGATGGGAATGAGATAATTAAATGGTGTATGTAATATTTTAAAGCAGTCTAAGGGGTTAAACTAACTTGTGCTCCTTTCCCCTTATGTGAGAATGAATTTATAACAATGTGCATGTCTAAAACACTTTCATATTATTATCCTTTCCTAATTAATTTAAGATCAATTTTTGGCCTTTAAATAATAAATTTAAAGGAGATTAATGGAGTTGAGTAATGAAAAGCCAAATTAGGATAATTGAAATAAATTTTTGAGCTTAATAAGAGAAATAATTAAATCGTAATATTATATTAGAAATGGGACAAAAAAATGTGTTAGTCATAATTTTTTTTTCCTACTACCCCGTAATTGTATAGAACATTATAATTGAGAATTAAATTTTAGCTTTATGTATTTTTATTTTCGTTACCTTTCAAAATAAAAAAAAAAAGCGGGGTATGTTAATGATGGTTGGATCAACATTAAGTAATGATTAATTTTTCCCGACTTTCGTGTTATTGTATTAAATTTTATAATCGACATTTAATTAATTCTGTCTAATGCCTAATCCTTTAAAAATGCAAAATTATTTTGTAATTTTCTTCTATTAATTTTTGGTTATATCGCGGGTTAAGTGGGAAAAATGTAGGCGTTACACACATAGGATAAAAATTATGTAAATATTTTGATCTCAATCATTCAAGTATAAATAATTATGGTCTAGGTCCATATCTTAGATGATTCCTATAAAATTAAATATCAAAATAAGAATAAATAAATAATAGAAGTAATTTTAGAAGTTGATTAAAGAGAGGCTCATTTTCATCCCCAATTAGAGGAAGAGGTAGATTTGATTCCCCAAAATGTGAATCTTCTAATAAAAAAGAAGGAGAATATGTTTTGAGATGAATTACTAACGAAAAATGTAGGGTTTTAGAGAGGAAGAGTATATAGTTTGGGATGTGGATAAAATATCCCCTATAGGAATTATACATATTCTAATAAGGTGAAGAAAGGAATAAAGGATTTGAGTGTTTGCACTATACTATAAAGGATAGATGTAAAGAGGAATATTTGTGAGTAAACTTTGTTAAAGATAAAGAAAAAGAAATTCAGTTTCAAGTAGCATTAGGTGAAACCCTAATTATAAGAAGCATGATGAGCATCCCAAGGAAATATAAAACATAATATATTTTGATTGATTAATGTTTATCGTGCATAAATATATTTTGAAAAAGTACATCCATGAAGGGAGTATAAGTATAATTAATATTGATTGTTTTGGTTCCAAAAATATGGTATCAACTATGATTGTTGATAAATTGATTCTTAAATATGAGAAGAACAAGTATCCCTATTTAATATCATAGTTCAAGAAAGGAAACAAGGTAAGCCTAAAAAAGTATGATTAATTAAGTTTTCAATTATGTATACTTATAAGGATATGGTGTCATGTGATGTTATTGTTATCCCTCAACAAAAGGAGTTCTATGTTTATTTCTCCCTCACTTGTGTAGATACAATGGAAACTACTTGTGGTTGTGGGTCTCCTTATTTTTAGGTTAGTCTGCAGGATTACAAAATCGGTTCCTTCTATGGATGTATCTTAAATCCATTTACTACGGGGTTTAAGGTTAAAAATATGGCTAAAACTTAATTTAAAATTAGGTGATACACCATAATTATTGAGGGCTTTGACTAAGTAAAATGCACAATATACTGAGAACAATTTAATGGAGCATGAACCAATGAGTTTCAGCTCAATCCTTAGGAAATTTTTTTTTGTGTTGAGGGACTAGTCACAACAACACAACAGATAACGAGCACACTAAGACTATGTAGAAAAACAAATTTTGCAGCAAGGTAAACTAGTTAATTCGGGAATGCAAAATCACAAGAGTTAATAAAATAATACACACCACCTAAAAGTATTGGAAAGGAAATAACTAGTTCTCATTAAAGGGAAAAACTAGGAAAGATAGGATTTTTCACTCAATCCAAAATTTCCCTCTTCCTATGCTTTTCCAAGGCACACAATATATAAGAAAACTATTCAACCACATCCCCTAAAAATAGACTAAGTCTAACTACACTAGCATGGTAATTTTAGCCTCCCAATGAATCAATAATAGATAAGGTCTAAAATACACATGTTATTACAATGAGGAAATACTATCCTTTTAATTCAAAAATGCATTCACAGAAAGTGTAGTTGAATCCTCTAATTATGATGTAATAAATAAATCTAGGTGAATATAGTTGCTAATATTATCCTTTGATTTGATCTACAATTCTTCTATAAGGTGCATGCAAACACTTTTATCTTGTAGCCACTTGTTATCTTAATCCACTTTGATGTAACACCTCCTTTGCAAATAATAATGTACTTTTGGAAAACTAAGGTAATCAAACAACGTGAGTTTAATTTGTCAAGTTATCCTTGTTTCGTCTCCTAGTTATCACATGCGTATTCTATTCTTGTGCACATGGATTCGATGTTTTTAACTTTTGACCTTATCTCACCTTAGAGAAACTAAGGAAAAGTTACAAAGTTTAAGGTAAAGTATTTGGCCTTTACCAAAGCATGCACGAAACACCCATCCCATCTTTAGCTCCTTTGATCATTGGCATACACCATCATGGCACATAAGCTATATTTTTATCATTAATAATTTGATTGATTTTCAAGTCCCTTATGATGATAAGTGACCTATTCACATCATTACCAAACTTAGGTGAAAAGACCCTAAACGTGGCTCTCCCTTTCAACCCGATAATTATGTGCACGGGATATATTTTGATCTATGGCCAAATATAATCATTTACATGGGAAATAATGTTCCCCCTCCTCAAGGATGACTCACCATTCGATAATTATTTTAGTGAAATGTTAATTGTCGTCAAGTTAATGTTTCTCGATATGATGAAATGTGCGTGTCCTTTTAAATCTAGTTGATTTGGATACCTCCGTGAATGATCTAGGAGGATGAAATATCTTGAAACTTAACATTTTTCTCATTTAACGAGATCATTTTGTTGACAAATCTATGGAAAAATATTACCAAGCCACCTTTGTTACACTTTGGAGCTTGTTTTTTTGCATTTAATGGATTGTTGTGCATGCTTGGCATTAAAAATGATGATGAATTTTGGCCATTTTACCTCTCCAAGTCATATGTCAAGGATGTTGGCTGCCATTAATGGTCTCTTGAGTTTCTAGTCTATTCATTTTTGTGCTTTACTTTATCTTCATTATGGAAAGTGTCCTTGAGTCATGACCTCATGTGTGAAACTTTGTAAAGGGTCATTGTTGATAGACATACTAAGCGCACTATAAAAGTTTAGTGTGATCCTTTGGGTCATTGTAGATAAAAAGAAGGTAAGGCCATTGCTATTTGAACAATTATGTGATCTGTAAATTTTGGCCATTTGTTTTAAAAGCACTAATATTTTGAAACTTTGTGTTTCTTTGTATTTTTTGTAATTTTATGGCACTTTAAAGCTTGAATCTTGTTGTGAGTGTTTGTTTTTGGCTGTGCATTTTATATTTCTCAATGGTTTGCATGAGATCAACTTAACTTTGTAATTTTTTCATTCCATTCCTCATAGTTCTTTACAAAACTTGAAAACCTTTAACAATCGTGAAATATGAAGTATTTTTCTTCTTTGGATCAGGAAATTTTGCATCTATTTCTTTTGTGTGAAGATGAAGACTATGTTGTTCAAGATTTATAAGTTGTGGTTCTATTCTCAAACTGGGTATGATTTTTGTTAGGTATAAAGGCCATTTTAAAGTCATGCGAGCTTCCATCAGGATTTGGGCTTACCTCTCTTTCTAGAAAATGCATAAATCTGGAGTGTAAATGAAATGGGTATTTAAATATTTGCTTAAATATTGTAGTATTTATTAATACCCAAATATGGGTTCTTCGATTTTTCCTTGTTGACTGATATGGCTAGCCAATTATGGCTTGAGTTTGTCTCTATAGTCTCGAACAACATTGTTTTACCCTTGGACTATTTGCACAGCTTTATCTCTTCTAAAGATGACTTGTATATTTCATTTCTTACCATAGTCATGCATGTGAACATTATTCTCGAAGATATGCATTGGTTTTTTTCCATTCTATTACCAAGGGTTTCATTTTTTACATCTCTATTAGTTTTATTTGGTATACTAACTTAAACTTCTCATGCTTCAAAATTCATTGCTTAATGAATTTGATTTTGATTGAATTTGTGTTCACATGCCAATGTCAATGATAACTTCCTCCATATTTTATTTTTTTTTCATAATCCTTAATTTTTTTTCATATTTGAAGGTCAATGTAACCAATGGTACCCATAACATAGGCAGAGGTGTGAGTTTGAAGCTCCATTTTACATAATAGATATTTCTTTGTGCTTTGAGCTCTTGTTTGACAATTGTAGCTTGGTTACAATATCAAATCCTGTAAGTCTTTGTAGAAGATATTATTGGGTCATGCACTGGATAAGCTATAATTTTGTAGACCATTGTTGGTTACATATTTTTCATGTTCATGGTATGATGTTTTATTTGGCTATGTATTCATGTCACTCTAAAATGATTTGTTCTAAAAATGAACTTTGTAGAATATCGTTCAAACATGGCTATAATTTTATCTTCAGTTATTCAATGATTTTATTCATTTAATTCTTAGATTTAAGAAGAAAATTACTTCCACATTCAATTGTGATCATGCCTATCGAGTGCAATGCCTTTTTAATGTGAAACCTGTAATATTCTCGCTTAATCGAATGTGTCTTGAGGTTTGATCCTCGAACATGTATCTTTAACCATTGGTATTGGCACTTTATGAACCTCCTCTTTTGGTAATTTATTTTTGCATTATAAAAGCAATGAAGTAATTTTTATTGTAAATTTTTATTTGAATAATTTTTTTCCTGTATTTTTCATGCTATGTACTTAATGACATTTGTTTGAACAAATCATTTTGATCATGTACATCCGAGTATATTTTATTTGAATTTTACTTTGATTTCACGGTGAAGGACTACAAGTTGATAATTGTTCTTTCAAATGAAATTATAACAACGTTATAGCAATTTGTATCTTTATGACTTATTTTCCACAATCTCTACTTCACTTGATTTGTTCATTGTATCTTACATAATGAGAAGATTTTATGTTTATGACTCTTTCATACTTTGGATTTGGCTTGGCTTTCTATTCTTGAAGTCTACTTTACTTTTACAATAATCTATGCTTTGACCTTATGAAACCATTGGAAAGATTTGAAATTCCTTTCCAAGAATGTACTTACGATGTTGATCTCTTGTAGAATTATTTAACGAAGCTTGTTTAGTTTCTTTGAAAATCATGAGTTGTTTACTTGAAAACCTCACTATGATCAAGAAAGACTAGGATTTGTAGCAAAATTTAAAGTGATACTAATATTTTCATAAATGGTTATGTTTTTAATGGTTGATGTCCTCATGCATACTATTTTACTACTCAAAAGTGTATTCATAATTGGAACCTATACCTTGAAACACTTGCAATTTGATTAGATGTATGTGTCCTTTGATCATTATGTCACTTTCTCAGAGAGTTGTTATATTTTACATGCCTTCTGTCTTTTGTTGTAATCATGTTTGTCAAATGGAGTCTACGTACTCAACATGAAAATAAAGTCTGTAGGATGCTTTCATCTATTCTTTTTCAAACTATTCTCAAGAATGAATCTTGTACTTGCTTTCTTCGAGATCCATGATGATTAAATGTTGTTAATCTTTATTTCCTTCATTAGTGCTTTAGCAAATACATAAGGTAGCTGGTACAATTCTATTTATCTTTCATTGATGAAACTGATTTAATTCCTTTCTCAATTTGAGCATTGTACCTTTTTGTTCTTTACTTTTTATCCTTCAATTTTTGAATGTACATGATTCTTTTTAGCTATAGTATCTTTCAATGAAAGTTACATTAATGAACTAAGACGCCTCTTATATTGTTGCAATGTAATTCAAAGATATCTCATCTCTTATACATGCACAATTCACAAAACTATTAGAAAATAAAGGCTTAATTAAAGCCTATATTGTATCCATGTAATGATTCCTTTTTTGTCTTTCTTTTGAGAATAGTACACTAAAATGAACTTGATTTTTATATTTTAACATTTTATGTAGGATATCTTAATGATATGGTTTTACTTCAGAACCTTTTGATGTATCTTATGCCTACATGATTTTAATAGATTAATCTTTACTGAAGTTGGTGGTAAAAGATTAAAGGTGAAAAAATCATAGATCTAACAAAACTTTGTTTTTGTCCATAGGTACATGGTGTGGGAAGTTGAAGAAAAAAATGACGATGGAGCTACAGTGAAGATGGTAGAACATAACGATGAAGATAATAAGAACCCAAGGAAATGATGGGTTCTTCCCTTTAATATTTTTCTTTCAATTTCATGTGTGTACCTCTTTATTAAGTAAACATAAGTCACATCCGACATCTTGTGTGGAAAAAATAGAGTTATTTATGAATAAATGAGATTAATTTCTATAGTGAGTTGTCTTATTCATTCGCATTCAATTTTATTGTAAATATTGGTTGTATAATCAACTAAACAACTCAATACACAAATAATAACACTTAAACATAAGGAAATACTAAGATTTTATGTACTGTAACTCAATAATGTATTCTTATGCATGCAATCAATAAATCTATTTGTTGTTATGGGATGAAAAATCCCACATCTACTATGATTCTTGCCTTCATCGAGGTTATGCACTAGTCCTTTGGGGCTTCTGTATTTCTTTTTTGAAGATGAATGTGAGTAACATCACATGTGAGGTGTTTCATTATGCAATAACACACATAGCTGCATATTGAATTTATATTTCAATTTTCTATAACTCAAAACATTAAGAAACCTTCCCTCTTTCCCTTAGCTAGGTCCATCACATCAATTCTTAAATTCATCTAAAACAAAGTTTTGAGTTTCCCATTTTGCATGAGGGTAAATTTGTCGTGAGTTATCCTAATAGATGCAAGACATACATTATAGGGGTTACCTTTCCAATATGAAAAAAGGTTACGCTTTGTAAAGGAAAGAATACATATAATTTTAAGAGGATTGTGTAATGCTAGTACTTTTATGCATCAACGAAGAAGTGAAGAGTGAAAACTTATTTCTATAAAATATTTTATTTCAAAAATGGAGTAAGTTTGTTGGTGTGATGTAGTGATGAAAAATAAGGATGGAATAAAGGCATATGGTATACCCATGTAGTACAAGAGGTAGTAAAATAATATGTAGATGTCATATTAGATTAGCTACAATATGTGTTAGCTCTACTGAGGGATATACAACACCATATTGATTTGATATAATGATCATCCCATTCGAATTAGACATTCTACATGATGATCCTAAAGTAGAGTGAGGATTTTAATAGGAAAGTGAAAGATCTAACAAAGGAAGTGTTAGTTACATAAAGCATGAGACCATGGATAAGTCAAAAATACTCACTCCCAAAAAGGAATTATGTTATAATATGTGTTTCGACTATATAAAAATAAATAAAAATCACATTAAATAATCAATTCGCAACTCCAATATTAGCTGATATGATGGATGCTGCGAGGATCCCATTGTTTTAGTAAGATTTACGTGCAAAGTCTATACTACCATATATGAATCTATGTAGGGGATGAATGGAAAATAACTTTCAAAATATGATATTGGTTATGTGAGTAGATTCTGATTCCATTTGGGTTAGCTAATACACCCATTACATTCATAAGGTTGATGAGAAAAATATTTGGAGAACACAATGATAACTTTTTTTTTAATCCATTTCGTTGATAATTTAATAATCATTAGGGTATAAGAAGAAGACTTGTTTAATTTAAAATTTGTGTTAGAATGGTTACAAAATAAATTTTGTATGAAAACATAAAGAAGTGTACATTTCTTCAAGTAACTCTAGTTTTTGGGGTTCATTATCATGAAGGATGGGGTAAAGATGGATGAGGAAAAATGGTGATATTTTAAGAATGGCCCATTTCAAGGAATGTGATAGAGGTTAAAATTATTCATGGTGAGGGATACTTGTATATGAATTTCAATAGCATTTCTGCACCCGTTATAAAGTGCACGAAGGTATAGGATTTTGTACATGGGAAAAGGTATTAGTAGATAGTTGTTAATTTATTACAAAGATAGTGTCGAGGAACATGGTTTGGTACATTGAAAATTTTTGCAAGTTATTTGAGGTTCATTATGATGTCTCTTATGTCAATATTGGAGGTGTACTTAGTCAAGGAGGACATGTAGCATTATTAAATTAAAGTTTCAATTAGGAAAGGAAGAAATACTATATTTATGACATGGAATTTTATGGTATTATTTTACCATGAAGACATTAGAGAAATTGCTTGGTAGCTCTAAGAAATTGTTACTCATTACATACCATGAAGAGTTATGTTATGTAAACATAATAGAAAACAAAATATTAGTAATGAGAAGTGGGTATCATATTTGAAATAATATAATACAAAAATTGTAATATATATATATATATATGAAATTCACTTGAAAGCTTAAGAATTTAGAATTAATTTGTAGAAAATATTGATGATTACTTAAAATAGGAATACACCTAAAGGATAGGATTGATTAGTTTAATTACATGACATTATTATTTGAGTGGAAAGCCCTATCAAAGGTGAGTAAGGTTGAGTTTACATGCACTAAGGTGGTTGAACATGCTTTCATTTTGTGTGATTACCTCTAAAATGAAATCTATAAAAAGAAAAGAGGATAAGACACAAAATTGGAATAAAATCGTGAAAACTTGAAAAAAACTTTATTCCTATAGATTATGCCCATAGATTATTTTTAAGGTTTCAAAACATAAGACAAAATGATCTAAGAATTGAAGAGTATATGAAGTATTTTTACAAGCTATCAATCTAGGTAGAAAAGGGAGAGATTCAATCAAATAGGGATACAAGGTATGTAAATGGGTTGATTTTCAAATTACAAGTAGAATTAATTATACTCTTTATCCATATCTTAGATAATTCTTATAAACTTGAGTATTGAGAAAAGAAGAAACAATTAATAGAAGTAATTTTAGAAGAGAATTGAAGGGAGGACCATTGACATCCCCAATAAGAGGAAGAGGTAGATTTGATTCCGCAAAAGGTGAATCATCTAGTAAAAAGGCATGGAGAATATGTTCTAAGCCGCGGTATTTACCAAAGAGGTAGGATTTTACAGAGGAAGTGTATATAGTTGGGTATGGGGAATGAATATCCTCTATATGGATTATACATATTACCAATATTGTGAAGAAAGTAATATAGTATTTGAGTATTTGGACTATCCTATAAAGGATAGATGGCAAGAGGAATAGTAGCAAGTAAAGCTGGTTGAAGATCAAGAAGAAGAATAAATACGGGTTTAAGAAGCATTGGGTGAATCCCTCATTATGGGGAACATGATGAGCATCATAAGGAAATACAAAGTAAAAGCTAATGGTGAATAAATATCTTTCAAACAATATACATCTATTGATGGAATATAGGTAAAATTAATATTGGTAGTTGTAGTTCTTAAAATATGGTATCAACTATGATGATTTAAAAATTGAGTCTTAAATATGAAAAGAACGTGTATCGTTATCACTTATCATGGTTCACGAAAGGGAACAAGGTAATCCTTATTAAAATATGATTAATTAAGTTTTCGATTATGTATACCTAAAAGGATAAGGTGTGGTCTTATGTTATCCTAATGGATGCATGACATATATTATTGGAAATACCTTTTGAATATGACAAAACGGTTACCCATGAGGTATATGGTATGTTTACAACAGTATGATGTGAGGGTAGTAAAATAATATGTGGATGTCATATTGGATGCGTTGCATTATGGGTTAGCTCCAGTACGTGCTTGAAAAACAGATAGATATCAGAAAATTTGTTTGGACAATATGTTGAAATAAAGTGGGTATCGTATTTGAAATAATATACTTTTATCTTGAAGAATAAATCAGTTAAGTAAAATTATGCTGTTCATACATAGAGTAGACATGTAACATTATTGTAAAATATATATATGGAACTCACATAGAAAACATAAGAATTTAGACTAAAATAAGAGGAGATTGTATACGTAGTAGTGCGTAGTTACACATATAAGAAACCAACGAGATGGGCATGCATGGATCATTTATTAAGTATGTTGAACCATGGAAAGTAAAGCATGGAAGGAACTATGCGGAAGGTAGGAAGTTCCACTTTTGGGAGTCTTGAATATTGGTAGTTTTTGTTATCTTAATATCGTCGAGAGTACGTGCTTCAAGTGAGTAATTTGTATCGGTTTTAGGGTGGAGAAGGTAGTCGCCTGCATCCTCATCAAGCGCCTCACGTGTCCAAATAAACGCTGATGCTGCCACCTTCACCTGATCATCCAAACGAACAACTGATATTAATGAATAAAATATAAATTAGGAAAGGAGAATGCAAAGTAAGAATGATTGAGGCTCCACCTGTCCATCAACAACACTCAGATATTTGTTGCGGTCCTCTGCACTTCGAATATTGATTTCATCATTGCCATTGCCAAGGTGAATCACGAACCATGCCTGCGGGTATAGCGTAGTCTCAGTAATTAAGAATTTTTAATCCAATTAGTCAATATAAATACAAATAGAAATGTTTATCTGCCCCTGCCTGAATAGAAGTCGGAGATGGAGCTGCCGTCTCCAGCTTAACTTTTTCGACATGGACACAGGAACAGCCATTATTAACCGTCAGATACTTATCTGGGCCATATTTGAAACAGGAAAGATGCACCTTGGTTTGACTCTGACCGTTAAATGGAGCTTGCGCCTTTTCGATCTGGAACTGTGCCATCTTATATGCACTAACAGTAAAACAATATTTAATTAATTACAGAGGAACTCGTTTACAAAAACACAACGACAAGCATACACTGCAGATAAAAATCACATGGAAAACATCATCTTAAAAAATTATAATATGCATAATGCTATACATAGGAGTTAAGATCCGAGAAAACCGCTACTATTTAATATCCAGTTTGAAGTGGAGTTGAGGTATGCGAAGAGCAGAGAATTTATAGCTAGTTCAGATCAACAATGGAATACAATAAAGTAAAGAACGAACACTAGAATATAGTAATAAATTAAAGTTCAGGAATATAATACAATAATGGAGCAACCATAGAATATAATAAAGGAGAGCTCTATCCACACTTGGCAGGAGGCTTTGTCTTTTCTAAACCGTCACACCTTGTGTTGTGTCTCTTCAAACATAATATTAGCAATTAGCATGTCATGGTCATTACAAAATTATTGCACTCTTTTTCTAGCTTTTCATTATTCTCGCCTTTATACCATGTGAATTACGAATTTTTGTATTTTATAGTGTTAATTTTTAAATTGGCTGATTAAAAGATGATGACAGTTCTATAAATATTTTAATAAAATGAATGGATCAGAGAAAATGTCAAGAAGAATATTGGTTTAATACTTAACATACCCAGTCGGTTCATTAGCTTCAATGGAGAGTATGGTTTAGTGAATCATAAATGATTAACATCCTTCAATATCAGCAGGAGGAGAGACCCAATAGAGTATAACTCTTTAAAAAGGAATTATTTATTTCCCATTATACTCTTTAACTTTATATATGACATTAGATTACTGTATTTGAATATCACATTTTGTTAATTTAGAGGTATTTCATTCACTCATAGAGATTAAGTGGATGTTTGATTTATCTCATTTAACAAATTATTTTACATCGACTATTATTAAATACAATTTGGGTGATTGGTATGAAAAGGAAGGCCTTTTGAATATTTTCGTAAATTGACAAAGTTTGGACTACTCTAGAGAGAACTTGATATTTTAACAAAATTTACCCTACAAATAACGACACTCTCTTTAATTTTAAATCTAGAGAGTTTGGACTACTCTAGAAAGAACTTGATATTTTAACCAAATCTACCCTATAAATAACGACGCTTTCTTTAATTTTAAGGGATCCATATGAAAATAGATGGTTGTGCTTAACCAAAAAGAAGAAATCCCATTTACTATGACTAACTAACGATATTAACCAATTTGTACCAATAAATAGGAGGAGAATGAACATGTAAACAATGATTTTTATCACAAGATTCGTAGCTACCTGTAATGTTACAATATCATATGGTATGTGAGACTTATTTAAAAAAATGTTCTCTTTAGTAACCATTATTTTTACATGTTGAAAATAAGAACAAATTTATTATGAATTTATGGTACAAGAATATTTATGATAACCATTACTTCCATGGGGTGCCCCTCCTTTTTGGTTAAAAATACACCCTCTTCAATAGAAATTTTTAATGATGAAATGACAAAATGAACCATTCCCAATGTCACCATGGCCTACTAAAATTACATTTCTATAATGACTTTGTAATTTTTTAGCAATTTTGGGAGCGAAATGAGAATTAGATTATTATTTTTAGAAGTTTAGTGGTGTGGGTGCATAACTTACGAAGATGATCCGTAAGCGTTGCTTAAGTTACCTCCACTAAAATGATGTTTACCCTGCATTAAAATTAAATGTTTTTAGGATGCTAATTAGTCCCTTAAAAATTTAGCCAAATATGATTTATGATAGATCTGAAACTAAATTTCAATTCACTTTGTGTGATCAAATCCATCCATCATCAAAATCAAACCTTACCAATTTATCCAAGGTTTCATAACTGATTTCTAATATGTAAATTGTGATTTAAAATTACTAATTAAAATGAAGAAATACAATCATAAATCAGAATGTAATCAACATGATTAAAATGACACCAAAACTTGATAACGGAGTCTGACATGCAAACCTACGTCTGCGGGTCCATACAAAGTGATCTATTAAAAATTGCTAAAATTGTAAGTATAATAACCTTTACAATTAATAAAATAGTTCAAAACCTGCAATTGTGTACCATCAAACCTTTGAAAGAATGTGAAAAGACACAGTAAAAATCTTTCACCTTCCTGAAGTGTTTTTCCAAAGTCACTCCCTGTTGAATTATGCAAATAGTGAATGTTTAGTTTAAATCAACGTCACTAGACTTCCAAAATGGAAAAAATATTTCACCACTATGAGCATATTAAAATTATTAGAAAGTTTCTTTTTTGCACCTAAGTCTAGATTTTAGCCTAAGTTCTTCAAAATTTATGATAACTACAACTAGGTCGAATCTTCCTTATACCACAAATCTACACCAACATGTCCTTATATAGTTATGAGATCTCCTCATAACTCACCAAGATAATGTGGTGTAATGGTAGCATTAATTTTTGCAAGTGGCACATTATGGGTTCAACTCCCATTAAATATCATATCCACTTGTTATATAATGTGTGGGCTAAAATCCCACATTCCATGGCTTTATATCATTTAAGCCTCTAAATAGGCTTTTCATAGCCCCCACTTGGCATGTGGGTTCCCCACACAAGTGGATTTTACTATCCTAGATACATCGGTTACAAAGTGCATTGGCCTTTATAAAGTCCCGACCATGTTAGCCCCAAATGTGGCATGGCCACGCATTATTGATTTTTCCACACGTGGGCCTACCTTGTAATACTTGGTCCACCCAAATTTAGAATGGTGAGGTATTTAAACTCTCCGATTACAAAAATGACAAGTGCCAGTGAGTCATGCCTTATCAATTCACTAGTTGGGTATATAAATTGTAGGCGGTAGTATGATAATATCCCACATAGGATATGAATGAAATTAAACCATAATAGTATCTTGTCGAGCTAATTGATTGGTAGCTCGATCCACATGTGAACTCGCCCAACAATATAATGAACTCGTCTAATGCAAGAAACAACTTGCTAACTTGGGTAAGAGCTTAGTCCTCCTATGTAACTCGTATAATTGTAATGCAATATCAAATCATAATATACGACATGTAGTAATTAAATTTTGATTATGTCAATAAAGAAGGACATCCGAAAAGAACCCCTTCATCATTAGAGTGTGTAGAACCTGGTTGAGGGAACCGAGCCAACAAATAGCGGGGTCCACCATTTTTTATCCGACTATTTGAAGACCCGAGTTCCAAGAAAAACTTTTTCCATTTTGACAAAATTTCATTTATGCCACATGTGACATCCACACTAGCTAGTTGACCCGTATTGTGCTCGTGTTTAGCTGCAACCTTCTACATAGAATATCTCACTCCAACGGAGTCCATTTCACTCTTACAAATAGGTGATGGAAATATATCATAACATTGTTCCATACGGTAATGGTTTAGGAGATTCTGAAAAATATGTCCTTGAAATGATCCCATGGATCACACATCCCCGTCAAAAGGATTTTTGTCTACAAAAACTATTTTCACCCACCAAATTTTTTTAATCCCATTCTTGCATCTCATAAACACATACAATAAAATATAGGAATAAAAATATGGCTTAGTCAAAGAAAATGTTGATTAGATAGTAACAAATAATAAATAATTCAAAATAGAGAATCATAAGCCAAGCCATGAAAATACAACTTTCCACTGATACTTTGTGACCATGTAAACTTCTGCAAATAACTTGGATTAGTATAATAATACATACCAATGCCCAAGTAATAGGAAAATGCCTCACTGAATATTATATATTGTCATCCCACTGTGATGCCATCACCGGTTAGATAAAAACACCTAGCCCACAATATAAAGTAAGTGTCCTATAGACACAAAAAAATTGCACCCATTATCCTCTTCATCACTTATTAATCCAATTTATCATTTACACTCACCTTATCCTAAGTAATAACTCATTTATTATATTTACCACACATAATATCCTTTTTACAGTTATTAAATCTCGTTCAACCATCTAAAAACCAATTTAACATCAAAATTAAATAAAAACAAATAATATTTAATCATTTTATAACCCCTTAACCATCACAACTCGTCCCCAAAAACTTAACAATATATTTAACCAAAACCAAAATCTGAACAACTTCATTTTGAAGTAGTTTTTACTAGTTTTTCACCTAAAATCATAAAAATATAGATAGCTGGTGACTTGAGTAATCGCCAAAAATTATAAATACAATATTTTTAGCCTCTTTCCAGGATCCTCAATTTCAAATTTTGAGCACTCACTTTAGAATTATTCTCCAGCATATTTCATGTCATCATTTAGCTCCAAAACATCAAAGTTATCATCAAGCACTATTGTGAATCATCATCAATCTTTTTAAAGTCATTTATGATCTTTTGTGGATCATATTTTTACCATTCAACTTTTAGAATATGTCAATCAACTCAAGATCATCCTCAAACAAGGTTTGAGCCATATTTTAGCTTCATTTGGATTCAAGATAGATATTTCAATTTTCATATGTTCTTTAGTAATCAAATATAGCTTTTACATCACTCCATAGTATCAATAAAAAACATTAAACATTCAATTTTATAAAATTTTCAAAAATCACCTTTATCGGTAGTAGGATCTGGACCAATTGGAAGTGATTCCTATCAATTTTATCCTTTTTCAAATTTTATCAAATTTTATTTATTATTTGCTATTTTTTTATCAAACCTATTTCTTCTAACATGTTTTTAAGCATGGATCACTTTTAGATGAAAATTAAGGGTCAATCACATGAAATCACAAGTATTCAATCATTGCAATAGTTAAAAACCATTCTATTGGGAACAATGTAACATCATTTATGAATTAAGTCTTTATACAATCCATTATTCAGAAAATGAACATGACATTGAAGATTAGATCGAATTATTTCAGGAAATTGAACAAGAAGTTACAAACTTATGGTATGATTATTTTGAACATGCACAAATTTCATCCTCATATTCCTAGGTGATATTTGAAGCTAAACTAGGACCTCCCATTCAATATTTAATTCTAATGATCTTCAAGTACTATTCTTGTATCTATTTGTCTTGTATAAATTTATCATTTATAGCTTATCCATTACAATTAAATTAATTATTTACAAAGCAAGAAGAATTCCTTCAAGGAATCCCTTTGGATTCTTGGAATAAGTCTTTACCATGTAGGTCACCTATTTATCTATCTAATCCATTTTGTTTAGTGTCTTTGAGTTCGGGTTTCTTCACGGGACAAGAGTCCGTAAACTGTTAGATTGAGCACAACTTCTTTCAATGTCGGGAATCACCATTCATCATCTAAGGGTGTCGTTAAACCCTGCATCTTCGAGGTCAGTTTTTTTAATTGTTTCACTTTTTTAATTTAATCACAAAGGTAAAAGCATCTCGAACATTCGGCACACTTGGTTGGACACTATGTCCTCTCCTTTTATTTATTCAAATTTCAAGTTTTTAATATCTGGTATTATTCTCTATAAATGCTAGTGATTTATCCAATCGTTGGCGATTGGGTGAATTCCATTGATTCATAAAATCACCAATGATTTCTCTTAGTTATTTTGATTAATTAGCAATTGGCATTCTAACCTTTCTTTTTATACCTTTTTCAATTTCCTACCAACCTATTTTTTTAGGTTTCCTCTTTTAGAGGTTTTTGCTTGCTCAATTGCTTTATTGTTAAAAAACATATAAAAATAAAAAAATAACAAAAAATTAAAAAGGAAGTGTTATTAAGGTGAGTCCTCTTACAATCTTTTTTCTCACTTGATATTTGTTGTCTACCCTCTTCGAAATCAAGTGTTTCCTTTTAATTTAAAATGAACATTGCATCTTTGCTTGAGCATATAATATTTAATTAGGAAGGTGAATTGATTTCATTTACTTGATTCCTCCCCCATATAAAGTCAAATCACATCAAATATCAAATTTTCCTTTAGAAACTCCTTCCCAGCTAATAAATACTAGGATATCATCACCAAATAGGAAAAATAACTCAATGTTATGGTTGAGTATAAACAAATGGTTTTCGGTATATTGGCTAAACACCCATATACCTTATCTCCACATGATTTGTGAAGTGACTAGCACTAGCATAGATTTGATCCTTATGTACCTTCAGGTATATCAAGGATTCAAGACTTAAAAAATCTTGGAACAAACCATAGAAATTCATTTCCTAGGACGTCGTCACCCATTTTGCACATTTAATTTTTTTTTATAATTAATCAAGATAATCTAAAATTAATTCTTATTTCTTGTTTTGTTGTCTGCAAAAACCCATCTAATTACTTTTGATTTCTTAGTTCATAGTGTGTTTACTATCATGGTACTTACAAGACAAAAATCATGTATCAAGGAATTAGAAAACATGTCTACACAATTACCTCATCAAAATACATAGTCTCAATTAATCATAAATCCAAATCAAGAAATATACACAACTCAATATGAAAATAAATGAAATTGGGAAGAATAAAATGAGAATTATAATGAAAGTATCTGAACGCACCTTTTATATGCCACACACCTACTCCATCATCAAATCTCTATTATATCATAGAGAATAATTGGAACCACTACAACCCGAATCACCCTCTTATGATCCTAATCCTTCATGTAGTTATTCCAATATTATCTACTCGACTCACAAACCCATAATTTAATAATTACATCCATCCCCAACTCATACTCAACTAGAAACATCAATTTTCATGTCTTCCATACATGTGTTCAATATTCACATGATTTCTTCCTAAGACATGTCAACTAAACAACCTACATCTGCACCTAATCCTTCTACTAGATCCAAACCTCTTCAATACAATATTAAAGCTTCTTAATCTACTCCTCCAACACTATCCACTATTTAGAAACCTCAAGTAATTTTTGATGCCATTTCTATGATTGTATCTCAGCCACTACATTCTAAACAAAACATGACACCTATTTAGGATATCGGTATGTACATTCTTACATATATTACTCTAGTCAACACTAGTGCTATTGCTAGCACCGACCCTATTATTTATCATTTTCCACTCCCCTTATCTCACAACACATACCTTAACCATCACAAACACATATTTTTATACCTCAATCTATTCCTATTAAAATTCTCCCATAGCAAGCACCATCGTCAATCTCTTATTAAAATACACTCTCAATAGCTACTCACTTATATAGAGCCCCTTCCTATACATTTATTCCTTTACAACACATCCCCGACCATCAAAACCTCTCATTAAAAAATCTATTGCTATTCCCTATCGAATGTTAACCATCACAAACTTTAACATATCAATAATATTACAAAATCTCCATAAATATCCCTTATCGGAAGAATATCCTTTAACATTATCCATCATACCACAACCAGTCATTTTTCACTTAATCGCCTAGCTCATTCTCATAGAAAACACCATAAATAGACCCCCTTCAATCTCTCATGAACATAATACCCAACCTCGAAGCCGCTTCTTCAGTCCTAAGAATGTAATCTCCTATGAACAGATATATAATGATCCCATCCACCCTTCAAGTACCTTATAAATCATATCCGCCTCACTGGGAACTTCCAAATTTTATCAAATTCTATAGTAAATAAGATCCATAGTAACACATCTATGATTTCCTCCATGCGTGTTATCTCATATCCCATGACCAAGATCGATTATCAGAAATTTTCCCATGTACAACCCCGGTCGAGCCCTAGATTGGTACAAAAGTGTCCCTCAATACTACCTTTTCTCATTGACATAACTCACCCAACTCTTCGCGAATATTTCACTGCAAACATTGCTTGAGAAATCACTATGAATAACCTATACCATAAAATAATTTGAAGATGAATTCATAGATAATTTTGTTTCCGCTGGTATCCGTTACATTACCACAAACCAAATTAATTGAATTATTCTTTCAATCATGTGCTACACATATCTCATCCACCCTTCAAATCTAGTCATTTCAAACATTTGACGAAGCTTTCACTATGGCCCATAAATTAGAATTGCTAGCCCTCAAAGGTAGAGTTAAACTACGACCAAAGAAGACAATCTGAATTTCCATCTAAATCATCCTCCTATCCTCACAAGTCGAAATCATCAGCCAAAGCCATAGTAGTCAAATATAGACCTAAATAAAAACCAACTACCGAGAATTCTCGTCCACAATATACTTACACAACCATCGGGAGACCTATAACTCTGTCTTTGAAAAAATCCTCACTTCCAATATGATCTATCTACCACCCATCTTACCTATCAACAAATTTATATCTTAGCCCTCTTGGTATAGGAATAGTGATTATTGTAAATAAAATAGGGTTAAGGGATAGGACATCAAAAGTTATCACTCGTTATTTTACATCCTTCAAGATTTGATCAATAAAGGTGAAATCCACTTAGACAATCTGAATGCACTTAATAATCAAAATATAGATGACTTCAATTAGCCCTTTCTAAATAATTCCCTTTGAATAGTCAACCCCAGATCCGTAACGTAAAATCACACCATACCATAAAACAATCAGTCAAATATTACCTAATATTGAATCCCAACCCATAACCACTGAGTCTACATCCGCTGAAAACACTACGAACCTACACCCTAGTCCTCTAAATCTATTTCCACATCATCCACACCTCCTCAAGTAACTTATAAACCCACATACAATCAACAATTACAAATAACCCCTCCTCCTATCATTAAATAATATCCACCCCACATCTAGTACCTCATCATCCACACCTACCTCATCTAAGAAAACCATGAAATGACCTCAAAACTAATCCGTTTTCCAAGTATTTAAAATCCCCTATTACACCTTTATAGATCAATACCTTTTTTATGGCCCTCGGACTTTCATAACAAACCCTTCCAAGGAGGTCTTGTGATCTCGACCCAAAATTAACTTGTTAGGCTTCCATATTAAGTCTTGGTCTTTCATCCGTCACATTATCTAAGAATATTCCTCGAAAAACAACTAAACATAGCACTTTTAAAGCCAAACCTCACCTAGATAAAAATCAAAATAAACCCCACCACCATCCACATCTTCTCCTATCGGACATTATGTCACTATCATAAATGATCTTGTTCAAAAATCAAACACAAAATTACCATATCGTAAACAATCTAATTCTCGAGGGCGGAAGCCCTCTTGGTATGACTTCAATGTTTCTTACAGCTATCATACGACACGGGAACCCTCTATAGAAAATGGTACAACTTTCCATACATTCATTTTGAAATTTTAAGGAAATGGTATCCTCCCATCAATGATGTCTACACCCGTCACTCTTGAAGAATCCTTAAATAAAATCCTTCCTAATTAAGTTGATGTCATCCACACATCGCTACTTAAAACCAAAATCACAAATCCAACCCTCTTGATAAAAAAAACGTAAAACCTTTGTTGTTATCCAACCACCACCTGAATTCACATCATCACAAGATAAAGTTAAAAATAATGTTTTTATCTCCCTCACCCGCGAAACCTCCAATAAAACCCCACAATATAAGATAAAATCTGAATTTCAATCTAAATCATCCTCCTATCCTCACAAGTCCAAATCATCAACCAAATCCATAGTAGTCAAATATATAAATAAATAAAAACCAACTACTTGAGCATTCCCATCCACAATATAATTACATAACCATTGGGAGACTCGTAACTCTGTCTTTGACAAAATCCTCACTTCTAATATGATCTATCTACCACCCATCCTCCCTATCAACACATTTATATCTTAGCCCTTTTGTTATAGGAATAGTGATTATTTTAAATACCATAGGGTTAAGGGATAGGACACCAAAAGGTATCACTCGTTCTTTTACATCCTTTGAGATTTGATGAATAAAGGTGAAATCCACTTAGACAATCTGAATTCCACTTAATAATCAAAATATAGATGACTTCAATTAGCCCTTTCGAATCATTCCCTTCGAGTAGTCAAACCCATACCAAGAACGTAAAAGCACACCATACCATAAAATCATTAGTCAAATATTACCTAGTCATGAATCCCAACCCATAACCACCGAGTCTACATCCACTAAAACACTACTGAACCTACACCCTCATCCTCTAAATCTACATCCACATCATCCACACCTCCTCAAGTCACTTTTAAACCCACATATAATCAACAATTAGAAATAACCCCTCCTCCTATCATTAAATATTATCCACCACATATCTATTACCTCATCATCCACACCTACCTCATCTAAGAAAACCATGAAAGGACCTCAAAACTAATCCATTTTCCAAGTATTTAAAATCCCCTATTACACCTTTATGTATCAATACCTTTTTCATGGCCCTCGGGCCTTCATAAAAACCCTTCCAAGGAGGTCACTATGATCTCGACTCCAAAACTAACTCGTTAGGCTTCCATATTAAGTCCCGTTCTTTCATCCATCACATTAGCTAAGAATATTCCTTGACAAACAACTAAATAGACCACTTTTAAAGGCAAACCTCACCCGAGATACAAAATCAAAATAAACCCCACCACCATCCATATCTTCTCCTATCAGACATTATGTCACTATTATAAATGATCTTGTTAAAAATCAAACAAAAAATTACCATATCCTAAACCATTTAATTCTCAAGGGTAGAAGCCCTATTGGTATGAATTCAATGTTTCTTGTGGCTATCATACGACACAAGAACCCTCTATAGAAAATGGTACAACTTTCCATACATTCATTTATAAATATTAAGGCAAATGTGTCCTCCCATCAACGATGTATACACCCGTCACTCTTGAAGAATCCTTAAATAAAATCCTTCCTTATCAAGTTGATGCCATCCACATTGCTACTTGAAACCAAAATCACGTATCAAACCTCTTGATAAAAAAACGTAAAACCTTTGTCATTATCCAACCACCACCGAATTCTCATCATCACAAGATAAAGATAAAAATAATGTTTTTATCTCCCTCACCCCAAAATCTCCATTAAAATCCCACAATATAAGACTAAAGTCTCTATTCTTGTCGCACATCAATCATCCACTATAGTACAAAAGGGTGTCATCAAAAAAATACACCAAGCTCCATTCTAATGTCACTTTATGAGCTCATTAAAACCTCACCATCCCATAAACAATCTATGCTCGAAGCCCTTCAATCCATTACCATATCCATAGATCCTCCACTTGCCATCTCTTTTAACCTTAAAAATAACATCACATCACCCTCAAGATAATGACTTGCTCCTATTCATCACCTCTCAAACAAATGATGTTCTCATTAAAGGGTCATAATTGATGGGGGTGCCACTATCACTATTATATAATACTTTTCCTTTAATAAACTCAGATTATCGACACCGTTATAGCCTAAACACCTATTTTTATTTGATTAATTTAATGATACAATCACACCCATGTTAGCACTATTGACTTGCCTCTTATGGTTGGTATTAAGAACCTTCTAGAAATTTTATACATCATAGATGTAGATATCCAATATAATATGCTATTAGGGTGTACCTAGATTCATACTATGTGATGCATCCCTCGACATTACACCGATGTGTTAAATATGAATATGAGGGTATGGTATACAAAGTACTCGTAGATCCTAATCCTTTCACCAAATTCCTTATGAAATACCAACCAAATGATGACCTCATGCCTAAATAAACTAGCACATATATTTCATCATCCAAACTCTTAGAGGATTCCTCCTTGAGGGAATTATAGAGCATCTTTCATTGGGAAGTACTGCCTTCATATGTTAAATTCATTACCTACACCTAAAACATATGGAAGAATTGAGAAGAAACCTATGTTCTCCTATAGTTCTGTGTACCTCAAAACCAATCTCGTTTATGGGGGATTTGACCATCCCTCTTCACAACATAATCATCAACACCATGATATGCCTTTCACATCAGACTTTAATTTCTTATATAACCCATCTTTCACTCAAATGTACCTTGAACCATGTGCCTCGAAAGGGTTTCTCTTAGGATGGTATGAACAAAGAAAACATCATATGACTATCTAACACTTCATCAAAGCTTATGAAAAATTTGTCTTACAATATAAATAACACTCTTTGAATCATCGTCAAGCACAACATCTTTACACAACACATAATTAGAACCATCTTCTCATGAAGAATATGATAATCCCATGGACACAAAAGACACCATATCCATCCCACCTAAATTTTTATTAGTCAATACAATTTTATTAGGACCCTTTACTTATAAATCTAATAAGGTCACGATATAAATTCCTTTCATTTCTCTAAAAATGATTAAAGAAGATTCACCCACCATCGATGTCTTTAACTACAACAATGATCAATACATCCTTTAGAAATCCCTACCTCTCGACAAATCAACCCTTATTAACTAATCCACTACCAAGCGTTAACTTAGAATGGCGAAAACCCGACATAGTTAAAGTTAGTCAATCCTTAGATATGAAAGAAATAGATGATTTTACGTAATTCCTATATAAATAAAACCAAGCATTCATCTTGTCAAATAGTGATATACCAGGTATCAATCAAAATATCATTGTACACAACATCCTCGGTTATCCCAATACTAAACCCATCAAACGAAGCCTTGTAGGATGTATCCTCACATAGCTCTCCTTGTTAAATAATAGCTACAATGTAAACTCCCTGCTAATGTCATCATACCCATTGATTATCCAAAATGGGTCTCTAACAACATCCACACAACCAAATCTTGAGGAAATTTATACATATATACTGATTTCCGAGATCTTAATCTTGCTTGGCGTAAATACTATTTACCTTTCCCAAATTTTGATAATTTCATTGATCTAGCAATCGTCGTGAAATTCTCTCCCTCTTAGAAGGATTTTCTTGTTATACTAAAATCCTCATCACCACTAATTATCAACATAAAACATCCTTCATTACCTCTTGGGAAAACGTCTACTACCGCGCCATGTTGTCGGGTCTTAAAAATGCAGGAGCCACTTGTGAACATGCCATGACCTATATTTTTCATGACCTCATCCATAAACTGTCGAAGATCAGATTGATGATATTTTAGGAAAATATTAACGGCATAAATAGCATCTTGTTATCCATGAATCCATCTTCACTCATCTTATCCAATATTACCTTTTTCTTAATCCCGTAAATTGTGTCTTTTGCATTTTCACTTGAAATTTTTAGGATTCATAATATCTATCTAAGGCATTTAAGTAGATGCAGGTAAGGATAAAATAATTCTTGAAATTCCTCCTCCATTTAATCTTAAACAACTACGTAGCCTCCAAGGTAAATTACAATCCATTGGATGTTTTATATCTCAATTTTTACCTGTTGTCTACTATTCGATCACTTTCTCCACAAGGATGTATATCTTTCTTGGGATCTTGATTGTCAGAAATCCTTTAATGAAATTAAAAATTACCATCTATAACCACTTGTTCTTACAACATCTCACAGTAGGGATCTTTTCCATTAATACTTATATGCTTCAAAACATGTCTTAAATGTTATGCTTGCTCACTATGATAACTAATGTCGTGAACTAGCCATATATTATATCATCCCCACACTTTATGATTATGAAAATCATTACAAAAAGTCTAGAAAATATGTTGCACTTTATATTTCACTACTTCTAAACCATGTCACCATCTCTTTAATCACAAAACCTACATCATTTCCATCTTTAATCTTCTTAAAATAATTCACCACATTAGTCGATGGCTATGCTTATGAATGAGCTTGACCTTGAGTTCAAATCATATAAATCTATCAAGGGCCATGCTATGATAGAAAAACTTTTTGTGAACCACTTGTTAATAATCAACTTCCTCATGAACACTTTCTAGATGAATCTATCAATACTCTCGATGAATACGAATTCATTCCTATCAAAATGACCCTCTTCTTCAATGGATCTAAATGCCAACAAGGGGGAGGGGTTGGTGTCATTCTCATACCACCCTAGGGAATTCCTATTCTGCTATCATTTAAACTTAACTTCAAATGCACTAATAACATCACATAATATGAAGATTTAATGATGGATCTTACCACCGCTATCTTATTAGGCGTTCACATCTTGTAAATATATGAAGACTCACAACTCATTATCAAATAAGTCAAAGGAGTATATCATTTTACAAATTAAATTATTTAGAAATATAAATCCAACATTGATATTATCTTCAGTGATTTTGATCAGTATACCATCAAAACCATGTCGCGATCCTCTAAAAAGTTTGCACACACTATGGCCTCTTTGGGATATCTCATTCCCCTATAAACTGATGAATAAAAAGATAACACTAAAGTGTCCATGTTCATTCAAATATTAGATTACCCCTCACATTAAAACAAACTCCCTCCTATAAAAGTTGTTCACAAATCCAACTTATCTATTATACTCTCAAATTTATGACTAACTTTATGAATATAAATTACCTTCTGACTTATCATGAAATGCTAAACGATAATTTCTATGCGTCACCTTCTTTGTCATCATAGGATGTATCCTCTATCAAAAATTTTGACATTATTTTGTTAAGAATCCTTAAATATCATAAATTAACTAAAATAAAAGAAGATATCCATGACGGTATTTGTCATCTCAGTGCATGTATATTGTATTACATTTTAATTGTTTGTGTTTAAGAGCCATGCAAATGCTCAACATTCCTTTGGTGTATCACTTCTATTAGATTATGTTTTATTTTTCACATCTTCTCAACCTTGAATCCTTGGAAAATTAGAGTAGGTTTTCGAGTAGACCCTCTTTAATATGATTGTGTGCACCTAAACAGAGGAATAGGAGCCTACCTTCATCCGAAGAGCTTCCCTGATTCACAAAGCCTGAAACATTGGGAGAAGATCCATGTTATGCAATCACACCGAGATTCTCAACCTATCCATTTGGAGACATTCAGAGGTGTTGTGAATATGCACTAATAGACACCTATCAAGGTAAATCCACCCATTTTTCTAGGATTATTCCACAATTTTTATAATGTCTATGTCTCGTGGTTTAGCCCTCACCCATGAAGGGAAAGAAAGAAAACAATTTCAAAGCAGTCTTTCAAGATAATGTCTTTGAAGGAAGATCTTTCGCCATGTTTTGAAATTGGGTACATAATCTTTGGAGTTGATTTAAATCCCTAAATTCATCCTATATTTTTATTCATGAGAAACAATCTTTTCATAATATATTTAGAAATATTTGGAAATATGCAAATGTTTAGGAGACAGTTCAACAAAATCGGTTTTTTTAGGATAAAGGAGCTTGCACTATGAAAAAACACCTGAGCATTTGGAGATGATTATGGGATTTCCAGAATGATTTGGAGGTCAAAAAATTAATAAAGTGAAATATATTTCAAATTCCTACATGGTGTTAATCTCATATTTTTCACAACACCCATGCATTTCTTTCCACAACTTATTTTTATAGGAAGAATCTGGTTGTCTTGATAAATAAAAAATTTGTGAAGGTTAAAGTCTAAATAATACATTTAATCCAATCCCATCATTCGAAAAATTTAATTTCTACACAAAATCATATAATGAAGTGCCTAAAAACTCATATGGCAGCTACAATAATGCCACTTTTATGTCCTTCTCCAAGGTAACAGTCCTGTCCTTAGCAAATTTTTTTCAATGCTACATGGTAGCATGAGGATCAGTGCGTTTTGGTGTCCCTATGTCCCTCTCAAAGTTGACACGGGAGAAAAACTTTCCTTCAACCTTAAGCCTTATATAGCCCCAACATGACCTTGGAGAGCTTTGATAAACATGTTCATATAAATTTCTAACCTCCACACCAACTTCCTGCATAGTTGAAAGTTTTCCTCATGAGGATAATACATATGTTTAATGTCCCTAGGTTCCATTCTAAGGGGATATGGGGGAAAATAAATTCAACCCCATTTCATGCTTCCGCGAGGTTCTTCTTACTACCCAATATTTACCCAGGAGATCAAATTAAGCCCTTTTCTCATTTCTCCTCACATGTGCATGTGTGACATGTGTCATCAAAGGGTAAGGCATACATATGTATATCCCAATATCCCATTCTAAAGTGTAAAGGGGCATAAAATGCACCCCTTCCTCTCTTCCCATCATGCCTCTAAAATCCCACAAATATCCATTTCCCTCATTCCTCCCACATTGCTCCATTTTCACCTGAACATTAGCCAATTTTTTCCATAATTCCTTCATCAACATTTTCATTTGCTTTTATCACACATAGGTTTCCATGATCATGGAAAGAAATATTTCATAAAAACCAAAATTTTTGAAGGCTTGGGCACATTTTTCACCAGATTTACTTGCCCCACAAGGTGAAAACCTTCATAACTTGAAAACCAGGTTGCACCGATCGAGCTAGGATTTTTGCATTCTTACAAATATCGAGGTACATTAAGGACCCAGTTTAAATAATTTATATGGCTAACCCTAATTTTTCATAGTGATAAAACCCCGATTTCACACTCATAAATTTTAGAAATTTGTTTTCTTATGTTCAAAACATCGGGTTGAGTTGACAATTTATATATAAAAAAAATTCAAAATCCCAAATCAAGAAATCCACTTTCCAAAAATAGTGAATCTCTACACAAGATCTTACTATAACTATCAAATCTTCACACAAGGAATATTTTGCAAATCTAGAGTTTATAGTGAACATCGAGAGGAACAAGAAATGTGATCAAAGGTGGTCCAAAGTGAAAATATAAATTTACTAAAAATATTAAATTCTCATTCCAAGTGTGGAAATTGGCATTGGGATAAGTTTTCATCCATCCCTCTACTTTCAAGAATCTTCACATGGTTCTTATATGATAGAATTTCTCCAAAAGGTAATTCATCCTTTGTAAAGGACTAGAGACATCAACATTGTAACATTGGTGAACAAAGGAACAACTAAACATTCCAATGCACAATATAAAAAATCTTGAGGCACATGTAAGTCTAATAAATAATGTAAAAATTCAATTTTTCCAAGGATAATCATTGTAAGCCTTCAACTAGGTTAAAAGAAATCGTTCTTCTCGAGAAGAAAGTTGAGGAAGTTTAATGTGTCATTAAAAGTAATCCAAACTAATTGAGCTCAATGAGCTAGATCAATTATTCCAAGATTAATCTAGGAAATATTTCACACTTCTCAAAGTATTAAAGGAAAAGTTTGCAATCTTAAAGAAAAATGTGTAGACCGGGAATGAAGGAGTCAAGAAATTTTATTATCATGAATGATAATTTGTGAAATCCTAAAGAATAGGAGAATGATCCTCATTCTAATTTTGAGTCTGAGAATGTATCATCATGAGTAAGAGTTGTGTTCATATAAATATCAATTTGAGAGTTATTGAATTTTTTTTTAAACACTCATTCAACATTCTTAGGTTTCGTGTGTACCATGTCCAAGGGGAAGTTTGTGATCATTGTCATCAACAAGGGAAAAATTTCAAAGTTAACTTCATAAGAGCTTTCCAATCAGTATAACAATGTCAAATACGGTAATCAAGGGACAATTTCCATCTTCAAATTATTGAATGTGAATCTTCATCGAAGGCAGAGACATATTTATTCATGATTTGGAAGAACTTCTTTCTTACTCTCTATCATTCATTCTCCTATTCTCTCCCCCTCCTAATTATTTTTTATGAGTAATCTTAACATTTCTCTTATTCATTTAAATGTGAATATAGTCTATATTGTAATAAGTCACCCTTTATTAATAAAAGGGGACATAATTTCATCCTGACAGATTTGGAAAGTTGTATGTTATGGAGTAAAATTAAAAGATCATGTGCGGGGTAGCCAAAGATTGATTCGAAATTAAATAAATTTTGGTGAATTCACTAATCTTAAGAGTGGTCAATTTTATACGCTCATGAAAGTTTAATAGTTTGAAGAAACAAAAGTGATAGCAATTTCCTCTTTTATTTCTCTCCATATTTTCCTATTTCTTACTATCTATAATTTTATGAAAACATTACTGAAGAAGAAAGTAGTTTGTTGCATTTTTTTGAGGATTATATTACGAAACTTTGTGTTCTTAATCTTATCATGTCTTGTTGCTAGTAGAATTTTTTTTTTTCTATATCTATATGTGTTGAATTATTTTGATTAATTATTGTAGGTATATGATTTTATAAATGAAATATTAATCCGTCTCCGTTTTCCCTCTACCTTTCCTACTCTATCATAAAATTCCTCGCCTATTAGAAATTGCAATATTTTTCTACAATTTTAATAGAGTATCCATATGGGATCCCAATCTGTCATGGCACTACACATTATAATTCCATACACACGTAATAAATAGAGCTACCTCATTCAATATGATTAATTGATTTAGAGAAGAATGCTTGTATATAGCATTCCAATGATAAGAATTTATACAAAATCGATGCAACTAGAATTAGGTGCAAGCTTTGGAAAAGAAGGGAAGTTTAGAATTTTTTTACAAAAATATGGAATAGTTGTAACATCTAAAGTTATGCCAACATTCCCCCCTTATTACATTGTTTTTGCAAATGTACCCCCTAAACAACTCAAATTTCACCCTTCAAAGATATTTAGTGAGTATATCATCTACTTGTGCTTCTGTAGGGTGGTATTGGAGATGAATGTGGTGGTTCAAGATCTTCTCTTGAATGAAGTGACAATCAATGTCAGTATGATTTATTTATTCATGAAAAATGGGATTCTACACGAACTTAAACACACTCTGTTTATCACAAAGAGAGAATAGGTGACTACTCTTCAAAAATGCCCATGTCATAAAAATACAACGTAACCATATCGTTTCACACACAGGACCTCGTGTAGTGTGATATTAAGCCTCTATGGATGAAATAGAAACAACATTTTGCTTCTTGCTTATCCACAAGATAGGTCCAAATCTGAGATGTAAAATATATCTTGTACTTGACTTCTGTCATCAATAGATTGGGTGTGATCCAAGTTGACATATCTCTGTAAGAAGAGTTGATCATTAATCTTATATTCTAGACCATAATCAGCTCTACCTCGAACATATCTAAAAACCTGATTATCTCCAATCTAGTGACATTTCTTCGGCTCTTGCATGAAATTGGAAAGATAGATAATAGCATAGCATAATTTTGGTCTGCAGTATATGTCAAGTAGATGAGCTCTCCAATAAGATACTTGTAGAGAGTAGCATCTACTTGAGGTGAGTTCAAGAATTGTGAAAGTTGTAAACCTTTTTCCATGGGAGTGGATAAAGGTTTAAAATTTCACATTCGTACTTACTTTTCCATATCTCCAAGCTAAGACAATAATTTAGTATCCCCAAATCAAAGTGATATTGAAGGTTATTTTGAGATCATTCTTCACATTATCAATCAGATATTGTGAACTTCTAGTGATCACAAGATCATCCACATATAAAACAAGAATGCAAATTTCTTTTCCTACCTTTTTATGTACATATTTGAATCTAAGAGGCTACGAGTGAAACCATGCTAGAAAAGGTGATCATCTATCTTGATGTACCATGCCCTTAGATATTATGTTAATCCATACAATGATTTTATGAGACGACATACCTTATTATGATTTTTTTCATTAAAAAGCCTTTAAGTTGGGCCATGTACACTTCTTCTTCAGATCACCATTAAGAAAAGCACTCTTGACGCCTATCTACTGAAGTTTCCATCCTTTCTATGTCGTTACTACTATGAAAACTACTTTAATGGTCTCGATCTTCATAGTGGGTGCAAAGGTTTATTCATAGTCAATGCCCTCTTTTCTGAAGATATCCCTTTGCTACAAATTATGTTTTACATTTTTTGATAGATCCATTTGCCTTATATTTTATTTTGGAAACCCATTTTCAGCCTATGGGTTTGTTTCTTATAGGAAAATCGACAAGGTCTTGTTGGCTTGAAAATTTGTTGCTTGGGAACATCTATGGATAGACAAAGCCAATAGTGTGCGGGCATAGCCCTTCTTTGAGTTAGCAAAGCGAAACCGGTTTATTGCTATTCTACCCGGCAGGAATCATGCAAGTCTCACAATATTCGCCTTTGGGGTTTGGAATCTCATCCCGGTAGAGGTATTTCCAAGCTGTGAAAAAGAGGGAAAGAAACGAGGTGGGGAGATAGAATAGATCTCGAAGGGAGAAAAGAAATGAATTCCAAAGCATAATGGTCGAAGGTCTATGTTTTGGGCTGGTAGTAAATAGAGCCGAACCTACTTGCATAGATTAATAAAGCAATCTTGATGAATAAATGACAAAAAGTAGAGATAGATTTAACAGAATAAGCACATAAATATGACATAAGAAAGATAAAAATGTTCATAACACACATATTCAAGACAAAGTCTTAATATTTGTATTAATATCTTTTCTTTACAAAATCTCAAAGTGTTTTCTTCTTACTTCTATTTTTCATCTAAAAAGTATCACACACTGAATACAACAAGTATTCCAAAGTATTTATAGAAGAAGACAAGGAAAGAAGACAAAAGCAAACCAACCACTAATTACAAAATATCTACAAAATATCTAAAAGTCAATGTTGACTTTGGACAACTTGGTGGATGACAAAATCCCATGGTGCAACATGGATGAGGTCATTGTTTGTACTAACATACTCTTATATATTTACAAAAAGGAAGCCAAGAGGAAGAAAGCTATTCATCATCGTCTCGCGGCTAGAAGGAGGTATCTTGCTTTTGCTGTTGCTCGGGAGAAGTGATGTGAAACTAGGCCCGATATTCCATGAACCTGCTGATCATCGGCTGAAGTTGATCCTAGGCAGGATCCTTGTGGCGATCACTAATAATTTCGTAAGTTTCACATTCATCCACGAGCCTTTCTAGGAGTTTTGAATATTCATTTCCTGCCTCTATCAGGAACCCTATAAAGTCACAAAAGGCTAGAAGGTTGTTGATGGATTCAGTGTCAAAGGTGGCTTCTAGCCCCAGCCCTTGTGAGATGATCTCCTTAAAGATCCAACTAGTTTCGTCTGCCTTCCTCAAGGTGAAAGAAGGAGTGAGTAAGCCTAGAGACATTCTTAGGAAAATTTTCTCCATCTGGTGCATAGCCTCCAAGGCTTCCTCCTTGACTTTATCTATCTTTTCCAGGACAAACTCCAACTGATCGACCCAGTAGTCCAAAGTAGAAAGGATTTTGTTGGGTGCTCTGGGGTGATCAAAGATGCCGAACTTAACTAGATCTTTGACTGAACAATTGAGCATTTTCTGGAATGTCTCATGGTGCAAACTAGCATGGTCCAGCTCTTTGGAGGTAGGTCCTGCAATCACCTAGAGTCCCTTATTCCCCCGATCAATATTCTGATACAATTCGGTGAACCTGACGATTACTCCCTCACTTTCTTTGAGGATTTGGTCTCTCAAGGCGGATACTACCATAACTTGTTCACCGATTTTGGCGTATTCGTTTATCTTATCCTAACTCGGGACCTTAGAAGTATTGGTGGCGGTTGTAGGAGGTGCACTACCCATTTTATATAGGGCTTGGAGAAGATGCTTGTTCTGCTCTTTTAGTAGCCTCTTCTCTTCCTTTGCCTCTCAAAGATTCTTACAAAGGGCATCCACTACGAGATAGGGCCTCTCCTTGAAGACTTTCGAAGACATTCCATTGTGACTTGGGTCACTATATAATCCGTTAGAGACGAGATCTTCTTTATTCTTGGAGGGATCGGCATATGCAATCTACATTACTCTATCTCCGATGCACTCTAAGAGAAGAACGTTATAGGATTTTTCTTCTTAGCCCCCTTTGTTGCGATGACGTAGAAGTCCATCGGCGCGATAGGGAATTTCCTCTTTTTTCGGCCTAGATGCTTGGAGATCCATGCTGGACTTAAGGGAATGGGACAAGAGGTAGAAGAGGGAGCAGTTTGTAGTGGATGAGGGCAAATGGGTAGAGACACTTGGTGGTGGCATCGAGAGGGAGCCCGAGAAAGTTCTCACGAGAGGAAGGGATACTACGGGGGAGGTAGACGTGGGAAAGGAAGGGAGCCGAGAGATGAGAGAAGAAATGGTGGGGCACATCGCCCGAGAGAGGAGAAGATAGATGACGAGGAAGGGGGAGCAGAGAAGATGGGGAGAGGATACGACCAAAGGAATGGTCACTTGGGTCATGTGAGGAGGAGAAAGAGGAGAGGGAGAAGGGATAGAAGGGACCTCAGCAGTTGTAGCAGTGGCGACATCCTGAGTGGATGTGCCCGTCGGAACACCTTCCGCTGCTTCTTTCTCTAGGGATACCAGAGTTACAATCTAATCTTGTGTAGCGGAAGGAGGACTTTCAGGAGCTCCCTCTTGAGCAGAGCTCGATTCACCTTCTTTGCCATTGGCTCTACCCTTTGGCAAATGATTTGGCCTGACAAGTGCGTTTCCCAATGGGGACGTAGTGAAATCTACCCCGAGGTAGCTGAGGCCATTCATCCTGCACCAGTGTTCTATCCACCGAAAAGTTTCTTTGACCCTCTCTTCAATGGTCTAGGTGCTTTTGTTCTGTCGATTGTAGCAAATGGCCAGTTGTCCCCATCTATGTCTAGATACACCTGATCAACTTCTTGATCGGTAGTTTGATAACCCTTTGGAACAATGGCCACACCGTATTGAATAATCTCTGCCAAGGCCAAGCGGGAGTGGTCCTTCCTTCTAAGTTTGACCTCATGATACAGGTCGATATAGATGTCCTCGATCTGTGGAATGTGGATTGGATCGAGTTTTGCCTTGGGAAGGTAATTCCTTGGATCAAAAGTGGGCCTTGCTGGGAAGTTGTGCTTTAGATTGAGCAGTTCTAGCTCTGTAAACATTTCCGGGATTTGTGGTGAGAAATGTAGGTGTATCTACCCACTGTAAGGGGGAAAGGAGTTCTACCCTTCTTTCTCTTAAGACACTTCTCGTGGTATGTTATGAGTTGTCTAGACAACTTCAACAAGACTAGCTTAGGGCCAACCTACCTTGGCAATTTAGTGGGCTCACCCGGGAAGTTAGCTGCCCTAAGATAGGTGAAGGTGGGGAATTGGGTAAATAGTGCTCCTAACTTCTTAGTCGTTGTGACTATGCTCTTGGTGATCCGACCGTTAGTCATGTTTGGCCTCAAAAGGTAGATGATGTTGTAGAAGAAAGCATAATTGATTTTGGTGAACTATGGGATGCTATTCTCCAGCCTTCTTGCTTCGGGTAGTATTCATATATTTTTACTTGAGTCCAAACCCCTGCATCGGCTTAGTCTTTGGATAATCCCTCTCCAAGGAAGCGGCGTAGACTATGTAGGAGTTCATGTAGAACCTCCCCATTGTGGTGAGTTGTCGCAGCTGCTCAGATATGGTGCTGCTTATGATCTCCACCCACTCGAAGCATTGGTCGGAGTACATTCTTGTTCATGGTTTCTAAGTACCGAGCATCCATTTGTGAAATTAATCGGTGTCGAAAGCCCAAATATCAGACTTAGGAACGTGATGGTATCACTTAGTTCCTTGAAGAAATCGCTACGGTGAATAACTGTGGCTATCCGGGTTATCACCTTCTTGTTCTTTAAATACACTTCATTCATCACCGCATGGTGGTCTTCATTATCCTCCCATGCCTTGATGCGATCCTCTTGGCTCACGGCCACAAAGTGTTGGTGGTGAGGGATGCCAAGCATGATTTGAAGTGCCTTGGGCGATTAGGTTAATTACGACCTTTCCCTTTTCATTTTCGACACATCTTGTGTCTTTATTGTAACAATGGGCCACCACCATCATAAATTCATTGTTCACGGCGTAGATGGGGATCCCTCCAAAAAAATTCAGACCACTACCCACAAGTTTTTCCATCCAAGGACTTACCGTGACTCTCCCGGTTCTAGCCTGAAATCCTCGATGTCGATGTGAACGAGTTTGGAGTCTCTTACGTCCAGGTCACATTCTGCCTGGGATTCAGGCATTCTAACTCTTTGGTATTTATACTTCATTTCTTATTCTGTAAGCTTAGCCTTGCCCTTTGAATTTGTTCGATTTTTGCTTGATGTAGACATATATGGATCCGAGTTCGATTCTTTGATCTGCAAGAAGAAGGAGCAAAGTCCAACGCAAAAGAGCCATGTTAGTGTCGATCCTCCATTAAAGTGCTATAGAATGAGAAATTTAGCAATTTTAAGGCCTCGGGGTGCGGAGAACGCTGCAGTTGTAGAGTTAATAGAATGGACCACGAAACAAAGAGTTACAAGGAACAAACTAGCACCGAAGGCGCAGGAGCAAGGATTTTGCATATGACATTATTATTATTGTAAGCGGAGATGCGCCTACACCGTATATACAGTTTTATACTTGGCATAGATAATTTTGGTGTTGAATAGGGGCAGGGTGCGCCTGTGGCACAAGTATTTGACATGCAACATGGAAGTTTGGTGCACCTAAGGGCATAGGTTTATGCGTGTAGCACTAACTGCAGTGCGCAAAAGGGGACTTGGCACGGCGCAGAGGAAGCTTGCATGGAATATTATTGTTGTAAGCGGGGATGTGCCTGCGCTAGATTTAGAATTTTACTTGGTTTATACATGGCGTAGGGGTATTATGTGTTGTAATCAAATTTGGTGCGCCTTCTTGGCACGACTGTGTTTCTTGTTGCAAGGGTGGCGATTGCACCAAGGGGAAAATGTAGTCTGGAAACAATTTTTCAAGTTTTCTTTCTCTCTGATAGATTTGTGATACTTTAGGCTTAACTCCACATTGATTCGGGTGTTGAAGGGGCATAGCGAAAAAGTTTGTATCCATTTTTAGGCAGAGGCATCTTAGCTTGCATATATCGGAAAGAAGGTGTAAACAACTTGGGAAGAGAGCTGGCAAGAATGGTAGGGGCGGGGGTTTAAGGTTTCACGGATCCATTGTATCCTACCACACAAACAATCAAAACAAAACACAAGAGGAGTAAGAACCACCTACCGAATATATAGAATGTGAGAGATGAAACGGGGTCCATGAACGTGATACGAGGAGGACGGGCATGCTGACAGTGTAGAGGAATAAAGTTAATCACGTGTTTTCAATTGTGAAAGTGACAGGGTGGGTGCACCTATATATAGGAAAAGGTGCAATAAATGTGCCAACCACTTTTTCAAGAGGTGCACCAAAACATGTGTCGACACGTAAAACTTTGCGCCCTTTGGCGCGGATAAACGTGTGTCAACACGGAAATATTTGTGCCCTTGGCACAAATTTACTACTGTCAACACTTCATTTGAGCGTCTTGGTGAGCTAAAACATGGTGCAACAATTTAGTTGTTAACATGAAGGCACATGCGCCTGGTGCATGTAGGAAAGGTGCGTCATGGGAAGACGCAACAATTGTTGTGTCAACACGTCAAAGGTGCGCTAAAGGAAATGAAGGGGGCGCAAATTTAGTCTTTGTTGCCTGAGATAAAATATGCGCCCTACCAAAAAAGGATAAAAATGACTAAGTTCGAGAGAACTAGATTTCTGGAAAGGGTTTTTATAAAAATCCAAGCTTGAGGGGTCCCCTGACGAGGGACTAGGGAAAAATTGTTATGGTTACCTATAAAATTTCCCTATTCAATTTTACGAGATAACAACCGGCTCTTTCTCGGGACTATCTTTGAGCGAAGCCCAAGGGTAGAGAACCCCGGATCAACATGTGCTTATCCGTTTGGGCTACAAAGTCAAAAATAAGGGCGACCGGAAGGTGAACAAAAGGAACAAAGAAAGGAAACACACAACAATGTAAAAGAAAACACACAACGAAAGTAAATGTACAAAGAAGAGAGCAAGCTCTACTTCTTGAAGATCTTGAGATGTTGCCCACTATAGGGAAGTGGGAGCTCGGTTCCATCTAGATACGAGAAATGGAAGCTATTCTCTCCGTTGAGCTGCCCGATCTTGAAAGGCCCTCTCCATAGTGAATCAAATTTCTCGTGCATGCCCTTCGGCTCTCTTCGTTTTCCCACAAAATGACGAGATCTCCCACTTGGAAATCTCTTTGCTTAGCCCTTTTATCAAACAATCTCTTAACTTGATTCTGATGTTCAGTGATCCTTTCGACCACTCTTACTCTTTTTTCTTCAAGTTCTATTAGATACATGATCCTCTTTTCAAGGGAATTTTAGAAAGTCTCATCTTCAATTGTTTGTGCCAAGCGCAGAGTAGGAAGCTCTGCATAAATGGGAAGTTCAAAGTGTCAATCCTATATAACACTTGAAAAGGTGACATACCGAAAGACCTCTTGGGAGTAATGTGGTCCTGGCGTCGTCTGTACAATGACTTGTGCCACGTTTTCGAATCCCATCAACTAGCTTCCGTATGATGGTCACTAATTTTTTATTACTTGGATTCTCGCCGACCATTTCCCTGAGGGTAATAATCCAAGGCGTGGGCCAAGATTATCCTGTGTTCATAGAAAAAACTAACAACTTCTCGCGAGGAGAAGTTAGAAGCATTATAAGCAACAATCTTGCTTGGGAACGCTAAACCTTATAATGATATTCTCTTTGATGAAGCTGCAAACAACCTTAGAAGTGGCATTCTTGACAGAATGGCCTCCACCCATTTGGTGAAGTAATCTATTGTTGTCGGGACATGATTATGTCCATCAATTGATTGGGGATGAAGTGCTCGATAAAGTCAATTCCCCCACTGTCTAAATGGTTCGTCAATAATGACCGCCCGAGGGGAAGCGATCAATTTTGGCTTGTCGACAAATTGTTGGCAGAGCTCACACTTTGCCACCAGGAGGTGTATCACTGGAGCAGTGTCGGCCAATAGTACCTGGCCCAGATGATCTTTTGTGATGTAATGGAAGAGGAGAAGTTACCACCATAGGCCGAGTCATGAAAAATCTCAAGTAACTTTATCTGCTTTGTGGTTTGTCAACACATCGCAAGAAGATGCCATCAATTCTACGTTTGTATAAACCGTCATCCCAGATGACATATCTCGGCTGCTCGAGCTTTATATAGCACGCTTCTCCTTTGTAGTTAGATGAGTGGGCATTCACCGTAAGTGAGAAAGAAAGCAATATCAAAATACCATTCATCGCTAGTTGCGACAAACAGAACCATGGGTAGAGAATCAACTTTCTCCAGCAGGCCTCGTGTTCCATCGATGCAATCATCCTTTTCCTCGGGGCCTCCTAGATGATCTTGGCTTTCAGCCATAAGGTGACATAAGTCCTTGCCTCTTACCAAAGCTTGGTTGGTTTTATATCTAAATCATACTCCTGGATCTTAGCGATCCAATTTGCTCGCAAGCTCCCTAACTCTTGTTGAGTTAAGATGGACTTAACTGCCATGTCGGGATCAAGTACCATTGTGTGAAAATTTAGAATGTAATACCTAAAGTTCTTGACTACTTTGACAATGGCGAAGGCATGCTTTTCTAACTGAGACATCTTCAATTCATGAGGCTTGAGGGGAGAGCTCATGAATGCTATTGGGGATTCAACATCTTCAGAATTCTTTTGCATTAAGATGGATGACACAGTGTGCTCAGATGCATAGCTATACATAATGAAATCCTTGGAGAAATCGGGACATACCAGGACTGGTGCATGTGCGGAATGGAGGCTTTTATCTCCTTGAATGACTTCTTCCCTTCTTCACTCCACCGGAAAGTTGGTGATCCTTTCATCATGTTTGATATGTGGCGATTCTTTTCAGCAAAGTCGGGAACAAAGCACCTGAGAAAGTTCACCTTTCCAAAGAAAGAGTGAACGCCGGTCTTGCTTGTAGGTAAAGTAAGGCTCGAATAGCCTTAACCCTTTCAAAGCATCTATCTTCATCCCTTCCTTGCTTAAAACGTGTCCCAAAGAACTTTCCTTCTATGACTCGAAAACAGACTTTTTCAGATTTAGGGAGATCCCATGTTCCCGACATCTAATCAATACTTGTTCCAAATGATCGCAATGATCATTTCACTATTTAGAGAACACAGTTAAGTCATCCAAATAAACCACAATGACCTTCCCCATCATACCTTTGAATGCGAAGCCCATTGCCCTTTGGAAGGTAGCACTTCAACGTTGGTTAAGCCAAAGGGCATCCTGTTATAGGTGAATGTACCCTAGGGGGTAGTGAATGTTGTTTTGAATTGGTCTTCGGAAAGACTTCAATCTGATTGTAACTGACAAAACCATCGAGCATGGACAACATTTCTGATCCGATTCTTGCTGTAGAACCTAATCCATTATGGGGAGTGGGTAATTGTCCTTCAAGGATGCTTGATTTAAGTTACAAAAATCTACGCATATGTGTATCTCGCCATTCTTCTTGTGTACCGGCACAATGTTCACAAGCCAGTACTATGATGGATATGAAAAATGTTCCTTGCATCCAACATCTTCTCGAATTTCGGCTGGATAGTACACGAGATCTTAGGATTGTAGTGTCATTTTCTGGTGAAAGGGTTTGACATCTTCTTTCAATGGGATGTCATGCTGGACGTCCTTTGGTTTGAAAGACTTTAGATCGGCATAGGACCATGCCAATACATCCATGTATTTCTTCAATAATTTGACAAACTTCGCTTTTCCTCGGGTGTGCAACACTTTCCGATGTTCACAAACTGCGGATGTTCTACCGAACCTAAATTGACCGGTTCGGTTTCTAGGGAGGATTTAGGATCATCTCACTTTTTCTTCTTGACAAAACAATCGTGCCTGTCAAACAAATGCTCTAGAGAAACCAGGCCTTTCAGAATTTTATTTCCTTTGAGCCGACATATGCCATCGCTTCATTCGGATTCCCCATCTTGAGCAGTAACAGACTCACGGCATGTGGAAGTGGATCCTCTAAAATGAAGCTCACTAAAATTTTCCACCTTTTCCAGAAAAGGAAATAAGTTGATTGTCATCGTTGAATACCATCAAAGCTAAGAATTACTGGCACTCTTGGTCGGAAAACCACCTCGATGGTATATGTGTTTGTTTTCAAACCTGGGTGGGGGAGCATGAGGGATGCTGAGACGGCTAATGAGTCGGCCATGTCATTCTGAGCTCTCGGAATGGATTTTATTGAAAAAGTGTCAAACTCCTCAATGTTGTCCCATACCATGTTGTGGTAATGTCTGAGCCTTTCATTCTTCACTTGGTGTATCCTTTTAACTTGATTTACGACTAACTCAGCATCACCCTATACTTTTAGGTTCTTGATTCCTCTTTCCCTTGTGGCTTGCATGCCAAGTAGCAAAGATTCATACTCAGCAGTATTATTCGTGTTGAAAAACTGCAACTTGAAAGAGAGAGGGATAATCTCCTCCTTGGGAGATATTAGCATGGCTCAGCGCCACACCCACTAGTCGCACAGCTGCCATCAAACTGTAATGTCCAGATCTTGTTAACATCCTCTGTTTGGACGAGGACATCCATTTTGTCAGACTCAGTAGATAAGAAATAGTTTCCCATCCCTGATGATTCGAAGAGAATTTGGGCTTTGGGGTCATCGGAGTTAGTAACCAAATACTTCTTTTTTGATTCCGGCTCCAACATTTGCATTATACCTTTGACGGGGATTCTAGCCTTAGATCAGTCCATATGAATCTCTCCACCAACCTCGCTGTAAAATTTCCTTCCTAATATAATTTCATATGTTGCCAGAATATCGGCAACAAGGACGGTCATTTTTACTCTTTTCTCTGGGAACACCGCAAATGAAAATTGCACATCTTTAATTTGACCGATCAGCGGAACCTGCTTGGTTTCCAAGGAATAACATCTGCCGAAAGGCTTGGTAAGGGTGAGGCCCAAGGAATGGGTGACCTTTGCTAGCATGACATTATCGGAAGCCCCGAAATCAATTATGTAGTTGCTTAGTTTATGGCCATTGATTAGGAGGGAGAGATAGAAAGGTTCTATCTTGCCTGATGCAGATGTCAAGGCGACATTTATGCGGGATGGAGGAGGAGTAGAAAGGATTCCTTTCAGGGAAACTGAGCGGTTATGATAGATTAGCTTTGTATGTATTCGGTCAACCTTATAAGCTGCTCAGATTGGACTAAAGATACTCACTTTAGACATTTGGATCTTGGTCTTTTTAGCGTGATCAATTATATCAAATGCGGCCAAGGGTTGCATTGATGAAGGAATGAGTCCCTCATTTCGCAATCGTAGGGTAGGATTACCGGTCTTGATAGGAATATGTGAGGATGGATTCGGAGGGGAGATAGGGGCAAAAGATCTTTCCGAAAATACTTAATAACAAGTTGAGCAAGAAGGGGACTACCTCATTTCACGATGGTGGAGGCGTGTTTGACACGGCCTCTTCTTTCTATATCTTGGCAGCAACTTCCACTTCTTTTTCTTGAGAGCGGGTGAAAATAGCATAGGATTGTCCACTTGCATACCCTTGGGTACCCTCTTCTTCATCAGATTCCCCCTCATCAAATTCCATATACCGAGATAGTAGAGTCGCGATCGGTTCACCGACATTTTTATCATCTTCACCTAGTGATGAAGGTTCTTCATAATTTTTCTCCTCTTCTCCTTCAATCTCTTCTAAAGCATTGACCGGAGGATCCTCGAGTGCCAACCACGAAGCGGTTGAAGGCAAACGCGGCCTTTGCGGGACGTTGTTGGAAGTGAAGTTTCTTCGTGGGATATCCCGGTATGAAGTGCTAGGAGAAGCTTGAGCTAGCTACTTCTTCAATGCGAGAAATTCATTCGCCATCTTTTGAAATGGTGGATCGGATGAAGTGGTTGGAGAAGGGGTTGAAACTTTAAGCTTGGGACAGTTCTCTTTTCAATTCACCGAGATATTAGCAAGTTATCTTCAATTCGTATGGCAGCAGCTTGGGCGAGAACCAAAGTAGTGGTTTGTTCCTGTAAGAGTAAGAAACTTACTTTTGAACTCATGGCATTGAGGAAGAAACACTTCTAATTCTCTAGTGTGGGCAGCATGGCAGGCGGTACTCGGTTGATTCGTGAATTAAAACGGGCGATGAAATTGTGCATAGTTTCGTTGACCTCCTTCTTTAGGTGAGTGATCTTTGATAGAAACGTGAATGCATCTTCGAAAGGCTTATACCTGTCTTCAAATGCAGCTCGTAATGTGGCCCAACTAGTAATAGATCTGGCCGGCAAATGCTGAAACCATTCTGCCGCAGGTCCTTGCAAGGTCTCTAGAAAGAGGCGAACTAACACATCTTCGTGGGTCACATCCAGAATCCTACATGAAATAATGAATGCAGATATATGTGAATTTGTACTTTGGTTCCCACTCCCATCGAATCTTGGGAAATTCTTTTGGTTTCCATGTGGGAGTGCATGAATAGGATGCAGCAAAGCCAGAGGGCCCATAGCATTTCCCCATGGTACTTCCATTTGAACGGCTGGAAAAAGAAGCGCGTCTTTGGGAGGACGGTCCCAGCGAGAAACAAAGCGCTGCAAAGTGATGTGGATGTTCCTTGTGAGAGATGCTTCCTTCGTGGAGGTGATACACTCCTAGAGGACCGGTCGGTGAGCTCGGCTCGACGAGAAGCATGCTTTGGTGTAACGCTGAAATTGTGCCTTTGAAGAAGATCGAAAGTAGGGTCAACTTCTCCACAAGCTCTCCTGCTACGATTAAATGGTTCACCCTCCAGTGTACCTTCCAGATCTGTAATATTTGGAGCAGATTTAAGAACTCTTTTTGGTTGCACTCGCTGATTTTCTGATTTTTTTGACAAAAATCAGCAACATGTGCTTTTCTAGATATTTAATTTTATCCCTCTTTTGGAAATTGATTGTGGTTTAATGATAAATGATCAATGAGGATAAAGCGATGGTAAAACTTAGTAAGCTGATTTTCAGATCTAGAGTTGACTTTTTAAAGAGTTTGAAATTTTTGGTAAACTGTCAGAAACTCAGATCTACGGAAAAATACAGGTTTTTGTAAAAACTCAGCGAACTAAAGATCTCTAACTAGACCCGATCTATGGATCTCTGAAGAAAATTTTCAGTTTGGAGCATTTTTGCAAAAAAATTTGATTTTGAGCAAAAGGGTAAAATTTGCAAACAGGTATTGATTTTTGACTTTTTCCTAATTTTCTAACCTACCACTACCATGGATCGTAGATCTATTTGATCCCAAAGTGAGTCACCAAAAGCTGTTGGCTCAAAAATCGTCGCCGGCAGATCTGGATGGATAGACAGGCCAACAGTGTGCAAGGCATAGCCCTTCTTTGAGTCAGCAAAGTGAAATTGGTTTATTGCTATTCTACCAGCAGGAATCTGTGCAAGTCTCACAATATTTTGCCTTCGGGGGTTCGGCATCTCATCCCAGTAGAGGTATTTCCAAGCTGTGAAAAGAGGGAAAGAAATGAGGTGGGGAGATAGAATAGATCTGAAGGGAGAAAAGAAATGAATTCCAAAGCAGAAAGGTCAGAAGGTCTATGTTTTGGGCTGGTAGTAAACAGAGCCAAACCTACTTGCATAGACAAACGAAGCAATACGATGCGATGAATAAATGACAAAAAGTAGAGATAGATTTAACAGAATAAACACATAAATCGACATAAGAAAGATTAAAATGTTCATAACACACATATTCAAAGACAAAGTCTTAATATTTGTATTAATATCTTTTTCTCATACAAAAGCTCAAAGTCTTTTCTTCTTACTTCTATTTTTCATCTAAAAAGTATCCACACCTGAATACAACAAGTATTCCAAGTATTTATAGAAGAAGAGAAGGAAAAAAGACAAAAGCAAACCAACCACTAAACAAAATATCTACAAAATATCTAAAAGTCAATGTTGACTTTGGACAACTTGGTGGATGACAACATCCCATGGTGCAACATGGATGAGGTCATCGTTTGTACCAACATACTCTTAGATATTTACAAAAAGGAATCCAAGAGGAAGAAAGCTATTCATCATCGTCCTTGGCTGGAAGGGGGTATCTTGCTTTGCTTTGTTGCTCGGGAGAAGTGATGTGAAATCTGGGCCCGATATTGCATGAACTCCGCTAATCATCGGCTGAAGTTGATCTTGGGAAGGATCCTTATGGCGATCGCTAAAAACTTTGCAAGTTTTACGTTCATCCACGAGCCTTTACGGGAGTTTGAAATATTCATTTCTACCTCTATCAGAACCCTATAAAGTCACGACAGCCGAGAAGGTTGTTGATGGATTCGAGTGTCAAAAGTGGCTTGGCCCCATTCCTTGTGGGACGATCTCCTTAAAGATCCGAATAGTTTTGTCTTCCTTCCTCAAGGATAAAGGAGTGAGCAAGCCTAGAGACATTCTTAGGACAATTTGCTCCATCTGGTGCATAGCCTCCAAGGCTTCCTCCTTGACTTTATCTATCTTTTCCAGGACAAACTCCAACTGATCGACCCGGTAGTCCAAAGTAGAAAGGATTTTGTTGGGTGCTCTGGGGTGATCGAAGATGCCGAACTTAACTAGATCTTTGACTGAACAGTCGAGCATTTTCTAGAACGTCTCATGCTGCAACCTAGCATGGTCCAGCTCTTCGGAGATAGGTCCTGCAATCACTGGAGTCCCTTGTTCCCCGATCGATGTTCTGATACAATTTGGTGAACTCCGACGATTACTCCTCACTTTCTTTGAGGATTTGGTCTCTCCAGCGGATGCCATACCTTGTTCGCTGATTTTGGCGTATTCGTTTATCTTATCTTGACTTAGGTCCTCAAGATTTTCGGTGGTAGTTGTAGGAGGTGCACCACCCATTTTTGCAGGGCTTGGAGAAGATGCTTGTTTCTGCTCTTTTAGTAGCCTCTTCTCTTTCTTTACTTCTTGAGCTTCTTGCAGAGGGCATCCACTTTAAATAGGGCCTCACCTTGAAGACTTTCAGCAGACGTTCCCATTATGACTTGGGTCATTTGTATAATCCGTCGAGAGACATATCTTCTTTATTCTTGGAGGGATCGGGATATGCAATCTCCATTACTCTCTCTCCTTATGCACTCGAGAGAAGAGGGTTATAGGCTTTTGCTTCTTAGCCCCCTTTGTTGGGATGACGTAGAAGTCTATTAGCGCAATAGGGACTTTCCTCTTTTCTTTGGCCTAGATGTTGGGAGATCCATCTTTGGAATTAAAGGAATGGGACCAAAGGTAGAAGAGGGAGCATTGCGGTGGATGAGGGGAAATGTGTAGAGACACTTGGTGGTGGCATCGAGAGGGAGGCTAAGAAAGTGCTCACGAGAGGAATGGATACTTCAGGGGAGGTATACAGGGGAAAGGAAGGGAGCTGAGAGATGAGAGAAGAAATGGTGGGGGACAGCTCCGTGAGAGAGGAGAAGATAGATGACGAGGAAGGGGGAATAGTAGAAGATGGGGGAGAGGATACGACCAAAGGAATGGTCGCTTGGGTCATGCGAGGAGGAGGAGGAGAGGGAGAATGGATAGAAGGGACATCAATAGTTGTAGTAGTGGTGACACCCTGAGTGGATGTGCCTGTCGGAACACCTTCCGCTGCTTCTTTCTCTTGGGATACCAGACTTACAACTTGTTCTTGTGTAGTGGAAGGAGGACTTTCAGGAGCTCCCTCTTGAGTAGAGCTCGATTCACCTTTTTTCCCTTGCCTCTACCCTTTGGAAGATGTTTTGGACTGATAGATGCATTTCCCAATGGGGACGTAGTGAAATATACCCGAGGTAGATGAGGCCATTCATCCCGCACCGGTGTTTACATCCTTTGCAAAGTTTATTTGACCCTCTCTTCAATAGTCTGGGGCGCTTTTGTTCTGTCGATTGCAGAAAATGGCAAGTTCTCCCCATCTGTGTCTAGATACACCTGATCAACTTCTTGATCGGTAGTTTGATAACCCTTTGGAACAATGGCCACGCCGTATTGAACAATCTCTACCAAGGCCAAGCGGGAGTGGTCCTTTCTTCTAAGTTTGACCTCATGATACAGGTCGATATAGATGTCCTCGATCTGTGGAATGTGGATGGGATCGAGTTTTTCCTTGGGAAGGCAATTCCTTGGATCAAAAGTGGGCCTTGCTGGGAAGTTGTGCTTTAGATTGAGCAGTTCTAGCTTTACAAACATTTCCCAGGCTTTGTGGTGAGAAATGCAGTGTATCGCCTTGTAAGGCGGAAAGGAGTTTTCCCTCTTTCTCTTGAGACACTTCTCGTGGTATGTTATGAGTATGTCTGGACAACTCCAACAAGACCATCTTAGGGCCAGCGTACCTTGGCAATTTAGTGGGCTCACCGGGAAGTTAGCTGCCCGAGATAGGTGAAGGTGGGGAATTGGGTAAATAGTGCTCCCCACTTCTCAGTCACTATGACTATTCTCTTGGTCATCGACCATGAGTCATGTTTAGCCTCAAAAGGCGAGATGATGTTGTAGAAGAAAGCATCATTGATTTTTTTGAAGCTGTGGGATGTTGTTCTCAGCTTCAGCTCAGGTAGTATTCATATATTTTTACCGAGGCCAAAACCCGCATCGGCTCGGTCTTTGGATAATCCCTCTCCGAGGCAGCAGTGTAGACTACGTAGGAGTTCATGTAGAACCTCTCCATTGTGGTGAGTTGTTGGAGCTGCTCAAATATGGTGCTGCTTATGATCTCCACCCACTCGAAGCGTTGGTTAGGTACATTCTTGTTCATGGTTTCTAGGTACCTGAGCATCCATTTGTGAAAGTAATGGGTGTCAAAAAGCCCAAATACTCTACTTAGGAACGTGATGGTATCACTTAGTTCCTCGAGAGAAATTGCTACGGTGAATAACCTATGGCCATCTGGTTATCACCTTCTTGTTCTTTAAATACACTTCATTCTTTAGTTGCATGCACTAGTCTTTATTATCCTCCCATGCCTTGATGCACTCCTCTTTTCTCACGGCCACAAAGTGTCGGTGGTGAGGGATGCCAAGCATGATTTCGAAGTGCCGGGCAGTTAGGTTAATTACAACCTCACCCTTTTCATTTTCGACACATCTTGTGTGTTTATTATAACAGTGGGCCACCACCATCATAAATTCATTGTTCACGGTGGCCTTGACGGGGATCCTCTGCGGTAAAATGTAGACCCCTTTGCCCACACAGTTTTTCCATCCAAGGACTTCCCTGTGACTCTCCGGTTCTAGCCCAAAAATCCTCCATGTCGATGTGACCGAGTTCGGAGTCTCTTACATCCAGGTCACATTCTACCTGGGATTCGGGCATTCTGACTCTCTTGTATTTATACTTCATTTCTTCTTCTATAAGCTTAGCCTTGCCCTTTGACTTTGTTGGCTTTTTGCTTGATGTAGACATATATGGATCTGAGTTTAGTTGCTGATCTGCAAGAAGAAGGAGTGAAGTCCAACGCAAAAGAGCCATGTTAGCTGTCGAGATCCTCCATTAAAGTGTTCTGAGAATGAGAAATTTAGCAATTTTAAGGCCTCGGGGCCTGTGGCGCAAGAACGCTACAAGCTGCAGAGTTAATAGAATGGCGCACGTAAAGCAGAGAGTTGAGGAAAAAAATAGCACCGGAAAGGGGTGCGCAGGCGCAAGGATTTTACATATGACATTATTGTTATTGTAAGCGGGGATGCGCCTGTGCCGTTTATGTAGTTTTATACTTGGCACAAATAATTTTGGTGTTGCATAGGGGCAGGGTGTGCCTATGGTGCAAGTATTTGACATGCAACATGGAAGTTTGGTGTGCCAAAGGGCGTAGGTTTATTGCATGTAGCACTAACTTTAGGTGCGCAAAGGGGACTTTGGCGCGGTGCAGGGGAAGCTTGCATGGCATATTGTTGTTGTAAGCAGGGATGTGCCTACGCTAGATTTAGGATTTTACTTGGTTTATACATGGCGCAGGGAGCTTATGTGTTGCAATCAAAGTTGGTGCGCCTTCTTGGCGTGTGTTGTGTTTCTGTTGCAAGAGGGTGGCGATTGCTTGAGGGGAAAATGCAGTCTGGAAACAATTTTTCAAGTTTTCTTTCTCTCTGATAGATTTGTGATCCTTTAGGCTTAACTCCACATTGATTTAGGTGGTGAAGGGGGCATAGCAAAGAATTTTGGATCCATTATTTAGGTAGAGCCCTCTTGGCCATGAGATCTAGAAAGAAGGTGTAAATAGCTTGTGAAGAGAGACTTGCAAGAACGGTGGGGGGTTAAGGTTTGTGACAGATCCATTGTATCCTACCTCACAAACAATCAAAACAAAACACAAGAGTAAGAACCACCTACCCGGAATATATAGAATGTCGAGGCAAAATGGGGTCGATTTAACGTGATACGAAGGGGACGAGGGCGTCTTTGACAGGTGTAGAGGAATAAAGTTAATCAAATGTTTTCAATTGTGAAAGTGACAGGGTGGGTGCGCCTATATATAGGGAAAGGTGCAATAAATGTGCCAACCACTTTTTTCAAGAGGTGGACCAAAACATGTGTCGACACGTAAAAATTTGCACCCTTTGGCGTAGATAAACGCGTGTCAACACGGAAATATTTGTGCCCCTTGTCACAAATTTACTACATCAACACTTCATTTTGAGCACCTTGGCGCACCAAAACATGGTGCAACAATTTAGTTGTTAACATGAAGGCGCATGCACATTGGCGCATGTAGGAAAGGCACGTCATGGGAAGGAGCAACAATTGTTGTGTCAACACTTCAAAGGGTGCGCCAAAGGAAATGAAGGGGCACAAATTCAGTCTTTGTGGCACAAATAAAAGATGCGCCCAGCCAAAAAGGATAAAAATGACTAAGTTCGAGAGAACTAGATTTCCCGAAAAGGGTTTTTCTAACAATCCGAGCGAGAGGGTCCCTGACGAGGACTAGGGAAAAATTGGTATGGTTACCCGTAAAATTACCTAGTCAATTTTACGGGATAACAGTCCCATGTATAGTTTTGTATGAGTGAGTCATATTACTGTATCCATGGATTATTTCCACCGAGGTTGAATGAGTGTTTCACAAATATTATCAACCTTGTAGCTATTAATCAATGTAGCAGTCCATTTAGATTGGTATGAACTACCTCTAGACATTTTTGGCATGGAAGGTGATTGCCATAAACGGATCCCTATGTTGTTTTCCTATAATACAACCAAGGAAAAGAGGAAAGGAATTAAAAAATTTGAGAAGTCCACATAACATTGCTTTTGAACTTAATTGGTGCAAAGATCCAACAGAAATGTGACCATATCGGTAATTCCATAGGGAACTATATTCTAATGTAGAGGCAGATATAGCTACTGCAAAAGATGAAATGGTATCTCTTAGAAATTATCTAGCAATAACCATACCTTATCTCAAGATCAAACATCATTTGATACCATTTTGAACCATAAATTTTACCTTTACATGGTGATTTAGGAGTTGACTTACTTGAGAAGAGGTTGTTAGTTAATCTAGGAATGTATAGACTGTGTAAATGTATAAATTTGTGTTCCTAGTGGAATAGTGACTTGGCCTATTCCTTCTACAACATACTCTTTTTCATCGATATTCGACCAAATCTTAAGTGGTTTTTGTGTCACCGTATCAAAAAAATTAGTGTCACCCGACATATTCTTACTAGAATTCGAGTCTATCAACCAGATATTTTGTGTGGGCTATGAGATCTAGGAAACTAGCACATGGTTCTTACACAATTGGCTCTTTCTAGTGTTTCCTCATTAGATTCATCATCTTGTTGAGCTATGAGATGTCCCTTCTACTTTATTCCACGAGGATTTCGTTTTGATTTTTGAAAATAGTCACGGCCGAGATATTCTTTCTTGACTTGAAGACCCTTTTTTAAGCCATTATAACATGAGTTTTCTATTTCATGAGTGTTGGTTCTGCAGATATGACACCATCGTTTTTAGTTTTGAGATTTCTTTTGTTGATGTTGATGCACTGTGTTTACTTCTCTATGGGACCCTTTCAATACTTCTTTCCAAGTTGTGGCTTCGAGAAAAGGGATTTGTCTTGCACCTCATCTTCGGCTGAATTGATGGCCTCTTCTTTCCTCTGCAACAAGTTCACGAGTTCTTCAAACATCACTTTTTTTTTAGAGACATTCATTTTCTTAACAATCTCTAAGGCGAGAAGGGAGTTCATCGAGGTGATCAAAACCAGAATTTTGTCTTCTACCATCTCACCGAGTGCTAATAAATTTTTGTCAACTTAGCCACTGACGACATAAGAACTCCTCAACTTTCTCATCTAACCCCATAGATAAGGTGTGTAATTTTGACCAAATATGGAGGATCTTAGACTAATGCTTTTACTTTAAGATGGTTTCTAACCTATCCCTGGATTCCTTCAATTTATTTGCATCCCAAACATGAAGTTACACGTCATCAGTGATACTATGCATAATCAACATTCGTGAATTTCACTAGCTATCTCATATTTTATGATCTCATTAGGGTTAGTAGGAACTATCATGAACCTTGTTATGATACGCATTAATCCCTCATACTAATGGATGTTGTGTATCTTTTTTTCTAGGTTGCATAATTTAGCCCTTTCAGTAATTGTGCATTGTAAAGAAGCAAATTCAAAGGAGACATTGTAACAAAAAAAAAAAAAAAAACTTTTATTAATTTCAGAGAATTATTATAGGTCTTCACTCACTATTGAGAGAATCGGGCTCTAAGATGTGATCGATACTCACATGTTGATAGTCAACGATGCTTATTTGGGCGTTCTTCCTTATCTTCATAGTCTGCTTCATAACCGGTTTCAAGATCTTCTCGAACTCTCTTTTCTTAGTATTTGAGGTCGAGAAGGAAATTTTATAGGAGTCCTTTTGAAACTGATTCATTGAATACAAGGTTGAAAGTAGTATGAAGCTCGTTAAGAAAAGGAAAATAGAACCCAAAGCTTTTATGAGTGACTTCATGGTGTTCTACGGCTTACAAGTCTTCATGTTGGATCTTGGCAGTCCCTACACTTTCTCTCATGCTTGAAATATGATGAAGATTTATTAGACACAACTTCAATTTATTTGAGGATTTTTACTGTTGATTCTCCTTTATACTGGTACTTCTATTTTCGTTCCTTGATATAATAGATGGGATCTTCCAGCCTTGTTTCCTTCCATGTCAAAAGACAGTTATCTCTTCTCACATCCATGTAGATCATAAATTGCAGCATTTTTTGAATTTATTGACTTATTTTTAAGGTAATGCTAGTGCTTATTTACACATGTTTGTGGGGATTACATATGACTAGGTAGAATCTCCAATGCAAACAAGATTTCACCAATTCAGCAATAGAAAAGATAATGCTTTACTAACCTAAGAAATTATTTAGTTTTTATATATCCAGTCCAATTGACATAACAAGGACAAGATGATGGGTGCTTGGTAGACCAACATTAATTATTTACACCACGTAAATTTCCACGTAAATCACTGGAAATTAAGGAAGAAAGCGTTGCACAACAAATCACTACAAATTCTAATGTAGTAACACTAAAAAGTAGGTGGCACTTCAGTAGAAACGCCAAATTAAAATTTTGAAAAACATGGAGTAATTTGTTGTAAATGTTGGAAATTCCACGTCCAAATAGAAAAAGGAACCAGTGCCACATTTACAACAAAATTTAGGTCTAAAATGATGCAAAATGTCACGTCCACAAAATTGTTTTAATGACAGGTCACTTTTTACTTTGTTACTTGCTATCACATCTATTTTTGCCATATTTTAATTACTCCACACTAAACTTCCCAAGAATCACTGCTGGTCCTGAATATTCTTCCCACATTTTGGTCCATGGAATGCTACACTGATACTAGATTGGAGAAATCATTTAAATAAGAGAACGTGTATATTACATTTAAATGATAAGTATTTTTACAAAATGGATGCAACAAAAATTAGGTGCAAGCTTCAAAAAATAAGGGAAGTTTAGAAAAAATTAAAAAAATATGTAATAGTTATAACTTCTGTAGTTATGCCAACATGAGCAGAAGGACCTAGAGTCTCAAAGCATTTGAGCATACCCACCAAATTATCCATCCGAAAAAAATTCTTACCAACATGATCATAGCATCCACTTTTCGTTCCTTTCAATAAGTAATAAATGATGCCTACCAATCACTAAGCTCTAAACATTTTGTTGTCACTAAACTTAGCTAAGGATAAGATCTTAATATTTTTATCATGAGCTTGATGATGGAAAGAATAGGAATTATGTATATCTTGACCCCTTGAGTGCATGTAGAGTGTCACTTTACTCATGTTAATAATAGTCAATTAGGAATTATGTATATTTACTGCTAATGTCTTAATATTTCATTATAGATGATCTTAGTGACTGCTAGGATCAAAATTGTGTATCCTATGACCCCTAAAGAGTGTATGTACTCCCACACTTTACTCATTGTAATAATATTTGTCCTCTGAATGTTTCCTAACAATTGGCAATATCTTAAAATTTAGTTGTGGCTAAGATTAGATACTACTAGGCTCTAAACTATGAATGTATTGACCCCTAAAGAGAGCATGTATTTCAACCTTTTGATAATTGCATTAATAGTTTTCTTCTCAATTACACCTAGCTACTACCAAGCTCTCAATATTTTTTTATGGTTGACCTTAGTGACTATTGGACCAAAACTATGTATGTCTTGACTCCTAACAATTGAATGTACTATTGCAATTTTATAATTGCATTAATATTTTTCCTATGAATGATGTCTAGTGACCAGTAAGCTCTAAATATTTCATTAGGCTGACCTTTAGAACTGCTACATGATGAGTACTACGTAATTCCTGTCTACTCAATAATGAATGTCAAGCAAGAATTTTCTTATTTTACTAATATTTGTACTACAAATGATGCCTTCTGTAACACCCACAAATTTCCCATATAAAACCCTGAGAAACCCAAAAGAAAACAAGGAAAATTATGGAATATTTTTTAATTTTTTTTGAAAGGTTCTAAGGCCGTAGCTAGGATTTTGATTAAATCTATATTACAAAAAAATAGGCTATTAAATGGAAGTCGGGATTAAAATAATAATTAGTTACTATTGGCCCAACCCTATTAAAATATTTTGGTTTTATTTCCCCTATTAAGTTCCATTGCTTAAATCAAATATTAATCCATTTTACTCTTTTCTATTCAGCTCTGAAGGGTCTTATCAAATCTATTTATTGAATGGCCCCAAATTAAATTAAAAATTTTATTAGGTAAGATTAATACTCTCCTATTTAAAAATAAATCAATTTAACATGGTTAAATACCTAAGGTGTCAAGAGTACACATCATGGTCTAACCCCTTACGCCCCATTAGACATTACACACACATATTTTAATTAAAGTATTCCCACTTAAATACGTCATCACTTAAGTGATGTAGGGTGCATCCTACACCATTATATTTAATCTATCTAAAACATTAGATCTAGGCTAGACTAAAGAAACCCTAGATATCTTGTGAGTCCTCTTATATTCATTTTCTAAACCTAATCTCTCATTTCTCTTGTTTTGTTTTGTAGGTTAAGGAAGGAGGAGAAGAAAATGAAGCCATGGAGGCCATTAGAGAGGATTGGAAGCTCTTGTTTGCTAAGTTTTTGTGTTTAGGGAAAGGATCTACCCATTTCCTTTGTGGGTATTGGTCTTCCTTCCTTATTTGTATTCATTTATTAAAATTATTTTACTTGCAGAGTTCAAGGTGTATACTTTGTGTGTATACCCATTTGGGAAAAAACCCCAAACCCAAATTCCTACATATTCATATATTTATATATATAAACATTCTTATATATATATATATATATATATATATATATATATATATATATATATATATATATATTTCTCTTGTAAAAATACACCCCCTTTTTTTACATATATAAATTAATATATAAAGATAATATGTATTATATATATATATATATATATATATATATATATAAGATTTATACAGACCATGGAAGGAAATTTTGCATAGGCCATAGGCCTAAGGAATGGACGCATTTTTTATTAAAAAGGTTGGGTTTTCATTTAATTTAAGGGGTTGAGAATATTTTGGGGAGAGGGTCACCGACCCCACCCCACCACATATATAATATCGGTTAGGGGTAGGGTCGGTACCCCTCCTCCCAAACCTTATATTTAAAACAATAACAAAAAAATGTGGCGCAGCCTACTGCCACACATTCAAACTACATTTTTATATTCTAATTTTACTTTCTTTAATTTTTACAAATTCACTTTACAATAAAACCACATATTTAGCATTTTGGATTTTACTATTAATCTTAATTACAACCAAAGGAAAAGTATTTGTGTGTGTTTGTGTGTGTGTAATATGTATTATATTATACCTATTATTTACATTTAAATAATGATTTTATCAATTTGAAAATATTCATGTATATTATTAATATATATATCTATTGTATATCAATAATATAATTATTTATTTATTAAAATAAGTTCCCTTAGAAATAGGGAATTCAATAAAAGTAGCCAAATGGGTTTGTGTGTAAAGGTTTAAATTTATATACATACGTAAAAATGAAGAGGCTTATAGTTGTAAGAGGTGTGTCTCATGCTTTAAACCAACTAAATTGTCATTTAAAGAAGAGAGCTTGTATATTGCATTCGAATGATCAGAATTTAAACAAAATGGATGTAACCAAAATTAGGTGCAAGCTTCAGAAAATAAGGGAATTTTATAAAAATTACAAAATATGTAATAGTTATAACTTCTACAACTATGCCAACATGAGAAGAGGGACCTAGAGTCTCAAAGCATTAGTGGATACCCACAAATTTATCCATCTAAAAAAATTATCACCAACATAATCATGGCATTGACTATTTCATTCCTTTCAATAAGTAATATAAGAATGCCTTTAAATCACTAATCTCTAAATATTTCATTTTGGCTAAACTTAGCGAAGGATAAGCTCTTAATACTTTTTTATGCCTGAGCTTAGTGATGGAAATAATAGGAATTACATATATGTTGACCCCTTCAGAGTACATGTAGAGTGTCACTTTGCTCATGTTAATAATAGTGTACTAGGAATGATGCATATTTACTACTAATGTCTTAATATTTCATTATGGATTACCTTAGTGACTGCTAGGATCAAGATTGTGTCTGTTATTACCCCTAAATAGTGTATGTATTTCTACACTTCACTCATTGTAATAATAGTTGTCATGTGAGTGTTTGATAATGATTGATAATATCTTAAAATTTATTTGTCGCTAAGCTGAAATATTGCTAGGCTCTAAACTATGAATGTCTCGACCCCTAAAGAGAGCATGTATTTCAAAATTTTGATCACTACATTAATATTTTTCTTGTGAATTATACCTAGCTACTTCCAAGCTCTCACTATTTTTTATGGTTGACCTTAGTTACTATTGGACATGAACTATGTATGTCTCGACCCCTAAAGATTGAATGCACTATTGTGATTTTATCATTGCATTAATATTTTCCTATGAATGTTGCCTAGTGACTAGTAAGCTCTTAATATTTCATTGGGGCTGACCTTGGGAAGTGCTACAATAAGTACTCCATAATTCCTATCCACTCAATAGCGAATGTCAAGCCGAATTTTATTTTTTAATAATATTTGTACTACAAATGATGCCTTGTAACACCCACAAATTTCCCATATAAAACCCCAAGAAACCCGAAAGAAAACATGAAAAATTATGGAATAATTTTATTAAAAAAGGTTCCAAGGCCTTAGCTAGGATTTTAATTAAATCTATATTACAAAAATTAGGCTATTAAATGGTACTCGGGACTAAAATAGTAATTATTTACTATTGGCGCAACCCTATTAAAATATTTTGGTTTCATTTCTCCTATTAAGATTCATTTCTTAAATCAAATATTAATCCATTTTACTCTTTGCTATTCAGCCCCGTGGGTCTTATTAAGTCTATGTATGAATGGCCTCAAATTAAATTCAAAATATTATTAGGTAAGATTAATAATCTCCTATTTAAAAATAAATAAATTTAACATGGTTAAATACCTAAGGTGTCAAGAGTACACAACATGGTCTAACCCCTTAAACCCCATTTGACATTACACAAACGTCTTTTAATTAAAACATTCTTGATTAAATACCCCATCATTTAAGTAATGTAGGGTGCATCCTACACCATTAGATCTAATCTATCTAAACCACTAGATCTAGGATAGACTAAAAAAATCCTAGATATCCTTATGGGTCCTCTTATATTCATTTTCTAAATATAATCTCTCATTTCTCTTGTTTTGTTTTACAGGTTAAGGAAGGAGTAGATTAAAATGAATCCATGGAGGCCATTAGAGAGGATTGGAAGCTCTCCTTTGCTAAGTTTTTGTGTTTAGGGAAAGGATCTACCCATTTCCTTTGTGGGTATTGGTCTTCCTTCCTTATTTGTATTCGTTTATTAAAATTATTTTACTTGCAGGCTCAAGGTGTATACTTTGTGTGTATACCCATTTGGGAAAAACCCCCAAACCCTACGTATTCATTTTACATATAAAACATGCTTATATATATATATATATATATATATATATATATATATATATATATATATATATATATATATATATATATATATATATATATATATATATAAAGATCTATACCTTTTGGCCGTGGAAGGAAATTTTGTTCAAGTCGCAGTCGAGGAATGGCCTCATTTTTTTAGTAAACAAGGTGGGGTTTTCATTTAATTTAAAGGGTTGAGAACTTGTTGGGGGGAGGGGCACCGACCCCACCCCCACCCCATATATAATATAGTTTGGGAGTGGGGTCGACGACCTTCCCCCCAACCTTATATTTAAAATAATAACAAAAAAGTCACCGCATCCCCCATTTCTACTCCCATGCATTCAAACTACTTTTCTATATTTTAAATTTACTTTCTTTATTTTTTCCAAATTCAGTTTACAATCAAATCGCATAGTTAACATTTTGGATTTTACTATTAATATTAATTACAACCAAAGGAAAAGTATTTATATATATATATCTTGTGTGTGTGTGTGTGTGTGTGTGTGTGTGTGTATGTGTATGTAGGTATATGTAATATGCAATATATTAGACCTATTATTTACATTTACATAATGATTTTATCAATTTGGAAATATTGATGTATATTATTAATATATATATATATTATATATATATATATATATATATATACTATTATTCAATAATATAATTATTTATTTATTAAAATAAGTTCCCTTAGAAATAGGGAATTCAATAAAATTAGCCAAATGGGTTGGTGTGTAAAGGTTTAAATTTATATACATAGGTAAAAATGAAGATCCTTATAGTTGTAAGATATGTGTCTCATGCTTTAAAGCAACTAAATTATCTAACTCCAAATAATTTAGATAACACCTTAGAGGGTATAATTTATTTTGATTTATTCATTTTCATATGGAAAATTTCGATAAGAACAAAGGGAGAGTTATATTTAGAATTCAATTCTAATTATTCCTTCAGGTACATCACTTGAATATGAGATATGTAACATACTTAGATAAAATTTTATCCCATCCTAGGAGGATTGCCAAAAATACATAAGTGATCAACACTCACTTTCACCAGATAACACTAATCTATTCAAAACATATTTAACATACAACTTTCAAAGCAAAACATATATTTAAGAATCATGTCCCTTTCATCACAAAACCATTACAGGGATTTATATTCATACAAAATAATGCAAGTCATAAGAAACCATTTACAAAAACTATCCACAAAAATATAAGATTACATCCAAAGTACTAAAGATATAGTTTACTAGTTGAGGAGTATTGATAGTACAAATTACAACTTCGCATGTCTTTCTCCAACAAGATCACTTCATTCCAATGAGTTCCACCATCTTCATCAAGACATGCAAAAAAAAAAAAAGGGGGAGTAGGCAACACTCTCCACCCAACCAAAATATCCAATGAGGGAGAGAAGCCTTCTTCCTCATTGGCCCCCGAGCCCCAACAAGGAAGTAATGAGGGCTATTTAGACAACCATAGCAACTAAAAATGGCTTCCACACACACATTCAATCAAGAAAATAATGAAATAACACAATACCAATTTCTTTACAACCAATCAACAAATATAAAAACACAAAGGTCTCATGCTAAATCCATGGAGGAGAAAGGAACATGGGGTTCTTCTTATGCCTCCCAAGGGCTTGGTTGTCCACCCATGAGCCTTGAAAAACTCCATCACAATACACACAACACTCTTATGCCTCCCTCCAAGAAGATACACCACTCTTATTCCTCCCTCAAGAAATCAACCCACTATTATGCCTCCCTCAATCTTATTCCTCCCTTGAGAAAATATCAATATAAACACAAAACATATTAATCAACAAGGTGGGCATCCCAACCCAACTCCTTCCTAAAATACCTAATAAAATTTCTTTTATGCCTTCCTCAAGTTTTACCCCCATTTCCATTTCTCCCACAACCTAAGAATCAATTCTATTTCCAACAATCATAACCAATATAACAATCAACATCTACACATAAGAGCACAAAAAAATAGCAAGGTAAAAAAAAAGGTGGAGATCTACCTCACAAATGAAGAGTATTATTACACAACAAGATCTACAGATTCAAAAATCCTAAGCAACCATCATCCACTCCAAGTTCCATTCTCAAGCAAGCTCTCCAAACTTCCAAGTATTTCAACAAAAAGAGAAATTAAGTAACCCCAAATACTTCCGAAAATCCCAGTAACTAAAAAAGAGGGAGAGGGAGATGATGTGGTTTCATGTAGGATGCCACATCATTTCTTCTCCATCCCATCACCAAATTCAAACCCATACCCCAAGGCATAATAAATGGGTGGTTGAGAGGTATGACAAACCTCTTATACACACCACTCCAACCCACACCCTTTAAGGAAAACAATTAAACACATGTAATAATAGAAAATCAAATCTCACCTTTTGCCTTTCAAAATACACAATGGGGTCTATTTTTTACCCCCAACCCATAGGTAGGGTTTGTATAAGAAATTAACGGGTGTGGGACAAGTTTAACTTGTCCCATAAGCCTCCAAAAATGGCCCTTGAGCCCAAATCAGATTTTTCCTAGTAAGATGGAGTGTACAACACTCAAAATCAGATACAATAAACTAATATAAATAACAAAAAAATAACCAACGACTCTAATAAATCACTTTTTTATGTCGATCAAAAATTAGCTTATTAATATGATTAGTTCACTTAATTAAGACATATAAACCAATTAATGATAAAAGGGAATTACATCACAAATTAAATCACATACACTAAAATTAAATAAAATAAAGGAAAAGAACTACACACAAACCCCTTGGTCATAATTGGGGTCATCCCCTCTACGGGAACTCGAACAACAAATAACAAGACAAACAACATTACACAAGTTGCCATGGTGACCAGTTGCCAATACCCACATTCCTTCATTGTTGGTCTCCTATCCCCCGTAGTTTGTTGTTGTGATATAATTACCTACAAAAATCACACAATACCCCTCTAGCCTCATGGCCATATTAATGATGTCAAACTAATAAAACGCTTATATCTAAATATCAATTTCAACATCAAATATCATAACTACTATTGCTAAGACCAAGTAATTCAACAATTAATCCAATTTTCAACATTTGATTCTACTCATACATCAGTTTGCAACTAAGATCATAACCCAATGAATCATCTAATTTAAGCAATACTTTCACTCATTCACAATTTTTCCAATTCTCCAATATCAAAGAAATCACAAAATAACTTTGAACATCATAATAAAATCAATATGAAAATAATTCAAAATACCAACATATATCCAAACATACAACACATCATTATCTTCAATATTGAATATATATCAAGAGTTAATCAGTTTGGTTACAATAATGTATGTCGTTCTATTTCCATATCACCATGTGTTCATGTATTTCATCTATTAATATTTATAGGTACAATGAGAAATGATGTCTATGTGTACAGTCATAGTGTTAGATTAAATATAACAAAACAATATCGAAGAGTAATGATATCACAATCAATTTATAACAAGGAAACCATTCTAGCTAATTATCTTATCCTTAAATTCCCCTCAAGTCCACAATACGACCATACAAAGTAAATATGATAAGTAAAACACAATAGTAATCATAATGTCCCAAACATCTTATTAGTATGCTAACTAGAATAGAATAGCAAGGTTTGAGATTAAAATCAATTCTAAATCAGTAACATCGTTCAAACAGAGTAGAAGAGGAGTGGGCATTACATCCCCCTCCCCTTAGATTTGACTTCCTCCCGGAAGTCACGGAGAAAGAGGTAGGGAACAATGTAAAAGAAATAGGATCACACCCTTTGTGGAATTTCTTTGCTTCAAACAAGTGTGTGTCTACGTAATCCCAATTTTGACCCAATGTAATTCAATAAGAAGAAGGAGGCTAAAAATGGGTGGAATCTAAACTTTCTTTAAGTAAGGTTGCAAGAATTTAATTCTATAGAGTAAATCTACGTGACTAACCAAGCTACTCGACACATAGCATCAAGATAGGAAATTGGCAATGGAATCAAGAACAACCAACAAATGAAAAGTGTAGTAGGGAGAAGTACACGCAATCGAAATGACCATAGGTCACTCATCGACACAACATAATGTAATAATAAATGTTAATACTTCCACTTAGGTTTGGTTACACTTCAATGTTCGTTATTCAGAAAAGGCTAGCAAAAAGCAACCATGACCAACAATTTGTATGAAAAACATGTTTACTCAAAGGTCTCGTAATTTTGAGATCACACAAGATGAGGTTTAACAACAAGGAAGGAAACTTAATTTATCCAAACATTTATAATAAGGAAAGCTATTCATGGGAAGCATTCTATAACTCGAAAAGGATTTAATTAAATTTTAATGGTAATATAGGAAAAATCATGATCACAAGGTTTTCTATAACTTGATTTTTCACTCAAGATCAACACACAAAACTAACCTAATTTAAAAACATCAAACACAATGGGATTTATTTATCTTAAATCCATCTCAAGCTTGAAATATCCTTAAAGAGAGTACATCATAAATCGTAACACCAAAGAGCACTCAAGGGATCTAGAGAGGAGAACAAGTAAGAAGAGGCGTTTCGCTACAATCTAGAAGTGCATCGTGCCAAAACACAAGTAATATCTTATGGAAACAACTTGCACTTTCCTTGCAAATGGCAAAAGGGGAAACAACAACAAGGTGTCTCAAGAAAATAAGAAGAAAGGAGGAATTCCCAAATTTATTTCATATTCTAAACATATGTTGCCTTAAAATTACAATAACCTAGGTCACCAAGGACTAAATCAGCACACAAGGAGGTTGATTTTCTTAAAAATAAGAGATAAGACTCAATCCCAAAGGCCACAACTCACACTCATCGAGTTATGAGGAACCAAGTGTATAGCGACCCAAACTCCTACAAGGGGAAAACACATATGTATATGAACAAGGGAGTGGTACGCAACTAGAACACATCACTAACAACAAGGTGTTTCACAAATCTGGGTAGGAAACAAAACTAAGGGTTCAATTATACATTGCACTTAATACACATAAATATTACTCATTTTATAAACCAACTATTAATTCAAAAGTTATAGTTCAAGCTGCTAAACACCCTTCTTATAATTTTTCCTAATTAAAATCTTCTTCTATTGTGGCATTACATATTTGTGTTATAAGGAGAACTACTCAGGTGGGCATGATATCTCATCATTATGTATAGGCGGAAAATTATTTATTTTACTCTAGGGAAGGTAAATGGACAAAGTCTTCTTTCTATTTCTCACATAGTTTCGTTTCCTCTCTTAAACTACCAAGGTTATATGAAGAAACCATTTTCCTTTTCCTAATGTTCCATTCTATTTGTTAAGTCTCAAAATCCAAGCCCCTCAATTAGAGTTTTATTATGCTTAATTTAATAATTTTATCAAATAGATCTTAATGAGAAGGAATATTCAGCATATCACATCACCACGTTTATATAAGAGATAAATCAACATATCACATTTTTAATTCTAAAGGAACAAGAGACATTCAACATAACAAACACATCATTAATTTTGTAAGAAATAGGAATCAATCCACCAACATGAGTCACACAAATATTTCAAGGGTTTACCAAATAATTACAAGCATCACTAAACACTCCAAGTGGGTCTCCACAAGTCTCAAAATAAGTTACGAAGAAAAGACCCATTAAAGAGGCATATTTACTTTTACGAATTTAAGAGGTTTAACAATGTTTGTTATTTAGTTTAAAAATTTGTTCACATAATAAGACAAGGGAAGTTTCCAATCAACATTCGTACTTCCAAAAGATATCACTAACCAAGCAACAAGATGACAAGGAAAATTTTACTCCAAGGACACCACATTTCCAATTAGAAGGCATCAAATGCAAGAGAACAATCGACTAATCTACCCAACGTGGCCTCAGCGACCAAGATTTGTATTTTTAAAAGAAGGCAACAAAATAACTACAACTGTGGTTAAAATATTAAGATCTAATAAAACTAAAATCTCTAAAACAACATTCAAAAGACCCATATACATCCATATGAGTACCCACGTAACCCAATTATTAAAAAGTTATAGAATGTTAATTAAAACAATTAAGAAGGATTTAAGGTAAGGGTAAACTTATTTAGGGGTCATTGAGAGAAACCAAGTACACTTATTTAAACACATTTCTTGAATGGGATTAATTCTAATCATAATTACCAAGATACCTCCAATTCACCAGTAAATACATTCTATAATGAAACAAAGAAACCATGATACAACTTGGCATGCCACAAATGGAACGTCAAATCCAAACACAATATTTATCCACTAAAAGCTACAATCACCCAAAGTTAATCCAATTCTAACACAATCCATAAGTCCATAACCAAACAATTATATTCTGATGAGGGTAAAATCTCTTATCGGATTGTAAGAGGATCACCACCACCGCTATCAAAATGCCAACTAGACCACACTACACAACGAAATATTTCTCTATATCGACCGAGTAACGAAAGAGTCACTCTAATATCCTAGACACACTCGGTTCCATCTTGTTGGTATCAAATTTTTTTCTCCTTTTCAAGTTGAGTAGCATCATAGATTTAAGATGGAGCTTAGAGAGAGATAGATCATAATGTGTGTCGTTTTGTATCTAGGGATGAGATCTAACCGGCACGTTGTCACTCAGATGTGTGGAGAGATGGATATCAACATAAAGATCATTTTACCTATTCTCACTACTTTAGGTTGTGCCTATTCAACCAAGGTGAGAGAACCCTTAGTGTAGCCTCTTTTTATGAAGGAGATGGATTTATCCTTCTTATGCATATATTTTATGAGGAAAACCTTAGGAAAGATGATCAATACCCCATAATTTAACTCTCAACAGTTGTCACATCTAAAAGATGGAGATACTTTCAAAACAAGGCTAAGATTCTTTGGAGACATTATGAAATCTCAGTTGTTCTCGCATATTTTAGTAAATATATTTTGTTCCTTTGTGGATATACAAAGTGAAAAAAGGGGTAGTACAAAGTAGGATTAGTTTTTGAATGATTTTTTGGTGGGAGATTAAGCAAGATAAATTGGAATTTTCTAGATCTTTGAGAAACTTCACAACAATGGACAACTCAACAACAAAAAGCTTCAGAATAGTTAAGACATTCCTTCAACCAGAAGGTGTGCATCAATGGAGGCCCAAATTTGCATGTTTTCACATAATCTTTGAGAATATAGCACGAAGGCTCGAGTTAAAAGACTCAATTAAACACCAAAATCTTTGATCAATCATGCCTAAGGTACACCCAAAGACTTACAAATAATCTCTGTCAACAAATGAAGGTAAAGTGATTTTAAATTGTTTATTTCATTACCAGTGAAAGCTCTTATGATAAATGAAATTGCAAATGCCACTAAACCATCACAAGGATGAGATCTATGTGATTTAACAAAGATTTCAATGTAAGCTTGCAATAGGAACAAGAGAAACCATTTACGAGACATCTCGAAATAAGCGAGACACAAATTTGTAAGAGATTGAACACATATTAAATTCAAAAATTATTAGATCCATCAAGTAGGGAGAGCTTCCAGAGAAATCTCAAAGTTTCTCAATGGCTATACATCTACAACCAAATTCACATAATAGAAAAACTAACATAGAAGAAATTGACTAGGTATCTCAAATGGGTTTCTTAAGACAACTTTTCTTAATTTTTCTCGTGAAATTTAACCCCAGACATTTTGCATGATTAAAGCATGCTTTTTATAACACTCAATTTACATCCAGGCTTTCCCCACAAAAATAATATCCTAAGCATCAAGTTTGTTACAAATTCCATCATGATTCACAGAAAGGGACGTTTAATAGAAACACGTCCAAAAGTTGCAGTGTTTCTAAAAGGTGAATCATTGCAAATATTTCCATCATTTCTTCAACTGGGAGCATGTTTTTCATCCTCTATGCATGTAGACCCCCTTTCCTTCATCATTTCACCTTTTCCCTTCTTAAATTTTTCCTCTGCAACTTTTGGATCTGGCATTTTGCATTTTTGCATGAGCCCGAGCAAAAATCCACCTCAAATGCTTAAATTCACACCTCAATTTACAAATTGAGCCTCCAAAACTATTCAATTGCACCTTGCAGACCAAAATGACACAAATTCATCAAAATTTGATGAAGAATGATGCAAAAATCACATCTCCAAACATCTTGGAGCTCCAATGGTGGCAAAATCAAATGAAATGCACAGAGTTATTGTTGATTTCACCCTTTCTCAACTTTAGATTAGAGCCGTCCATGTGGAAAACTCTGATTCAAAGTGAGCATGGGGTTGCCTTTTGCATTTTATGACTTTTAGAGAAAATGTGCAATTTTCATATTTTACCCCACCTCTCTGCTTTTGAAATACAGGCTCAACACGTGGCTTAATTTGGGCCTTTGATGGAGTCCCAGGTCATTTCTACAATTTTACCCTTTTTAACAGGATGGAAAATTTTCCAATTTTCCTCCACTGACCCACCTTCCCACTTGTAACTTTTGATGTGGGCCCCAGTGGAGTTGTGGGTTCTTTCATAACTTTTCTCCTTTTTCACAAGAAGGAAAAAACTTCAAAATGTTCCACCGACTCGATTCCTCAGCTTGTAACTTTAAAAATAGCCACGTGTCCTTCTTCAAGGTCAAAGTAAGACTTTTTTCCTGTGGCTTCATATCTATTGAATAACCAATTAGATGCTTATCGGGGCCGTAGGGCCAATTTGATATTTTTCAAAAATGTGACAAAAGTGAAAAATTTCACAAAAAGACTGTCGGGCCACATCCAATAAAAATGAACACGTATACACCTTTGGGGAAAAGAGGAGAAATTTTCCCGCCACTTAAATTTTGCTTTAATCAGAGCCTGGTGGGGCCATGGGGTGAGTTCAATGTTTTTGCCAAAGTATCAAAAAAGAAAAAGTTCATAAAATAAAACCTTCGTGCCTCATCCAATTAGAAGAAGCCACGTAAGCATCAAAAGAACCAATCAGAACTTAGCGGAGCCATGGGACCAAATTTTCCCACTTTCCAAAATAGAAAAAAGTGATAAGTTCAAAACATTTATCTTCCATCCCTCGACCAATCAAAAGAGGCCATGTATCTGCCGAATGCTGAGGTATAATTTGACGGGTAAAAGATGCCCATCATATCATTAAAAACACAGAAATTTACAATTTTCACACCTAGGATCCAATTTTTTTGCTAAGGACGGAAAATTTTGAAACAAAACCAGCTAAATCATGGCTCCATGTATTTTTTGACCATGGGAATGGATTTTAAAAGGCATACAGAAGAAATTTGAACATTTTTCGAGCATCCATGATCAGGAAGACAAGAAAAAATGGTAGAGCGCAGATTGGAAAGATTTAGGGAACAAATAGGGCACATTCGGGATTTATTCAAAATAAGGCATGAAAAGGAAATTTGCAAATAATTTATGGTATACAGACGAGGATAAAAACTTCATTTCATCCATTCAAGAGATAGAAACATTTGAGTAACACGAGAAATCAAAAGGAAAATTAGGGAAAATGGTGTGAGTTTAAAATGAGCACTAACATCAGCTCAAGCTCAGGGATGGGCATTGCAGAGAGTGCCAAAAGAACAAATAGAAAAGACCAAGTTCCAAAACCATCCATTGTGAAATGGAGTCAACTTGTAGAGTAGAGAAACCATAACCACCCTCCGAAAAATGAACCGAGAAACCAACAAAACAAGGTCACCAAGGACCAGAATGAACAAAAACACAAAAGTGGAATGAAACCAAAGAACTATACACTATACAAATGGTGCTCACCTTGATTCTGGGAAATCAATCGAAGAAATGTTTCAAATTCTTTCCATTAACATGAAACTCAAGTAGTTCCCCATCTAAGTCTTTTAGGAAGAAGGTATTTTCACCAATATGAATTTCAATTGAATAAGGGTCCATCCACAATACATCAAATTTACCATGCTTTCCTTTATCTTCATGCCTGCCATCCCATAATAGAACAAGATCCCCAATCCTAAAACCTCTTGGAATCACCTTTTTGTCAAATAACTTCTTCAAATTTTCTCTGTACTTCACATGCCGTTGATGGGATGCCATTCTTTCTTCATCTAACTCAAGTAATCTAATTGATTCAAGAATCATATGGACTAACTTCTTGATCTTCAATTTGTTGAAAAAACTAAAATGAAGACAATTGAAAATGAAGGGGTGGTAAAGCTTGAGTTCCATATACCAACTCAAAAGGGATTTTACCAAGAGCTCTTTTGCCAGTTGATTTTGTCACCCTAAATAGAAAATTTCAGATCACCGACCGCACTTCGTTTTGTTCATCTCCAAGGTTCTTCTAATGATATTCAACAAGTTTTTATTGTTGGACTTATCTTGTCCATTTCCTTGGGGATTGTAGTTTGAAGCATATGTCAAATTGATTCCATACCCTTTGCACATTGCCACCAAATGTTTGGCTATGAAAATCATGGCATTATCAGTAATAATCTTAGCTGACACTCCAAATCTACATATGATTTTATTTAGCATGAATTCCAAGATAAATTTGTGTGTTACTTTCTTGGTGGGAATTGCTTCCACCCACTTAGTGAAATAATCATAAGTAGGCTACAAGAATCAATTTATGACCAGCATTGGAAGGATCTAAAATCTCACCAATGAAATCCATTCCCCATTGCTTACATGTGGATTCAATTGACACAAGCTGCAAAGGAAGGGAGCCTGAAGCTTTCATTATTCCAGAAAAATGTTGGAAAATTTCACATTTCCTAACTAATAGAGTTGTATCTTTGAAGAGATTTGGCCACCAATAACTAGCCCTCAATATTTTATGTGCTATAACTCTTCCAGCAAAATTTCCCCCACAAAATCCTCCATGGAGATCAGCAATTACCTTTGGGGCTTCATCCTCAGCAATGCATCTTAAGAGCACTCCCTCCGGGTTCTTCCAAGCTAACCTAAAATCAATAATGACATATTTTTGAGAGGCTAACATAAGAAATCTTTCTGATATTTACTCAAATGTTCAAGGCAGCATAGATGTCTAAGATAAAATATTATATCTTTCTACCATTCATAGCTTACCAGGTTTTAAAGGAAATCCACTCTTTCTCCTTCTACTTCATTCACCTCAATAGTTTGCAAGTCCCTCTCGGTGATAGGTTTACAAGGTCTGAAAACCTTTGTTTCTTTCACTAAGAAAAATGCTTTCTTCTCCATGATGGTGTACTTCAACTTAGATCATTACAATGGCTTACTAAAAAGTGCAATTGGTCTCTCATCCCCTTCATCATCCTTCTACAACAAGATAGATGCAATGGTGTTTTCTGAAGAAAAATAAAACATTTGAAAAGGCTATTTGTAATTTGGAGCTGCCAAAATAGGGGCATGCTTTAGTACTTCTTTTATCCCATTGAAAGCTTGAATGGAAGCTTCTTCCCATTTGATAACTTGGTCCTTCTTCAGCATGCTAGTAATGGGGATGGTCACCTCAAAGCAAAGTTACACACAAATCTTCTTATAAAGTTTATGTGTTCAAAGAAGCATTGAACTCCCTTCTTAGTTCTTGGAATTGGAACCTTCACGATGGATTCCACTCTCTTCGAGATCAATCATGACCCCTTCCTTTAATACAATGTGACCAAGAAAATTTTCCTTTTGCACTCCAAAATGGAACTTCTTATAATTCAATGATATGCCATACTCTCCACACCTTAACAACATTCTCTCCAAGTGTTGCAAGTGATCATTTATTTTTCTAGAAAACATAGTTACATCATCTTGATAAACAAGAATAAAATTATTAATATAACCAGAAAACGCTACATCCATTTCTCTTTGGAAAGTTTCTCCAACATTCATTAAACCAAATGGAGTCCTAACATAGATGTAAGTTCCCAAAGAGTGGTAAAGGAAGTCTTTATTCTTTTCGACTCCTTCACAACAACTTGATTATATCCAGAGAAACCACCCAAAGTGGATAACAATTAAGAACCAGTTACCAATTGTAGTATATTTTCCATGTTTGGCAAAGGGTAATTATCTTTCAATGATGCTTTCTTCAAGTTCCTAAATTCTACGCCTTGATCAAGATTGAGAAACAGGGATGGAAGCCGATCAATTTTATTAATCGCAATCAATCAACCTTTACAGAGAATGGGCTGCAATATTTATAGATATTGCATGTGTGTGAACCAAGTTCATAAATAAACGAGATTCCAATAACATCGGGAAGAAATAATTAGATATAAACAAATATATTGTTTAAAACAATATAACAAGCATGTATAAAAGACAAATATGGTTTATGAACCATATAACAAAATAACCATTATTATTTAATTAATAAAATTAATTAAATAATTAAACTATGCATAATTAATTAGGATAATAATATTTTATCCTAACATTCCCCCCCTTAATTGTGCATTGTCTGAAGAGATGAGGAGAGAAACTCTCTGAACAACTCAAACTTATCATGTGCAAGTGACTTTGTGAAAATATCTGCTCGTTGTTCAGCAGTTGGACAAAATTGAAGCTAGATGTTGTGCTTCAACACATGTTCACATATGAAATGAACCTGAACCTCAATGTGCTTTGTTCTCTCATGAAAACTGGATTGCGAACAAGTTTGATAACACCTTCATTGTCAACATACATGGTGGTCGGTTTGTCTGTGGTATTCCAAGTCCTTCCAGTATGCGACATAGCCAAATCACTTCACAGACAACTTCTCCTGCAGAATGATACTCGACTTCTATGGAAGAGAGAGAAACAAAGTGTTGTTTCTTACTTCCCCATGATATTGGTCTAGATCCCATAAAGAATACAAATCTAGAAGTGGATTTTCTATCATCAATGTTACCTACATGATCTGAATCCGAATATCTAGTCAAGAAGAAGTTTTCGTTCTTCTTGTATTCTAGACCAAGATCCACTGATCCTTTGAGATATCTCAAAATGTGCTTTGTTGCTTTCCAATGACAAAATTTGGGTTCCTACATGAACCTGGATAGATAACTTACTGCAAAGCTGATATCTGGTCTAGTGTAGGTCAGGTAAATGAGACTCCCAATCAAGCTGCCGATAGAGTGGCACTTACCTCAGAGATGGATCTCGAACGAGATAATGTAATCTGTTCTCCATGGGTGTAGCAATCGGTGTGGAATCCATCATCCTAAAATTCTCGAGCATAGTATTGGTATACTTCATCGAGAAACAAAGATGTGATTCTCTTTCTCGCCATACTTCTAGTTCAAGATAGTAGTGCATAAGCCCAAGATCTGTCATGTCGAATGATCGCTTAAGATCTTTCTTTGTTTCATCAATCATCTTCTTGAATCGCCAGGTGATGACTAGATCATCGACATAAACTACAACAATCACCATCTCCCCCTATTTTTAGGTGGATATTGGGATCGTATGGATTTTGACGAATCCATGTAGTACGAGATGCTCATCAATTTTGATGTACCATGCCCGGGGTGCTTGTTTGAGACCATACAGAGATTTCCGAGTCTCGCATACCTTTTCTTCTTGACTGTGTACTACATATCCCTCAGGTTGAGTCATGTAGACTTCTTCTTGTAAATCTCCATTCAGAAAGGCACTTTTTACGTCCATTTGGTGAACTTTCCATCAAACTGAGTAGCTAGAGCAAAGATCATCCTGATCATTTTGATCTTAGCTGTGGGAGAAAATGTCTCCTCATAGTCAATGCCTTCTTTTTGTGCGTTTCCCTTTGCTACAAGTCTTGCTTTGCACTTGTCCACTGTCCCATCTGCATCTAATGGGTTTCTTCCCTGGTGGAAGATCAATAAGCTGCCAAGTGTTATTCTTCATCACTGATTGATATTCAGAATCCATGGCATCTTTCCAAGCTTTTGACCGTAGGGCTTCCGGTGTAGAGGGCTCATCTGATTCAATAACTCTACTCATCAAAGCAAAGTTAACTTCTTCTCTTGTTTTCATCGCGAGTTTGTGGTCCAAGGGTGGATGTATCCAGTGGAGCAACTAATCTTGCATCTCGTAATGTACTTGTACACCATTTAGGCATACATTGAACTGTTCCCATGGGTTGTGGTTCTATTTGATCAACACCATCATCCCCATCATCACTTTCATCTTCGAGGGAACATTAGCTTCAATTTTTTACAGAGGTGAAAAATCTACATCTTCAGAAGTCCGGAGAAGGAGACTCTGCTTCCTTCTTCTCGAAAAACTCAACATCTCTGCTTGTATATAGTTTTCTTGTCTTAGGATCCATCAATCTACACCCAAGAGTCTCTTCACTATACCCAATGAAGATGAGTTTTTGTGACTTCATGTCCAATTTTCTTTTGTTCTGTTTGGGTATGTGCATGCTTGCTTTGTACCCGAATACTCTGAGGTATGCAATGGATGGTTTCATTTTTGACCATGCTTCTTGTGGTGTAATTCCATCAAGAGCAGTTGTGGGCACTCTGTTCAACAAATACACTGTTGTTTTTGCTGCTTCTGCCCAAAATGTCTTTATAAGTCTGGAATCATCAATCATGCATCGCACCATTTCCATGATAGTACGATTTCTTCTCTCAACAACACCATTTTGTTGTGGTGTGTGTGGAGGCATTTGTCGACGAATCCCGTGAGTTTGTAGGTAGTCTCTGAACTCATCACTGGTGAATTCCCCCCCTCGATCTGAGTGGAGAGTTCTGATGTGACGACCAGTTTCTTTCTCAACTGCAACTTTGAACTTTTTGAATGTTTCAAAGGCTTCACTTTTCTTGCGAAGACAAAAAATCCACATTTTCCATGAATAGTCGTCAACACAAAGCATGAAGTACTGGAACCCAGAATGACTTGGTTGTAGTGGACCGCAAAGATCGGTATGAACCAGGTCAAGTTTACCATGAGCTCGGAATGTACTCCTTTGGAATGAAACTCTGTGTTGTTTTCTGCTAAGCAAAAGTGAGGACACTTTTCTCGTATCCTTCGAAAAGATGGTAGCCCATGTACCATATTACACCGGCGAAATGTTTCAAGATATTTGAAACTTACATGACCAAATCTCCGATGCCACAACCTGGCCGAGGTGGAGTTTTTAGCCACAAGTGCTTGATCATTTTTGTGAATGAAATCAAGTTGAAACACACGTCCCTGTCATCACCAATCTGGAACTATGATAATTCTTCACCGGAACTCATCGTGTTATGATTATTTACTAATGCACTGACCTTTAGTTTGGTGGATGTAATCTGGAAACAAAACAACAAACATAACACAAGAATACCATCGATTATGATAAGACGAAATGATGAAAAATCTGAAATATCAAAGTAAATTATAATATTAACATGAAATTGTTACAATCTCACCCATGAGGTACTTCAAGTGTTATTGACTTCACTTGCCTTTCACTAAGACTATGGGAGAAACTTTACAATTACACCTCTTAATGGCTTCTTCAACACACCTTTAAACTGATGGCTTCCTTTGCACACTTCCTATAATATTTCTCACTACTTCCTTCTATGCTAAATGAGGGGGTGGCCTCTCTATTTATAGAACTTCTAGGCTTATCCATCTTATCTCTAAGATAGGATAAGAAATCCACTCTGACGAATCATATTCCATACCTTAACTCTTATCTGTACATGTAAGCTTATCTTTTAAGATAAGATAAACCTTATCATTTTACATGGGTTCCACATTTTTAGACTTTTTACAAATAAAATACACAAAAATTTATGACCTCACTCCTTGTCCTTATTACCAATATAATATTTCTAATTCCTAATCATGTAGACCCTACTTCTCTAATTACACAAACTTTGACATTTTAACATTACCGGACCACTTACGACAAATATTTACTTTTACAACATTCCTATTGTACTTTGATCAGTTACCGTACTCGGTATTATTGGCGGCACCATACTTGACGGCGCCGTTATCTTCTATCGACGCTACTACTAATTATACTTAACAACATCCTATTCCTAATACACACATTAATGAAATAGAAATTACGGAGGCAAATTTTAGTGTCGACATCTTCCCCCTTCCTAGCTTCTACTCCGTCCCTGAGTAGACTATTCAGTGCTTGGAAAGTCTTAACTTGTCATGGTTGACCCATTTCGTAATGGGAGTGCCATCCAATTCCTCCGGTCAGTGCGTACCATTTTCATGCACAAACTGCTATTTTGTAGGGCCCCATCCATTTTGGAAGAAATTTTCTCTGTCTTCTTTTTTGTATCTGGAATCATATACTAGAACCAAGTCATGCACATGAAATGGAGACCAACGGATCTTTTGATCAAAGTATTCCTTCTACTTCATTTTCTTCTTATGGCTTGTATCCTTTGTTATTTCCCTCATTTACTCTAGCAAATGAAGATGTACTAACCTTTCTTTTACTGAATCACTTTCATCCATCCTTTCATTTTTCATAACTCTCACAGTGGGAATATCAAACTCAATAGGAAGAACTGGATCAATACCATAGGCCAACTGAAATGGAGAGTATCTTGTTGCTGACTTTGATGTTGCCCTATATGCCCACAATACTGCATGAATCCTTTTATCCCATTTATGTACCTGCAAGGCTGCATCTTTTGCTAGAATTTGACACAACACAAAATTTGTTCGTTCCACCTGTCCATTTGTGCTTGGCTTGTATGTTGTTGCCTTCCTGTGCTTAATAGAAAACTTATTGACTAGGGCTTCTACCACCTCATTAATGAAGTGGCTTCCTTGATCTGTTACAATTTCTAATGGACAACCAAATCTGGTGACAATGCGTTCATATATGAACCTTGCCACTTCATCCATGGAAGTTGTTTTCAATGGCCTAGCTTCAACCCACTTGGTTAAATAATCTGTGGCAACTACAATATACTTATTTTGGCGTGAGGTAGTTGGAAGTGGACCTACAATGTCTATTCCCCACTTTTCAAAGGGACCAAGTGGAAGAATAGGACATAATGGAGTTGATGAAGTCTTACGGTTACCATGTGTTTGACAAATATCACATATCTTACAATAATTATAACAATCTTTAAAAAGAGTGGGCAGTGATAACCTGCATCCAAGATCCTTCTTGTTGTAAGTTGTCCAGAGAAGTGCCCTCCACATGTACCATTGTGGAATTCTTCTAGCAGTTCCTTCCCTTGATCACGTCCAATTGCCCTCTTGATCGTCCATCGTGTCCTATTTGAAATAAATCTCCATCACGCGAATAGAATATGGACGATCGCTTGAGTAATCTTTCTCTTAGTATTTGCATTGGCACCATCAGGAAACTTGAATTCATTCAGATAATTCCAAATATATATGTATTCACTAGGGATTGTGTCAAGGGATAACAATGCTGCATCGGGGAAATCATCATCATCACAAGATGATCCTAAACCATCATAGGCTCGAGAGAGTGCATCTGCATTGACATGCTTCTTTCCTGGCCTATCTATAATATCAAATTCAAATTCTTGTAGCAAAATTATCCATCTTGCTATCCTCCCTGATGGGTTAGGCTTATTTACAATATATTTTAGAGCCTGATGATCTATTACAACTAGAAATTTTTGCCCTAGCAAGTAATTTCTAAACTTCTTTACAGCAAAAATGATAACAGAGCCTCTTTTTCAGTTACAGTATAATTTACCTCAGCACTACTCATTTGTCTGCTCCCAAAGTAAATTGGATGTTCATTCCCATTTTCATCCTTTTGGCTCAAAGTACTTCCTAGTGCTGCATCTGAGGCATCAGTGTACACAATGAATGGCTTGCTCCAATCTAGATTCTTCAAAACAGGTGAAGACACCAGGGCTTCCTTCAGTTGTCCAAAAGCTTCATGCGCCTTATTTCTGGTTCATAAGTAACATCCTTCTTCAAGAACTGGGTTAGTGGCTATGTAATCTTTGAGAAATTCTTGATGAACCTTCTATAGTAACCCACATGGCCTAAAAATGATCTCAACTTACTTCTATTAATAGGAAATGGTAAATCTTTGATTTTTGAAACTTTATCAGGATCGGTGATCAATACCATCTCTCGGATATAACATGCCTTAACAAAATGCCTTTAGAACATCCAAAGACACACTTTGTAGGGTTTAGTGAGGCTTGTGCTTCATCTAACCTTTGAAATGTTGTCTCCATCAGTGCGGTGGTCCAACTTGCTCTCATAGATGCAAAATCATCCAAAAATACTCTGATGAAGGTACCAATGTAGGGTTTGAACACCCTATTCATCAAATGCTAGAATGTCACCTGGAGCATTACACAACCCAAAAGGCATAACTCTATAAGCAAACGTTCCCCAAGGAGTGGTGAACGTGGTCTTTAGCTGATCTTTCTCTACTATACGAACTTGATTGTATCTACTATATCCATCAACAAAACTATAGCACTCCTGGCCAGCTACTTCATCCAAGATCTGATCTGAAAATGGAAGAGGGTAATGATCCTTATTTGTTGCCTTATTGAGCTTCTCGTAATCAACAAAAATGCATAGCTTCCCATTTTTTTATTGAGATCACAATGGGAGAAACCCATTTTGAATTCTCCACAAGTAAATATGAATCTGCATCAAAGCAACTTATCTATTTCTTCTTTTAATGTCTTGGAAAAATTAGGATTCATTCTATATGGAATTTGTTTTATAGGCTTAGCACCATCTACCAACTCAATAGAATGTTCTACCCAACTTACTTGATGGAGTTATTTGTAATCAAAAGTGAATATGTGTATGTACCTTTGAAAGAGATGGAGGTAGGATTCCTTCTCACTCTCCATCACAACATCACCAATCTTTATTTGTTGGAGACGATCATCAACTTCTTCTTCAGATAATTTTATGGGGTCATGAGTTGGTGTGACTGGAAGGATATCCATGACTGAAACATCAACCTCACTTTCTTCATCTTCAGTGTCCACTTCACTGGTACTAGAGTAATCAGAGGATGTCCAATCATCAGTTTCATCACTTGAATCCATAGGTTCTTCCTTATGATGTCAAGGGATCACGTTTATCTTCACCCTCTCTCTACCACATCCAAGTGTCATGAAACCTTCATTCCAGTAGTTTCTTGCATGAACTCTCCTTAGCCATGGTCTTCCTAGCAGCATTGGGTACGCAACAGTACCATTTTTCATCACCTGAAAGTCTACCACACATACAACACCCATAACAGATATTGCCACATTTAAAACTACACCTTCTGGTTTAGTTTTTCTTTATTTAATGACCTTAACATAAGTGTTGAAGGGCGATCAATTTTTAACCCCAACATATTCATTACAGACTCGGTCATTACATTAACTGCAGCACCTCCATCAACTAAGACATCATGAATTGAAATACCATTACATAATACCTCAGATTGTGGAGCATAGGGATCCACCTGCCTCCAAAGCAGGACCTCAACCTCCTTCCTTCGTCGAGCATTGAGTCCACTTCGCAGCTCCCGCCTCTTCTCGAAGACATAGCCAAGAGTTGACCATATGTAATATTTGCGAGTGCCTTTTGGATAGATCTTCCAAGATGGAGTATGGTCCTTGCCTCGTGAAATTAGAAAATCCCGCACACCCATCTTTCTTCTCCTATGTTTCTTATTAGTTTCTCCTTTCATCTTCTTAGGATCATTTCCATGTTGATTATCTTTTTCTTTCTTTTTGTTACAAACACATCTACTTCATTATTTCGCTCTTATCTACTACATCAAAAGAATTCATAGGTTCTTTTCGTTTATCATTATCTCCTTTACCGATGTAGAAGCTCTATCTAGACAATTATACTTATAATGACCCTTTTTATAACAACCATAACATACAACTTCAGAAATATTTCTTTTTGGACCTCTATCTCCTCCCTGAGAACTAAATTCTTTTCCTTGAAGAAGATTAATAGTTAATTGACCCATCTTTTTGAGCAGATCTTCATACTCAGTAGATGTACTAGGAGAAATATTTGTGCTCACCGGGAGTGGTTGTGGATTCTGGACCAAAGGTGCTAGTGTAGGCTCTACTTTAGCAACAATTTCTTTGGGCTCCTCTTCCATGCTTTCTTCTTGCCTTCTTGCAATCTCCTTTGCTTGTTCAATGGTAGCTGGGCGGTCATACTTCAATCGTTGTCTGATCTCTGGTTTCATCCCAAGAATGAAGTGCTTATAGAGGAGATTATCCACGCCATTCATCAACCCATCTGTTAATACTTCCTTCCAGATCGGGCATCGAGCTTCCTCCTTAGCTCTAGAACACGAGCATGATAATCCCTTATCTTCTCCTTCTCTCCTTGGGATAGCTTTTGATCTCAATCATGAGATATGCATATTTATGTTGTTCACAAAATTCTTCAACAAAACTTTCGAGCTAATAAATCCCATGAATTTTTCACATTATCACCTAGTGTTTCAAACCACCTAAGTGCTTTGAACCATCCAAAAAGGTAGGAAAAATTCAGTCCATTGTTCCCCTTCTTATATGGCCATTACAAATACAAGATCGTTTAAACTCTTGAATGAAAGAAGAAGCATTTTCATTAGATTGAGCTGAAAAAATAGGAATCTTTCCCATTTTCAAAAGTAATCACCAGTGAAATACCAACCCACAAGTACAATCAACAAGACTTATGTGCACAAATAATTGGAATCACTATACTAGAAAGTGACTTTACACCTTTCTACAAGTAAAATAGAAATGACCACGGTAAACTATGGTAAAACTTGACTTATCAAGTAAAAACCTGACTTTCTTGTTGTAAATACTATTCACGAGTAAAAAGTGAAGTTCTTTGCGGTAAATACTATTCACGGTAAAAAGTGACTTTACTCGTGATAAATACTATTCACAAGTAAAAATGACTTTATCACGGTAACTACTATTCACAAAGTAAAAATGACTTTACCATGGTAACTACTATGCACGGTAAAAATAAGGTTACCCTCCAATTGATTTTTGACTAAGTGGGAATATCTCTCCGTAAAATCCATTAACGAGGAATGGTCGGCAAGAACGGAACCAAAATGTCATCACCAATCCGGCACTATGATAATTCTTCATCGGGAACTCCTCGTGCTATGATTATTTACTAATGCATAGCCTTTAGTTTGGTGGATGTAATCTGGAAACAAAACAACAAACATAACACAAGAATACCATCGACTATGATAAGACGGAATGATGACAAATCTGAAATATCAAAGTAAATTATAATATTAACATGAAATTGTTACAATCTCACCCATGAGGTACTTCAAGTGTTATTGACTTCACTTGCCTTTCACCAAGACTATGGGAGAAACTTTACAATTACACCTCTTAATGGCTTCTTCAACACACCTTTAAACTGATGGCTTCCTTTGCACACTTCCTACAATATTTCTCACTACTTCCTTCTATGCTAAATGAGGGGGGTGGCCTCTCTATTTATAGAACTTCCAAGCTTATCCATCTTATCTCTAAGATAGGATAAGAAATCCACTCTGACGAATCATATTCTATACCTTAACTCTTATCTATACATGTAAGCTTATCTTTTAAGATAAGATAAACCTTATCATTTTACATGGGTTCCACATTTTTAGACTTTTTACAAATAAAATACACAAAATATTTATGACCTCACTCCTTGTCCTTATTACCAATATAATATTTCTAATTCCTAATCATGTAGACCCTACTTCTCTAATTAACCAAACTTTGACATTTTAACATTCTTTGGACCACTTACGACAAATATTTACTTTTACAACATTCCTATTGTACTTTGATATTTGCTACCATACTTCACATTATTGGCGGCACCGATCGATGTGGCGCCGTTATCTTCTATCGACGCTACTACTAATTATACTTAACAACATCCTATTCCTAATACATACATTAATAAAATAGAAATTACGGAGGAAAATTTTAGTGTCGACAGTCCCACATTTGAGGCTTTTGCAATTATTTTCGAGCCTCTAGATTTATCTCGAATCAAACACGTTTTCTTACCGGATTGACTATCAAAGTCAATTTTCAGGTTGTGATCTAGGAGTTGACTGAGTGAAAGAATATTCTTTATCAACCCAGGGACATATAGGACATCTGATTGTCTGCATTTGCATGAACCAAGAGGTAGAGAAATGTTTCCAATCCTCGAACTATATATGAAGAATCATCTCCCAACGAAACATGATTTTTTGATGGTGTGTCCTTCATTGAAATAAAACCGAGTCTCTGTGGCAGTCATGTGTCGAGTGGGTCCCGAATCAATATACCAGACATCACTAGATGATGTGGATGGTTCACTTGATCGAGCAATGAACAAGAAGTCTTCATTGTTTGACTGTTTCTTGTTGCTCAAAGCAATATTACTTCTTTGGTGGGGTCTTCTTTTCCAGTTCCCCTTTTACTGCCCATGATAGTTGTTTGAATGTCCCTTGTAAGATTGTTGTTGTTGTGGTCCAAAGTTGCTTGATGAACCTTTCTTATAAGTGTTATACCAACAATATTTTAAGTCATGTCCTCTTTTGCAAATTGGACATGCTTCTTCGTTGATTGTCCCCATGATACTGATTCTGATGTTGGGACTTCTGATAGGATTTAAGTTTTCCTTTAGCTTTTCCTTTCCATTTTTGATGTGAAGACAATGCCTGCTCCTCTTCATCATCCTTATTGTGCATTGCTTCCTCTTATTGCAGAAGGTTTACCAGCTTATCAAAACTAATTGTCGTATCTGACAAGTTTAGAGTTGTGACAAAAATGTGGTAAGAAGAAGGGAGAGCTCTCAGAACAATGGGAACGAGAGATTCATCTTTGACTTCTTCTCCTAGGGCTAGAAGTGAAGCCCTCAACTCTGCAACTCTTCTTAAGAAATCTTCAATTTTCTCATTTTGCTTGAACTTCAATGTATGTAACTGACTCTGCAAATTTAGTATGACATTCTTGTTCTTGGCCACATATATTGTGCTCAGCTTATCCCACGCTTCTTTTGCTGTTGTGGCATCTCGAATGTGGGCTTGCACATCGTTGGACACTCCAAACAAGATGATGAGTTTTTGCTTTCTGGTCTTCTCTATCAAACTGTCGTTGTTGTGTTGTATCAGTTGTTGATCTGGTTAGAGTACCAGTCACAACAGGCTAGATTTCTTCAAACTCAAGCTGTGTCTTCATTTTTGTCTTCCATGCAGCATAGTTGCTTCCTCTGAGCAATTATGAATCTGGAAGAAAAAAATTGGGGGCATTAATGCCCATTTTACAGAGATCACTGACAGGATTTGGCTCTTATCACTCCAGGTATTAGGTCTCCTAATCTATATACCGTTAGTCTGATATACCGAACCTTTCTATATATGCACCCTTCCGATATACCCATCGGACGTGGAAGAAGCTTGCCCTTTCTATATACCCTGCAGACGTGAAAGAGGCGTTAACGTACGTGAAAGAATTCAATACGTGGTACCAAAACAGTACTGATGGGGTCTGTACGATTATTGACACCGGCTCAAAGAAATATCCTCATACGCACGCGTAACTTCGCTATATACTCGGATAGTTTCTCAGTCTGGATTTATGTCTTGCAATCGTTCATAGACGGATGGGATGGTTCATAGTGTGTGCACTATGACCTTATTACTCCCCATCGATTTATAGGGACGATGCCCAGATGACATTGTTGTAGCTATATTAGGCGTTAAGTGCAGTAGTAGTCATGACAGCTTTACCCGTAAGCGCTTCCCAGAGGCACCGTATATACCGAATGCTGCGAATGAGATCTAGGATCTCGTGAGTGTTACAGAACCAAATTTTTTTTTTTTTATTACAATTATGCCAGTTTTTGAGCAATTACAAAGTTTACAGTTGACTATGGAAACCTGAAAATTAGTACAATATGCAAAGCAGTATACAATTTACATTCAAAAAACTAGACAATTTGAATGGCAGGCAAAAAATTTCTATTTCATGGGTCCTGGTGGCCTCCTGAGCCCAATACGACCCAAAATGCTAAAAATTGCAAAAAAATAGCTGAAAATGCAATTTTTAGATGGGTCTCCTTTTGCAAAAAAATGTCCAAAATGAAAAACCAGATCGAATGGGAGAAAAAAAAATTTACCCTAAATTAGGGATTTCTCTGCTAAATTTAGTTAGTTATAACTAAATTAAAAAAATCTGCTAAATTTAGCAGTTCCGCCAAAAAATATGCCAAATGCAAAATGTGAAGTTGGGGGTGGGATTTGAACCATGCACCTCCCACTTCTAAGGCTTTCCTTCTATCCAACTTGGCCACTTAAGGGCGCTTGGTATGGAAATGAACAAATTTGTATTTAATGAACGGTAGAATCGACTTACCTTTTTGAAAATGCGACCTGGTAGATGCTCCACGTGTCACATGCTAGTGAGAGGTGTTTTTAGGGTTTCCTTATGCATAGAAAATGGATCTGAGATGTTTTTTTAATTTCCACGCCTTTGTATTGTGATATATTCCCTATGGCCTGTTTAAGGTTTTTGACTCCTTTTGATCGTTGTTTTTGCTCTACAGGTCTGCGTGGAGGATGACTATAGCTTTGGCCACTTTTTTTTAAATACTCTTCCACCATTTTTTCTTGTGTGCAGGCCACTTCTTCCGTATTTTTTGTGTGCAGGCCGCTTCTCCACCGCTGTTTTTCTTTGCTATGTCGTTTTGCTTTGGCCGCACTTATATCTTATTTTGTTTGCTTTTGTATGATTTGCTTTAGCTACTTTCTTATGTGCAGGTGCGTGGAATATGGCAGTTGTGTGGATAATGAAAATGTGGATGGTAGGTGCGTGGAGTCTTTGGCAAAGGTGCGTGGAGCATGCACAGGTCCAAATAGAGTTTCCATGCCTCTTTCAACCGCTGCCCCTCTCGCTTTTTTGCCTTTGGGCTTATTCAAACACCGCCCCTCTCTAATCTATGCCTTTGGGCTTATTCACACACTACCCCTCTTTGATCTGCACCTTTGGGCTTATTCACACGGCCTCTCTTCTTGTCGTTTGGCTCTCCGCCAGGTCTAAGTGCCCGACTACCTATATGGAGTCACTTTGACTCAGACAACCGATTACAAAATAGTAACACATAGCTCCTCCAAATGTAGAGGTATACTAACCATAACAGAGCTATATTTCTTCTCTAATTTATAGATAAAACCCGTAATGGGGTAAAAAAAAATAAAATTAATTCTTTATACTCGCAGAATAAATTTTGCTCAGGCCGAGTGCACAAAGTGCAAAAAAAAATTGTGTTCCAAACACTGAACTCGAACAAGAGGATGTGGGTTTGCGGCAGGGGTTGGAAAATTGTAGGAGGCAGCACCGCTCTCCTTTTGTTGCAGATTTCTTCTCCACGAATTCTCCTTCTTTGCAACCTTCTCCAACCTTGCCAGAGCTTCAATTCGCTCTAGTATTGAATGAAGATTGAGAAACAGGACTAAGCTTGATCAATTTTATTAATCTCAATCAATCAACCATTACAGAGAATGGGCTGCAATATTTATAGATATTGCACAGCCAAATACAAACAAAAAATTAAGTTCCACAGGTGAACCAAATTCCTAAATATACAGGCTTCCAATAACATCCGGGAAGCAACAATTAGATACAAACAAATATATTGTTTAAAACAATATAACAGTATGTATAAAAGACAAATATGGTTTATGAACCATATAACAAAATAACTATTATTATTTAATTAATAAAAATAATTAAATAATTAAACTATGCGTAATTTATTAGGATAATAATATTTTATCCTAACACGCACAACCTTATATCACCATTCCTTTTTCTCGACATGTATAAAATTTCTAACCCAAGATGAGTACCTTGTGGGCTAAATGATCCCTCCACCCTCAACTTCTTCAATTCTTCTTTTCATCTTCAAAGAAAGGAGTGGATTGATCAGCCTTTTTTTTCCTGAATTCTTGACATTAGATTCAAGAGGAATTTCATGTTGGAAAAAATATTCCCTACATGCCTTCAACTCATATTAAGACCAAGCTAGGCAACCTTGATATATCTTCAACAATTGAACATAGGACTCGCTTCTCTTGCTTTCTAAAATTGCTTCCTAACCATATTTTATGTGATTTTTCCTTTATGCCTAGGTCATTCTCTTCCACAATACTTGAATCGACATACTTTTGTTAATAATGCAATCAACATTATCAAATTTTGATTCAAGTGCCACCAAACCTCTAGGAATCATGTTTATCTTTAGCTAGATGATGTCTTTGCCAAATAAAGTTTTTTTTTCCTTCAACAACACACACCATTGGTTCCCAATCTATATTTTGGTTAGAAACTCACCTTGGTTCTGTAGAAACCATTTTTAATGTTGTTAGGGACATACGGCCTTGTTATTATTTCAACATCATACTCAAAAATGGAGATACTATACAATTTCCAAACTGGATCCTAGCACTACTAACTTGTCTCATAAAAAAGATTAAAATTTCTATCATGGTGCACAATATTAAATGATTCAACATCTCAATCAAATCCTGCATCGCATGCTTGTATTGTTTCATTCTTTGATTTTTAGTATCATACGCTTTTCTAATGTACTTGACAATCATTTATGAATCTCCTTTGACAATGATATCCTTTACACCATATTTCCATACAATTATCAAACCCAATAACAATTGCTTCATATTCAGCAATGGTCTTAGTGCTTTCAAAGTTGAGTTTAAAATAAAAAGAAAGATCTTCCTAGCTTGGAGAAATCAGAACAATACTAACACCATTTCCAAACTTGGAAGAAGCTCCATCGAATAACAATGTCCAAGGAAAACCTACTTGTTCAAACCATTTACATTGATTAATCTTGTGCTCTTTTCCATCAGAAAATCGAACAAAGTTATCAAAGCATCTACATCAGCATACAACACTTCATAAGAAGTATTATTGGGATATTCACCGAGTTGTAACATCTTCTTCTCTCCATACACCTTACAAAGTTGCCTTCAATTGTAATTGTGGAAAAAGACATATCCATCTAAACAGTTCCACCAACACTTGCAACCCACTTTCTTGATAACAACATGGCTCATTTGGTAGGGCAATTGACAATAGCAAGATCAAGTTTCAATTTTTACCGAGATAAGCTGCAAGTTGTACCACCAAACCTTTTACAAATCCTACAACTAGAACCTCTGTAGAATCCATTACATTACACTTGTCATAAGCTGCAATGACTTTAATGTTCAATTCATTCATGACCTTTAGAGGTATAACATTACATAATGCTCCAAAATCAAACATACAATTGTGCAAAGAGTTCGTATCCTTAATAATCAATGTTGTAAAAAATGGATTAACACTTAATTAAGACTCAACCAAAGACATTTCCAAGAAAACTTCATGTGGTTCACCTATCTCCTCCGATGCTAGTTGTTTTTCTAGGTCTACAATGGTTGGAGGAGGAGTGTTTACATTATTTATATTTATTCCTGGGTATTTCTATATTATTCCAATCCCAAATACTCAAAGGCCCTCTTCTTGTGCTCGGGAATCCTAAGAATATCCAAAATTGGAAAAAAATCTTGATCTCGAATCAAGACTTGGGAAATGTCATAAGGAATGTATTTGGGAAAAGTAGCATTTGGAGAAATATCGACAAACTCATCGATGGCAAAAGTTTTTCCAAATTTAGGGCATGTGTGGGAACACCAGTTCTACTTGAGATAACAAGGCCTTTGTCAAATGCATCTTTCTTTGGAGTTTATTTTGGGATATTGGTGAGAACTAGGGTTTTGGTTTGGCTTGATGCCATACGCCTTTGACAGCCTTTACTTCTTGTGTTATACTCCTTTTCTTGTGAAACAACAATGTTCATTAACAACTACCTATCCTCTTCTCGATGGTATTCCTCCATCATACTTATCATTAAATCCCTTATATACTCAAAATCATTATTAGGAAGTTCAAAAGCTTGTACTATATCTATTTCTAAAGTATTAGAGGGAGGAAGAAGAGGTACCGGTGAATGCAATCCCAAAAATTACAGCATTTCTTGTACTTATTACTTCAGATTGAATTTAATCCTTGTTGTGAGGTTGTAGAGAAGTCCACCATGCATGCATCATCATCAGTGTTATCATCATCATTCGCTTCTTCAAATTGTTGATCTACTTCACATGGTGGGTGGGGTAAGAAACATTTCTCACACCAATCAATTTGATTTGCATCTTCAACAATGAAAACTATGGAATTTAGAGGATCAGCACTACTCTATTTTCCCTAGCTTGGGGTTGTCTAGCTCCCATGGATCATTTACCTCTGTCATCATATATCTAATAATTGAAAATCTAGGATGATTGAAACCTGTCTTGTCCTTGGTGCCTATGTTGACCTTGAGAACCTTGTCCATCTCGTTCTCTACCCCGGCTAGCTTGTAAGAGATTTCTTTGACAACTCCATCCAAAGTCTTTACAACTTCCTCAAGATCCACAACCATACTTGATCGAGGATTCTCTAGGTTGATCAGTTTAACACCCTCCCTCTTAGGAGGTTTTCTAATTGCTTTAATGTTGTTCTCAATTTGCAGAGCCATGGTAAAGGCCTACCTCAAAGTTCCAGGGTTCTTATCCCTCAAATAGTAAGAAACTTTCTTATCAAATGCATCTGAATACTTTATTAGACATGATTGATCACATGGCCTCAAATTAACTGGAGTATTATTCTCAATTTTTTGTTAAATATTGTATTGAAATCATGCACCGATTCTATAGGATTCTTCTTAATGTTGTCAAATTCTAAAAAAACTAGGTCTGCTTTTATCACCATACCACACTTGCAGTCTAAAAGCATTATTCATTTCTCTCTAATAATCAATGGAATTATCTCGACAAATATTTATACTAGTACATTGCATCTTCTTCTAGAGTATGGATAAACAATTTAGTGTACATGTCCTCAAATTCTATTTCAAACTCCTCCATCATATTGACAAAGATCTTCAAGTGTTGATCACCAGTGATTACATTATTTCCTTTAAACTTAGGCAATATATTTATTACATCTTGTAGCACAAAGCATTTGGATATCCAGCCATACCTCTACAATTGATGGGACCAAAAGCATTAACAACAAATGCAAGTTTGAGTGGAGGTGAGCCATATAATTTTAAGGAGGTGACCTTAGAGGATATGCAACCGATGAGGAGTGAGAAGTCTCGTGGTGGCAGGGATGTAATTCTTATAATGACGCCCTCTAAAGGCTCTGTTTCTTGGAAAACTCTATTAGATTTGGCAAATACAGGGGTAAATTGAGAAGAAAATTTTTCAAATACAAATGAAGGCCCCTCTCCAGATGGAGAATTCAATTCAACAAAGAGACTACCTGATTCAGATTCACTTGAGGAAGTATTGCAATCTTAATTCGAGGATGATCGGTTTGACCAATGGAGATTTATTTTCTTGATTCTTGATCTCTAACAACCTTCCAAATTCTTCTTCCTTCTGAATTATACTTTCCCAACTCTTGAAATAACCTTCTACTAGGGTCCTTTGCAAAGAAATATATTCTTCCTTCTAGCTTTGTAGAGCTTAATGAAAAATCTTACTTGATATAAGTTAAGACACTCGATATTTATTAAGAATTTAAACAACACGAGTTTCCACTAAGGATTTTCACCTTAGTTTGTGAAATTAAACTATGAAATACCTATCAAATGTCTATCAATACCAGATTCATGAAAAGCTTACAAATATATTCTCTTCTTAAAAGATCTGCTCTTCTTCTACCCAAATTTGTCAATGATGATACAAACTTTAGTGCAATAACTATATATGCTAGAAATATTACGCTCAGAACTTACAACTTTGAACAATTCTTACAGATCTGAACAAATAATGATGTTTTAGAAATGTATTAGCACACATCATGTGTAAGAAGTATTACCAAGGTCTGTATGTACTACATTTGTAAAATAATTCAAAGAGTCCCCGACAACGGTGCCACTAGTGTTGTTGATGGGCCAAATGGGTATGAACTGGCAAAAAACAACAAATCATCCTCGGTAATGGCACCACTAGTGTTGTTGACGGGCCAAATGGGTATGAACTGGAAACAAATTAACAAATCATCCTCGGTAATGGCACCACTAGTGTTGTTGACAGGCCAAATGGGTATGAACTGGAAACAAATAAACAAATCATCCCTGGAAATGACACCACTAGTGTTGGTATCCAAATTTGTTCTCCTTTTCAAGCCAATCAACATCACAGATTCAACATGGAGCTTAGATATGTATAGATCATAATGTCTGTCATTTTTGGGGGATGAGAACTAATCGGCCCTCTCGTCACTCAGATTATGGAGAGATGGATAACACCTTCAAGAGGATTTGACCTATCCTCACTACTTTAGGTTGTGCCTCTTCAACCAGGGTGAGAGGACCCTTAGTGTAACCTTTGTTTGATGAAGGAGATGGAGATATCCTTCTTTTACACAAATTTTATGAAGAAAACCTTTGGAAAGTATGATCAATACTCCATAATTTAAATCTCAAGAGTTGTCACTTCTAAAAGATGGAGATAATTTCAAAACAAGGCTAAGGTTACTGAAGACATTATGAAATCCTGATTGTTCTGCATATTTTAGTAAATAGATTTTGTTCCTTTGTGGATAATTAGGGCAAAACAAGGGTAGTAAGAGAGTAGGATTAGTCATTTGAATTACTGTTTGGTGGGATATTAAGCAAGATAAATTGGAATTTTCCAGATCTTTGAGAAAATTCACAATAATGGACAACTCAACAAAGAAAGTGTCGAATAGTTAAGATATTCCTTTGAAGGTGTACATCAATGGAGGCCCATATTTGCATGTTTTTACACAATCTTTGAGAATCCAAAGCATGAACGATTGAGTTAAAATACTCAATTAAACACCAAAATATCACACCTAATGTACACCCAAAGACTTACAAATAATCTCTGTCAACAAATGAAGGTAAAGTGATTTTAAATTGTTTATTTCATTACCAGGTGAAAGCTCTTCTGATAAATGAAATTGTAAATGCCACTAAACCATCACAAGGATGAGATCTGTGTGATTTCAGAAATATTTAAATGTAAGATTGCAATAGGAACAAGAGATGCCATTTCTGAAACATTTTGAAATAAGTAGACAAAAATTTGATAGAGATTAAACACAAATTAATTTAAAAATTACTTAGATTCATCAATGCAGGGGAGAGCTTCTAGATAAATGTCAGAGCTTGTCAATGGCTATACATTTGCAACCAACTTGACATGATAAAAAATCTAACATAGAAGAAATTGACTAGGTATCTCAGATGGGTTTCTCAGAAGACAACTTTTCTCAATTGTTTCTCATGAAATTTAACCCTCAACCTTTTGCATGACTAAAGCATGCTTTTTATAACACTCAATTTACATCCAAGCCTTCTCCCTAAGAAAATAATATCCCGAACATCAATGTTGTTACAAATTCTATCATGATTCATAGAAAGGGACATTTAACAAAAACATGTCCAAAAGTTACAAGGTGTTTCTAAAAGGTGAATCATTGTAAATATTTACATAATTTCTTCAGCTAGGAGCACATTTTTTATCCTCTATACATGCAAACCCCCTTTCCTTCATTTCACCTTTTCCCTTGTTAAATTTTTCCTCTGCAACTTTTGGACATGGCATTTTGAGTTTTTACACGAGCCCGAGAAAAATCCACCTCAAATACTTAAATTCTCACCTCAATTTACAAATTGAGCCTCCAAAACTATTCAATTGCACCTGCAAACCAAAATGACACAAATTCATCAAAATTTGATGAATAATGATACAAAAATCACATCTCCAAACATCTTGGATATCCATTGGCGTAGAAAAATCAAATGATATGCATAGTTATTGTTGATTTCACCCTTTCTCAACTTTAGATTAGAACTATCATCATGGAAAATCTGATTCAAGCGGCCTCGGGGTTGCCTTTTACATTTTATGACTTTTAGAGAAAATGTGCAATTTTCACATTTTGCCCCTCCCTCTCGCCTTTAAAATACTAGCTCGACACGTTGCTTAATCTAGGCATTTGATGGAGTCTCACTCATTATTGCAATTTTCCTTTTTAACAAATTGTTAAAATTTCCAATTTTCCTCCACCGACCCACCTTCCCGGTTATAAATTTTTATTTGGGCCCCACCGGAGTTGCAGGTTATTTCATAACTTTTCTCTTTTTTCACAAGAAGGTAAAAACTTCAAAATGTTTCACCAACCCGCTTCCCCGCCAGAACTTGAAAAACTACCACATGTCCTTCTTTAGGGTCAAAGTAAGACTTTTCCCTACCACTTCATATTTGTTGAATAACCAATTAGATGTTATCAGGGCTGTGGGGCAAATTTTATATTTTTTACAAATGTGACAAAAGTGGAAAATTTCACCAAAAAGACCCACTCGGGCCGCATCCAATAAAAAATGAACACGTATACACCTTCGGGGAAAAAATAAGAAATTTTCCCCGCCACTTAAATTTTGCTTTAATCAGAGCCTGGCAAGGCCATGGGGCAAGTTAAAACTTTTTCCAAAGTAGCCAAAAAGAACAAGTTCATAAAACAAACCCACCGTGCCTCATCCAATTAGAAGAAGCCACATAAGCACTAAAAGAACCAATCAGAACTTAGCGGAGCCATGGGACCAAATTTTCCCTCTTGCCAAAATAGCAAAAAGTGATAAGTTCAAAACATTTATCCGCCATCCCTCAACCAATCAAAAGAGGCCACGTATCTGCTAAATGCTAAGGTAGAATTTGATGGGTAAAAGACACCTATTAGACCGTCGAAAACATAAAAATTAATCAGTTCACACCCAGGATACAATTTTTTTGCTAAGGAGGGAAAATTTTGAAACAAAATCAAGTAAATCATGGATCCAAGCATTTTTTGACCATAGGAATGAATTTTCAAAGGCATACAGAAGAAATTTGAACATTTTTCAAGTATTCATTATCGGGAAAATAGGAAAAAAAGTGGCAGAGCCCACAGATTGAAAAGATTTAGGGGGAAAATAGGGCACATTTGGGGATTTCATCAAAATAAGGCATGACAAGGAATATTGCAAAAAATTTATGGTATATAGACAGAGATAAAAACTTCATTTCATCCATTCGAGAGATAGAAATGTTTCATAATATGCAGATCAAAAGGAAAATAAGGGAAAATGGTGTGAGTTTAAAATGATCACTAACACATCCTTTCAAAACAAAGGCATAACTTAAAGAACCTAAGAAGACATTCAAGGCACCTAGGGTGTACCCCTATATGATGAAATACCACAATACAAACAACTTAAAACCAACTCATGGACATGCTAGAAGAATTACGTAACATTTATCTAAGTGGCCAACAAGGTAAACAAGCTCGAGTCTTTAATCAAAATAAAATCCAAGAATATCGAAATCGAGGTAAATGTCTAAGTATCCACATCATTATCCCCTGAAAATCTCACAAAAATATAAATAACTAAAAGATCCTCAAAGGTCCTATTATCAATTTTTTTCCCCGAGAAAAATTGATCGACACAACCTCGTATAGGAGAAAATCGAAGGGTTGGCTCTTGCCTGAAAGCTTAGTATCGATCCCAAATCTGATGCGGAGGTGAGCTCTACAATGGAGGAGAAAGGTCGGAAAAGGAAGCTAATAATGTTATAAGAAACCGAAGCTTAGCAGAGGAAAATAAGGCTTGAAGTTTTCTCGAATTCACATACGAGTCGACTCGAGCCAAGCGGCAGGGTCAGCGGAAGCCTCCACATGGTTAGAACCCAACGAGATAGTGTTCACATGACTCCCTAAATTGGCTAAGTATGGATTAGCTGCAGAAGGTGCCATGTGCCTCATCAGCCAGAAACTTCAAGGGCACAACCCAAAGAAATACCTTGAACTAGTGTGGATCCTCCATGTGTCCAAGGCTCGAGAAAGACAGAGTTAGCCATTGAAAAGTCCAGGATCGGTAGAAGGAACCACGGGTCAGCTCCACGAAATTCCAAATGGAACAAGGGAGGCAGCCCCTAATGGGTGCCATCTCACCACGTAGTCGTGGTCGAGAAATGTTTCACCCACTATTGAAAATCCAAAGCTCGAGATAGGCTAGTGGAAGCCTACACTCGTCATCTCTGTAACTTTAAAGGAAAATCTGGAGGCAGTCTCAAATGTACGTTGAGCCTCCACGTGTCTCAGGTCAAGCATCTAGGGTCTTTGCTAACAAGAGGGACTCATGCAGAACACAAACGAACCAGAGTAGGCCCATGAGGATGCCACATGTCGGTTTGGTCCAACAATAAAAGTGGAAACAAGGGGTGAAATCTCAAAACACATAGGGCCGTCACATGGATCTTGTGTAAATAGACTCCAAACCTAGAGTGCCTTCAAACAGCCATATCTTTCGACTAGGAATTTTGATTCGAGCAGTAAAAGACTTTTTGGAGAGCTCTACCACCCACCTACCACCATAATGTTTCATCTGCCTTTTTTGAGGGTGTCATGCTTTGCACTTGCCACCATGATGAAGAATGGGCCTCTTTTCTTACCCAGTAAGGAACAACACATGGAGGCATGGGATTTGTTAGGTAACTCATCATTGTTAAAGGTGGATTTTAATGTTTTTTCGGGTGGTTAGTTTGGGTGGATTCAATTCTCTTGAAAGGGTGTTTGAAGCAAGGTTCAAATTTTCCCTCTCTCCTCTCTTTCTTCTATATATTGAAAAGGATGGGCATATTTCTAAAGGTTGGTCATCTTTTTCCTTCTTCCCCCCTCTCTCTTTCTTCTTTAGGGTAGAACATGGAGTCTAAGCCTCCTCCCTCAGCTCTATAATGCCATTTTATTTCCCCTTTCCCACTGATGATGTACTGTGTGAACTCTTGGAGCAATAAAATCTATTTCATGATTCATTTTGTCCATCCTTGCTTATTTTATTGTCTCTTCTCACCTCTTATCATTGTAGGGTATATTGTGCATACTTCTGGTGTCTGTTGCAGGTTTTGGGAGCTATGTTTAATGGGTTTGAAGTGGTGTTCTATGTGAATTTTATCTCTGGTCTGTGGTGCATCTTGTCCATCCTATCCATTTCTCATCCCTCTCCACTTATGGCGGATGATATTGTGATCAACACTCCCCTTTTCTTGGTGTTATGACCTCATTAGTGTAGGATTTCCCTCTTTAAGCACTTTCTTTCTCCATGTCTCCTTGGCATTATTAAAATAGGTGTAGTTAGGCATCATTTCGTATTAGGAGTAGTTTAGCATTAGGATTATGAATAAGAAGTTTGATTTCTCGGGGAGGTCCATATCAAGCTTTGCAATTCCCATGACTTGAGATATGGTCCCATGTTATGCAACCACACCGGATGCCCCACTCAAATCCAAGGCCACTCGGGGTTGTTGTGATTTTGCATCAACACATCCTCAATCAAATCATAAAATAAGATTCTCGTCCTTGATAAAATAACATATGCATATGAATGTAAAATACATAAAGTCAACATCACATTAATTTTTCAGCCCTTCATGGCCGCCAATAGGGGTATTATACCTCGAGCTCAGTTCTAACGATGCATACACAAAGCTATATAAAAAGCAACACCAAGACTTAATATCCACTTACTCATATGAGGATTAAGTTGCCAAAGTTGAAACCAAAACTAACACGTCCAACCACTAATGCTAAACCACAAGAATCACACCATACAATTTATCATTCCAACAAAAAGAGTCTAAATTTGGTCATCACATCACACAACTAAAACAAAGAGGTAAGGCTCATCAAAAACATCTTAGCAAGTAAACCGAGTTCCTGATACACTAGAAGTTTGCAATAATATCAATTTATTTTAACATCTTCATTACCTGTGTTTGACAAAACACCACTTGGGGAGTACAACAATTCCAACAACTTTATTATTTTATTATCATTTTAGTTACGGTGGTTTAATTTCTACTAACTGGTTTAAGGGTTTCAGTGTTCGCCCAGAGTCCAAGCATTGAACCCATGGCTATGATAAAAAGTTTAACACCCAAGAATTTCCCACATAAAACCCCGAGAAACTTGATAGCAAACATGAAAATTTGTGGAATAATTTTATTTTGTTTTGAAAGGTTCGAAGGCCTTAGGTTGGATTTTAATTAAATCCACATTACAAAAAAATTAGGCTATTAAATGGCAGTCGGGACTAAAATAATAATTAGTTACAATTGGCCCAACCCTATTAAAATATTTCAATTTGATTTCCCTATTAAGTTCCATTGCTTAATTCAAATATTAATCCATTTTACTCTTTTCTATTTAGCTCCAAGGGTCTTATTAAATCTATTTATTAAATGGACCCAAATTAAATTCAACATTTATTAGGTAAGATTAATAATCTCCTATTTTAAAATAAATCAAATTAACATGGTTTAATACCTAAGGTGTCAAGGGTACACAACATGGTCTAACCCCTTAGGCCCCATTTGACATTACACACACATCTTTTAATTAAAACATTCCCACTTAAATACCCCATCACTTAAGTGATGTACGGTGTATTCTACACCATTAGATCTAAGTTAGACTAAAGAAACCCTAGATATCCTTATGGGTCCTCTTATATTCATTTTCTAAATCTAATCTCTTATTTCTCTTGTTTTGTTTTGTAGGTTAATGAAGGAGGAGAAGAAAATGAATCCATGAAGGCCATAAGAGAGGATGGAACCTCTCCGTTGCTATGTTTTAGTGTTTAGAGAAAGGATCGACCCGCTTCCTTTGTGGGTGTTGGTCTTCCTTCCTTATTTGCATTCATTTATTAAAATTATTTTACTTGCATGTTAAAGGTGTATACTTTGTGTGTATACCCATTTGGGAAAAATTCCCAAGCCCTACGTATTCATTGTACATATAAAACATGCTTTATATATATATACATATATATATATATATATATATATAAATATAAATATATATATATATTTCTCTTGTAAAATCCCCATATTTTTACATATATAAATTAATATATACAGATAATACATATTATATATATATATATATATATATATATATAACACATTTTACCAACCTCTAAGGAAATTCTACACAGCCACATTTTTTATTTAACAAGGTGGGGTTTCCATTTAATTTAAGGGGTTGAAAAATTTTTGGGGAGGGGCGCCAACCCCACCCCTACCCTATATAATATGGGTTGGGGTGGGGTCGGCGCCTCCGCCCCAACCTTATATTTAAAAAAATAGCAAAAAAATGTGGCCGCAGCCCCAAGCCCTACTCCCATGAATTCAAACTTTTTTCTATATTCTAATTTTACTTTGTTTAATTTTTGCAAATTCAATTTACAATCAAACCGCATATTTATCGTTTTGTGTTTTACTATTAATCGAATTACAAACAAAAGAAAAGTATATATACACACACACACACATACATATATAAGTAATATGCATTATATTATATCTATTATTTACATTTAAATAATTATTTTATGAATTTGAAAATAATGACGTATATTATTAATATATATCTAATATATATCAATAATATAATCATTTATTTATAAAAATAATTTCCTTAGAATAGGGAATTCAATAAAAGTAGCCAAATGGGTCTTTGTGAAAGCATTTAAATTTATATACATAGGTAAAAATGAAGAGGCTTATGGTTTTAGGAGGTGTGTCTCATGTTTTATACCAACTAAATTATAGAACTCCAACTCATTTAGATAACACCTAAGAGGGTATAATTTATTTTTATTTATTCATTTTCATACGGAAAATTTCTATTGGAACAAGGGGAGAATTATATTGTGAAGTGAATTCTAATTATTCCTTCATTTACATCATTGAATAGGATATATGAGACATAATTAGATAAAATTTTATCTTGTCCTAGGAGGATTGTGAAAATACAAAAATGATCAACAATCACTTTCACCGATAACACTAATCTATTCAAAACAGATTTAAGATACAACTTCCAAAGTAAAACATAGATTTAAGAATCATATCCCTTTTATCACAAAACCATTACAAGATTTACATTTCATACAAAATAATGAAATTGTAAGAAACCATTTACAAGAATTATCCACCAAAATATAAGATTACATCCAAAGTACTAAAAATACAAAAATTATCCACCAAAATAAAAATGAATAATGAAAAAAATACCTTGACGTGGATGAATTTCTTCTCGCCTAAGCTCATAGAGTATTAGAAAACAATGTGATGTAAATGGAAGGAAATATACTTCCAAGGATGAAGAAACAATATATTTTACTTGTGAATGTGTATATTCATTCCAAATCCGTTAACTTTATCGATTAGTCCTTCATCTAATCCTTTCAATATTTAATGTGTAATCACTGATTTTTAGAATTTGTCTAGTGATATTTCTTCTAATGTAATAATAGAGCTGCTAACAATGATTTCTGAACTAGTTTGTTGGATTTTATTATTATTGTTATACTAATTGAAATTTCATAAATGTTAAAAGAAAGTAAAAAGATGAATGGAAATTGATAAAGACAAAGTGGAGAATAATTTATGGATGGATGTTAATCTATAAAAGGAATATAAATTTTTTTTTTTTTCCCATATGTACATAATAACCGGTGTGCAAAACTATGAAAATAATTATGGTGATATTGAATAAGTCACTAGGGATTAGATGGAGAAGTTTTCACATAAATTGGTAACTTCAAGAGAAATTGTCCTAGAAGGAAACACTTAACCTTTTCCTCGCGAATGATTTTATGAACTCCGGGTTTAGATTTTCACTTGATGTTAGTCCCAAAATTCTATAATAATAGTTCTTTACTATGCTAGTACACATCGTTTGAATTAGTCTATTCTAATATATATGTTGTTTTTATCGTTGAGACACATAGTCAAGAAATGTTTCAAGCATTACTATTCTAATATGATGAAAGGTTCATCTCCAACAATGAATTGAATAAGTGATTTATATTACTGGATTTGAGCTAATAAAAGCTATGTATACATTTATTATTTATGAAAATAACAAAAACATAGAGGATCCGATGTATAACCCATGCAACTTAACGCTATAAAATGATTTCAACATGGTGATTGACATTTACTAATTTTATAAGTATTTTTAATGAGCTTTATTTTAAATTGCCATGGTTTGCATTTATTTTACAATATTACTTTTTTATAGTTCCGATGACATATGTGGAGAATGTGGGAATAACTTCCACCAACATGGAATCAAATCCTAGTATAATATTAGTGTTATTTTATAAACAAATCAACTAATAATCCCCAAAAATTATAAAACGATAAATTGTTATCCGTAAAACTAATAACTTGAGAACATAACCATGGAGAGCATAGAGCTATCTAGCATGAATAAATAGTTAGAACATGGTATGTTAACCATTTCTATTTTAAAGCAAAACCATTGTAATTCCAACAAATTTATAAGAAACGATAGAAGCTAATTCTAGAAAATGGAACATTTTCAAAGGAGGAAAACCAAATTCCCTATTTCAAATGTTCGAGTGGAATCTAAGACTCCATAGTTTGTAGTTCTTGTTTCATAAATAACAAACATAAATTTCTATACATGGCATATGATAAAAGATAAAGTTTAAGGAAATTCATTTGTAATCTACCCTAACAATTTTTTAAAAAGTATAGATCTTAGAGGACTCTCGTGTATACATGTTTGATACAAAAGTAATGGTTAGACTAACCACTCATACTTTTATCAATGTCTTGCTCACTCACAACCGCATAGTTTCAACAACATATCACTTATTCATTACTACATAGTGAATACTTACACCGATTTAATATTTTTCGGCTTCAACTTCATCGTAAAAAGAAATACATATTCCTTGACCCCTCTCGTGGGTATGTAGAGTAACACTTGGATTTAATAATTAAAGGTTTTCTAGTGAAGTGTGGTTCATCAAATGACATAATATCCTAGCGGTTGCTAATCCACATCAATAGATGAGGAATATTTTCAACCAAATGGGGGTTAGTGAATATAAATATAGCCTAGTAGCTACTAAAATTCAATCATGAGACACAATAAATTATATTGTATGTACCTTATTACCATAGAATTCATTATGGTTTTTCAAGAAGGATTTAATTTATGATATCAAGAAATTGATTATGAAATGATTAATTTTTATTTCAAATACAACTTGCATCAAAAATACCTGCATCAGGAAGATGCAAGCCAAGCCACAAATGCAATATTTGTCAGTGAATGGTATCCTCCTAAAGTGTTGATATTGAAATACCATATTACCATGGAGACCACTATGCTTTTCAATTATGCTTTCATTTACCATATACATAAATATATTATGAATTTATTAATGTTTATTTGAAATAAATCTTGCTTCAACGGATCTAGTAATAGGTAAAGTCGGTACAATAAAAGCCTCAATCTTAATCAATAACTAGTAGTTGTAAGTTAAAATGTTTTTTACTTGAATTTGTTATAATTGATATCTGGAAAATAAAATTAAAATTTATTTTCTTCCATGGAGTTAGCCATAAGAGATTTTTACTTATTTTATATATGGAGGGTTTTCTATATGAGAAAATATAAAACATACTATTGGAAGATGTCATTCGTGCATGGAAAGGAGATCTGTCAACATGTGAGTTTTCATGTTAGAATTTTTAAAATTATTATCACTAAACAAAGTGAAGTGGGATTATGTTCTAACAATATCCCTTTTGATGATGTAATAATATGCCAAATAGATTCACTAAAAAATATCGACTATATTGAATCTAGTACTAAAATGGGGAAATGAATATTACAATATATTCGATATAATTGAAGTAAGACATATAGAAAATGTTTTGAGTAGAAATGATGTTTCCTTCATTTCTAAAGACACTTTGTGTATTACATTATGTATCAAAGAAAAACTCACCTGAAAATTTATTTTTGAGATGAAAAGCAAACGAGAAAACTATACAAAATATATGTGATTGATGGATGAGTTGTATAATAGCTTGTGACTAATAATGTCTTAGGGATCGAATGTTATAATGGGAATCAAATATTTGAAGCATGAAAAATGCTAAATAACTATTTATCAATTAAAAATGTTATTATGATGGTATTGGTTAACATTGTAAATAGCATGCATTCATATTCTATTATGAAGGTACTACTTAACTATTTTATATGTTGAGATTGTACAAATATAAGTTAGGAGTATTTTTATTTTCAATTACTATAAGTTGAGACTATGAATGTAAAAATTGTGTGTATGAATTATCATAAAAATTCTATTGTAAAAAAAAAAATTGAGGATTTTCTTATTAATCAAATATGTGTTCCTAAATTAATTGTGAGGGTGTTTGTATACTATATTTCCCATCAAAAATTAAAAATATATAACACAATCATACAAAATTAAATAACTACAATACGGTTTGGAAATATTTGTCACCGTGAAACATTACATTGGATTCAAAAAAACTATGCAATAAAATATTTGTGGTTGAATAATAAAAGAGAAACACCATTTAATTTTTACTTAAAACACCACGTACATGCATTTGATTTTTGATGTACCAATAAAAAAGAGACATGTTTTTATTTTTGGTTAATTCACCTCCTCAACCATTTGATTTTGTTTTTTTTTCATCTCGTAGATAAGAACACATGCAACATAAAATGAATAATGTTTTGTATAAATGGTTTTTTCGAACACATACAAGAAGTAAACAACGATTGGTGGCATGAAGCTCAAGACAAAAAAAAAATTCTAAGAAAAATGTGAAAGAATTCTTACTATGTTACAAAAAACATTTCAAAATATCAATATAGAAATCTCCAAGAAAGTCAAATATTGATGACGTGATGCCTTAATTCCTTGGAACATTACCTTATAGGTTTGAAGCTTCAATTTCATATTTATGCTACAATATTGCATCAATTCCAAACACACCAATTATGAAGGTTTTGGGAATCCCAAATTATATCTCAATAATCTTAACTCCGTTTGGTGGCGTTTAATACATCATACCACTATAAAAATATATCGCCTATAGATAACTTTATCGAGAAAAACAAGTTCAATATTTTTTAGAACTAGATAACATCGATTATAAATCAAAAGAAAAATACTTTTAGATGAGTCGTGGCCTTTGTTGCAACCAATGAAGGACATGGAAAATGTTTACAATGTTTTTGGATATTTAATATTATTTATATTATAATTTGGCATCCCATATTTGGAAATAGTGTTATAATAATTTATTTATTTTTAAAAATTTCAGTATTTTTAGATAGAGTAAAAATTATTTGGTATTAATGGGACCAAAAAACCCCACATACAAATGGAGAAATGATATAACAAGGATGCATAAAAGAAGAGGCCTCTACTAGGAGGCAAACCCCAAAACTCTATAAGAAGAGGTCGTTAAGGAAATATTGAATAAATAAAACACTAACAACCAGTGCTAAACCAAAGATTGTTCCACTATATGAATCAAAAACTAATATGGCTTCAAAGAAATCACTCCAAACGTGCAACATTACACTTATTCGAGAGGACCTTAGTCCATCCTTCCCAACCGATGAATCGAGCCAATGTCTACAATTTTTTTCCATCTTTCTTTAATGTAACAAAATTTTTGACGATCGAAACACTTATACCTTTATCTTGTTAAATATTGCACCAAATGGGGTGTCCTCTGCCCTACTTTTCAAACTTCTTTCCACCATTACATAAGCATCATTGTTGACGGATTCAAATTTTCTCATATTTCGAACTAACCTATCATCCCTCATACTTTCAATGCTTTGCAACCTATTTCATGACATGACCCCATTGGAATTTAATTTTTTTTTGAATTTGAGAGGTGGGACTACACCCTATCCTATGCATTGACCCCCTTACTCTGTGGATAGTTCGTCATGAAGGCCGAGGATAGTCCATCGAAATGCAAGATAACAACCATCTCATCTTCTTCCTTCTCCTCTATATCATCCTCACTCTTTTAGTCTTCGATTTCTCAACATTTTACTACAGAGTGGGAGTAACCACATAGAGCTCATGTATAGGTAGAGAGACATGATTAGTGGACTCACCATCCTCCCCTAATAAAACCATCGCAACAAGTGTCTCCCCTTCTAGCTCAAAATTTTCCATTTGGTCAATAGATAAGCGCATCATAGAGGAAAACCATTGTGGTAACATGACATAGCCGCATACCCTATGCATCTACATTTCTCAATTATGACCCAATATTTCTCTAGAACTATTTCTTTCTCTAATTTATATTTTGAAGTGTCTAGGAATATTTTTTCTCGTAATTGAGAAGCAATAGGGATGTTGATACATAAATTGAAAACACCAAGTGTAAGAAATCCCTCATCACTACATCCATAATGATGAGCACCCCAATGGACTTGGTAATGGCGAGGAAGACATTCGGGTTCCAAAATTCTAAAGGTAACCCAGAAATCGAATCCACATAGGAAGAAAATGGAAATAATTTTATTTCATCCGTGGTTCCACTGACAAATCGTGAGAGCCACTTTTCCAAGAAATCATGTCCCTTTTATAAGTATCTCTAAATTATTTTCCATTATAATTATATCTTTAGTAAAGAAATTTAAAATATTTTCTAGTAAACTTTTCTAGTATAATTATATCTTTAGTAAATGAATTTAAATTTATTTCATATATATACTTGAATAAAAAAATATTTAGGATTGTTTCATCATTAATTTTAATTAATTTCATATCCATATTTAAATATGAAAATATATAAGAAATGTTTTATAGTTAAGCTGATATCTATATTTAAATATATTCGGAATGGTTTTACATTTAATTTCATTCTCATAGTCTCGATCTTCATCCTCTACTACTTTCTTTAGAATATCGTTAGTAATTATATTGTTATGTTGAGGTTCAATCACATCATACTAAATAAACCTAGAAGTGTCTCAAATTTCTTTAATTTCATTAGCCTAGCGTCCACTGTGCCATAAGGTATTTAAATTGTTCAAATCTACATACTTTAATTTTAAAGACATTTGAAATATCATTATAACTTTATTCCAAATCATAAATAATTCCTAAAAACTACAATCACGTATAAAATAGAAACATATTTTTTTAATTCCAAAGCATAAATAATTCCAAGTAGACATGAGCCCATATAAAAAGAGAAACATGGTCTATTTATTCAAGCATAAATAATCCTTGGTGTCCACTAGCTCGTATAACGCATTCCAATATTTTCTTTTTTGGATTACAATATTTTTAATTTCAGATTCAAATATATGTCATTTTGGGTGCCAATATATATGGTTTTGGATTCCAATATATATTATTTTGATTTCCAATATATTTTATTTTGGACTAAACTAAACTACAATATTTAACATTTTTGAATCCAAAACTACTAATATTGGATTCCAATATTCCCTATATTTATTAGCTGGTAGGAATGGAAGATGTCTATATTTAGTGAAATAAGTGATATCATAATTCACACCACATTCTTATGTTCAAAATGAGGTATTGTATCCATTTTTAGATTCCTTCAATATTTATGCATCCTATCTCGTAAGATAAAATACTAAGTCCTTTATAGCCATTCAAAATAAATATCATAAGTATCATCGTTACATGTAGGAATGTGTCTTAGAATAGGATAGACATCGTTCTTTCATATTGGTTTATGACTTCGATAGGATACACTCCCAATATATTCATCCTTTTTGAATTTAATACCAATAATAAATAAAATATATATGGCATCACCTTTTGTTATTAGTGAACTAGTAAAATTTGTAAAGTAAGCATGGATCATTGTTAAATATAGTTATAAAAGAAAATATTGTGATCATAAAATTAAGAATGGTTAATAACATGAAATAATTTGTAACATAAGATATAATATGTAATGGGGTATTGTAGAGAGATGTGATCATGAAACAATTGGTAAATATAAATGTGTCATTGTATGTATAACACAATTTTGTTTAGAATAATTTTGGATAGAAAGTTTTAAGAAGCTCTAAGGTGGTAAATATATGTTTTAAGTATGTATTCTAAGATGACTCTAGTCCAGGTATTCCTTTAAAGTGGTAATAAGAGAAGTATACACGCACTTTAACAAATTGCTATATTATACGGAGAAAAAAATTCTATAGTAGTGTAAAATGCTAAATACAAATGTCCAAAAGGATCAAATATAGGAATAACCATGTATGTTACATGTAGCTACGAAATTTTCATTTTTATAATATCACCTTTTTCTGAAGTGAATCACCAGATGCTTATTTTAATTTCTTTAGTTTTGAAAGTGTTGTTGTAGTTCAAGTAATCCCCATTATGGTTAAGGCGTGGAACCTATTTATGATTAAAATATTGGAAGATTAGAGGCACAATTTGTATTGTTGTATAAGTATTGATTTTTCCTTAATATTCTTGCACAATTTTATTTTTTCATGTTTAAACACAAATATGCGTTTCAATTTTTTATTAAAATCATAGGGTGTATGTTTTCTTTTTTTTAAAAAAATCTAAATTTCTCTCTTTTCAGAATGAACCTATAATATACCTCCAATATATTTTAATATGTTTTGCAAATTGAAAAGTAGTTCGAAACCTCGCCACATATTTTTAAACTTGTAAAGTCTTCCTATAGGTTTTATAGATACTAACATAATCTAAAATACTATCATATTCCTTTCTACCTCAAATTTTTGTAGGTGACTTTCAAAACACCCAGAGGAGTTCAAAACCCTCGTAGCTATTTTCCTTCCTATAAAGTCAACTAGATAAATTTTGGAACGAAATCGACAAATTCTTCCTTTAAACATTAGGAAAAAAATGTGTAGTTTACACATGAAACATGTTGGGACAACTTATTTAAATTTATTCGTAAGTGGAAATTTAGGGTAAAATAATTAGTTAATATACTGATGTGGAAGGTGTTAATTACTGGATAGAAAATGTAATAATGTGTTATTTTAAGTTTGTTATGTATGAGATAAATAAGTATGTAAGAAACTTTTATGTCAATTTGATAACCTATTCTAGTTAGAAGAAAGTGTCAAGAGGTTATGTTTGTCAATAGATAATGCTCTTAAAAATTGATGAATGACTCAAACATAGATTCATATTATCTTTTATCATCATAATAATGAGGTCATTAGCTTTAACAATAATTGTAGGCTTCTTATGTGAATGACATTGCAATTAATATATATAGAGTCATACCCACATGGCCACTATTTAATTATTGTTTCATGAAACGATATATGATACAAAACTATTAGGAGTATGACTCATAGTGAATTGATTCTTTACATAAGTATGTATGATATTTCAAGGTACATGATCAGTAAATAAGTGTATGCATAAATTACACTTATAAGTTATTATGGTAGTTTTCACTCATTATTTTGAACAAAAAAATTGTTGACAAAATATTCCATTATATTTCCTCTTGCTAAAAATTAAGTTGTAGAATTATTTAGAACAAAAAGAAGAGCTATTGATCTTATGAAGTAATAGGATTGAAAATGCTTAGCATAATATTTAAGATAAAAATAAGTAAAAATGGAATACAAAAGATAGTGTATTGCAAAATATTTATCAATTGAAAAATCTTTTAGGAAAATATCCAATGCAATAACATCTCACCATTTTTTTTTTTCACTCAATCATCTACAATACAATAGTGTAGTTATTGTTTATACTCTATCGTAATGGATATATATCTATGTGTAAACACAAAACTATGTTACCATCACATTTTTATTTTAATACAATGGATTCCTAAACCATATGCAAGGAATTATTACCCTTGCTTGATCCACATTAATAAAATTTATTAAACCACCCATACAAAATATGCCACAGATTCCAAACAAATGTAATATTAAAATTTTCCATTAGAAAAATTAAGATATTAAATATTTTTGTATTTGTGAAATAAAATGAGATTACATTAAATACAAATGAAAATTACTTCCTAAATCACATTTAAGTAAAATATCTTAAGCTATACTAGCATAGATGAGATATGAACAATGTAAATAATAATGTCAAGGTGCATTTAATTAGTTTTGGATTTAGATGTGATCACAATGACCTAAAATTTATAGTAAGGGTGTGAAACTAACGTCAATGTTTTCTGAAAATATTTAGATTTAATACAAAAAAAAAAATAACATATTTTCTATCATACATTTAAAGACTTACAAGAGAGGATGTCTTACTTTTATGGATTTTTCCTCTATATCTCATATATCTATTTTCTTTTAACACTAAATTTCTCTATTCTCGTAACTTAACCATGTATGGTTTAACTATCGTAATCATATTTGTGAATTTTATAATGAATTCTATTCTTATTTATTAGGGACATGAAATTATTAGTAATTTTATATTATGGGATCCATTATGCCTATGTAACACTATGCTAAATGTTTTTCAAACCACACAGCTTATTTGAAAGATTCAATGGGTGTATATTCCCATATGTTTTCTCAAGGATGATGCTATTAGGAACTCTAAATCTTACAAATGATCATTTATATGTCACATAGATTTGAAAACATCATAGTGTAATTTTGTATGATGTCTAAAAACTAAAATTTAATTTAATATTATCAATTAACTGATTTAACAATTTGGGGCTTTGTTTTTATATCCTAGATAGCCTATTTATGAGAGGTGTGGGATCCTTAGAGTCTTTATTTTGAATCACCTAATATAGGTCCTTTTTGTAAAAAAATTTCCTTCTATAACGAAACATAACTTTCTAGGGTAACATGTCGAGTCAAAAATTTACCATTAGGTTTTTAAGCTAAAGTTGACTTCTTTGTGCATAGTTATTTATTTTAATGTGTAATAACTATGCACAAAGAAGTCAACTTTAGCTTAAAAAACATAGTCCACAATGTGTAATATATACATTATATATGCTCACCAAATACATAAATATTTGTGATATATTATGATAATGAGATTTCAAGTAGTCAATGACATATAAAAAGTTTGACCTAATGTTTGTAGGTCCATATTCCAATATCTAACAATTTATTTCCCTCTATATGTCCTATGTAAGGATATATGAATAATTTATTGTAAATATTTTTAGAAGTCATTTGATACAATAATCATTTATGATTGGAGTTCCAATAGGAGTGTGGTTGGGGAACCAAGTAGATCAAAAATTTATTACAAAACTAGCCCTAGAAGGTCAAAAACTAAAAATCGTAATTTATAAAAAAATGTTTTAATTATGGTTTTGGTAAAGAATATAAATCATAGGAACATCAAATCCCTTGTTTTTCTTGCAATATTTGGTGATATTTTTACTTCATAATGATGACAATGTGAAAAAATCATCTTTTGGAAGGTATTCATAGGTCTAACACCCATGGTTGCTTTCATGTTTCACATTGTTGAAATGTATGATGACATTGTAACCATGTTTAACCATAAATGCTCCAAATTCTGCCACCCGCTTTAGATCCATTTTCTAAGCTAAGAAATGCCTTATAAGGGCTAAGGTATTTGACATATTTATCTTATAGATCTCATTGGAAGAGAAAGTTTGATATATATTTCCATTGAACTTAATTGAAAATAACTATTTTTTATTATTTTCCAATAATTAGTTCACTTGTATTCCTATTCATTGATAATGTTTATTGAGTCATCCCTAACTAGCTAAATATTATTATTTAGTTATTAAAATTATAAATTCACTATCACTAATAATTTAAAAATAGTATATTGTTTTAAAGGCCCTAAATAAAAATATAATATAAAATTGAAATTATGTAAAATTAAAAATATAACTTCATAATAAATGTTAATAACTATTTTCTAATAACAAATTGCAATTGTTTAAAGACATAAATTTTTAATGTGAAACATTAACACATTTAGATTTAGTTGTGTGCAAAGACAAGGTAAAGTAGGAAACAGATGTGAGATTCCAACCATTGAAGCTAAAAAAGTTGCATGAGCGAATGTAGTGCCCACTTCCCTTTGAACTTTTTACTATTGATTCTGATACTCTTGACTATACTTATGGATAATATTGTATCATTTTGACTTGGAATGATGTTTGATGATAGAGATACTCATACCATTGTTGATTTTGATTCATAGGATGATGTGTGTGGATTATTCGAGACATTTTATATTGATGTTGTTATGTTTTTACATAGTTATATATATTTTTGACATACAATATTTTCATCATATGGTGTAGACCTTAACAATTGAACTAATCTTATGATCCTATTTATATTGATGAAATGTAGAATCAAGATGTTGTTAGAAATTATAAATGATATCATTACTTGCCTAAATGATGATTTGATTCCTATATAGATGTCTATGGATTTATATTTTATATTTTATTAGGATGTTTTGATATAACCATGAGGCTGAAGGAGGTGTTATGTGTTTTGTAGGTAAACTTATACCAACAAATAATGAGGGGATTGGAGATCAACCACATTGGAATGCTAGATGAATTCAACAAGGGTCACCATGGCAACATGTATTTTTTTTTGTGTGTGTGTGTTTAAATTGTTATTATGGGGTCCCCATGGGGATCACCTCTAATTGTGACCAAGGGGTTGTGTTTTATCTCTTTTATTAGTTTCGTTTATTTGATTTTAGTATGTGATTTTTAGTGATGTATTCTCCTCTTATTAATTACTTGATTTGTGTCTAGATTAGTAAATTAATATTTTTACTAAATTAATTATGGATGGGTCAAAAGGATTTCATTTATTATATTAGATGGCTCTTGGGTTATGTGTTGTAAGTTGAGTGCTTGTGATCTTGAGTGTTGTACACTCTACCCCTTCATGGAAATTCGAATTTGGCCTTAAGGGACAATTTTGGAGGCTTGTGGGACAAGTCAAACTTGTACCACACCTCTTAAATTGCTATACCAACCCTACCTATGGGTTGGGGGGTCAAAAATAGACCCCATTATTTGTTTTGTGAACACAAAAAGGTAAAATTTTATTGTACTTTCTTTCATTTAATTTAAGTTTGTCCTTAGGGGTGTGGGCATAGTTTGTGTGTATACGTAGATTATCATTCCTCTCACCCACCAATTTATGGTGCATTGCGGTTGAGGATGACTAATGTGGCATCCTATATGGAGCCACCTCACCCTCCTCTCTCCCTTTTCTATTTATTCAAGTTGAGTTTCTTGTTTGGGGGTTACTTCGTTCTTTTGTGCTCTTGTATTTTTGGAGTTGGAGGATATTGGAGTGATTTTTTATTGTTTGGAGTTTATTGGTGATTTTTTGGGCTTAAATAAGCTTGGTGTATGAATCTTAGATCAAGCTCTACCATGGAAAGGTAGGAGCTACCTGTTGTAAAATATTTTCTTTTATATTGTGTATATGTGAATGCTTTTTAGTGTTTATGTGTGCTTGTTTGGTGATTGGGTCAATTTCCTAAGTGTGGTGTAGGAGAAGTATTTGAGGATATTGATATAGGTAGGCATATGAGTTCATTTCATGTTTTGAAGGGAGTTGGGTATGGTGCCCCACCTCGACAGAAAAAAATGCTTGCATTTCTTACTTGGTTATTTTGTTGAGGGAGCCATAAGAGATTGTAGGGAGGCATAAGAGAATGTGGGAGGCATAAGAGGTTCTTGAGGGAGGAATAAGATTTGTGTAGGGGTTTTGAGATGTGTATTGGAGGGTTAAGGTGGGCACCTATTTCCCATTGGGAGGCATAAGTGACCTCCCCATAGATCTTGCTCCTTTGGCTTTTGCATTTTGAAGCCTTGTGTATTTTGTTGCTTTCCTTATTGTGATTGTAGTTGTATTGTTTGTGTTTTGGTATGGTTGTAAAATATTTTTATTGTGATGTGGAAGCTTGTTTTGTTGCCATGATTTGAATCCATTTTTCATTGCAAAGTGGTTGGGGATTGGGGGCCAATGAGGAGGATGGCTTCTCCTCCCCATTGTCTTATTGGTTTGGTGGAGAGTGTTGCCTCTCCCCTTTTTTGTTGTGGATAAAATGAAGCATGGTGGATCTCTCTAGTTGGTGATGTGAAACATGGAGCATTTTTTACGTCCTAAAGAAATCCTTGTGATAAAACCTTCTTGTTATTCCCACTCAAGGTAGAAGACTTGTAATATTGTGTTTGTTTAAAAGGAAATGTTGTATTGTAAGTTGTAATATTATTTGAAGAAGTTTATTTAAGAGTTGAAAATTTTCCTTCTTTTTAAATTTTAGTATGGAAATAAATGTACAAAAATGTAAATCATACTTAAAAACTTAGTTCTAGTTTGTATTGTGAGAAAATAAGTTATTTGTTTTAAAATAAATAAGCTATGCTCAAGGGAAAAGAAAGTTTATTTTCATTGTCGTAGTTGTATTAATGAAAATGAGAAATAAGAGATATAGAAGTGTAAGATGCAAATAATTTATGCAAGGTAGACTTGAATGTAGAATAAAGTTGTTAGTAGTTATTTGAACAAATAAGTTGTAGTGAAAATGGAAAGAGGAAACGAATTTGAAGTATACTGTTAGGTTGATATGTTGCATTTTGTAGTAAGGAAAAATAACAATATTAGAAGTAGTTTTAGTTCCTTTTTACTATTGGGCTTGAAAGAAAGTTTATTGAACAAAATGAAAATGATCTTATAGTTGTTGTTGCTACTATTGAAATAGATAATGATTTATAATGAGTAATTTTAATTATCAAATGAATAAATGAAATTAAATCTTACAATTGGAAACTTTAGTTGCATAAATTTATGTTCAAAATGAATTTTAAGACAATCTAGTGACTTATGTTTTTGAGAAATATCATATTTTAAGGTTCTGTTTCTAACAAATAGGACCGTCACCTTATGTAGAGAGGCGGTCTCGAATCGTCACTCGGGAAAGGTGGCGGTCTATGAATCACCACTCCGGAAAGGCGGCCATCGTGAATCATCACCAAAGTGGGAGGCGATTCTATCTCTTAGTGTGGAAAATGTAAATTTGCACCTATTAAAATTTTAACTTGGTCAAAACAAAAATTTAAGTTTGTAAAATTACAAGGAAACCATCAGCAATCAAATAATGGCTAAATCTCATTGTTTTAAGCAATTAAATCTTCTAATGCTAAATTCAAAGTACTCAAAATCATATACATTAATAGAGGTATGGTTTTCCCCAAATGGATAACTTTAAATATAAGTGGTTTTGTAATAAAACTAGATTTGAAAAGGAAATCCCTTCAATCCTTGAATGAAAGAAATTACAATGATAAATCTACAATATAAACTAAACTAAGCTTGATTTATTTGTAGACTCCTCCATAGTTCTTCCTTTCTTTCTCCCATGGCTTCCTTCTCTCCAACCTACAAATTAAACAAAGGAAAAGTGACCAAATGAGGAGACTTGGGTAATGAAAGGGATTAAATAAAAATTCATAAGGATTTTTAGGGTTAGTTTGGAACCCTAGGATCTAGTGGCCACAATTAAATTGATCCAAGGGTTGAGGATCAACCCTACATTTTTTTGGTAGGAATGTATATTATAGATGTTTTAAATAAATTTAAAGGTATGTGTAGATGGGTGAATGGGGCCATTTAAATACCTTGGTGTGCAAAGTCATTTTTCTAGTTCCTAGTATATTTTAGTAAATTAATGAAATGTTGGACATTAAAGCTAATAGGATAATGAAACTAAATAACTAAGTATAAGGTTGATAATTTTGGGTTTGATCATTGATTAAAGAGGAGAAAAAAAGAATCAATTAAATTAAATTATAACACCTTCCTAATTAGATGTTGAAAATTTTGACCTTAGAGATACATTAAGAATATTTAATAATTTAACTTAGACCTTGTCCATCCTTTGTAAATTAATGATTATTGGTGAAAATTAATCTAATAATCACTAAGGGTTGAAACCCTTGTAGCCTTATAACTTAAACAAAAAAAAAAATCCACAACTTTGGGGTTAAGTGTTCGGGGTTTTAACATGTTCGTAGAACATCATTCTTGTAGGTGTTACACTTGGTATCAGAGCCATGGGTTCAAATATTTGATCCTTGGGCACACCTAGAAAACACAAGACATGAACATTTAACCTAGCAATTTTTTTTTTTTTGTAGACCTAGAAAACCACACTATCTGATAATTGTATAATATAGAAAACATAGAAAACTGAAATGAAACCTAAAATGATGAACTAACTCTTGCCTTGGTCTGTGAAGGAAGTGAAGACTAGATGAGGAGTCTTTTCACAAAGATTTATATTTTCCACCTCCAAATCAGGTGGTAGTAGCAATTCTACCTAAGATTTTACAGATGATTCAAGATGTCAATACCGTTATACATGGAGGATCCTTAGGAGGATGAATTCCTAGACATGATATGGAGCCATTAGTGGAGGCTCATGCATCTCCTCAACACGAGAGAGGATAACAGGAAGAGAACTCCCAAGTGGAGTCGGCTAGGGTAGAGTCACCACAAAGAGGACATGGAGACAGGATTTCAGGACATAGGGACAGATCTCGGAGCCCTAGGCAGAGGGAGGAGGATGCAAAGAGGCCCAGGGGTCATCACTCATCATCCATAGACCATATCAGGGAGATCCTGCAGCTACGACCATATAACTATTCTAGAGATATAGGTGGGTTCTAGGTAGAGGCCTCGTTGGTGAGCTTTAGTGGATGCTTCAAGCTCTGCCCTTGTCCTAAAAACATGAAATATTTTCTTGTGATCAATCTTTTGAGAGAGGGAGAAGGTGTCCGGTGGAGGATCGTGGAGCAAAATGTGTAAGTTGACTAAGAGATAGTTACCTGGGATATCTTTGATGAGTGGTTTAGGAACATGTATTTATCCAGGAGGTTTATTTATCAGTGGATAGATGAGTCCAACGACCTCCATCAGGCTTATATGAATGTAGCTGAGTATGAGAGTTGATTTCTTGAATTACTTTAGTATGTCGACTATATCCAGGACAAGGAGGTCTAGATTCACAGGTTCATCAGGGGCCTAGATTCGGATATGAGTAGTGCGGCACGCATTCATTTCCCATAGACCTTTGCAGAGGATGTGGAGAAGGATTATATTGTAGATGAGACACATGGGGAAGACACAATAGACCAGGGGATAGATTTTAGATCCGTATATAATAGATACATGATAGAAAGTCAAGGGGGTCAACTCCTCTTCCTCGTGGTGGGAAGGGTTCAATACAGTCTTCATTCTAGCCACCACTTGTAGTTGCCTCAACAATAGAAAACCCACCCAAACTTCTTACAAACCTCCTCAAAGATTTAATGTGCATAGGGGATGGAGTATGGGGCCTCCTCCTAGGGGTCCCATTAGGAAATAAGGTGTACCAAGAGCTCACTTAGTAGGATCTCATCAGAGAGGCCTCATAAATCCATACATAGATCATTAGGATCCATAGCATAGACCTCCAAAGTACCGGTTGGAGCTGCATCTCACTAAAGAGGACCAAACAACTATTATGGTAGTGGTGTTGTTAGACATCATTGGAGAGAGTACCTACACAAGGGTAAGATGTAGATTTCAAAGCCTACTTTCGGTAACATGGAATGTAGCCATTAGATCTATGCAACAGTTGAGAACCACCAGGATGAGCACTAGAGTACCATGATAGAGACTAAAAGTAGCATTGCTGGTATTTTTGCCTCTATATTTTTTGATTTTGATTCATCTCGATTCATTTATTACACCATATTTACTAGAGTGTTATATGATGGTGGCAAAGTTAGGTAGGGTTTTAGTCAAGACATTGAAATCGATTCTAGAGCCAAATCTCTAGACTCCTTAGTTAAGGAGTGTGTAGTAGATTTGGGACCCTTCACCACTACCTCGTATCTTCGAATCCTTCCTTTGGGTTTGTATGGAGTCATCTTGGGCATGGACTGGTTATCTAAAAGTAGAGCTAAAGTGGATTGTTACCATAAGACTATCTCATATACAGATGATCTAGGAGTTGAGTCAATTATAGGAGGAGTTAGGAGGCTTGTTTCCATTCGCACCATCTCCGCTATGTAGCTTAAGTGGTGTGTGTGACAAGGGTATCGACGTGTATTGTTACGGTTAGTGACAGTTATGCGTATTAGTCTAGTGGACCATCCTCGATGACTATAACATCTTGAGAGATTTTATTGATGTCTTTCCAAGGGAGCTACTAGGGTTACCACCCCCACGTGAGATAGATTTTCACATAGATTTGGTTCGGGAGACAAGCCTATCTCACACGCACCTTATCTCGATGACTACCCTTGAGCTCTATGAGCTCATGTTCTAGATTGAGGACCTTGTGGAGAAAGGCCTAATCCATCCTAGTGTATCCCCTTAGGGTGCACCGGTGATTTTTGTAAAGAAGAAGGATAGATATCTACGGTTGTGTATTGATTATCATGACTTGAATAAAGTAACGATCAATAATCATTATCCCCTTAAACACATTGATGATTTATTTGATCAGATGAAAGGGGCCATAGTATTCTCCAAGATAGATCTTAAATCAATGTAACATCAACTGAGGATCAAGGAGGTAGATATTCATAAGACCGCCTTCCATACGAGATATGGCCACTATGAGTTCACAGTGGTACCTTTTGGTCTTACGAATGCCCCTGTAGTGTTTACCAGTTTGATGAATGGGGTATTTAAGACATTTTTGGATTTTGCTTCATGCTCATTTTCCTTGACAAAATCCTGATATACTCATGTACGCATGAGGAGAAAAAGGATCATCTTCGCTAGGTTCTTTAGTGTCTTCATGAGCAAAAATTTATGGGAACTTGGAGAAGTGTGCATTCTTTCAGAAAGAGGTGCAGTATTTGGGCCACATCATTTCTGGGGAAGGTATCATAGTTGATCCTTCCAAGATTCAAGATATTATGGATTGGCTAGCACCCACTAGTATGACTGAGGTGCGAAAATTCATGGGTTTGGCAGGATACTACAAGATATTTATAAATAACTTTTATCGTGTGTTGTGCACCCCATCACTTCCCTTCATTGGAAAGGGAAGAAGTTTTCATGGACATATAGATGTGAGTAAGCTTTTAGGACCCTCAAGGAACGCCTCACAACAAGGCCTATTCTTGCGGTGTCGATCCTCAGCGTGAGTTCCTCGATTGTACATATGCTTCTTTGGTAGGACTTCTAGGTGTGTTGATGTAGGAGGGAAGAGTGAGTGCATTCAAGTCTCAAAAACATAAAGATCATGAGCTTAATTATTCGAATCATGATCTTGAGCTTGCGAGTAGTTGTGCATGCATTGGTGCATTGGAGACATTTCCCTCTTTTCTATAGATTCACACTCAAGATTGATAACTTGAGTCTTCACCACCTCTTCACGCAACCCAATCTCAATGATTGTCAATGGCATTGGATGTAGTTACTTTTTGAGTAAGACATGGAGATAGAGAATGTGAAGGGGAATGAGAACGTGGTTGCACATGCCCCGAGTAGATAGATACATGTGGCTGTGGCTACTTCAGTGGGTAAAGATTTGTAGAGTAGGATCTTACAATAGCTTCCTCATGACAGTTTCTACCTTGCGGTGAGGGAAAAGGTTGAGTCTCGAGATCCCTTAAAGGGAATTTTGATGGATTTTCACTAGAGATAGATGGCCTTCTTAGGCACAAAGGTTGGATTTAATTTCCTAGAGGCGGAGGCTTGAGACAGTAAATTTTGATAGAGGTTCATCATGCACCTTATTTCACCCATCCCAAGGTGAAGAAGATGCATGCCACCTTGAGATAGTTGTACCATTGGAGAGAACTATGGAGGAATGTGGCTTAGTTTTTGTCACGTTGTTTATAGTTTCAAAAGGTTAAGGCCAAGCATCAACATCTAGTTGTCCTTCTCTTTCCTCACGCTAAACTGGAGTGGAAATGGGACACCATTTCCATGGACTTTATAGTTGGGTTACCGACATCGAGATATACCACGACGCCATGATGGTCACAAGGTGGATAAATTAATGAAAGTGGCTCATTTTTCTTAGGTAAAGACAACCTACATAGCTAGTACAAAGTGGCAAGAGTATATCTTAATGAGATTGTGAGATTACATGAGATTCTCGATGAAGATCATTTGTAATCGCGACCCTTTGTACACGTCTCGGGACAAAGATAAATTTAAGTACAAGATATCACCCTAAGATAGATGGACAACTGAAAGAGGTGTATCAGATTTTAGAGGACATTCTTAGGATGTACATTATGGATCATCAATCGAGATGGGAGGATTATTTGTACTTGGTGGGGTTTACCTACAATAATAGTTTCCACAGCTATTCCAGTGACTTCCAGGAGGAATTTGAGTCTAAGTGGAGGGGGTGTAGTGCCCACTTCCCTTCAACATATTTTACAATTGATTCGATACTATCAACTAGGATTATGGATAATATTATATTATTTTGAGTTAGGATGATGTTAGATGATGGAGATACTTAGACTATTGTTAATTTCTATTCATAGGATGATGTGTGTGGATTATTAGAGACATTTTATATTGATGATGTTATGTTATTTACATAGTTATATATATTTTTGACATGAGATATTTTCATCATATTGATTACACCTTAACAATTGAACTAATCTTAGGATCCTATTGATTATGATGAAATGTGAAATCGAGATGTTGTTATAAATTGTAAATGATATCGTTACTTGCCTAGATGATGATTTTATTCCTATATAGATGTATATGGATTTGTATTTTATATTTTATTTGAATGTTTTGATGCAGCCACGAGGCCGAAGGAGGTATTATGTGTGTTGCAGGTAAACTTATCATAACAAACAACAAGGGCATTGGAGACCAACAACGTTGAAAGCTAGATGAATTCAACAAGGGTCACCATGGAAACATGTATTTTGTTGTGTGTGTATGTTTGAATTGTTGTTAGGGGGTCCCCATGGGGGAATCACCTCCAATTGTGACCAAGGGGTTATGTGTTATCTCTTTTATTAGTTTCCTTTATTTGATTTTAGTATGTGATTTATAGTGATGTATTCTCCTTTTATTAATTACTTGATTTGTGTCTAGATTAGTAAATTGATCTTTTTACTTAATTAATTGTGGATGGGAGAAAAGGATTTAATTTATTAGATTAGATGGATCTTAGGTTATGTGTTGTAAGTTGAGTGCTTGTGATCTTGAGTGTTGTACACTCTACCCCTTCATGTAAATTCAAATTTGGCCTTAAGGGCTAATTTTGGAGGCTTGTGGGACAAGTCAAACTTGTCCCACACCTCTTAAATTGCTATATCAACCCTATCTTTGGGTTGGGGGGTAAAAAATAGACCCCATTATGTGTTTTGGAGAGACAAAAGGTAAAATTTTATTGTACTTTCTTTCATGTAATTAAAGTTTGTCCTTAGGGGGTGTGGGATTGGTTTGTGTGTGTAAGTAAATTGTCATTCCTCTCACCCACCAATTTATAGTGCATTGGGGTTAAGGTTTTACTTGTCGGGAGTTGAGGATGAGTGATGTGGCATCCTACATGGAACCACCTCACCCTCCTCTCTCCCTTTTCTATTTATTCAAGTTATTTTTCTTATTTGGGTGTTACCTCATTATTTTGTGGTCTTGCATTTTATGAGTTTGAGGATTTTAGAATGCTTGTGGATTTTTGGAGCTTGTAGGTGCTAATTTTGGCTTGAATAAGCTTGGTGTGTGACTCTTGGATCAGGCTATATAATGGAAAGGTGGGAGCTACAGCCTTGTAAAATATATTCTTTTATTTTGTGAATATGCGCCTATTCTTTTAGTGTTTTGGTATGCTTGTTGGTTTCTTGGGTAGATTTCCAGAGTGTGGTGTAGGAGGGGACTATGGGGATCATACATGGAGGGAGGCATAAGAGTTCATTTCATGTTTTGGAGGGAGTTGGGTTGGGTGCCCCACCTTGGATAAGAAAATGCTTGCATTTCTTACTTAGTTATTTTGTTGATAGAGCCATAAGATATTGTAGGGAGGCATAAGAGAATTTGGGAGGCATAAAATATTCTTGAGGGAAGTATAATATATTTTTAGGGATTTTGAGATGTGTATTGTAGGGTCACGGTGGACACCTATTTCCCATTGGGATGTGTAAGTGACCTCCCCATGGATCTTGCTCCTTTGGCTTTTGCATTTTGAAGCCTTATGTATTTTTTTGAATCCCTTTTTGGGATTGTATTTGTATTGGTCGTATTTTGGTATGGCTGTAAAATCTTTGGATTGTGTTGTTGAAGCTTGTTTTGTTGCCATGATTTGAATCCATTTTTCATGCAAAGTGGTTGGGCGCGGGGGCCAATGAGGAGGATGACTTCTCCTCCCCATTGGATTATTGGTTGGGTGGAGAGTGTTGCCTCTCTCGCCCTTTTTTTTTTGGATCAAATGAAGCATGGTGGATCTCTCTTGTTGGTGATGTGAAACATGGAGCATTTTTGGTGTCCTTAAGAAATCATTCCTTCTAATAAAACCTTCTTGTTATTCCCACTCAAGGTGGAAGACTTGTAACATTGTGTTTGTTTTAAAGGAAATGTTGTATTGTAAGTTGTAATTTTATTTGAAGAATCTCATTGAAGAGTTGTAAAATTTCCCTTCTATTTAAATTGTAGTATGGGAAGAAATGGATCAAAATGTGAATCATGCTTAAAATCTTAGTTTTAGTTTGTAATGTGAGAAAAGAAGTTATTTGTTTTAAAATAAATGATCTATGCTCAAGGGAAAAAAACAATTTACTTTTATTGTTGTAGTTGTATTAATGAAAATGAGAAAGAAGAGATATAGAAGTGTAAGATGAAAATAATGTATAAAAGGAAAACTTGAATGTAAAATAAAGTTGTTAGTAGTTATTTGAATAAATAAGTTGTAGTGAAAATGGAAAGAGGCAACAAATTTGAAGTATATTGTTATGTTGAAATGTTGCATTTTGTAGTAAGGAAAAATAACAATATTAGAAGTAGATTTAGTTCCTTTTTACTATTGGGCTTGAAAGAAAATTTATTGAACAAAATGAAAATGATCTTGTAGTTGTTGTTGCTACTATTGAAATAGAAAATGCTTTAAAATGAGTAATTTTAACTATGGAATGAATAAATGGAATTAAATATTACAACTGGAAACTTTAGGTGCATAAATTTAAGTTCAGAATGAATTTTAGGACACTCTAGTGACTTTTTTTTTTTGATAAATCTAAGATTTTAAGGTTTTGTTTCTAAAGAACAAGACAATCGCATTTTTGCAGAGTGGCGGTCTCATAACCGCCACTCATGAAAGGAAGCAGTCTCTCGAACCACCACTCCATAAAGGAGGTGGTTTGTGAATCATCACCTGTGGGTGGAGGCCCCAGACTATCGGCTTGCTCTTAGTAGTGTTTCGCACGCCATCTTGCAGAAAATGTAAATCTGCACCTATGTAAATTTTAGCTTGGTCAAAACAAAAATTGAAGTTTTTAAAAATTACAAGGAAACCTCCAACAATCAAATAATGGCTAAATATCATTGTTTTAAGAAATTAAATCTTCAAATGGTAAATTCAAAGTACTCAAACTCATATATATTAATAGAGGTAGGGTTTACCCTAAATGGATAACTCGAAATATAAATTGTTTTGTAATAAAACAATATTTGAAAAGGAAATCCCTTCAATCCTTGAATGAAAGAAATTACAATGATAAATATACAATATAAAATAATCTAAGCTTGATTTATTTGTAGACTTCTTTATAGTTTTTCCATTCTCGCTCCCATGTCTTTCTTCTCTCCAACTTGTAAATTAAACAAAGGAAAAGTGACCAAAGGAGGAGACTTGGGTAATGAAAGTGATTAAATAAAAATTCATAAGGATTTTTAGGGTTAGATTGGAACCCTGGGATCTAGTGGCCACAATTATATTGATCCAAAGTTTGAGGATCAAACCTACATTTGTTTCATAGAATGTATATTATAACGGTTTTAAATAAATTTAAAGGTATGTCTAGATGGGTGAATGGCGCCATTCAAATACCTTGGTGTGGAAAATCATTTTTCTAGTTCCTAGTATATCTTAGTAAATTAATGAAATGTTGGAAATTAAATCTAATAGGATAATGGAACTAAATAACTAAGTATAAGGTTTACCATTTTGTGTTTGATCATTGATTAAAGAGGAGAAATAATTTAACCAAGTAAATTAAATTATAGCACCTTCCTAGATAGATGATGAAAATTTTGACCTTAGAGATAAATTAAGAATATTTAATCATTTAACTTAGACTTGGTCCATCCTTTGTAAAGTAATGATTATTGGTGAAAATTAATCTAATGCCCACTAAGGGTTGACACCCTTGTAATCTTATAAATTACAAAAAGAAATCCGTAACTTTTGGGTTAAGTTTTTAGGGTTATAACGTGTTTCTAGAATGTTGTTTTTGTGGGCATTACATGAATAGAGGTGGTCAAATGTAAGATATGAGGAATACTATTATTTTCATCAATTCATCTTATGATAATAGCGTTATCTCTTCTATTACAAACATGTACTATGTAAGCACTAACAACATTGATGAATTTTCCATTTCTCTATAAATGACCACCATAAAGTATCAAAATTTCCATTTTTTACCTTTAGCTAATCGTTCTTTTCCTCTATATTGCTTAAATGATGATTTCATGTTCATGTTTTAGGAATTGATAATGTTTGTGGGGGATTTTTTTAATGGGTACATATTTAATCTAGATTTTTAGAAAACCCAAGTAATTATGGTATGAATAACATGTTCCAATCTCATAATTTTCTCCTTTTTTCCATATAAATTTAACTCAAAAGAAAAACCAAAATTGGATAAATATTTCTTTGAATTTACTTGGCCCGACTTTGAGATATTATTTTCATTTTGTAATTATTTCCATTTTTATGATAATGTTAAACAATGTCTACAGATATATTTTTAAAATGTAAAACGAGATCAATTTTTCTTGCAATTTACTTGGCATGGCTGAAAATTCTCAAGTTGAAATGAATTTGTAAAAAATAGACAAAATCAAAATATGTTGAAATTTTTGTCATATGTTTTGGTTTAATGCGCTAAATAGGGCATGATAGTTCTCCCCCTGTGACACACATCCTCACGTCCTAATTAAGATTTTTTAATTGTTAGTGCCTTGATAACCCTTCCATACAAGTGAACACAAGTGGTATTAGATAATACACAATGTTTTTGATGAAATACCTTAGAAAATTGTAAGGTAAAGAACCCCACTGGTAATCAACCCAGTTATTCCCCCTTCACGATGAGTGTCATGATTTTTGCATCGGAAATAATGTGTCAGATAAGTTCAAATTCAGTTTAATCTAGATATGTGTGGCCATCAATGCATAGAATAAAGGGATTTTACATTATGTTATGGCTATTTCTCTCGATAGATGTGCATGAAAATGAGGTAACCAATTCAATGCACTAAATTGTTCAGAAAATTATTGTAGGGAAAGGCACCAAAGACATGTGGCTTCTTAGGAAAAACTAATTATTGAATGCATAAGTTTCATTCTATTTTGGCCACTAATTTGATGTAAAAGCGTACTTCTTCTAAAGCAGCCTCCCAACTTGTGCTAAATTTTGAGACTTTTAAAAGACTACAAACATTCGTCAAACATTAAGGATAAAGTGGTTTTTAATAAATTGTAGTTACTTAATGTTATGGTTGGAAAGAATACAAAATTTATAACTTTTTATTAGGCACGTGAACTATTTGAAAAAATATTAGAAGTGGATGGGACGTGTTGATAGTCCCTAACCATGTAGTCTTTGTTGACAATTTTTGCACTTGTGCAAAACTAGGGAACTCGAAACTTCGTCGCTACGATGAAAAGTCTTGGGTGAAGTATACCTAAGCTAAGGAAGTTTCGATGTTATTAGTTATTGCTGAATTAATTAATGATTAAGTGAAATCTAGTAGTTATGTGTGCTGTTTCAAAATAGAATAGATCACATAGTCTACAATTTCATGTCATCTTTAGCAAAAGAACACAAAGCCTCGAAGGACAACTATGTTGTCTTGATGAAGATGACAAATTACAAATTAGGTGAAGTGATGAGTTTTAAGCCGCAAATGGAAATGTAGATTATAGAAAATCGAGTTCATTCTTGAATGTTACAATTTCTCATTAATGCTTTTCCTTTATGATTAAGACATTCAATTATGTTACTGATTTGTTTAGTTCATTATACAATCCATACAGAAAATCTATAATGCATAAGGAAATACACAACTCATTTATGAAATTCAATGTTTTAATCATAAGGAGAATCAAATGTTTCTCACAAAAGCCATGGGATGTAACTGAAAAGTAAAGTACAACTACTAAAAAGAAAGGTACACATGCATGAAAGAGAAAGTAAAGGAGTATGAGTGAACCCATCATTGCCTTGGGGTTTCTTTCTTTGATTGAAGCATCTTCATCTCCATCTTTTGTTTCTCCTTCATCTTCATTGTAGAATCCATTGTACCTAGAAAAGAAGAAAATAATTAACTATCAGTTACGAGCTCAGGGATCAATTCATATTCCTACACTATCCTACTTCATGCATATGAATCTTCTCCTAATAGGAGATGTATTCTACTTGAAGAACAAACTGCATGCATGCTTTATTCACTCAGAAAGAAGAAAGAGAAGAAAGAAAAAACATGGACATAAGAGAGGCCAAAAATCCTAATTATTTTCTAATTGTTTTCCTAAGTGTGCAGGTACAGGTTGCAGCCAAAGAGAAAAATAGACAAGTCATAAGTGCATGCAATAAAAGGAAGAATGTAACTCAAAGTTTCAATAACTATTCTGAAATGGAAGAAGTTACAGCAGTGTAGAAGAAATACCGCAATAGATGTTAGGAAATATAATTTATTAGTGCTCCATTATTATAGATATTGTAAAGAGAATAATTACGTGAGTAATTATTCACATATTTGGTTGTATTATTTGATAGTTGTGATATTGTTGTGAGTTACAAAAATATCATGGATATAGGTAGATTGTTATGTTGTTGGAGCAACTTCCTAGAATATAGGAATTGCTTCTCATTATATATTGTATGATCCAGATTGAAGAATTATTGAAGTATTATTCCTTGTAAATTTGTTGATGTGCTTTTCATTTGGTGTCAGAGCGCTTGAGATCCAGAAATGCCTCTTCCATAAGTGCGGTCTCCATTCTTTGAGCAAGGATGCATGAGAGTCGTTTACAGCTTGTGGCAGCGTTGAATCCTTGGTGATATCTTCAATGGTAACTGAGTCTTTTCCTGCATCGCAGACTGTATAGCACCATTTACCCACAATTTTTTTATTTCATGCATACATTACACCAGATCTTCCACATTTCAATTTTAAATGTGGAAATTGATGGCTTGGTATTCGATTGGAGATGTGTGGTTGTTTTTATGCAATTAGTGTATACAGTGTGGTGAGCCAAAGGGTAGCGATGACATTGCAATAGTATAGGATATATTAAACTTGGATGTCTTTTAATATTCCTCTCCTATCATATTATGTGGTTGTGTAGTCAATAATTGTACACATGCCATCAACATTCGAGAGAGAACTCTGGGACTCCTCACCACCATATTCATCTATTTTTATTTAAGTATTAATCGTATTTTGTTTGGCACTCGATATGCTGCCACATGTTCACCCTCCAAAAATCTATGAAGGTTGCAGTTGATTAGTGTCACCATACTAGAACTCTAACTCAAGAGTGCTTACTCAAATTGTAGTTGTGATTAGAGCGATCGATCCAAGATCCTGTGATGGGTAAATAACTAATTTACAGGGAAGTGGATTTCCTAAGGGCTCGACTTAGCCTATAGACTTGTTCTTATATGTTTCCTCTTTGTACTAAAGGACGTTTGCAGAGAAAGAGGACGTGTTTTCCAATTTGGCATTACATGTTATATTTGATCCTTCACACCTACATTATAGAATCGAGTGCCTTCATTACCTTTGCAGTGAACAAAATTAAATTGGTATCATCTCTTCAAAAGCTGAAGGAAACATTTTGAGGAGAAAATGATACAATTTTCAATGGAAGGACTCATTTATGGGCCTTGTGCAACATTCACACCTGTAGCCTATCTACCACATCTGGTCACAACACGTATCACCAAAAACGTGTTTGGATAGTGTGAGACCTAACTTATGCCATTAGCTGTAAGTATTTCATTTTTTTTTTTCGGGTATTGTTATTTCTTTAGATATTATTTTAGGATTGTCAAACCAGTCCTCGAGTGTCATTAAAAGAGTCACATTAAACATAATATTAGTTGTTATTAGTCCTTCAAAGTTAATAAGTCTTTGTCTCGTTCAAAGTCTTAGTAATATTTTTTGTGTCAAATCCATGTAAAATTCAAAAAGTAATTTGTTCTTATTACTTTTTAAATATATAGTGTAAATCGGGAGCAATATTGGTTGAAACCAACTCCCCTAAAAGAGTGCATTTTCGGTTGAAATCGACGCTCTAAGGTATAATGGACATTCCACTAGAAAAATTCAATGGTCTCAATTTTCACACATGGAAAGTCAAGTTCCAGATGTAGTTGATGAACAAAAATCATTGGAAAAGATTGCGTAATGGGAAACATAGGATGATAAAGCCAAAGCCATTATTGGCCTTGCCCTTTCAGACTCTAAATTACATTATGTTGATCTAGATAAAAACTCGAAGGACATCTGGGATAATCTGAGCAAATTATTTCGCTCAAAGTAGTCAATGCAAAGTTTTCCTCAAAATTCAGTTGTTCAAGCTAAACATGAGTGATGGAGATACAATGTCTAGTCACATCAACAATTTACGATCTCTTCGAGACAACTTGCGTAAGTAAAAGCTCTAGAAGATGATGAGGATGAAAAAGCTATTTTGTTGAATAGTTTACCAACAAAATATAGTAATTTTGTTTTCACTCTTGGTCGATACCTTCTAACTCATCGAAGATATGATATCAGCTCTCCTAGTCGAGGAAAAATGGACCAAAGAAGATATAGAAAGAAGAAATGAACATGTATGTAGAAAGGAAGTACAATTTTTTTTTTTCTAAATATAAAGAGAAAAAGAATGTTTCTACCGTAAGAAAAAGGGGCATACAACTTCATTTTGTAGAGCTTGAGCTCAAGATATTCTTAGTGGAAAACTCAAAGGAATTGAGGCAAACTTTATTCTCAAGAAAGATTAGAGAATGAGGAAGAAAAAGTAAATGAAGATAGTGGCTCAAGACTTCTTGTTCTAAGCATGAAACCAGAGGTAAAGCAGGAATCGGAGGTTGGAGGTCATTTAGCGACCTCTCTCGATCACCGCCAATGACGGGGCCGCACGAGATGGTTTGGTGACATTTTTTTGGTTTATTTTCTTTCAGCTTGTGTCGTGAGCTTCTTGTCATGTTTTTGAGAGTTCTAGTATTAGTGTTCTGTTTCACATGTTGTTCATTATTGAATAAGTGGAAATTTCACATTGAGGGGGAACACAATCCAATGTTCCATTTCCATTATGACATTTTTTTCTATGTATGTATGAGCAAAGAGAATTCAATAGAATTTCCTATGTTATTCCCTATAGTGAGATGTGATGAGGGTCGGGAATATCACAAGATATCATGATGTGGTTATAGGTAAACCACTTAAAACCTTCATTTATGGTTTGTGGTAAACCAATAGCAAAACCACCATTCTTGGTTGTTGGTAATCCATTTGCAAAACCATCACTTTGTGGTTTGTGGTAAACCAATTGCAAAACCACCATTCTTGGTTTGTGGTCAATTGTTTCCAAAACCATCCATGAGGTTTGTGATCATCCCGTGAAAATCACTAGATCATGAGCAAAAAGTACAAAGGTAGGTTTTCCCCATGTTTGCACTAAGGGGGAATGTTAGGAAATATAATTTATTAGTGCTCCATTATTATAGATATTGTAAAGAGAATAATTACGTGAGTAATTATTCACATATTTGGTTGTATTATTTGATAGTTGTGATATTGTTGTGAGTTACAACAATATCACGGATATAGGTAGATTGTTATGTTGTTGGAGCAACTTCCTAGAATATAGGAATTGCTTCTCATTATATATTGTATGATCCGAAACAAATTATATGATTGAAGTATTATTCCTTGTAAATCTGTTGTTGTGTTTTTAAATAGAAGCACATGCTTCACTTTTGCAATAGAAGGAAAAAGTAGAATTTGAAAGCTGATGTTTGGCTAAAAGAGAAGGTCACAGTTGAAAGGAATGAAGACAAGATTCTAGAAAAATTTGACAGGGCTTCGCCATGTAAAATGGAAATTTACAACTTTCCATCATGTTGTTTTAACTACTACATGCTTAAAGGAATGATTTAAATCAAGTAAGTGATACAGAAAAATAGCAAAGCATGCTATGATCAAGATAACACAACTATGATGTCTCATTTTATTTACCAATCCAGCTTCAAACATGAAGTGTTATGTTTTGAATCAGAAAATACAACTACTATGCTGAAAATGGATGGAAGAGAGAATTCTGGAAAAAGTTTTCGAAGGATTTTCCATAAAATGAAAATTTTAAATTTTTCGCCAGCTATCGAAAACGATCAATTTCACAACTAGTTGGTATGGGAAATGATAAAATCCAAATCTAGTTGCTATGGTAAAGAATTAATTTCAAAGCTATTTCTTTGGGAAAAGACAAATTTTCAAATTGCTACGGGAAAGGAAAAAAATTAAAGCTAGTTGCTACTGGTGAATTTCAAGTACAACATTGAAGCACAAAAGAAAATGGAACTACTTTTTTGACAAAACTTGAATTTTCCAACATGTAGGAGTTGTAAACAAAGTTCCAAAAATAATATGTTATGCATAGTTTCAGAAAACAATATACATTATTTTCAGAAAGTCAAGAAGATTGTTATAGTCAAGCATTCAATAGATGTGATTTTCAGAAAACAATTGCATTTCAAACACTCATCTCATGGAGAAATTCAATGTTCAAGTGATCTCAGTTTGAAAAGGATTAAAGCAAGTATTCTCAAAAAGGTGCTACAAAATTTAAGAAAATCAAGTTGATCCTGAGACAATGAATTGTAACAAATGGATTCTCCAAAATACAAAATTGAGCCAAATATTTTAGAATGGACCTGAAGTAATTTACAGAACCTGTATTTGTAGAAATTCATAACCATCTTCTACAATATTCTCAACAAATGATGAGATAACAGTTGTCCTAGCACAAAGAAATCATACAGAGAAGAGGCTGAAGTATGAATATCTAGAAAGAAGAAAGTACTCTATGTCCACCACAATAAAAAAAAAGGAAGGAATAAGTAAATCAGAGTTTCATAACAACAAACACATGATCATAGAGTCTTTTTGAAGCTCATTCTAAAGAATGGATGAGAATGACAAATACAAGAAAACTAGGAAATACAATTATAGTACATCCCTCTACAGGTGCAATTTCAAGAGATAATAGTTTCTCGGCATGCCCAGTGGGACCTCGAGAGAAGTTAGACTTTCATTTTCCAAAGGTGTTCCACTTCAACCAACAAATCATTAGCCACCGTGTGACCTTCACTACAAGATAACCTTTCGCACGCTCAATGGGACAAAAATAGATTTACATGCGAATTACAATTTCTACAGCAGATCTATAGCAAATTATAGCAAATTAAAATTTACTTTCGGGAGCAAGTTATAGAAATTTATAATAAAGATTCTAGGATCTTTTGGTGACTCCACGTATATGATTTCGTATCAGAGTATTACAGGAAGCATGTTCCATGCCTAAAGTGACTACAAGATCATCGCAGAAGAGGAATTACTTCGATTTTGTTTCTTTACCTTTGAATTCTGCTAGAAGGAGAAGGGTTGGTAATACTTTACCTTATAATAGACCTGGTTTTGGTAACCCTCCTCCTAATATTCCTTCATCATGTATCAATTTCTCAATTAACATCCTAGTTTTTGAAATGGCTATCCAACCACCAAGGAATTTTGTGACCTTTACTAATGGCAGTCCATTAGTAATCCTAGTGTACCATGACATTCCTAATGCTTCCATGAAAAGTTTGTCGTCATTCACGGGTGACAATCAACTTACACAAATTTGAACATATTAAAGATATAAAGCAGCCCTCTATGCAATCCTTAATATCACTCATGAAGATGTAGCTTTAAGACTTTTAGTTGCATCTTTTAAAGGACAGGCCTTGCAATGGTATAGAAACCTAGAAATTGGAAGCATAAGAACTTGGGATAACTTAGGTGAAAATTTTTTGAAACAGTTCCAGGATAATTCAGATCATTTGTCTCTCATTGAACAATTGTCCACTATTAAAAGAGCTCCTAATGAATTTATGTCTAGCTTCAATATCCATTTTGCAAAACTTGGGAGAGAATTCCAGCAAGTTTCAAGCCTCAAGTTGATCATGCTTTCCTTTATTATCTTAGAGCATTAAATAGTGATATCTCAACTATGATTCAGTCAATGGGTGGAGAGACACTTCTGAATGCTTATGATATTGCTATCCGAGCTGAAAATAATCTTATTCAAGCTGGAAAATTAGCACCAAGGCCATCAATGTCATTTTTGGTAGATTTAGCACCTATTCCTCAGCCTATTACAATCATAGAGCTTATCACAGCGCCATCAGATGATGTATTTAAAGTTTTACAAACTATGGGAAATAAATTGACTTCGATTGATAACAAAGTTACATTACCTAATGCACTATCAAGCTCCTTATCAGCCCTATCAACAGAATCAACAAAACAGGCAGCCCTACCAATAGAATTAAAATTATAGGTAACCTTACTAGCAAAGGGCTTTGACCCAAAGGCTCCTAGTTCATCTAACACTTTGTACCGCTTAATATGGCTACGTAAGAGTGGTGTCAACCTTACAATCAACCTCATTTAGCTACAACTTGCCCAAATGATTTTCTAAATTTGAATATTTTTGCAAAACCTCAATCAAACATTGTTCATGCCTCAAATGGAGGGTGGGCAGCAAGAAACTCATGTTCAAAAGCACTCGAAGAGAATTTAGTCAGTTTTAATGAGGAGGATTTCATCGTCACTACTACTAGGGCTCAAGAGAAAGCTACGAAATTCAAAAGCAACAAAATAGGCCTATCCTTCCCATCTGTCACTCATAAGACAACATATACACTCAAAAGTCAACTAGCAACCATGTTGTTCCTCAAAAATAGCAAGCATTCCAGTTAATAGAAGTCATCAAAAATAGCTACAGCCTGATCCAAGAAGACCGTTTATACCTAAGATATCTAAGGCAACTGAAGCAAAATCAGTTTTGCTAAGGCCTATTCTAAGACAGTTGATTCTGTCTCTAAAATAGTTGTTTCTTTTAACATTGTTAATGTAATGAAAAAGCATAATGTTAATATCTCAATGTGGGATGCTCTATGTATTTCTGGACAACAAGATTTACTTTCTCATGAACTAGCTAAGCCGGAGATTTCTTCAAAAACAAAAAAGGAAGTTCAAAATACGATACATGGTCCTTGATACGCTTGAGCAAGACCGCATTAAAGGAGTTAAGTGGATGGTTAAAAATTTCTTAATTCTCATGACATCATGAAACAACCACCATTTTATTTATCACTGATGATCGGTGAAAATCTTGTTCATAATTACATGGTGGATAATGGTGCAAGTACCATAGTTATGCTAAAAGCGATTGCAAAAAAATTAGGTTTGCGTGCTAGGTGAGCCTACAGAAAGGAGCGTCTTACAACTTGATGGAACAACAACTAATATGATTGGTATAATCAAAAATTTAGAAGTGACGTTACGTGCTTGCCCAAATGTTTCTATTATGTAAGATGTTACTGTTGTGGACTTGCCTCCATACTTTGCTTTATGCTTATCTAGAGATTTCACAACAAAAATAGGAGGTTATCTCTCTTCAGATTGGTCCTTATTATTTTTCACTACTCGTTATGGTACTAAAGTTACTATCAATTCAAAGCCATTGGCCAAATTTCACATTGAGCCTCACTCTTCAAATGCAGTGGCTAATTATTTAGCCTTAGATCAGTCTAATTTTGATGAGGTAGCTCATGTTTCAGCATTGGATGGTGTTTCTAACATGTTTATGGATGAAAAAATAGTGGAATAACATGCTCATGATCCTTTTAAGGAATTTGAAGAACATCTTTTCAAAGTGTGTAATATATGCATGAAGAGAATACACCACTTCCCTTCTTTGTCCAAAACAAAAGAATTAGCAAAAGGGATTTAGAAGCTTCATTTTGATGGAGCTAAGAATAACAAGAAGGAACAGGAGCAAGTCCAATACTCACTTCCTTAATGAATGAAAGGTATTTCACTTTGAATCTCCAATTTTCATGTACTTGTAACGTAGCTGAATACGAAGCTTTAATTCATGGCTTACTTTGGGCCAGAAAGAAAGGTATCAACATTCTACAGATTTTTGGTGACTCTGAGTTGGTTATTAATCAAGTAAAAAATTTCAATGTTTGTAAGAATCCATTAATGAAGTCTTACAGACATAGAGTTTTAGACTTAATGGAAGATTTCGATGCTATTAATATTCAATCTATTCCTAGAGTTGAAAACAAGCATGCAGATAGACTTGCAGTAGTTGGGGCTAGTTTTGAAGTGCTAGAACAGATTGAAAATAGAAAAATCTAGCCTCATATAAAGTTAATTTTTAGGCCCTCAATACCTGATAATGATTCAAATTGGCAATTTTTTGAAAGTGATGATCAAATCTACAGATTTTGTAGTAAGAAGCTAAGTTTTCTGCATTTAATCAGGATAAATTACAACACTTATATGGTGACTAGATTGTTCAATTGAAGACAAATAAACTGCCTCATGGTCTAGTCACATTAGAAGACATCTTTAGCACTAATGATCAGTTAAGAAAGGTCAAGACTAAAATTTCAACTCACACTGACAATTACGAAGAGATCTTGATGATGAAGGGAAAAAGCTATTTCTTGGGAAGGTATGTTCCTTAACTAAAAAGCAAACATTTATTAATCTTTACAAAGAGTTTAAGGATGTTTTTGCTTGGAGATACCAAGATTTGAGAGGATTTGATCCCAGATAACAGCACAACATACAATTGAGTTGCAGCTAAATACTAAGCTCTCAAGTTAGGCGTAAACAGAGGCATGTGAATCCCAAAATAGAGCCTCTAATGAGGAAAGAATTATATAAGTTTGATCAAGTAGGTATTGTCTTTCCAGCTTAAGCATTCAAGTCGGGTAGCCAGTTGTTTTTTCTCGTCAGATGAAGAACAAGTGAAATCAGACTATGTGTAGATTTTAGAGATCTTAATAAGGATTCATTAAAAGATCATTAACCACTCCCAAATATGGATCAGATTTTAAGAACAATCTCAAGTTTAGATAGACTATCTCTCCTAGACGGCTATAGTGGATATAATCATATTTTAGTTTGAGAAGAAGATAGATACAAAACAAATTTTACCACCAAGTGGGGTACTTATGCTTACAAAAGGATGCCTTTTGGTCTTTCAAATGTCGGTGCAATGTTTCAACGTGTAATGGACATGGATTTTCACAGCTTATTAAATAAATGCATCCTGGTTTATTTAGATGATGTTACTATATTTTCAAAAGATTCTGAAGAACATATAAAGCACTTAAGGTAGACTTTTTAGTTGTGCAGGCAATTTGGAATATCTTTGAATCCACTGAAGTCTATCTTTTCAGTACATCAAGGCAAGCTACTTGGTCATATTGTTTCTAAGAAGGGTTTAGCAATTGATCCTTTCAAGATTGAAGCCATATCACAACTATCATTGCCTCATCATGAAAAGGCATTACAAAATTTTCTTGGAAAAAAAACTTTGTTAGGAGATTTGTTCCATATTTTGTAGCATTAGTTAAACCACTCGAAACTATGTTGAAGAAAGAGAAAACTTTCTCTTGGACTAGCGAAGGAAGAGAAGGATTTTAATCAATCAAAATAGCTATCTCTCAGGCTCCTACTCTTGTAAATCAAAATTTCGATAAAGATTTTACAATGTATGCACTTGTAGGAGCTGAAACAATCTCAGCTATATTAACTCAAGTCAATGATGAAAATATTGAGTAGCCTATTGCTTTCTTTGGACAGAGCTTGCATGATTATGAAACAAGGTACACATTTCTTGAAAAGTAAGTACTTTCAGTAGTCAGAGGACTAAATAATTTCAAGTATATGCTTTCGAACAATAAAATCCACGTTCTTGTTTCTCATCCAAGTGTGAAAGCATTCTTACTAAATAAGGAATTGAATGAGAAAAGAGAAAACTGGATAACAAAGGTCATGGAATATGATGTTGATATTCGGGTTGCTAAGATAGTTTGAGGGAAAGGTTTATGTGAGCATCTAATTGCTGATATGGAAAAACAACAAGCTGCAGAACCAGATGATTCAAAACAACATACTGAAATTACATATCAGCAATCAAAAATTATGGTTCAACTAGAAAATCAGCAACCTGAGCTCACTCACGAGATTCAGAATCAAGATGGATGAATGATTTGGTTAATTATCTATAGCAAGGCACCTATCTAGAAGGTATGGACAAAAATAAATGAAGGTATTTCAGATTACAAGATGTACCTTATATCTTCATTGATAATGTGTTATTCAAAAAAGATATAAATGGAATCTTGCTACAGTGTGTTGATTATGATAAAGTTCAGAAAATACTATCAATTCCATGAAGGACCTACAGGAGGTCACTTCTCAGCATGTACTACAACCTTAAAAATTATGAAAGCTGGTTACTATTGGCCTAGCATATTCAAGGACTGTTTTGAATGGATAAGGAAGTGTAGAAAATGTTCTTTCTTTGTTGGAAAAGAACATTTATCTTCGCTGCCCTTACAACCTATTCAGCTATGCAACCTTTTATGCAGTGGGGTCGTGACTTTATTGACATGATAAATCCACCATCATCACAAGGAAACAAGTGGATCTTAACTGTTACAGATTATTTTACACAATGGAGTGAAGCAATAGCCTTGAAGGATGCTAATGAAGCTTTGATACTATCCTTTTATGAAGGAATAGTTTGCATATTTAGTGTTCCAACAACTATCATATTAGATAATGCTTTAGCATTACTTGGTGCAAAGATAACAGATTGGGATTTCAAACATGGAATATATCTAATTTCTTCATCTAATTATTACCCACAAGGTAATGATTTAGCTAAGAGTACTAAAAACAATATGTTAAAGATCATCGAGAAGAACACTCAAGGATAATCAAACAAACTTGGGATCTAATGTTGAATTCAAAGCACTTTTGGGCTGACAAAGTGACTCCTAAAAGATCAATTGGCAATTCACCATACAAACTTGTGTATGGAAAGAAGCAAGAATTCCCATTTAGGTTGGGTCACAAAGCATTAGATTTGCTACATCAAATGGAACTTCTTGAGAATGAACCATTACAGATTCATTATGCAGAGTTAATGGAATTACAGGAGCTAAGAGATAAAGCTCATTTGAATATGGAGAAAAATTAGAAACAAATGAAGAAGACTTTTGACAAGAAATCCAAGTTCATAGTCTTCAATGAAGGAGATATTGTGTTAAAGTTGGATGCTGATCGTACAAAGCCAAGAAGACACTCAAAGTTTGATACACTTGGAGTGGTCCTTACATTATTTCAGCTTGCAAAGAATACAATGCTTTTCAACTTTTGAAGCTGAATGGAGAGGAACTTCCCATTCCTGTGAATGGTATGTTTCTCAAACAATGTTATTGAAAATCTTATAGTGATTATTAGAGTAGGATTTCCCTTCAATAAGTGCAATTTCTACACATTGCATTGTTTTTCAATTCAATAAGTGTATTCATGCACGTGATCTATTTACCAGATCATTTCCCAGCTTTAATTATTTTGGAAGGGTTGGAAATTTCAGAAAAGGCAAATTTTGGTTACATGTTTAGACTCCATGCCCAATGGACAAGAGCAAGGCACTAGTGTTTAAGCTTGTAAGCAACTTTCCCCGCACAATTACTAGAAATGTTGACAATTTTTGTACTTTTACAAAAATGGGAAACTCGAAAGTTAAATCGTTATGATGAAAAGTCTTGGGTGAAGTATACCTAAGCTAAGGAGGTTTAGATGTTTTTACTTATTGTTGAATTAATTAATGATTGAGTAAAATCTATAGTTATGTGTGTTGTTTCAAAATAGAACAGATCACATAGTCTACAATTTCATGTCATCTTCAGCAAAAGAACATAAAGCCCCGAAGGATAGTTGTGTTTTCTTGATGAAGATGAAAAATGACAAATTAGGTGAAGTGCCGAGTTTTGAAGAAGAAAACATAAATGCAAATTATAGAAAATCGAGTTCATTACTAAATGTTACAAGTTCTCATCAATGTTCTTTCCTTCATGATTAAGACATTCAATTATGTTACTGAGTTGTTTAGTTCATTATACAATCCATACAGAAAATCTAGAATGCACAAGGAAATACACAACTCATTTATGAAATTCAATGTTTTATTCACAAGGAGAGTCAAATGTTTCCCACACAAGCCATGGGATGTAACTGAAAAGTAAAGTACAACTACTGAAAAGAAAGGTACACATGCATGAAAGAGAAAGAAAAGGAGTATGAGTGAACCCATCATTGCCTTGGGGTTTCTTTTTTCGATTGAAGCATCTTCATCTCCATCTTTTGTTTCTCCTTCATCTTCATCAGAGAAGCCATTGTCACGAAAAGAAGAAAATAATTCTGGCTGTCGATTACTGAGCTCAGAATCAATTCATATTCCTACACTATCCTACTTTGTGCATATGAATCTTCTCCTAACATGAGATGTATTCTACTTGAAGAACAAACTACATGCATGCTTTATTCACTCAGAAATAAGAGAGAAAAGAAAGAAAAACATGGACATAAGAGAGGCCAAAAAGCCTAATTATTTTCTAACTATTTTCCTAAGTGTGTAGGTACATGTTGCAGCCAAAGAGAAAAATAGACAAGTCATAAGTTCATGCAATAAAAGGAAGAATGTAACTCAAAGTTCCAATAATTGTTCTAAAATGGAAGAAGTTACAGAGTGTAGAACAAAGACTTTCAATAGAAGGAAAAAGTAGAATTTGAAAGTTGATGTTTGGCTAAAAGAGAAGGTCACAGTTGAAAGGAATGAAGACAAGATTCTGGAAAAAATTTTGACAGGGCTTCGCCATGTAAAATGGACATTTACAACTTTCCATCATGTTTTTATAACTACTACATGCTTAAAGGAATGATTTAAATCAAGTAGGTGATACGAAAAATAGTAAATCATGCTAAGATCAAGATAACACAACTATGATGTCTCATTTTTATTTACCAATCAAGTTTTAAACAAGAAGTGTTATGTTCCGAATCGAAAATATAACTAATATGTTGAAAATGGATGGAATAGAGAATTATGAAATTCGAAGGATTTGCCATAAAATTAAAACTTTAAATCTTTTAATTGCTATGGGAAAGGATCAATTTCACAACTAGTTACTACGGGAAAGGATAAAATCAAAAGCTAGTTGCTATGGTAAATAATTAATTTCAAAGCTAGTTGCTTTGGGAAAAGACAAATTTTTGTTGCTACGGAAATGAAAAAAATCAAAGCTAGTTGCTATAGGTGAAGCTCAAGTACAAAATTGAAGCACAAAAGAAAATGGAACTACATTTTTTGACAAAACTTAGATTTTCCAACATGTAGAAGTTGTAAACAGAGTTCCAGAAATAATATGTTATGTGTAGTTCAAGAAAACAATATACATTATTTTCGGGAAGATTGTTACTACCAAGCATTCAATAGATGTGATCTTCAAAAAACAATTGGATTTCAAACACTCATCTCATGGAGAAATTCAATGTTCAAGTGATCTCAGTTTGAAAATGATTAAAGCAAGTATTCTAAAAAAGGTGCTACTGAGAATTTGAAGATCAAGTTGATCCTAAGACAATGAATTGTAACAAATGGATTCTCCAGAATATAAAATTGAGCCAAATATTTCAGAATGGACTTGAAGTAATATATAGAACCCGTATTTTCAGAAAAGCATAACTATCTTCTAGAATATTCTCAACAAGTGATGATATAATAGTTGTCCTAGCACAAATATCTCAAACAGAGAAGAGGTTGAAGTATGAATATCCAGAAAGAAGAAAATACTCTATGTCCACCACAGTAAAACAAAGGAAGGTACAAAGTAAATCAGAGTTTCATAACAACAAACACATGATCACAGAGTCTTTTCAAAGTTCATTTTAGCAATGGCCGAGAATGATAGATACAAGAAAACTGGGAAATACAATTATAGTACATGATGAAACCAATACTTCAAGATTTTATAGGTATTTTCCACATAGAGTTGAAAATTTTCTCAAGGTCACATATCTACATATACCCAGAACTCAGAAAATACAGATCTATAATTCATGATGCAGATTGGGCCGAAGAATACAACTCACCATAGATAATCAAATGGTCAGAACTTTGAGTAACCGGATGATGAAGCAAGAGGTCCATAGGCCCATGTGAATTTTCAAACTTGGGATTTAATTAGGAGAAACAATCATAGAACCCACAAATATTTTGAAGAGCTCACTGATACATTTAAAGAAGAAAAGGAAACAGAAGTGTACGCATTCAAGAGAAATTATCTCACCTATAAATGACTATGACAACATAGAAACAAAATCTCAACTTTAAAAAAATATATAGAGGCACGAATGGTACAAAAGATAAAAGGACAGAGCTAAGCTTAAAGAAACAATAATGGCGGCCCACACTTCAACCACCTTACTCAGAAAGATGCACAAAAACCATGAAACCCGAAATTATAGAGTGTCTTTGCAGAGAAAGAGCTCCAAAATATAGTGAAAGCCGAGCTCAAACCAGAAAAAATAATGGCATCGGGAGGAAATTTTTCTAGGGCTTCGCCACTTCACAAAAATCCAAATGAATGTGCTTTAGGGTCAACTTCCCTTTACCACCCGAACCCAAGAAGCGGGTTAACTCGAACTCAACCACAGTCAGAGATTGACGACATCAAAAAACCAAGGACACAGGATCAATGTCCTCAAATCATCACAACAACCAATGCTAACTATGGTCAGGATGCCACCATCCATATTAAATGCCAGCCAAAACCCTAACTACAAAGTCGAAATCAACGGTTTGCGATCGACAGGTACAAAGATCAATGAAAAAGAACAAGGTAGAAAATTTCAAAACAAACAACTAGGGTTATAGTTAACCCGACCGAGTTGATGCCACCAACCAAATCACCATGGAAGGGGAAAGCCCGTGTTTCCTCCAAACAAATCATTGTAAATGACTTTCAAAAAGTCTAACCTAAGTGCATACTTCAAATAATTTTATAGGGGCAACCAAATCATATATCATGATCACCAAAAAGGTGAATATTATAATATGCCAAGGCCAACATAATCAAATAGGTGGTTGAATGTATCATTATGCCTATGCCATGGCCAAAGGAGATATCAATATCAGAACATGTGCACATAGCAGGTGGTCCCCACAGAGGAATTATTTTTCAAAATATCAGTAAGTATTATTTTGCTCACAAACAGAGAGTTGTATTTTTGCATGCCTTCACAATAGGACAAAATAGAGAAGAAGACAGAGTTGCATGTTCATGGAGAGAGACTTGCCTAGCAAGCAACCTTATTTTTAGCAAATTATTCACCCTTCTTTTCTTTAAATTAGAAGTCAACCAACTTCAGCTTAATGTAATGTAAGTAAGGCTAATAATGCCTATTTGTAATTGCATGCTCTAGTTTTCCCTTTATCTATTATTAAATAAATGATAAAATAAGATGCATGGGCGAGTAGAAGGATCAGGCTATTTTTAGGGAGAGGGTGAATTTTATTTTTCTATAGATTGTGTGCCTTTGTAAAGCAATGAGGGGAGCTTCTAGAGGACTTTTGGAAATATGAGTATCGAAGCAAATTTTACCAATTTTTTCCTCTTAAGTGTGAATTATTTTCTACCTTTCCAAATTATTTTTACAGTCTTGTGTATGTTTCTATTAGTATTGTGAATGCAAATTCCATGATCAATCACCTTACCTTCGCAAATTCAGTCTTTTTCGCTTAATTTTAATGTGCACGGTAACTTATTAGTACTATTGTGATTATCCCTCAGTACAATCAAGTGTTTTTCCCTTAGAAATTCTGTAAAAAACTATTGGTTCGTGCATCAAGAATCCTTGTCAAATCAGTTGTGAATATACTGATAAATTTGGTGTATCACCTTAGTTTTAATCATTTTACAATCATCTTTTACTCTCAAACTCCCAGAAATCAGTTTAGGATACACCAATAAGGAACCGACTTGATACTAGAGACTCACCTCAAAATAGGTATACCCATAGACCTGAGGTGTTTCCATTGTATCTATGAAAGAGAGAGATCATTTGTGAAAGCTTAGAAAACCTGCAGCCATCTCTCTACAGGTGCACTTTCAAGAGATAATAGTCTTTAGTTTGGTAGTTGGTTTTTTTCGTTGGATTGCGTTAGATCAAAAGAGGATGAGTTGAGCCCCCTAGCCACACACTGTCATCTTGAGGAGGCAAAAAAATTTATCATCCAAGTTTCTTTTAATTGTGTGGTAGATTAATTTATTTTGTTGTCTTGGCCATCTTTCCTAGACATGCACAATTACCATGAAAAACTCTAAAATTTACTAAAAATGTGCAAATAAAACTTATGGTGGTTGTGTGGAATCATATGCTTGGTTATTTAATTAAAGGAATTTAGTCATGGACATGGAAAATACCAAAATACGATCTTCGAAAAGGAGTGGGGTAGGCATTATTGTTAGGTGTGGTAGTCTAAAGTAACATGGTAGTTTTTTTGTGCAAATTTGGACCCATGTTTAAGGCATGTGATCTATTGCTTAAAATTTTCCCTAAAGTAGTACAATCACAAGGAATTTGATTATTGCAAGACACATGCAAAATGGAATTGCGAAAAATCATTTGATGGGTTGAAAAAAATATTGTTTGTTGGTTATAGTCCACAAGGAAAAGTCTCAAGCAGATGCCTCAAACAAGCATAAAAATGTTATGGATCTCTCTTCCTCTTATTTCAAAATATGTATTTCATCCTTTAATTTTAGTGTTGGATTTAGCATATATTATATATTGAAACCAAAATACAAATTTGAATGAATGATACAAATTTTTCCTTTCCAAAAATTATTTTTGGTGAACTTAAAAAGAAAATAGGACTTTGGAATCATGTGCATCAAGGGTCATCTCAAATGGTTAATGGGAACTAAAACTTCAAACAAGATTGATGTCGATATAAAGAACCATGAAGTTTCTCAACCAAGTTGAGTAACACAATTAGGTACCTTATCAAGGTGAGATTGGATACCCTTTTAGAACTTCGGTCACTTATGGTGACATTCCTTCTTTAAGAAAATGCAATCAATTTTATCATATGAATGTTGTATCAATTTGGTGGAGCAAGAAACCACATTCATGTACCTATAGAACTCCTATGTCAGAATCAAAACCAAATCTTAGTTTCATAAAACTTATTTCATAAGTTAGATTTTCAAGAAGATGTCTGTACCCACCCGTTGTTGTACAATATAAGTGTTCGATGGGTTTAGGATAATTTGTCTTGAGGGCGGCCTTGTAATTTCATCCCTATTTGTCATTGTAAAATTTTGTGTAATCTAATGAGTTCCTTGTTTATATAAAATTAAGTAGGAATCGAGGAAATTCATGTTTGAACTTAAAACAAGAACTTGCACAAAAAAAATTGTAAGCACTTTCGTTGGTTTGGGCCAATTTTTCACCAAACTCATAACTTGAGCTAGATTTTTCTTCTGAGGCTCCCATTGCTCTTATAAATTTCTTTGAACCCTTTTTAATGTGTTATAATGTCTGTAGATTATTATCTAATCAATTACTTTATATGAATGGATTTTTCAATTTATAGTGTTTTCTCTCTCCTTCTTCCCTCTCAATAAACTAATTATGAAATTTTGTTTAGTCTTAGAAATGTGACTCGATTAAAATTCCACATGAGTATAAAATGAAATGAAAATGGGTATGCGTAGTGAAATATTTTAAATATTATGAATATGAAACAAAATATTATTTATTTTCTCTCTCTTGCCTAATCTCTATCTTGAAAAAAGTGCAATTGAATATGGAAGTGTGAATGTGTGACAAAATGATGAATTTATTTTTTGTGCTTGATGTAAGGGATTTCCATACTTCTGTTTGTACTTTGTTTTGACTTACTTGAAATGATGAATGTCTCTTTTGTCTTTGAGTGTAAGGGTTTTCCATACTAGTCCTAGGACTGACACAACATTGGTTGCAAGTACTCCAAATAAGAAGGATTAAGAGTGTGATATGTTGTAATCCACTCAATGACATTGAAATATTGTATATTGATATAGATTACAAATGTTAGATAGAAGTAAATTAAAGAGCCTTACATTATTAAAATTCTTATATTTCAAGCATTGTACATAAAACTATGTGGTTTGTATCTACTTTTTTAAACCTAACCTACGAATACTAGTAGGAATGACACATAATGAACATAGGACTAAATATGTTAGCTAGATAAATGATAACTAAATAGGCTTCTTATTGTTTAGATGATTGAAACAATCACTTGCCTAATAGTTATTGTGGTTCATAGATAAAATCAAAATGTTTGGAAGTAACTTATTAAATATAAACTATATAAAGGAAGTTGATCTTTAACCTTTTTTGTACCCTCCATCTAAATCTAGTCACATCCACGATTTCTAAATTATTATTTCTTAAAAACTAATTTAATCGACACAACTAGACTTCTTGTACTATATCTAAGAAAGGTCTTCAAAAGATTATTTCTATAACTTATGAGCCCTTGTTTGAAGCAACAACTATGTGGTGTGACCTTACAATATATGGGGTAATTAGAACTAGCACTTCCTTGAGTTCCTAATGGAACAAAAAATTATGATGAAGTTAGATCTAGGATTAACTTGATCTTTAAAACAACTCCTAATGAGATCTAGATGACATAAGTGGAGTTAGTGCACTAGTTGTACTATGTCTTAAACTCTTAATAACAATCCAATTAAATCTTGATAGATAGAGGTAGTACCTTAGCTAGTAGAAACACAACACATTGGGCCGGTTTTACGAGATAAATATTTTTAGAAATTTATGATGAATTATACCTGGGTGTAGATATTTGAGTGATATTGTAACTAAACTAATCTTATTCAAATTATGGGGCTAACTTGTGGGAAGAAATCGTAACTAGCTCTTAACGAACAAAAATGATTTGGTTTTTTTAAATTGGTGAATTAAGAGAAGAGGAAATTTAAAACTTGATCCTTTAATCCCTAGCCATGTCGTTTAATGACATCAAGAATAAAAATTTTCTAGAGTGACACTAATAAGAGACTTAAGAAAAAATGTAAACATGATAAAAACAAGAGTAAATGTTATAATGGTTTATGAACAAGATAACACTTAAACTCTTTATTGTTTTTTCAAGTATTTACTTTTTGTTAAGAATGGATACAATTTTCTTTTTCTTGGGATCAAGAATTTTAGCCAACATAGTCCGTAAAATGAAAAAAATATGATTTGTAAATACTAAATTGATCTGAAACCAACTTTTGATTTATAACAACTATAATATAAGAAAAATTGTTCTTTTATAGAGGGAAGTTTATAGGAAAGGGTAACTTGAACCTTAATCTTATTTAAAATTTGATATTTCTTTCCCCTTGACCTCATGTTAGTTCCCATACTTAAGGAGGGTGAAATTTAACTTCAATTAAACAATTTTGAGAAACAAACCTTTTAATGTAAGAATGAATATTAGGAGACTCGTGGTTATTTAAAATGAATATATTTAACAAATGATCTATGGATAACTAATGGAATTTTAGAAAGGAATATACAATGCATCCTCCTTTAACGACTAATGCTTTGCAAAATAAACTAATTGAAGTTTTAAAAATATGAAATTCGAAATATTATGTGTTTAATTCTCTTCAAAAATATAAGGTCTTACAATGCAAACCTAAATGTAATTATTATGTAAATCATAAAAAGGCCATGTTGTGGAGTATGCCTATCATGTGTTTCTTATTATAATTGGGTTATTGTACTAGTTTATGTCATTTGCGTAATACATTTATGTGTACTCTATTTTATCCTAGTCTATGATTGAGTTAATATTAGTCTAAGTGTTTTATGTGATGTTGATTTTCTCTACTTGGATCCCTTGTGGTGTTGTGTAGAAAATAATTAAAGAAAAATAAAATATTCCGATAATTTAATTGTTGTATTTTGGTGCTTTAAGTTTTGGTATTACATACTTTACAAACTTTTGAAAAAAAAAAATGATTAAGATGGATAAATTAATTTGGGTGTCAGGGTAGATAAGATTGTTAATATATATTAAGAACAAGGAGAAAAAACTAGAAAAATGTATTAACAATATTTGTAAGGTAAATACTATGCACATTTAATTTTAAATTTAAATTTAACACTATTACATAATATATTTTATTTTAAATTAATTTAATACTTATAATTTTTTATTCTATTATTATCAAAAACATCTATAAATAAATGCATATTTTTATTTATATATTGACAATGAAGATAATGGCTATCTTGCTTAAGAAATATTTTGAAATGAAGAGAAAAGTAAACTAATTTATAAATATATTTATTATATAATAATAAGTTTTCACATGAAATAAAATGTAAATTTGATTTTAGTAGGATTTTAAAATTTGAATGAGGATTGGTGTTGGTTGCATATAAACATTTGCACCTCCCAAATATATAGGACAATATGTTTGACTCTCTCAATTTTTTTAATCTCTTTAAAGCATTCATTCAAATTTTGAAGTTTAATTCAACATCTTTTTGTTTTTCAAACTAATGAACATTCTTACGAAAATATGGGGCATTAATACTGACAAAGAATATAAGGGCCATTCATAATAGCAATAAAGATAATGGCTAGCTTATGAAAATAAGGGCCATGGATAGTCATATATTTTTGCATGTGGATATTTCTTAGTGTTAATTCTCACATCTATAATAATTTACATAACATCCATCCCTTTCTCGCCTATGTAGTCCTCGTCTCCTCTAACAAAAACATTTGAACTATTTTTTAAACATGATATTTCTATCATGTATAACTGAAAAAATTGATTTGCATTCCTTGATCAATGCATTATTAGGTAGTCATAATATAGAGAAACATGTAATTAATGCACTTGATTGGAAATCGATAAAAGAATAACATCCACCAAAACTTTAATTTTATGTTAATATTTATTTCATCTCTCATAAGTGACAGTCTTTTTTAATTTCATCCTCATCAGATGTAAAATTCACCATGACTTTTAAGATGGAACACAATAAAAATGATTGAAATAATATTCAATATTTACAAATAAAAATTATTTAATTTAAGAAATGATTTCCAACATATTCTAAAAAATAATCAAAGGAATGTTCTCCAACATATTTTAATTGTAAATTAAAAAATAGAAACAAAAAATTATTTAATAAATTTGACTTTTAACAAAAATTATACTAGCATATAATTTGTTTTATTCCTATTGTCAAATGTTAAAAAATCATATCCTAATTATTATGAAATTAAAAAAATTACAAATTTAAAAGTTAAGAGAAATAAATGAGACAATTTTAGAAATGAAAGAAAATGTGATAAATTTACGTGCAACCAAAAATCGTTGTTCTATCTTCTAGTTCCTATTTCTTTTGACTTATTCTTCCTATCTTTTAAAAAATTTAAATGAAATATTAGATATTTTAACCGTTGGTTCTTTTAACTCACACTTAATTGATAAAATCAGTTAAAACCCTACTAAAAGAAAATCAAGTAAACACCAATCTTTTAGGATACCCATAATCCAATTTCCAATCTAACCCATGTCCAAACTACAACCCTCGTTCCCCCTCTTCTTTCTCTACTTTCCCCAAATCTAATGTTGAATAGAACACATCATTGAAAAACAATTTAAAACTCGGGTAAAATTTAAAGAGATCATAAATTAAATATCATACATATCAAAATCACATTAAGTATGTAATTTATATTTCCATTACAAAAGGTTTCATTAATTTTTTTCCCACATGTTTGGATTTCTATATTATATAATTTTACATAACATTTCAATATTTGTTAGTCCACCTTAATGACAATAGACATGTTTAATATCATTTTATTTTATCATTCTATATTTTGATTGTGTTTTTTTCTTTCTTCTATTTTTTCTTTTGAATAAAAAGAACATTCTTTTTTCAAATATGATTTTCACAATTTTTTTATCTATTATTTTTTCTATAATGCATAGCTTGAAATCTTATCAAAATTCCAAGGTGTTGTGGAATTTCTTAATAATAAGCTTCAAAATACTGTTTAATGTAAATGATTTTAACTATTTATCATTTAACTTATGATATAAACATGTAATTTATTTTGCATGTCCTTGATTTTTTCTAGGTGATTATGCATTGATTCATCTTCTTAAAAATTGATGAGAGATCATTTCTTCTAGAGACCATAAATTTTGATCCAACCATTGGATCGTCTTCAAATATTATAGAAAGTTAGATCTTAATTGACGTAATTATGCTATGAACAAACTTCTCATGAAAATTGGGTGCTCTTTCGGTATATTCTGGGGTGAACTTATTTCATCTAGTGGACTAAAATTAGCTCAAGGACTCTTTCTTATGAGTCTCTACAACTATAAATTTTAATATCGTTTAATCCTCTTTATTGAATAAGAAAATATTTTTGTAATATATATTTTATGAAGACATATTTTATGAAAAAATGGTAGTCCATCCGATGTGTTTTACTTTTATTGGATTTTTTTGTGTTTTAGGGTTCTTAAAATTTCAGCGTTTTTATTAGAGAGAGTGAGAGAAAAAAGGAATAATATAGTTATGGGAAATATTTGTTTGGATTATTTAATGATAATGATGTTGTTTTGATGTTTCATGCGTTTTGGAAAAGCGTATGTTATTTTTTTAGGTATTTTGACCTCAGTAGCTAGATCCACATCAATTGGTATTATAATAGGATGTGGATTTTGTGATAATGGTGAAGGTAATATATATTACACTTGTGTTTATGATTTCCTAAATTTTCTTTATATAAGCACATAGATAGAATAGGAGAGGATTTTATGTCAAAATGAGTAATCTTATGAAAGAACTACAAAAATAAGTTGTTAAGATCATAGGAGAAGTTACATGTGTCAGATGTTGACATGTAGATAGAATTGAAAACCCAAATAGTGAGAATAATTAATTAATTTCATTAAGATAATAAGGATGAATTTAACAATAAAATGGGATAGATGAAGAACATTAAATGAGAGTTATTTAATGAGATAGGTATCCAAGCTATGGAGGGAAAGAATTATGGCATCAAGATTAATGTTCCTAATCATGGTGAAAGAATATACCCATAGCATAAAATTGATTATTGGAATTGCATAGAAGACTTAATTTAGTGGATAACCCTCTCAAAGATGAATATGGTTAATTTTACATGCACCAACTTGGGAAAATATGCTTTCACTTTATGGGATCACATGTCAGATGATATATATAAAGGAAAGGAAAGGATAAAATACAAAATTTGAATAAAATGGTGAAGAACATGAGAGAAATGATTATTCCTATAGATTATGCCAAGGAATAATTTTGAAGGTTTCAAAACCTAGGAATAAAATATCTAAAAATTGGTGAGTATACAATGTATTTTTACAACATATTAATCTAGGTAGAACGGGGAGAGACTAAATCACATTGTAATGCCCACTCCTCTTCAAAAATGATTGAACTATGTTTTCAATTTTGAATTTATTATAATCTTGAACCTTGCTACTATATTCCAGTTAGCATACTAGTAAGATGTGTAGGAGATAATGATTATTGTTGTGTTCTTATTATTATTGATGGTATGGTTGTAGTGTGGAATTTGATGTACATTACTGTATTTGACTTGATTAACCTAATTGATAGATATTATGGAGGTGCTAGACTCTTGACATGATGTGACTTATGTGATTTATTTTATATGCTTGATTTTCATATCAATATTGATGTTCCAAGTACTACTATTGTTTTGAAACATTGGACACGATTTATGGATATTTCTAGATGATTGTTGATGTTATGATCTTAGTTCAAATTGATGGATTGGTAGAATCAAAATGTTAGAAATTTAAACAATTTTCGAATAACTTGATTCTAATGTTGGTGTAATTATGATATTTGATTATGTGAATTGTTACGTAAATATGTATATGATTTATTATCTCAATGTTGTTAATCTAGCCACAAAGATAGAAAGGTATTGTTTGATTTTACAGGAAATTATAAAACAAAATAATACGGGAATATGTGACCAACAATGAAGGAATGTGGGGTATTGGCAACAGGTCACCATGGCAACTTGTGTAATGTTATGTTGTGTTGTGCATGCCTAGTTAGGAGGTTTCCCATTGGGGGTTACCTCACATGTGTGGCCATAGGGATAATAATTCTCTTCTTTTAATTTTGTGTGTTTTTATTTTGTGTTATGCTTTTAATTATTGGAAATTGCAGTCACTTTATTATCAATTATTAATGTTTCTTAATCAGCTAATCCAACTAAATTTTTAACTGAAATAATGATTTGAAAATTTAATAGTTATGATGATAGATGGTTCTTTAAATGTTGTGTATGTATGTTAGATTTTTTTAGGATTTTTTGTCTTTGTACCATTCTCCAACATTGAAATTCGGATTTTTACATGGGAGGTCTTTTTGGAGGCTTGTGGAATAAGCTAAGCTTGTCCCATGCCTCTTAAATTCAAGCAAAACCATACCTATGGTATGGAGAGTTAATTTTAGACTTATTTATGCATTTTGGAGTGTAAAGGGTGAAAATAATTACACTTTCCTACTTACCACAATTAATTTGTCCTTGGTAGACTTGGTGTGCAAGTTTGAGTGTCATGTGGGCTTTTCATAAGTCTTACATGTTCATTTATTGTCTTGGGCATGGTTTTTGAATTTTTCATTTGAATGGAGGAATGATGAATTTTCATCCTACATGGAGCCGCCTTTTCATCCTCACATCCCATTTCTATTTATTGATGGAATTTGATGGATTTGGGGTTACTTGTTCATTTTATTTCTTTGCACTTTTGAATTGGGATCTTGTTGGAGTTTATTTTGGAGTGTGCTTGGATTGAAGGTGTAAAAATATTGTGGAGTGAAGAATCTTGGAATCTTTATTGAGAGGTAGGATCTCCACCTTTGTTGTTTTCTTATTTATGTTTGTAGATGTGAAAATTTTTCTTGTTAAATATTGTATGAGTGTAGTGAATTTTTTTTTTGTGTGGTTAGGTAGTTTATCTTATTAAGGAGTGGGAGATGGAAGTATAGGACCATTGGGGAGGATAAAAGGAGTTGTGAGGCATGCATTTTGGAAGGAGTGTGATTGGGAGTTTCTCCTGTGGGCGGTGAAAAGAAAAACATGGACATATTTTTTCATACTTGCAAGGGGATGGATAAGGATGTTTTGTTGTTGTATTGTGCACATGGAGGCTTTGGGTTAAAATATTACCTCATTTGGGAGGAAAACAAAGGTGGTTCTCATATTCCTTGCTTCTTTTTGGATTGATATAAACCCAATGTGTTGTTTGAGAAAGTTGTGAATTATGTTGAGCATGTCCATTTAGATGTGTTGAATGTTTTGGTTTGTATGTTTTTTGTGTGGAAGCCATTTAGAGTTGCCAATGGTTGTTTTATACCCCTCATTTCTTCTTTGTTGGGGATCGGAAGCTAATGAAGAAGAAGGATTCTCTCCTTATTGGATATTCGGTTGGGTTGAGAGTGATGCCCACTCCCCATTTTTTTGTGTGCTTGATTTCGATGAGATGGTGGAGGTAAATTGAAGAAATGCTTTTTTTGGAAAAATGCATGTGAAGTTGCATTTGGTTCTTCTTTGACTCTAGAACTTATAATTTGTACCTATAGTACATTGGATTTAACTGTTAGTCTATTGGATAGTTCTTATAGATGAGTCTAATATGGCTTGCATTATTTTGTTGGAAATGGGAACCTTGAAATGGTGTTGTAATGAAAAAAAGATATTTTAAATCTGGATATTATTCAAGTTGTTTTGTAAATCTATTTTGGAAAAATTTATTGTCGTCTAATGAAAAGGGAGTGTTGATCATTTTTGCATTATTGACAATTATGTTGAAGGTGATAAAATTTCATTTAGGCATGTGTTATGTTGGAAAAGTAGCACCCTAGGATTTACGCATTACAAAATCCTACTTTTGACTAATATGGGATTTTCTCAAGCTGTGGGACCCTTGCGATTGAGACAAATCTCAAGAGAAGGTTGGTTCCTGACCTATTCTAATGCTAACCTACTCCTAAACTAACAATTATAAGGGACTTGAGGAAGTGAAATACATAAATGTAAATCCTAATCTAAGCGAGGTGATAACACTACAATAACACTAGAGAGATTCGTAGTGAGTGAAGATGGAGGAAAATGGGGAAGAAGAGGGTCGATAAAATGCCACAGTCCCAAACACATTCAATCCTCCAAAATAATTAAGCACAACAAATTTAAATCCTATAAAGGAACACAATATGCACAATATACCTATAAAATGTAATAGAAGGAAAAAATGCAACATAAATCAAGCTAGGGAAAGAAAAGCCACAAAACACTAATTTCAATCCATTATAGTATAGGAATGAAGAAAAAATCCTTTCAAAATGTATAAATTTGAGGCCTTTAGGTCACAAAAGTGTTGGAACAATGGCGAGAGTTCCTTTACAATTTCAAAAAAATCTCCACCCTCTAAATGAGGGGAAATTTCATATATATAGAGAAAAAGAGCTACCAAATAATATGCCTCATTAATTTCTGTATGGAGGTATGGGTTACCATGCTAGTTCATTTTCCATTGGTAATTTTCTTGCATGGCAAACAGAGTGTCATACCTCATTAATTTGGTTTTTTATCTACCTGTACGGTGTTGTTAATGTCGACCATATTTGAAACTCTTTGTTGTCACCCGACGAAAACCACTAGCTGATGTATGCCAAGTAGGGAAGAAGTGCAGTTGATGAGGGAATGGCCTTTTTCATGACAAGTAGAAATTTTTCACCCGACAGTGAGACGAGGTTGACGTGCTTCAAGGAGAATGGTTGATGCATGACATGACATAACTTTGACATGTGATGAGAGGGCAATGAAAATGGGGAATAAAATACCATGTGATAAGGAGATATTTTCACATTACAAAAAGGTATGTTGTCATGCATCTAGGAGGAATGGTTGACACAAGTCAACAAGGACATTGGCTCATGACTGGAGAAGCAAAGATTGACGTGCATCAACAAGGATGGTTGACACTTGAATGGAGGAAGTGGTTGACATGTGTTAACAAGGATGGTTAACATGTGATAGGAGGAATTGGTTGATGAATGATAGGAGGAAGCAATTGAGGCATTTCAACAAGGATGGTTGATGCATGATAGGAGGAAGTGGTTGATGTGCATCAATAAGGATGATGAAAGCGTGACAGGAGGAAGCGGTTGACAAGCTTCAAGGTGGCAATAATCCATACATTTTTCTAGTTTTACCATTAATGAAAATCCTACTCCAAACTTTTTCCACGACTCACAAGCTCACAAAAAGATACCCTATTAACTAATCCCATCAAATATCAATGCCCAGACCTATCGGCTGATCTATTTTACAAGGGTGTATAAAAATGGATAAAATTTTGGCAACTTACAGGGCGATCTGCATTGCTAGATCTGAAATATCATTGATTTTACATCCATTGAGCTTGGAGTCATTTTGATTGCTAAAACTGGTCCAATGTCTGAAATCTATTGTTTATTTGGAATACTCACTTGAGACATTACCTCAACACTTTGGATCTTACCTAAAACCGAAAGTGCAAACAATAACAAAGCACACCATGAAAAAATAACAAAATCATACATATCCCATAAGGAACATGCAGAGAGTACACAAGCACTTAACAGAAAGCATACCTAGCTACAAACGAACAATGTGGTATAAGCACTTGGAGTAATTATAACTCCCAGCTAATATGTACAAAAATATATTCCCGTCTCGTAATAAGGCTTGAGATAGATACCATTGATCGATGGGATCTGCAGGTTCTTTTCCATCCAATTTTTCCAATTGAAAATCATTTGTTCTCTTTGCACCGTGAAATCAAGTAAGGGCCATGCATATTACATCACAATTGGAGTTCCTTCCTAGTTTAGCTCTACCTACATCCCATTTTAGAACCTGGTATCCTTCATGAAAAGTTTGTTTTTGGCATTTCTTTCAAAACTCATCTTGATTTGAGCTTGGTCCTTCTCCATTGTTTTCATGGCCTAGTTTCTTATCTCCTGCAACTCCATGAGCTCTACATACCTAACTTCCATATCTGGAAACTCAAACAACTCCAGCTACTTGATAAGTTCTAAGGCTAGTAATTCAAGGGATATTGGCAGCCTTGCTTCCCTTCCATAAACCAACTTGAAAGGGAATGACCAGTCAAATTCTTGGGATTGATCCTATTATCCCACAAGGCTGATTTCAATTTTTTATGCCAAGTAATCTGATTCTCATCTAGTGTTCTTCATATGATTCTCAACAAGTTATTTTTCGTGAGTCTAATTTCCCATTACCTTAGGGGTAGTAGTAAAAGAAGTGATCAAATAAATTCCATTTCTAACAACCCAATTAGATAACTTTGCTCCAATGAAAGCTAATGCAATATATGATATTATCGTTGAATGAATGCCAAACCTTGTTGTAATACCTTTATAAAAATTCAGAATGTCAGCTTCATTTACTTCCTTAAGTGCAATTGATTTTGTCCACTTAGTAAAGTAGTCTATGGCTGTAAGATTCCATTTATGAGCTAGGATGTAGCTTGGATTGATCATCCCAACAAATATATCCCCCATTGCATGAATGGATATTCAACTAAGATACGATGTTATGGGAGGGCTGCTAGCCTCTCTTTACCTATAAAGAAGGCAAACTTCTTACATTTATTGATCCATGAATAGAAATCATTAGAAAGATTAGGCCAGTAATAACCAACCCTCATGATTAAAATAGTTGTTTCCTTTGGTGGAAAATGACCACTTGCCTCTCCATCATGAAACTCATCTAATACCCTCTCTATCCGATGTGTCTTGATGAACCTTAAGAAGACACCACTCACATCTCTTTGGAACAAAATATCATCTACAAGCACATATGGGATGCAATGAAGTCTAAAATACCTCCTTTTTGACTTACTCAATCCTTGAGGAATTTTACCTATTTCAAGAAAAAGTATAATATCCCGAGTCCAACAAGGAATGGGTATATCACTTTTGGTCTGTTCTTGATTATCTTGCAACATCATAACCACTTTCGCCTCCTCTTTTGATTCAAAGTATTTTTGTTAGAAGCTAGCTTTTCACAAAACCCTTTCCACCTAACTAATTTGGTCACATTTATATCAATATCATACTCCATAACCTTGGTTATCCAACCAACACTCTTTTCATTAAGGTCCTTGTTCAAAAAAAAATATTTCACACCAAAGCATGTGAAACTAATAGATGAATTGTATTATTTGACACGGGTGTATGATTTTATTTTAACTTCTAATCAAAACAAGGGCATGCTTTTCAATGAGTGAATACCTCACCCCATATTCCTAAAGTATTTGGATAAAGAATGTGATAGAATTCTCCAGTCCTTCTTGATTTAGTTGTACTAGTATGGCATATATTGCGTATGTACCTCCAAAACCATATAAAATGAATTCCTTCGAGAAATCTAGATTTATGAGGGTTGGAGCCTGTGTAACAGCATGATTTATGGATTTAAATATTTCTTTCCTTCTAGAAGTCCATGAAAACCATGTTCTTCTTCAACATCATGATGAGTAGCTTGATGAGATGGTAAAAGTTAGGTACAAACCTCCTAACAAAATTAATTTTCCCAAAAACCTTTGGAGAGCCTTCTTGTGACTTGGCAATGGTAATGCTCGAATGGCTTCTACCCTTTCTAGATCAATTTCCAACCCTTCCTTAGAAACAATGTGGCCTAAGATCTTTCCTTCATGAGCTAAGAATATGCACTTTTTCGATTCAAAGACACTCCAAATATCTTGCATCTTTGGAACACTTGTCTAGGTGGAAGAGGCGACTTGCTGCATTTTTGGAGAATACAATAATGTCATCTAGATACACAAGAACTATTTTATTGATTAGGCATTTGTATATACATTTGCTTTTGCAAAGTGGCTCGGCATTTGAGAGTACAAATGGCGTCTTTCTATAATCATATGTGCCACACTTTGTAGTGAAGGTTGTCTTGAATTGATCTTCCTCCTTCACCATGATTTGATTGTAGCCCGAGTAGCCGTCTAAAAGTTTAAAAAATTTCTGATCAAGTTACTACTTATAAGATTTTCTTCATGGAAGGAATTTTATAGTGTTCTTTGAGAGATTCCCTATTCAAGTCTCATAAATCCACACATAACCTGATTTCCCCATTCTTCTTGCTAACCGGACTAGATTTCTACCCATCAAGAGTGACTGATATGAAAGATGATGCTTACTTCAATGAGTTTATTCAATTTTGTTTTCATGAAAGGCTCGATAAGAGGATTGAGTGGCATTTTCTTTTTCCTTATGGGTTTAGCTCTCAAATCTAGTTCAATCATGTGTTATACCAGCTTAGGATTAAATCCTTTAAAATCCTCATAGATCCTATCAAACAAATCTAGAAATTCTTGGTAACATTGTATAAATTCAAATTTTTCTTTTACAGTGCTTACCTTGCCAATTTGAAGTGTTTTTCTTTCTTGAATGGAAATTGGCTATGAATCCTCACCTTTGACCTGAATGTTTTCTTTTTCCCTCCGTAACTGATCATTAGGAATTAATATTGACTCTATAGTCACTAAACCATTTGGTAGCTTTTTTTCCTTAGTTGAATCACTTGATCACCATAGTGTTTCTCCAATTTATCCTGATTTTTAACTGAGAACTTAGCCTCCTCCTATAAGAAATTAATGATCTATTGATCATTCTCAAATACCTGCTAGTTTGTGTTATTGTATGACACACAGATGGCCTCATAATCACATGAATATGTGGCTACACTTTATCTCTTTTAATACTATCCACAACATCAAATGTTGCTCCAATTTATGCAAGCCTATCCACAACCTCATTATTCTTCCTTGGTATGGCTTGAATGTTAAACCCTTCAAAATCATCAATTTGATCCCATACCTAATGCTTATAGGCTTTGAGTAAATCATTCTAAGAAGGATGTTTTCCCCTAACCGGTTGACAATTAACTCACTATCCCAAAACACTTGCAAGTTTTATATACATCTCTTTTGGCCCAATTCAATCCATGTATCAAAGCTTTGTACTCAACTATAATGTTTAAATAAGTAAACTAAAAATAGAAAGATGAGTGGTACTTCATACCTTGTGGTGACAAAAGAATAAATTGTCATGTCACACTTCCTTATCACCCTTCTCATCTGGTTTGATGAGGCTAAGAAGAGGTGTGTTTTCCTCATGCAAAAAAATAAACTCTCAATTTAGCCTCTTTTATTTCCTTGTATGGATCATAGCCATGTATTTTTTCCTATTCATGAAGAGTCAAATCCGAGATGCCCCAACTTTTATATCTACTTCCAGAGTGTTTGGGAAATACCATTGATCAAAGGCCAATAAATTTGCAATTATTGGGCCACGTACATGAGGCTCAATATGGAAATTTGCAATATGTTCAGACTTGATTGTAGACTTACCTCCATACCATGTTCTAAAGACAATATGTGACCAATTAGCTTATAATTATCCTCAAATTTTGGCGGTGAAGTATCTCCACAAGAAAAATGCAAAAAGTGGTGGAAATTCAATCACTGATATATCGTGTTGAACTATGACATTAGGACATGCATGCATTGTTAGGTTTAAAGCTTTTATGATCCCAAAAACCCCCACTACTATCCCATCTAACTGTACCATGGAAACTATGTCATATTTTAGGCCCAACTGATCTGTAATTTATTTCAACATTACTGAACTTCTAGCCCGTGAGTCAATCATGCAGTTATGTACAAGGTTATTTCCAATAATCAAAGATATATAGAATGGAGGAGGCTTCATATTTTTACCTTATTGAACTCCATGAACTCCTTATTTTGGACCTTCATTAGTGAGCACCTTCTCTTGATTCTTTGATGACTCATTTGATGCTGACCAATTCTCCATGGCTGCTTGTAACAAATCTGGTTGGCCTGGAATTTTCAATGATTCCCATATAGAAATTATTACATTAGTCTTCTTCATTTGATCAATTACTCCCCTTACTCGGTATGATGTTCTCCTACACATGGGATGCTGCAATTGACACCTGAGTTGGATTAGAAGGTAATTTGGGCTGATTTTAAACATTTGGGGATACACTTGGATTACTGATACCTTGAAGTGTGATAAAAGGCTGAGAAGTACTTAGATTAGATGACTTCCCTTCCTCTATATTCCTTTTCTTAGACCTTATATTGGATGCCACACTTTGAGAAGGGGATTGATTTATTCCACAGAAATCCTCATCTTGCCAATTCATAAGTGTTGTCTCGTTTGGAGGTGTTTCTTGATTAGCTACCTACTACTAACTTTCTTCTTGGTTTAGTTCTTGAGGAACACCCTTTGTAGTCACCATCAATGCTTGGTTTAAAGCACCATTAAAGAAGTTTTCTGATTGTGTGGTTGGCTACATGGGAAACACAATTCATATTCTTGTGCTATGTTGTTTTGAGTTAGAACTAAGGCCGTAGATGCTGAAACTGAATTAGGGTTATATGCTTGGAATGGCCTAGCATTTTGGGGTTGTCCTTGGTTTTGGTTGGAAGATTGAATAGGTTGCCTCTTTTGCTCATATGAAGGTTTGTTGGGTTGGAAATGAGGTTGATAAGGTCTAGAATTTTGAGCTTGTTTCCTCTTAAGAGTTACCAACTCATTTCGAAGTTTTTCGATTATTTCACAACCTCATGGAGTTCATTTGAATGGCTAGAAGTAAAATTGGATGCTTCATTTGAAATCTGATTTCTTGGAGTACGGATGCGGGCTATTGTAGGTGATTTATTAGGATTAGGATTCCCCATATCCGAATAGAGATGCATAGCTGACCTAGGTGCAAGTTTATCAGCTTGAATTAAGAAATTCACAGCTCTAATGGCTAAGACATATGCGTCATGTAGGGTTATCTCTCCCATAGATTGTATCATAATAGATATATCCAAATTTAGAGCTTTAAGAACATAGAGAAATGCACATTCAACTATTGGTCTAACCATGATTTGGATCTTTTCCCATGTTCTTTCGAATCTATAATTTAAGTTTGTCAAATGCTCATTTGGTGCCCTTTTGATTGTAGTCATCTACTCCAGAAGAGATAATTTGTCAGCCCTCTCCCCAAACTAGCCATAGAGAGATGTGTATAATTGATCCCAATTCGAAATTGATCCTTCTCCCAAGCCTCTGAACCATTGCAACACTTTTCCTTTGAAATAAGAATCAAACAACTTGACCACAACATCCATCTCAATGATCTCATGTATGACATAGACATTTGTAATGTGCTGAATGTGGTCGGAGGGGAGTTATGTGATTTTCTCTAGTGAAGTATGGGATATTTTTTAATGTTGCTATCGGGACCAGATTTTGTGCACGAAGGGCAAGTGCACTGCTGCCTGTGAAATTTGCATATGGGTTTGGAGGTCTCTTATTTGGTGGTTATAGATGAGCCATCTTGAGTGGCTTGAGAACCCTAGTCGATTGAAGAAAATGTTTTCCTGGTGGAGGTGTTGATAAAGTTCTATTTGGTGGACATGGACACCTTTGAGACCTTCTTCCTCTCCTTAAACTATCTGGGGATAAGTGCAGATATAAAAATAGCCCCTCTTAACTAGTTCTTGAACTTGTTTGGATTCTTCTCATGTACTTAAGTAACTTGGGCTACTGAAACAACTGGATTCGAGTTATAGAGTCGCCATTTGTGTTGTTGCAAAGCCTTCAAAGGATATAATTTCACCAATGTGCACACCTAATATTGATAAAAATCAAAATATTAACTTCTGTCGCACCGGGCATACCAAAATTGTTATGTCAAAAAAGTAACACCCTAATATTTACACATTACAAAACCCTCCTTGTGACTAACATGGGATTGTCTCATGGTGTGGGACCCCGTGATTCGAGATAACCCTACATAGAAGGATGTTTGATTACCTATTATAATGCTAAAATACTCCTAAAATATTAATTCCAAGGGACCAAAGGAAGAGAAATACATAAATTTAAATCCTAAACTAATGGAGGTGATAGACAAAAAAAAAGGCTAGAGAGATTCCTAGTGAGTGAAAGTGGAGGAAAATGGGGAAGAAGAGGGAAGATAAAGGCCACGATCCTAAACACATTCAAACCTCCAATCTCATGGAGCACAACAAATTAAAACCCTCAGTAAAGGAACACAACATGCACAATATACCTGTAAAATATAATAGAAGTCAAAAATGCAATATAAATCAAGCTACGAAAGAAAAGCCACAAAACACTAATTTTATTGCTTAGAATGATACACAATCCATTACAATTTAGGCACAAGGAAATAATCCTTCACAAAATGTATAATATTGAGACTGCTGACTCACGAAAGGGATGGAACAATTTTACAGAGTTCCTTTACAATTTTGAAAATCTTCACCCTCCAAATGAGGGGAAATTTCATATATATAGAGAAAAGGATCTACCATACAACATCCTCCACTAATTTAATGTACGGAGGTATGGGTTACCAGGTTTGTTCACTTTCCAATGGTAATTTTATTAAATGGTTAATACGGGTGCCATACCTCATTAATTTGGTTGTTGAGCTACCCTCTACGGTGTCGTTAATGTATGGAAGTATCTAAAACTCTTTGCTATCACCGAAAGAAACCACTAGCTGACGCCTTACGATACAAGAAGGGAAGACATATCACTAACTAGGGAGTGGCTTGTCACATGACAAGTAGAAATTTTATCGCACAACAACAGGGGACATTAACATGCATCAAAGAGAATGGTTGATGTGTGAAACAAAGTGACACTGCGGTGACGGCGAGAGGGTGGTGGTGATGGGGAATAGAACAATAATCGAGAAGGAGATCTTGTTGCATGAAAAGAAGGTATGTTGTCACACATCAAGGAGGAATGGTTGACATGCGTCAATAAGGATGGTTAACACATGACAGGACAAACTAGTTGATGTGCATTAACAAGGATGTTTGACACGTGACAAGAGGAATCGGTTGAGCACCTTAAGAATGAAGAAGTAGTTGACATGCATCAACAAGGATAGTTGATGTGCGACATGAGGAAGTGGTTGTCTCTTGCCAACAAGGATGGTTAATGTGGGATAGGAGGAAATGATTAATGTGCATCAACAAGGATGGTTGATGGATGACAAGAGGAAGTAGTTGACATGTGTCAAGGATGTGACAATCCGTACATTTTTGCATTTTTACCATTAATGAAAATCCTACTCCAAACCTTTTCTATGATGACTCGCAACCTCACCTCAAGATACCCTGTAAAATACTCCCATTAACTATCAATGCCAAGACTTCAGACGTTGATCCATTTTGTAGGGGGTGCAAAATGGATAACTGTATGTTTTATATTTTCCTATTAAAAATATGTGTAAAAAGGAATAGATAGGATTAATTTTACAATTTAACTTCCCTTTTGTAGCAATAGAGATTGTCCTAAGTGAATGAATAACTCACAACTAATCATACCCTTATAATAGTTATATAACTAAATTTGAAAGTGATAATTTGTTTAAATTTGATAAATTCAAAAAACTTTACACTACCATATTTACCTTCGTGTATGCAAATTGTACCCATATGAATTTATAATTGCAAAATTCATTTTCCCCACTCAAATTTGTAAACTACTATATTAATGAAAATTGTAATTAATAAACAAAAACGTATTTTTAATATACAATAAATGTAAATCAATAATATATTTTTATTATATTATAAATTTATAAAATCAATGTGATCATATAATTAATAAATATTAACATTTATCTAATACTAATAAATATTAATACTTATACGTAAATATATATATATACTTTATATTTATATATGTTTTAATATATAATAGTAATTAAAAGGTATATTAATTTAAGCCATTAAAATGGCTAAGTTTGAATGATAGCTTTAATAAGTAAATGATTATAAAAACACATTTGTTGGTGGTTGGCCAAGTAGGGTGTGACCACTCCAAAGTGGAGTATGTTTAATTAAAAGGAAAAAGGTTTGGGGGACGGTTGTCGACGCCACCCCCAACCCATATACATATATATGGGGTGGGGATGGGGTCGGCACCCCTCCACCCAACACTGTAAACCCTCCACTTCATTAAACTGCAACTATATTTTAAAACAACGACCACATAAATCCAAGATGGCCACAACATTTTTAACCCGACCCTAGCATTAAAACGCGGCCCATGTATTTTTTTATCATAAACAATAATATATATATATATATATATATATATATATATATTCAACAAAACCGGATGAATAAAAATATATGTATTTTTAAATAAATATATACATATATGCATATTCATATATGTGTGTATATATAAATATAAATATACTTGATTCATAAAATAAATGCATAGAGTTTCTTGTTATTAGCCAAATTGATATACTCACAATGTTTATACATTGAACTGTAAGTAAAATATAGTGTAAAAACAAATAAAGAAGAGAGATAAATACCCACAAAGGAAATGGGTAGATCCTTGTCTTAAACCCAAAATTTTAACAAAAAAATAGAGCTTCCAATCCTCTCTAATGGCCTCCCTAGTTGCATCTTCTTCTCCTCCTTCCTTAACCTAAAATCAAATAAGATAAATGAGAAAATAGGTTAAGAAATGAATATAAGAGAACCCTTAAGGATTTATAGGGTCTAATTAGTCAAACCTAGATCTAGTGGCAGAGATAGATTAGATCTAATGGTGTAGGATGAACCCTACACCACTTAAGTGTTGGAAAATTGAGGGGGAATGAGATAATTAAATTGGCGAGGAATGAGATAATTAATGGGAATGAGATAATGAGATAATTAAAGGGGCCGAAGGGGTTAGACTAAGTTGTGCACCTTGCCCCTTATGGGATAACGAGTTTATAATAATGTGCATGTCTTAAAGACTATAGGATTATTATTTTTACCTAATTAAATTTAAAATCGATCTTGGACCTATAAATAATGAATTTAAAGGAGATTAATGGATTTGAGTAATGAAAATCAAAATGAGGATCCTTTAAATAAAGTTTTGGAGCTTAATAGGAGAAAGAATTAAATTGTAATATTATTTTAGAAATGGGACCAACAAAAATGTTTTAGTTTTTTTTTTTTCGACTACCCTATAATTGTATAGAAATTTATAATTGAGAATTAAATTTAATCCCGATATATGTTTATTGTCATTAACTTGCAAAAAAAAAAAAAACCTATGATTTTAATGAGGGTTGGATCAACATTAAGTAATTTTTAATTTTTTTCCGATTTGTTGTGTTATTGTGTAAAATTTTATAATTGCGGTTTAATTAAATTTTCGCTAATGCCTTATCCTTTCATATATATATATATATATATTCATAATTTTCTTCAATTAATTTTGGGTTCTATCATGGGTTGAGCAGGAAAAATGTGGACGTTACACTTGGTATCAGAGTGAGGTTCAACGCTTGGACCGTGGGCCAACATGGGAACCCAATAACCAATTACCAAAATTTGAGCCTCTATGATTAAAAGAACAATAAAACAATAAAATTATTTGGATTGTTGTACTCACCTAGTGGTGTTTTGTTCAACCTCAATTAACAAAAAATGTTGAATTAGATTGATATTCATGTAGGCTTCTAGTGTATTAGGAACTTTGTTTTCCCTTAAAAATATGTTATTTCATGAGTCCTAACTCTTTATTTTAGTCATGTGATGTGATGAACCCATAAAGACTCATCTCTGTATTGGAATGTTAAATTGTGTGATGTGACTCTTGTTGATTAGTCCTAGTGGTTGTGTTCAAGGGTTAGTTGGAGGAAATTATAAGATGATTAGTTGGTAGAACTGTCATTCCTTCTATTGTTAGATGAGTTGGTGTTGGTTATTGCTTGGTCGAATGAATCCCCATATGGGAGAGTTGATATCAGGCCATGGTGTCACTTTTGACCCAGTTTTATGTATGTGTTCTTAGATCTAAGTTCGATGTATAATACCCCTACTGGCAGCCCATGAAGGGCTGCAAAGTGAATTTGATGTGGACTTTTTGTATTTTATATTCGTAAACTTAAGTTATTTTATCAAGGACCAGAATTTTATTTTATGATTTGATTGAGAAGCTCTGCGGGTCCTTTTGTTATTTTTATCTTATTGCAAGATTTTTAGTGACTGCAATGTGACTAATTAGGAATTTTCATTAATTGCCAATATTTCTTGGATTTTACTTTTGTTTGGTGACTCATAGCTTATTTATCTTACTAGACACTTGGAGAAATGTTTTCAAAAATGTTACTTGAATCTTTGTTTCTAGTTGATGAGCTAGTTATATACTATTTGTATTTTGATCTATTGTAGTATGGGGGTACACCCTAGGTGCATTAGTTGTCTTCCTAGGTGATTCAAGTTTTGACTTTGTTCTTGGAAGGAACGAACCTGTGCGTGTCTAGAATCTTTGAGTGACTCTTTCATTACTCAACCTTTCTAGAGAGAGTTCACTGTGTCATGCGGTCTAGTTGGAAGTTTTGATAACATTTTTGTGATTCTCTTGTAATCTGGTAAGAGCTCTGTTCTTCGTTAGAATAGATGTGTTTTGGTTATGGTTTTATATATTGTGTTAGGATTAGATTAAATCTTGGAATATTGTCGGTTTTAGTGGATAGTGTTTTGTTTGATGTGATCTTCCACTAGTGACACACTAAGTTTTATCATCGTTTTCTTGTTTCATTATAGAAAGTATCATGAGGTAGATTGGATGTATCTTGGTAAATATGGCTAGATTTAATCCCATTCGGGAAATGTGCTTAATTAAGTGTACTTGTTTGCTCTCGATGACTCATAAATAGATCTACCCTTACCTTAACATTTTAAATTGTTTATGTATACCACTCTATAATCTATTAAGTATTGGGTTATGTTGAGACTCGTATGGATGCCTTGGGGTCTTTTGGACCTTTATCTTAGAAATTTTGTTTTGTAGATCTTAAAATTCTAATCTTAGTTGTGCTTCTTTCGTTTCTTTCTTTTAAAGAAACAACTCTTGTTTGGGTAAATTAGTTGATTGTCCTCTTGTATTTGATGTCTTCTAGATAGGAAATGTGGTGCCCTCAAAATAAATATTCCCTTGTCATCTTGTTTCTTTTTTAGTGGTATCTTGTGGAAGGATAAGTTTTGTTTGGAAAAAAATCTTGTCTTATTAAGTGAATTGATTTTGAGCCTAAACAACAAACATTGTTTTCTATCTCAAACCCAGTGTAAACCTCTTAAACTTGTAAAAGTAAATTTGATCCTCTAATGGGATTTTCGTCGTAACTTCTTATGATACTTGTGGGGACCCGCTTAGATTGTTTTAGTGTTACTTGTAATTATTTGATAAAATTTTGAAATTTTGGTGTGTTGCATATTTGTTGATTGATCTCTAGTTCTTATAAAATTAATGATGCGATATGTTGATTGGTCTCTTATTCTTATAAAATTAAAAATTTGATAATGTGACTTGTTTTACTCTCCTATTCATTAAAATATAATTGATAAGATTATTAACATGAACATAATAAAACTCTAATTGAGGGACTTGGACTTTGAAACTTAACAAGTAAACTGGTACATTAGGAAAAGGAAAATGGTTCATTACTTTAATCCTGGTGGATTAATAGAAGAAATCAAACTATTTGAAAATACCAAGAACTTTGTTATTTTACTTTTCCTAGAAGTAAAATAAATTATTTGGCTTCCTATATAGAATGTCGAGATATCATGACAACATTGGTGGTGTTCCTTAATGCCATAAAATATGTGATGTCATAATAAAAGGGCATGCATTAATTAAGAAAACTTATAGAGATGTTTTTAACAAGTGTAACTACAACTTGTGTCTTATAAATTAGATCCTGGAATGAGTAAAATTTATGTGTTAGAGTGCAATGTATAACTAAACAACCCTAATTGTATAAATGTCTACTACAAGCCCTAAATTTAAAAGTAAAGATACATAGTTTGAAAAGTTGAGCTAATTAAAAGGTTCCTTGAGCTAGTGTAGGATTATCTAAACCCTTTTGTGGCCTAAGATTTTGGGGTTGTTTGAGTATTTCACATACCCCCTTGTTATAACAAACAATAAACATATGTAAAATGATTATGACACAAGTATATGCCAGGTCATTTTTGACCTCTTTTTGAGTAGTGCAATGTTTTACAAGTACATAAAGGATTTATCCCTTTTTTGTGCGAACTAATTAATATGGTTGCTAATAATGGGCCCTACATTCCATCATGCCAAGGGTAGAAAGAAATTGAACCTTTAGGTCTATCCACCTACCTTGAGTTAATGAAATACCTTATTGATGGTGATCTTTTCAAGTTGCGTTGCTATCCCTTGATCATAGACTTGTGTGTTTTCCCCTTGTACGAGTTTTTGGGTCTTCATACCCTTGTTTCTTCATAGCTAGACGAGTGTGATGTTTAGCCTTTTAGGAGTGGGTGTTTATCAATTATTTTAATAAATTTACCCTCCTTATGTGTTGATTAAGTCCTATGTGACATAGATTTATTGTTAAATCTAGGCAACATATGTTAAGGATATGAAAGAATTTTGGGAATTTTTTTGTTTCTTTTCTTGGGAAACCATGATGTTGTTTGTCCCTCTTTCATCCTCAACAAGGGAAACTGCAAGTTGTTTTCATAAGTTGTTACTCAAGTATTGGTGCGATGTACTTGTGGGTTGTAGTTGGACCCCCACTTGTTTCTTATATTTTTCTCTTAGCTACTGTTGGTGCCATTTTTGAGCTTACACCATGTTCCCCTAAAATTTTCAAATCTATATCTACTCAAAAATGTTTTATCCTTTGATTTGATGGTCTGTAATTCTTCCCCTCTAGTTGAATTCTTTAAAATGCTCACAAACTTGTTGTTTTTCCCTAATTTGAAGGAATAATCCAAGTTTTCCTTTTCGTGCCCTAGTTTTCCAATCTTACATGCTATGTCATTTTTCCGTTTGCGGATCATGGAAAAATTGAAATTGATCAAATCATACTTGTCTGCAATTGAAAATCCTATCCCAAGGTCGAAATAGTTGGAAATCATGCTTTAGTTGATCTAGAATCAAAAAAATCTGCCATCCTTGGTGAAAAAATTGAATTCTAGGGCATCCCTGGAATTTTTACATTTTGATGGTCTAGATGGGCATCATTTTCCCATCAAATTCATCCTTAGAAGGTATTGGCAATGTGGCAGGTTTTCATTGGCTGAGGAAAGGCGGGAAGGTGTTGTAACTTTTCATTTTTCACCTTTTTGGCAATGGGGCATTTTTGGGCCCAGGGGACCCGTTTTTGAAAAATTGCCTACGTGGCATGTTCTAATTAGTAGGGGATGGTGGGTGATTGGGTTCCCTTAATGGTTTTAGACCTTATTTTGCAAAAAAATTATAAGTAAAAATTGGCCCGAAACCCCGCATGCCAATTAGGAGTGGACACGTGTCCTAAAAGACCAAAAAGGGAGTGGGCCGATGGGGGACTTAAAGCTCTATTTTTCTAAAGTTTCAAAATCAGTTTTTCCCCCACTCCAATCAGAGGAGGACACGTGGCATAAATTTTGAGCTGGTCAGTAGGCTGATAGAGGAAATTAAGAATTGTTTCCCTTTTGCAAAAAGAAAGATTAAAATTAAAATTTGAAGCACATCCCCATGGCCAATCACAGGTGGACACATGTCCAATAGCGTCAGAGGGAAGTACGGGCCACGGAGGGAAATGAAATTTTTTTCCCTTTTCTAAAAAAGGTTTAAAATCAAAATTTGAAGTGCTGGCCTGCTAGCGAATCATCGAGTGACATGTGGCAGAGGAGAAGGTGGGTCGACGGGCCGGCGGAGGCAGGACAATTTTTTTCCCTTTTGCAAAAAGGGGCTCAAAATCAAAATTTGGAGTGATGGCCTGTGATGAATCACAAGGAGACACGTGGTGAAGGCAAAGCTGGTAGGCAGCCCGGTGGAAGGAAAATTGAATTTTTTCCCTTAGCAAAAAGGGGAGATAAAATGAGAATTGGGCCCGCAAATTTTAGTGATAGAGGAAGCAACACATGGCGAGGGAGAAATCATAGACCGTGCGGGCCTGCGGGTAAAAAGTGAAAATTTTCCAAACACTCAATAAAAGTCAAAATCCATAGAATTGAAGTGCGATCCCAATGGGACCACCATGTGCCACGTGTCAGCTCCAAAATTCAAAGGCGGAGGGGCGGGAAAAAGTCAAAATTTTCCATTTTTCCAAAAAATGTGGAAAAGTCAAAAATGATCCCAATTTCGGTTCCAATCATTTTTTGCCACGTGTCCGGCCTTATCCAAAAAATTAAAAGGGTAACTCAAGCTTATTTCTAAGTCTGCATCTTCCACATGGAGGGCTAAGATTAAAAGATGGATAAGATCAACAATCTTTATGCATCCATTTTTTTTCGATCGTGCCAGGAGCTCTAGGAAGCTTGGAATCATGATTTTTGCATCAAAATTCATCAAATTTATAGTGATTTTGTGTCATCATGGCCTTCCAGGATAATTGGCATCACTTTCATGGCTTAATTCTTTGATTTGAGATGTTTTTGAAGTAATTTTTTACCTTAGCCCGAGTAAACACGTGGAATGTCAAAATAAAAAGTTGCAGAGGTAGTTTTAAAAGGTGAAAAGATGAAAATGATGAGTAAAAGGTGTTTGCATGCATCAATGATGAAAAACATGTCTCTAGAATGGATAATGATCCAAATATTTGTAATGATTTAATCTTTTGGGCACACCTGGCAACCTGTGAATGTTTTTTGTTTGATGTCATTTTCATTGAATCATGATAATTGTTGTAACATAATTGATCCCTTGGCATATTATTTTCTTGGGAAAGAAGGATCAAAGGTGGCAAGAGATATATAATGCATGTTTTAAGACATGCAAAGAGGTCGAGAAGTTGAAAATCATGAGCAAATTCTGAGAGAAAGCTCATTTTTCTGAGAAACCCAACAAAGAACTAGAATAATTTCTTATGTGTTGGATTTTCATGTATGTGAGTTGGTTACAAGTGTATATCCATCACACAGCTCTAAGATTGTTCATGAAACTCTCCCCTACCGATGAATCTAACAATCTTTTGAGTTAATCTGTGTTTTTCCTGGGCAATATGATGTCTGTTATCATTTTTAAATGTATGCAAATAGTTTCCATTGTTCTTGTTGCAGATTGCATTGAAAGTCTTTAGAAATCACACAGAATCTCCATTTCTTGTTGATAGTTCAATGGCATTTGCAATCTCATGTTTAGAAGAGCCTTCATCTGATAAAGAGATAAACAAATTTAAAATCACTTTACCTTCCTTGATGTAGAGATTTCTTGTAAGCCTTTGGGGGTAGCTTAGGCATGGTTTGAGCATGGATTTTTGTGTTTAATTGAGTTCTTTACTTCAAGATTTTTGGTGAATTCTCAAATATTCTATGAAGATTGCAACTGGGCTTCCATTTATGCCTCTTGGTTGAAAGAATATCCCGATTATTTGAAGAATTTTATCGATAGTTGTTCAAGTATTGTAGAGGTTTTCAAAGATCTGATATATCCCGGTTTGTCTTGTCAACACCCCACCAAAAATTCATTCAAACAACTCATCCTACCCCATACTACACCTACATTGTATTGTGTTTCAATAGAAGAATACAATCCATTTACAAAAATGCACAAAGCAAATCAATATCATACAATTTCTTGATAACCATTGCCTTGCATTGAAAATATCTCCATGATCTGGGAGTGACAACTTGTGAAAGTTAGATTTGGAGTGTTGATCATATTTTCCCAAGGCCTTTTCATACTATTTGCATAAATTGAGGGATATCTTCATCTCCTTCACCATTTGGGGGTTACAATATAGGTTCTCTTACCTTGGTTGAAAAGGCACAACCTAAAATAGTGAGGGTCAGATCAAATCCTTTCAAAGTGTTATCCATCTCTCCACAAATTTGAGTGCTAGTTAGATCACCTCCCGGCTACAAAATGACACACATCATGATCTATCTAACTTCAAGCTTCATGCCATATCTCTGATGCTTCTCAGAATGAAAAGGAGAATGAATTTGGGTACCAACAACTACCTTAAGTGTTATTTTGTGTTACAATTTAAATAGGTGCTCTATTGATGATTATTCGGGCTTGGAGAATATTTAAAATAATTAATTTCCATTATGTTATGTAAAGTTATTGGTGTCTCTTGTGTTGATATGTTAGTTTGTGGAAGGATTATCTCCTACCGAAATATTATCTAAGTGTTTGAAGTTTATAAATTAGTTTAGTGTTATTTTTTCGATTTTGAGTGCAAATACAAGTTAGAGAAAACCTTATGGTCATGAATTTTTCTTAGTATTACCATGAGATTTTAATTGAATCCTTTCAAGTTATAAAAGTACTTTCAATGAATAGTTTGCAGGATTGTGAACATATTAACTAATTTAGGTGTTTTCCTTGTTGTTAAACCTCATCTTATATGATATTAAGTTAGTGAGGTCTATGAGTAGGCATGGTTTTTCATGTAAAATTGATGAGCATGATTGGAAGTTGTTAGCCTTTTCTAAAGTAATGAACATTGAGGTGTAACTCAACCTAAGTGGAAGACTTAAATTTTCTTCTTGCAGTGTGTTGTATCTTTGTGGGCCTATGTGGTCATCCTGTGTTCATGGATTTCTCCTTGTTATTATTTTACTTTGGTGGTTGTTTTTGAGATTCCATTAGTAATTTCCTGTTTATATGCTCTGCATTGTAGCTTGGTTGATCACGTAGAGTTACTTTGTAGAATTAAATACTTGCAACCTTGGTTGAAGAAAATATAGCATTCATGCCTAACAATGTTCCTTCTCGTTGTTAAATAGCATTGGACCAAACTTTGGTTTTGAGGATCCAATTTTTTTAAAATAAAGAAATCCCACAGAGGGTGTGATTTCTATTCACATGCATTTTTTCCTTACCTCTTTTTGTTACTTCCAGGAGGAAGTCAAATCGAAGAGGAGGGGGATGTAATGTTGACTCTATTCAACACTGATTGAACTATGTTTTCAATTTCAAATTGATTATAATCTTGAACCTTGCTACTATATTCTAGTAAGCATACTAATAAGATGTGTAGGACATCATGATTACTATTGTGTTTTGATTGTTATGGACGATATAGTTGAAGTGTGGAATTCGATGTAAAATTGGATATGATTTGATTAGCCTACTTGATACAAATTATGGAGGTGTTATAATCCTAGCCTACTTGATTAGCCTTGATGATGTCGGAAAATCAAATAATCCTTTTTCCTACCATTTAAAGTTAGGAAGAGAGAAAATAAATTTTCCAAGACTCCCAAAATAACACTCTAAGCCATGTAAAAGAAAATCCAAACATCATATGTGCTCCTTGTTATGTAGAGAGTTACGTCAAGCATTAGCCCAACCTGTGTGACCGTTTGCACTCTTTTTACCACTCTCTAGGATCCACATTACTCTATTTTCTTCTTTGAAGGGAGATGTTAAAACTAAAAAGGTGGCTTTCATTTTGAACAACGTTTGGTCCCTCAACAACAAAATGCTTGACCACCTTTGCAAACCTCTAGTATTTTTACTAGACAATTTCCTAGAACCTTCGGTTTAGGAAAAACACATCCCTAGTGAGTTTGGAAAAGGGGTATTGTAGGCCTCTGATCGATATTTGACTAGGTCAAACTGACTCAACTACAACTGATGGCTTTGGAAACCTGTCGTCGTTTGAAATTTGTCTGCCAGTTCTCAGTTCCATCGACTCGAAAAATTCTCCATATATAGGGAACTTGTAGGAAATTTCTCATTGCACGTTCATCCATCGAACCTTAGTTTTGAGGTGGGTTTTGATCCCTCAAGCTAAATTTTAATCATTTGCAACTAGGCCAATTACGATCGATGACCCCAGAAACTAGGAACCGATCACAAATTGTTCGCTAGTTCTAAATTCCGTCATTTCTGTGAACTCTTGGTATATAAGTGGACACATATAAATTTAACCATGGTGTTTTTTCTAATTAGAAGACAACATTTGAAAGTAGATTCTTAGCCTCCGAACCTGTTTTGATAGTTTTTAGCTAATAGGAAAATGTAAAAATAAAGTTGTAGGACCCCTATCAAATTGACAAACCACCGTGGAAACTTTTGACACATGTAAATAACTATTTGATAACTCTATAGTTTAACTTGTTGTGTGAAATAGAACTTTTGACAAAATGGTGTTTCTCTCTCTTCCTTTCTCTTTCTCTTTCCTTGGTTACGAAGTGAAGTGAAATGAAATGAAATGAATTTAATACATGTTTCTAAATCTTTTCTTTCAAGTCCAAATTTTAATTATTATTACATGTAAATGGGAAACTAAAGACATTAATTATGTTAGATTAGGGTGGATTCCATGCCAGCGATTTATCGTTGATTTCATGCTCACATGGTTTTGTAGGATGCAAGAAAGATGGTGAAAGGGCGATGTGTAATTCATTAATTATTATTGTAAACTTTATAGGTCATTATAAAATGAATATATGCTTAATGTAGTCTCATGCTACATAAATATTATATTTGAAAATTGTTAATATGTATGGGATGCTAGTTTTAGGAATATCTTAGGAAATGTGTATTTAATCACAAGTTCATTTTGATTCATAGTTGTGTATGGTAAAAGGGTTTGATATATATATATATATATATATATATATATATATATATATATATATATATATATAGTAAAGCGAATTTAAAGTTAATACATTGGGGCATTTTTAGTGTAAAATAAACTATTAATTATTTATTGTGTTGTATTCTTACCTTGTAAATGTAATATAAAGATTTAATTGAAACACTCAACCCTAGTATAAGACCTCTACATAACTTTGTCTAAATGTGTGTGATCCTTCATAGCATAGAAAAAAAATTGAAACCATAAAATAATCTTAAACCTTGTACTCGATAGCACCTCCTAGGTTAGGGAAATAAAACCCCTAGTTGAAGTTTACCGTCATACTCATTATGTTTAGCGGCATTTTCGTAAACCCATTCTTAGGAATGACGTGGTCCAACTTTATCTAGAGTATGTTGTTTCCGTCTAGTTTTGGTAACCGTGAGGAGAATGTCTTGTCTTCAAGCCCAACACCATGTTAAGTGGTCAAAACCACCTTGGATGTCACCTTATGAGTACTTGTTCGAAGCAACGACTATGTAGTGTAACCTTACCATCTGTGAGGTAGGTAGAGCTAATACTCCCTTAATATCCTTTTTGATTTCCAGGTCTTACATGATTAGATCTATAAATTAAATTCATCGGTGAATGAAGTCCCTATTGGATCAGCGAAATAATTGGATATTGTGAAATACTTGTTCTAGGTCTTAAACTCTTGTTAATGAACTCAGTTCCTCTCGTTAAATGTGTTACCTTGGTTTCTATAAACATATCACCTTGGTCTTTCCTTGAAGGTGGTTTACAATAAATATGTACTCTTGCCTTAAACTCATATATAGTTCAGAAATTGATCATTAGGTGTAGTTGAATTAAACCAAACCTCACTTGATTAGGAGGTTAAATTGGGATTCATGTGTAGTTATATTGCTTCCAATCATATACTTATTCAAAATGGTAAATAAGTACTTTCGTAACTCTTTATGTTATAAAGTGACACCAAAAAGAAGAGAGACCTAGCAAATATTATGGGGTACACCCCAAGGTGTTACAGATAACTATCAGGTTGTTGAACCATGAGTTATTATGTCACTTTGGTTAGAGGTATCTGGACTCTATTTGCCTAGGGCCATAGGATGACCGACCTCTTTTGGGGAGTGAAAATGAAAATTTATCTTTATTTTATTGCTTGACGGAGGCATAAGAGACACTTGAGGGAGGCATAATAGAATTGAGGGAGGCATAAGAGATTTGTGTAGGCATGATTGATGATTTGGGAGGTATATGGAGTTGTCTTGTGATTCTCTTGAGGTATATGTATTTGTTTTGTGATGCTTTGAGGGAGGCATAAGAGACTTGAGTGTGTGTGTGTGTGATTAGTGCACTTGGATTTTTTTTAATGTAGTTGTTGGTGATGCTTTGGGAGGTATATGGAGTTGTTTTTGATGTTTTGGGAGGTGTATGGTGTTAGTATTATGAATTTATGTGTACTCTTGAGATTCTAGTTTATGTCTTGTGACATTGTTTCCATCTTGACACTATGTAGCTACAGTTATGGTCTGAAGTTTTATGAAACCTTCGTATGTGTATCTGTTGGTAATTCCATGTTGTTGTAGTCTATGTATGTTATGAGTGTATTTGTGTTAGAAGCATGTGCGACAAGTATTGTGTTGTGAGGGATATGTATGTTCTTTCCATGGTTCGGTTGACTTCTTGTGATGAGATATAGTCATGAAGTTACATATCATGTTGTCTTGTGAACCATTAGTGTTTTGTTTGGTCTTTGTGTAGTATCTTGATGCTAATTTTGTTGGGAAACCATGAAAAATGCATAAGGTAAAATCCTAAGAATTGAAAAACTAAGATTCGAGATTAAGAAATACTTTAAAGGAAAATACTAACTAAGTAATAATGTAAAAGTAAAATGTCAATCTTCACAGAACTCTATTAACTTTTCAAACATGCCTTCTCCCTTGTATTCACGCTTTGCTAGATGTATCATTCATTGGTGACATGAATCTCCGATTGTTCCTCCTTTCTTATGAGTACCCTCTTCTAACCTTGGTAGTGCATCACATCAAGGACAATGCTCTTATAGGGGGAGGGAGATGTGGTGCCCCATCTAAAATAAATAAATAAAGGAATAAATTAAATTAAAGTTTAAAATGGGGGGACAATTGAATGTGTTTGGTGGGCAAGTGGGTGGGAGGTGGCGTATTGTAGGATGTAGTGACCACTTCCCTTTGACACCTTTTGATATTGATCTTGATATTGTTGATTACATTATGGACATTATTATGGTTTTGATTTAGTATGATGTTAGATGTTGTACCATGGATTATTGTTGATCTTGATTTAGTTATGATGCATGATGATTATTAGAGACACTTCATATGTGGATGATGATATACTATTTGACATGGATATATTTTGAATGTTTTTCGGACATGTGATTTTTGGATATTGTGAGTAGACCTAGAAAATGGACATTATATGATGATGATATAGTTGTTGATATAAATTGTAAGTGATATTGTTGATTTCCTTGATGTTGTTTTGATTCATATGTATAGATGATTTTGTGATTATATTTATATCATGTTGGATGTTTTGATATGGCCATGAGGCCGAAGGAGGTATTTGTGTTTTGCAGGTTAAACTATCACAACAAACATCGAGGGATTGGAGACCAACCACATTGGAATTCTAGATGAATTCAACAAGGTCACCATGGCAACATGTTTTTTTGTGTGTGTGTTTTTTGTTAGGGATTCCCATGGGGGATTACCTTTGAATGTGACCAAGGGGCTTTATGTATTTATTAATGTGGTTCCTTTTATTAAATGTTTTCATGTGTTTATTTTGTGGTGTTTTTACCCCTTTTTCATTAGTTATTAAATTTTGTGAATAATCATGTTGTTAAAGTAAACAAATCAATATGTCATAAGAAAGTAATTAGTGAAGTGTTTGGATTTTGTATTAAATGTTGTAAGTATGTGTAAGTGAATTTATAAGTGATGTTTAAGTTTACTTCTGGGTGTGAAACACTCCACCTTCTTGGAAATTCGAATTTGTCCTTGGAGGCTGATTTTGGAGGCTTGTGGGACAAGTAAAACTTGTCCCATACCTCTTAATTTTATTTACCAACCATAGCTATGGTTGGAAGCTTGAATTTAGACCTTTATGAATTTTGATATGACTAATTGTAAGTTTTGATTACACTCTTCTTACATTTTATTAAATTCAGTCCTTATGGGGTGTGGGCTTTTTGGAGTCTGTAAGTTTATTGTCATATTATTCACCCGCCTCTTTATTGTGCATTGAAGAATGAATTTGACTTTTGTGTTGGAGTTGAGGATGTGTGATGTGGCATTCTAAATGGATCCACCTCATCCTCTTCTCTTCCTTCTTCTATAAAATTGGAACTCCTTGCTTTGTTTTGAGTTGTTGAACATTTTCCATATTTCCTTTTGGGTGAATTTTTGTTGGGTGGAGCTCTTGCTTTTGAAAGGGGATTGTAGACCTTTGCATGCTTGTTGGTTGTTGATTTTGGACTGTATTTTGGCATTGGAAAGCTTGTTTTTATGGAACTTAGACAACTCAATAATGGAGAGGTAAGACCTTGGCTCTTGAAATACTCTTTTTATTTATAAATGTACATGTTATTGTGTGAATGTTTTGGCATGTTTGTGGGCTATTTGGGTAGAATACCTAGGAATGATGTAGGAGAAGGCTATGGGGAATCCATGTGGGGGGCATGAGGGAATTCTAGTGGCATCAGAATTCTTATGGAGGGAGTTGGGATTGGGTTTCCACCTTGGAAAAGAAATGGCATTGCATTTCTTACTTTGTGGGGGCATAAGGAAATTTGTGGGGGGCATAAGGAGGGATTGTGGGGGGCATGAGGATATGTGAGATGATTTATATTGCGGTTTGTTAAGGTGGATACCCAATTCCCATTCAGAGGCATAAGTAGCTTCCCCCATAGTTCCTTGCTCATTTGGCTTGCTTGATGAAGCCTAAGTATTTTTTGTATGTTTTAATGTAGTTGTAAACTACATTATGTTTTTAACTGTGTTTAAAATGTGAAAATGTTGCATGTGTGTTATGGAAGCCTTGTTGCCATGGGTTGTATCAATCTTTTATTGCATTATGGTTGGCACATTAGGGCCAATGAAGAGGGATGGATTCTCCTCTTCATTAGATGTCTTGGTTGGGCGGAGAGAATTTCTTTTCCCTACCTTTGTTGTGATCCAAAAGGAGAAATTTATTTTGTTATTCTAGAGTAAAGGAGAAAGACAGTTTGACAGTTCCATGTGAAATAATATCTCATTGTAACCTTTCCCACTTTGAAGTATATGATCAATATATTATTTGTAATGGAAAGATACTTTGTATTAAGCTATGAAAGTTATGTATTCCAAGTTGTGAAAGAGATATACTCTGTTCTGATCATCTAAAAGAAAGAAATTGGAAATCTGTTATTTGCATTCAAGGAATTGAAAGATGTAAAGTTGTATTGTTTTTTTTAATCAATAAAGGATTGCAATACTTTTCTTTAATTTGCATTGTTACATTGAACTTGATCATCAATTTTGTGATTTGAAACCTCTATTTGGAAAATTGAAAGAGGAATACATATGAAGGAAATATATGGAACTCTGCTCTTTTGAAATATGTTAAAATTAGAAATCAGACCTTGCATTTATTCTGTTAAATGGTTTTTTTGTATCAAATAAATGTCTTAGAATGGAATGGAAATGAATCTCCATGTTTGGAAGATGAAAAATTATAAATAGCCCTTTCAAATCTGATCTCTATTTTTAATTTTAAAACTTGCAAGTACTTGTCTAAAATGCACAATTCGAACCTACAAACAACAATCAACATTGAAACATTTAAATCTAGCATGCTATGTTATCAATGTACTCAATTGGAGTAAAACACTTAAGGAAATATTTTAAAACTTAGCAAAATCGGGCTCAATACGTTTTGCATTCGTTTTCTGTCAAGACACGGAAATGTTCAAATTGAAAATCATTTAGACAAATTGAACCTTGAATTCTCCATTAAATCCATTTAGAACAATCCTCCTTGTCTATTTGACATGTTGAGAGAGGAGGAAGATCAAATTGAATAGATCTAACAAGTTAAAATTTACCAGTTCGCACTGTAAAAGCTTGCAGGTTGTTTTCGTAAAATTAACCCCATAAACTTTATCAAAATATAAAATAAATGATCCACGTGTAAAGAGGACATTGATATATTTCCAAGAAAGTCTTAGTTTTCCCAAAAATGAACACTCTATTAAAATTTATAGCCCTTTGAATTTTTTTCTTCCTTGGTGTCAAATTTTGGGAAAATTTTCTTTGGCGGGCCCTTGGCCCGAATTTTTCCCTTAAAACAATCAAGAAACTTTTTGGGAAAATTTTCAAAATTTTCTCTACTGCCCCACCATCTCGTAGCCAATTATAGGCTGCCATGTGGCACCATGAGGGAACAACAGAGGAAGATCTTTTTTTAACTTAGCGCTTTTAGAAAATTTTGGGAAAATTTTCAAAATTTTCTTCGTCGGACTGTAACCAATCAGGTGATGCCACGTGGCATCATGGGGGCATCAGGAGAGGAATGGGTACCTTTTTTATATTTTGCATCTCGAAATTTTTTTGGGAAATTTTCCAAGTTTTTTCACATTGTTCCGCTGGCTGCGTAGCCAATAAGGTGTTGCCACGTGGCATCGAGAGGTGTCGACGGAGGCACGGGTCTCTGTACCCTCTTAGCCCTTCGGGGCATTAAGTTAATTTTCTCCCCACCATCCCACATTAGCTTAGGAGATACCACATGTCCCTTGACAGTCTCACGGGAGTGTGGGCACAAAGCCTACTTTTCACCCCACGTGGGAGAATTTGAAAATATCTACCACCAGACCCCCACCCTTTTCCACTCTTCCCGTCTTTGCCTTAGTGAGCGCCATGTGTCCCTTGTCAACTTACGGACACGCGGGAGTGCGGGTGCAAATGTGATATTTTCCTCGTGTAGTAAAAAAATTTCCAAAGGTATCCCGTGGCCCGCCAACCCACCCTTTGGGCAAATTTTCACCCCTGGGTCCGCACGCCCGTTCTTTGGGAAAATTTTCACCCCAAGGCCCACCGGCCCATAACTTGAAAAATATGAGGAGTTCGGAGGAATTATTTATATCAACAGAAAGTTGAGGAAATTTCCTATCCAATGGGTGTGATTTATGGAAATTTTTAATTTGTTAAGTGTGGGAAAAACTAAGATGAAACTTTAAGCCTATTAGAGAGTGGGTTTGGTGAGGAATTTTCCCTCTGAACCTAATTGAAACTTCTAACCCTAAAATTTTGGACCTTATGACCTCTAATAATTATTAGTAAAATAAAATTATGTTCTATTATAATAGTGACAATTTGTTGTCTCGTAACTATGGTTGTAGATTCTTTTAATAAAAAAAATTATTCCATAATTTTCCCTAACCCTAGGTTATTTCTTGGGTCTCAAGTAGGTTGTTTTAGCGGGATTCACAGGAGTTGTTAGTGGAGCATTCATCCTTTCGGACCTTCCATTCCTTGAAAAATGATACACATAATTATTGAGATCTACTGGAGCTTGACCTTGATGGGACCCAAGTTAACTCTGTAGATTTAGCAGAATTTGGATATTGGTAGTGACAAGAGTGTTGTGAAGACATGGGGAAATATGGTTGTAATGCACAACTATTTCATTTTCATAATTTTTCTTTTAGAACAAAGAAAACATACCCACACAACAACTACAGGTTTACTTGGCATGTACACTTCTAGGATGTGTCAAAATATGTGCACAGGAACAAGCAATGGACATTCATCAAAGCATAATGGAAATATGAATTTTTTTTAATATCTTCTTCCTATCCTTTGCATCATTGAAGTGGGGGATTTGACAAATGATGTATTTTCTAGTGCCCTAGTTAATATGAATGCAAAATGTGGGAGCATACGCCTGACATATGAAGCTTCGATAGAGTCTATTAAAAAAAACATGGTTTCATGTAATGCTTTGGCTACAAGATTTACCCAAAATCCGCTTTCTCTAAAGGCCTTTGAAACTTTTAAGTGAATGAGTTTTAGGTTTAGAGAAAGATTTCATCATCCTCTTCAAGCCTCTCCCACTTTGTTATTAAACGGGATCTTTGGAGAAGGGTTTAGAAGTCTATATATTTCCTTGAGATCATAAAAGATAGAGGAATTTTTTCATATGTTTTTGTTTCTATGGTCTAGTAGGCGTATTTGCAAAATTTTGTAGTATATACTGACTACATGCACTATTTTTATAATGTCTTAAAAGGATGTGGTTTTGTGAACAACATTGACTGCTATTTATGCATGAATAGGGTTTGTTGGGAAGGCTTAGAAAATTTGAAGAAAAGGTAAGCGATAGGGATAAGCCATTTTCCATAGTTGTTTCCAATGTCCTTCCTATTTTGTGTCAAATGGGGATCTTTGGAACAGGTTAAAGGACTACATAAGCATGTGATCTAATGTTTGTTTAGCCAATTCATTACAATGGGACCACTTAAGTGCTTAATTTGGTAATTTGGGGCTTCGAACATGCCTCAAAAGTCTTGTTAGGAATGATAATAGATTTTTAAGTTGTTGCGGCCATGTTGGATTAGATTTATTGGCAAGGTGTATTGATTTTTATCACATAAATCCCAATGTTTGTGAGGGATAATGTGTTGGAATGACGAAATGTATTATGCGGCGAGTCGATTTAAAGGAAAGTTTGTTGGTTTAGTGGAGCTAATCTTGTTTTCTTGTATCGCTCATACATGGCCTTAGATGTTTTCATGAATGTTACAAAATGGAGAGGTTGTCGAAGAACGTGAACTATGTGGTAGAATGCTAAAAGAGAATTAGGGCCTTGTGGAATGTAAATGAACCCTCTAGGAGAAACTCTTTCCCTCTGGACATTAATATTGTCAGGCATGGTCTCCCTTACCTTTTCTTCAATAATTTTCATAATTTAGGTTCTTCATTTGCAATGTTCTAGAAACGTTAAAATAATCAATAATCTTACAAACGGATATGCAACTAAATTCAAATAGTGTAAATAAATAGAACTACATCATGTAATGTTTGAAACCAATTTACAATTTAAACATTAATTTTGGTCGCTACCATAACCCTATACGATGATACTAGAATATCCAAATTAGGTTCTCACATCTAGTGGTATTGGCGAGAGTTAGATGATGTTTCCAAATCAAATAATCCTTTTTCCTACCATTTAAAGTTAGGAAGAGAAAAATGCAATTTTCCAAGACTCATAAAATAAAATCTAAGCCACGTAAAAGAAAAGTCAAACATCGTAAGTGCTCCTTGTTATGTAGAGAGTCACGTCAAGCATTAGCCTGACCCTGTGTGACCATTTGCACTCTTTTTTCCACTCTCTAGGATCCATTTTACTTTTTTCTTATTTCAAGGGAGATGTTCAAATTGAAATTGTGGATTTCGTTTCGAACCGCCATTTGGTCCTTGAGCAACAAAATGCTTAACCACCTTCGTAAACCTCTAGTATTTTTACTAGAAAATTTCCTGGAACCTTCATTTTAGTAAAAACACATCCCTCGTGAGTTATTAAAAAGGGTATTTTTGGCCTATGATCGTTGTTTGACTAGGTCAAAATGACTCAACTATGACAGGTGGCTCAGAAAACCCATCACCATTTGAAATTGGTCTACTAGTTCTCGGTTCAAGTCGACTCTACGAAAAATTATCCATATATAGGGAACTTGTAGGAAATTTCTCGTTGTACATTTTCCATCGAACCTTAGTTTTGTATGTGGTTTTGTGATCCCTTTAGATAACTTCTAATCATTTACAACTAGGCCAATTATGATCGATGGCCCTAGGAAACTAATCACCAATCGCAAACCATTCGCTAGTTCCAAATTCTGTCAGTTCCTATGAACTCTTGGTATATAATTGGACAAAAAAATTTAACCATTTTTTGTTTTCTCATCGGAAGACAACATTTAAAAGTGGATTCTTAGCCTCCGAGCCTATTTTGAATGTTTTTTAGAAAGTAAGAAAATGTAAAAATAAAGTTGTAGGACCCCTGTCACGTTGTCAAACCACCTTTGAAACTTTTGAAACATGTAAATAACTATTTTAAAACTCTATAGTGTATCTTGTTGTGTGAAATAAAACTTTTCACAAAATGGTGTTTCTCTCTCTTCCTTGCTCTTTCTCTTTCCTTGGTTACGAAGTGAAGTGAAATAAAATGAACTGAATACAAGTTTCTAAACCTTTTCTTTTGAGTGAAAATTTTAATTATTATTACATGTAAATGGGAAACTAAAGACATTAATTATATTAGACTAGGGTGGATTCCATACCAGCAATTTATCGTTGATTTTATGCTCACATGGTTTTGTAGGATGCAAGAAAGATGGCGAAAGGGCGATGTGTAATTCATTAATTATTATTGTAATTTTTATAGGTCATTGTAAAATGAATATATGTATAATGTAGTCTCATGCTACATAAATGTTATATTTGAAAATTGCTAATATGTATGGGATGTTAGTTTTAGGAATATCTTAGGAAATGTGCATTTAATCACAGGTTCAATTTGATTCATAGTTGCGTATGGTAAAAGGGTTTGATATATATATATATATATATATATATATATATATATATATATATAAATGAATTTGAAGTTAATACATTGAGGGGCATTTTTCAGTGTTCAATAAATAATTAATTATTTATTGTGTTGTATTCTTACCTTGTAAATGTAATAAAGAGATTTAATCGAAACCTTCAACCCTAGTATAATATCTATGCATAACTTGTCTTAATGTGTGTGATCCTTCGTAGCGTAGAAAAACAATTTAAACCATAGAATAAACTTAAACTTTGTACTCGATGGTGCCTCCTAGGTTAGGTAAATAAAGCCCCTAGTTGAAGTTTACTACCATAGTCATTATGTTTAGCGGCATTGTCGTGAACCTATATTTTAGGAATGACATTGTCCAACTTTATCTGGAGTATGTGGTTTCCTTCTAGTTTTGTAACCGCAAGGAGAATGTCCTCTCTTTAGGCCCGACACCATGTTGAGTGGTCAAGACCACCTTGGAAGTCACCTTATGAGTCCTTGTTTGAAGTAATGACTATGTAGTGTAACCTTACCATCTGTGGGGTAAGTAGAGCTAATACTCCCTTAGTATCCTTTTGGATTTCTAGGTCTTACGTGATTAGATCTAGAAATTAACTTCATCAGCGAATGAAGTCCTTGTTGGATCTAGATGACATAAATGGAGATCATGAAATACTTGTTCTAGGTCTTAAACTCTTGTTAATGAACTCCTTAGTTCCTCTTAGTTAAATGTGTTACCTTGGTTTCTATCAACATATCACCTTGGTCTTTTCTTGAAGGTGGTTTAGCATAAATATGTCCCTCCTGCCTTAAACTCATATATAGTTGAGGCATTGATCATTAGGTGCAATTGGAATTAAAGAAAACCTTAGTTGATTAGGAGGTTAACTTGGGATTCGTGTGTAGTTATAATGCTTCCAATTATATACTTATTCAAAATGGTAAATAAGTACTTTTGTAACTCTTTTTGTTATAAAGTGACAAAAAAAAGAGACCTCGCAAACATTGTAAATGAAATGAGAAACAATAGTATGTGTGATAATGGCTTAGGAACAAAACAAATTCATCTCAAGTCCTTATGGATGATTTAGGCATTGAATTTTTGTTAATAATGGATACAAATTGATTCTTGGTGGGACTAGGCCTTTGAGCCAGTTTAGATTCCACTAAAAATAAAATTAAGTTTTGTAAATGCTTAACTAAATCAAACTAAGATTGATACTAAAACAATCATAGTATGAAAACAAATGTGCTTCAAATGGAAGGAAGTTTATAGGAAAGTGAAACTTGATCCTTCACCTCCTTTGATGTGTATTATTTTTCCCTCGACAAATTCTGGTTGGTCCCCTTGCATGAGGGTAAAATTAAATGTCAACTAAACATATTTTGAGAAAACAAACCTTTAGCATAAGAACGAGAGAATTAGGAACTTTGTAGGTAATTGGAAATATGGAATTTAAATATGTAAGTTATGGATATTTTCATAAGGGATAAAGATAAAACTTAAATGGTTGAACAATAAGTTGAATGTGAAATGAATTTCAGAATATGTATGTGGAAAATGGATAAAATCATCCTTGTATAAAAATTTTCCTGGAATGTTAATCATAACTAAGATGTAATCATGGAAATGATGTGTTATGGGGTTGCCAATCCTTGAGTCCCTTTTCTTGTGGTTGTATTATTACTAGAATTTGTTCATTGGCGAAGGTGTGCCTTTGACATGTATATGGTGTTTTCATGTGTCTAAGTGGGTCGATGGCTTATGTAATTGTTGTATGTGTTATGGAGTATTCCTTACTTGGATCCTTTGTGGCGTTGTGTAGTGAGCAATGTAAGTAAAAATAAAAATATTCCTCGTATTTTACTGTTGTATTTGTGTGTATAAAATGTGGGTGTTACACTTTACACATTGAACCTGCAAGTAGAATACTATGTAAAAACAACTACAGAAGAGAGATCAATACCTATAAAGGAAATGTGTAGATCCTTGTCTTAAACCCAAAATTTTAAAAAAACTAAATAGATGTTACAACCCTCTCTAATGGCCATCATGGTTTCATCTTCTTCTCCTCATTCCTTAACCTATAAGTTGAATAAGATAAATGAGAGAATAGTTTAAGAAATGAATATAAGAGAACCCTTAAGGATTTCTAGGGTTTCATTACTCAAAGCTAGATCTAATGGCTCAGATAGATTAGATCTAATGGTATAGGATGAACCATAAATCACTTAAGTGATGGGGAATTTGATGGGAATGAGATAATTAAATGGTGTATGTAATATTTTAAAGCGGTCTAAGGGGTTAAACTAACTTGTGCACCTTTCCCTAATGGGAAATGAATTTATAACAATGTGCATGTCTGAAACACTTTGGATTATTATCTTTCCTAATTAAATTTAAAATCAATTTTTGACCTTTAAATAATAAATTTAAAGGAGATTAATGGAGTTGAGTAATAAAAATCCAAATGAGGACCATTTAAATAATTTATTTTAGCTTAATAAGAGAAATAATTAAATTATAATATTATATTGGAAATGGGACAAAAAAATGTCTTAGTTGTTATTTTTTTCCTACTACTCTGTAATTGTATAGAACGTTATAATTGAGAATTAAATTTTAGCTCTATGTATGTTTATTTTCATTGCCTTTCAAAAGAATATTTTAAAAAATGGGGTATGTTAATGATGGTTGGATCAACATTAAGTAATGATTAATTTTTTCGACTTTCGTGTTATTGTATTAAATTTTATAATCGGGGTTTAATTAATTCTTGTCTAATGCCTAATCCTTTAAAAAAGCAAAATTATTTTATAATTTTCTTCTATTAATTTTTGGTTATATCGCGGGTTAAGTGGGAAAAATGTAGGCATTACACACATAGGATAAAAATTATGTAAATATTTTGATCTCAATCATTCAAGTATAAATAATTATGGTCTACGTCCATATCTTAGATGATTCCTATAAAATTAAATATCAAAATAAGAAGAAATAAATAATAGAAGTAATTTTAGAAGTTGATTAAAGAGAGGACCATTTTCATCCCCAATTAGAGGAAGAGGTAGATCTGATTCCCAAAATGTGAATCTTCTAATAAAAAAATAAGGAGAATATGTTTGGGATGAAGTACTAACAAAAATGTAGGGTTTTAGAGAGGAAGAGCATATAGTTTGGGATGGGGATAAAATATCCCCTATAGGAATTATACATATTACCAATATGGTGAAGAAAGGAATAAAGGATTCAAGTGTTTGCACTATACTATAAAGGATAGATGGAAAGAGGAATATTTTTGACTAAACTTTGTTAAAGATAAAGAAAAAGAAATTCAGTTTCAAGTAGTATTAGGTGAAACCTTAATTATAAGAAGCATGATGAGCATTCCAAGGAAATATAAAACATAATTTAGTTTGATTGATTAATGTCTATCGTGGATAAATATCTTTCGAACAAAGTACATCCATGAAGGGAGTATAAGTATAATTAATATTGATTGTTTTCGTTCCAAAAATATGGTATCAACTATGATTGTTGATAAATTGATTCTTAAATATGAGAAGAACACGCATCCCTATTTAATATCATAGTTCAAGAAAGGAAACAAGGTAAGCCTAAATAAAGTATGATTAATTAAGCTTTCAATTATGTATACTTATAAGGATAAGGTGTGGTGTGATGTTATTGTTATCCCTCAACACAAGGAGTTTATGCGTTTATTTCTCCCTCACTTGTGCGCAGATACAATGGAAACTACTTGTGGTTGTGGGTCTCCCTATTTTTAGGTTAGTCTCCAGGATTACATGGTCAATTCCTTCTATGGATGTAACTTAAATCCATTTATGATGGGGTTTAAGTTTTAAAATATGGCTAAAACTAAATTTAAAATTAGGTGATACACCATAATTATTGAGGGCTTTGACTAAGTAAAATGCACAATATACTGATAACAATTTAATGGAGCATGAACCAATGAGTTTCAGCTCAATCCTAAGGAAAAAAATTGTGTCGAGGGACTAGTCACAACAACACACCAGATAACATGCACACTAAGACTATGTAGAAAAACCAATTTTGCAGCAAGGTAAACTAATTAATTCAGGGAATGTAAATTCACAAGAGTTAATAAAATAATACACACCACTGAAAAGTATTGGAAAGGAAATAACTAGTTCTCATTCAAGGGCAAAACTAGGAAAGATGGGATTTTTCACTCAATCCAAAAGTTCCAATATATAACAAAACTATTCAACCACATTCCCTAAAAATAGACTAAGTCTAACTACACTAGCATGGTAATTTTAGCCTTTCCAATGAATAAATAATAGATAAGGTCTAAAATACACATGTCATTACAATGAGGAAATACTATCCTTTTAATTCAAAAATGCATTCACAGTCAAAGTGTAGTTGAATCCTCTAATTCGATGTAATAAATAAATCTAGGTGAATATAGTTGCTAATATTAGCCTTTGACTTGATCTACAATTCTTCTATAAGGTGCATGCAAACACTTTTATCTTGTAGCAACTTGTTATCTTAATCCACCGATGTGACACCTCCTTTGCAAATAATAATGTACTTTTGGAAAACTAAGGTAATCAAAAAACGTGAGTTTAATTTGTCTTTATCCTTGTTCTGTCTCTGGTTATTGCATGTAGTATTCTATTCTTGTGCACATGCATTCGATGTTTTTACTTTTGAACTTATCTAACCTTAGAGAAACTAAGGTAAAGTTACAAAGTTTAAGGTAAAGTATTTGGCCTTTACCAAAGCATGTCGGAAACACCCATCCCATCTTTAGCTCCTTTGATCATTGGCATACCCCATCATGGCACATAAGCTATATTTTTATCATTAATAATTTGATTGATTTTCAAGTCCCTTATGATGATAGGTGACCCATTCACATCATTACCAAAATTAGGTGAAAAGACCCTAAACGTGGCTCTCCCTTTCAACCTGATAATTATGTGCACAGGTTATGTTTTGATCTAAGGCCAAATATAATCATTTACGCGGGAAATACTGTTCCTCCTCCTCACGATTACTCACCCTTTGATAATTATTTTAGTGAAATGTTAATTGTCGTCAAGTTAGTCTTTCTTGATATGATGAAATGTGCGTGTCCTTTTAACTCTAGTTGATTTGGATACCTCCGTGAATGATCTAGGAGGATGAAATATCTTGAAACTTAACATTTTGCTCATTTAATGAGCTCATTTTGCTGACAAATCCCTGGAAAAATATTACTAGGCCACCTTTGTTACACTTTGGAGCTTGTTTTTTGGCATTTAATGGATTCTTGTGCATGCTTGACATTAAGAATGATGATGAATTTTGGCCATTTCTACCTCTCCGAGTCATATGTCAAGGATGTTGGCTTCCATTAATGGTATCTTGAGTTTCTAGTCTATTCATTTTTGTGCTTTACTTAATCTTCATTATGGCAAATGTCCTTGATCATGACCTCATGTGTGAAACTTTGAAAAGGGTCATCGTTGATAGACATACCGAGCGCACTATAAAATTTTAGTGTGATCCTTTAGGTCGTTGTAGATAAAAAGAAGGTAAGGCCATTGCTATTTGAACAATTATGTGATCTATAAATTTTGGCCATTTGTTTTAAAAGCACTAATATTTTGAAACTTTGTGTTTCTTTGTATTGTTTGTAATTTTATGGCACTTTAGAGCTTGAATCTTGTTGTGAGTTTTCATTTTTGGCTGTGCATTTTATATTTCTTAATGGTTTGCATGAGATCAACGTAACTTTGTAATTTTTGTTGTTTCATTCCTCATAGTTCTTCACAAAACTTGAAAACCTTTAACAACCATGAAATATGAAGTATTTTTCTTCTATGGATCAGGAAATTTTGCATTTTGTTTCTTTTGTGTGAAGATGAAGACTATGTTGTTCGATATTTATAAGTTGTGGTTCTATTCTCAAATTGGGTATGATTTTTGTTAGGTATAAAGGCTATTTCAAAGTCATGCGAGATTCCACCCGAATTTGGTCTTACCTCTCTTTCTTGAAAATACATAAATTTGGAGTTGTAAATGAAATGGGTATTTAAATATTTGCTTAAATATTGTAGTATTTATTAATACCCACATATGGGTTCTTCGATTTTCCCTTGTTGACTAATATGGCTAGCCAATTATGGCTTGAGTTTGTCTCCATAGTCTCGAACAACATTGTTTTACCCTTGGACTATTTGCACAGTTTATCTCTCCTTAAGATGAGTTGTATATTTCATTTCTTACCATAGTCATGCATGTCAACATTATTCTCGAAGATCTAGGTTGGTGTTTTTCCATTCTATGACCAAGGGTTTCATTTTTTACATCTCCATTAGTTTTATTCAGTATACTAACTTAAACTTCTCATGATTCATAATTCATTGCTCAATGAATTTGATTTTGATTGAATTTGTGTTCACATGTCAATGTCAATGATAACTTCCTCCATATTATATTTTTTTTGATATTCGAAGGTCAATGTAACCAATGGTATCCATAACATAGGAAGAGGTGTGAGTTTGAAGCTCCATTTTGCATAATAGATCATTCTTTGTGCTTTGAGATCTTGTTTGACCATTGTAGCTTGGTTACAATATCAAATACTGTAAGTCTTTGTAGATGATATTATTGGGTCACGGACTGGATAAGCTATAATTTTGTAGAACATTGCTGGTTACATATTTTTCATGTTCATGGTATGATGTTTTATTTGGCTATGTATTCATGTCACTCTGAAATGATTTGTTCTAAAAATGAACCTTGTAGAATATCCTCCAAACATGGCTATAATTTTATCTTCAGTTATTGAATGATTTTATTCATTTAATTCTTAGATTTAAGAAGAAAATGACTTCCACAGTCAATTGTGATCATGCCTATTAGGAAATGCCTTTTTTAATGTGAAACTGTAATATTCTCACATATCTGAATGTGTCCTGAGGTTTGATCTTGGACATGTATCTTTAATCCATTGGTATTGGCACTTTATGAACCTCCTCTTTTGGTAATTTATTTTTGCATTATAAAAGCTATGAAGTAATTTTTATTGTAAATTTTTATTTGAATAATTTGTTCCTGTATTTCATACTATGTACTTAATGACATTTGTTTGAACAACTCATTTTGATCATGTACATCCAGAGTATATTTTATTTGACTTTTACTTTGATTTCACGGTGAAGGACTACAAGTTGATAATTGTTCTTTCAAATGAAATTATAACAGTGTTATATGACTTATTTTCCACAATCTCTACTTCACTTGATTTGATCATTGTATCTTACATAATAAGAATATTTTATGTTTATGACTCTCTCATACTTAGGATTTGGCTTAGTTTTATTCTTGAAGTCTACTTTACTTTTGCATTAATCGTGCTTTGACATTCGAAACCATTGGAAAGATTTGAAATTCCTTTCCGAGAATGTTCTTACGATGTTGATCTCTTGTAGAATTATTTCACGAATCTTGTTTAGTTTCTTTGAAAATCATGAGTTGTTTACATGAAAACCTCACTATGATCAAGAAAGACTAGGATTTGTAGAAAAATTTAAAGTGATACTACTATTTGCATAAATGGTTCTTTCGTTAATGGTTGATGTGCTCATGCCTACTATTTTCCTACTTGAAAGTGTACTCATAGTTAGAACTTGTACCTTGAAACACTTGCAATTTGATTAGATGTATGTGTGCTTTGATCATTATGTCACTTTCTCGGAGAGTTGTTATATTTTACATGCCTTCTGTCTTTTGTTGTAATCATGTTTGTCAAATGCAGTCTACATACTCAACATGAAAATAAAGTTTGTAGGATGCTTTCATCTATTCTTTTTCAAACTGTTCTCAAGAATGAATCTTGTACTTGCTTTCTTGAGATTCATGATGATTAAATGTTCTTAATCTTTATTCCTTCATTAGTGCTTTAGCAAATACATAAGGTAGCTGGTATAATTCTGTTTAGCTTTCATTGATGAAATAGATTTAATTCCTTTCTCAATTTGAGCATTGTACCTTTTTGTTCTTTACTTTTTATCCTTCACTTTTGGAATGTACATGATTCTTTTTAGCTGTAGTATCTTTCAATGAAAGTTGCATTAATGAACTTAGACACCTCTCTTATTGTTGCAATGTAATTCAAAGATATCTCATCTCTTATACATGCACACTTCCACAAAATAGTTAGAAAATAAAGGCTTAAAGCCTCTCTTGTATCCATGTAATGATTCCTTTTTATTTTTCTTGAGAGACTAAAATGAACTTGCTTTTTATATTTTAACATTTTATGTAGGATATCGTATGATATGATTTTACTTCTGAACCTTTTGATGTCTCTTGTGCCTACGTGATTTTAATATATTAATCTTCCTGAATTTGGTAGTAAAAGTTTAAAGGTGAAAACTCGAGACCTAACAAAACTTTGTTTTTGTCCATAGGTACATGGTGTGGGAAGTTGAAGAAAAATATGATGATGGAGCTGCATAGCTGAAGATGGTACAACATGAATATGAAGATAATAAGAACCCAAGGAAATGATGGGTTCTTCCCTTTAATATTTTTCTTTCAATTTCATGTATGTGTATCTCTTTATTAAGTAAACATAAGTCACATCCCACGTCTTGTGTGGGAAAAAATGGAGTTATTTATGAATAAATGACATTAATTTTGATAGGTGAGTTGTCTTATTCATTCTGCATTCAATTTTATCATAAATATTGGTTGTATAATCAACTAAACAACTCAATACATAATTAATAACACTTAAACATAAGGAAATACTAAGATTTGATGTACCTATAACTCAATAATGTATTCTTATGCATGCAATCAACAAATCTATTTTTGTTAGGGATGAAACATCCCACATCTACTATGATTCCTACCTTCATCGAGGTTATGCACTAGTCCTTCGGGGCTTCTGTATTTCTTTTCTGAAGATGAATGTGAGTAACATCACATGTGAGGTGTTTCATTATGCAACAACACACATAGCTGCATATTGAATTTCTATTTCAATTTTCTATAACTCAAAACATTAAGAAAACTTCCCTCTTTCCCTTAGCTAGGTCCATCACATCAATTCTTTTCATCTGAAACAAAGTTTCGAGTTTCCCATTTTGCATGAGAGTAAATTTGTCGATAGTTATCCTAATAGATGCAAGACATACATTATAGGGTTACCTTTCCAATATGACAAATGGTTACCCATTGTAAAGGAAAGAATACATATAATTTTAAAAGGATTGTGTAATGCTAGTATTTTTATGCATCAACAAAGAAGTGAAGACTGAAAACTTATTTCTCTAAAATATTTTATTCCAAAAATGGAGTAAGTTTGTTGGTGCGATGTAGTGATGGAAAATAAGGATGGAATAAAGGTATATGGTATACCCATGAGTAGTACGAGAGGTAGTAAAACAATATGTAGATGTCATATTAGATTAGCTACAATATGTGTTAGCTTTGAAGAGGGATATACAACTCCATATTGATTTGATATAATAATCATCCCTTTTGAATGAGACATTCTACATGATGATCCTAAAGTAGAGTGAGGATTTTAATAGGAAAGTGAAAGATCTAATAAAGTGTTAGTTAGATAAAGCATGAGACCATGGATAAGTAAAAAATACTCACTCCCAAAAAATTTATGTTACAATATGTGTTTCGACTATTATAAAAAAAAATCACATTAAATAATCAATTCGCAACTCCAATATTAGATGATATGATGGATGTGCTAGCAGGATCCCATTGTTTTAGTAAGATTTACGTGGAGAGTCTATACTACCATATATGAATCTATGTAGGGGATGAATGGAAAATAACTTTCAAAATATGATATTGGTTATGTGAGTAGATTGTGATTCCATTCGGGTTAGCTAATGCACCCATTACATTCATAAGGTTGATGAGAAAAGTATTTGGAGAACACAATGATAACTTTTTTTAATTCATTTTGCTGATATTTTAATATTCATTAGGGTATAAGAAGAAGACTTGTTTCATTTAAAATTTGTGTTAGAATGGTTACAAAAATAATGTTTGTATGAAAACGTAAAGAAGTGTACATTTCTTCAAGTAACTCTAGTTTTTTTGGGTTCATCATCATGAAGGATGGGGTAAGGATGGATGAGGACAAAATGGTGATATTTTAAGAATGGCCCATTTCAAGGAATGTGATACAGGTTAAAATTATTCATGGTGAGGGATATTTCTATATGAATTTCAATAGCATTTCCGCACCCATTATAAAGTGCACGAAGGGATAGGATTTTGTACATGGGAAAAGGTATTAGTAGATAGTTGTTAATTTATTACAAAGATAGTGTCAGAGGAACATGGTTTGGTACATTGAAAAAAATTTGCAAGTTATTTGAGGTTCATTATGATGCCTCATATGTGAATATTGGAGGTGTACTTAGTCAAGGAGGACATGTAGCATTATTAAATTATATTTTCAATTAGGAAAGGAAGAAATACTATATTTATGACATGGAATTTTATGGTATTATTTAACCATGAAGACATTAGAGACATTGCTTGGTAGCTCTAAGAAATTGTTACTCTTTACATACCATGAAGAGTTATGTTATGTAAACATTATGGAAAACAAAATATTATCAATGAGAAGTGGGTATCTTATTTGAAATAATATAATAAATTTTTTTAATATATATATATGAAATTCACTTAGAAAACTTAAGAATTTAGATTTAATTGGTAGAAAATATTGATGATTACTTAAAATAGGAATACACCTAAAGGATAGGATTGATTAGTTTAATTACATGACATAATTATTTGAGTGGAAATCCCTATCAAAGGTGAGTAAGGTTGAGTTTGCATCCACTAAGGTGGTTGAACATGCTTTCATTTTGTGTGATTACCTCTAAAATGAAATCTATAAAAGAAAAAGAGGATAAGACACAAAATTGGAATAAAATTGTGAAAACTTTATAAAGAACTTTATTCCTATAGATTATGCCCATACATTATTTTTAAGGTTTCAAAACCTAAGACAAAATGATCTAAGAGTTGAAGAGTATACGGAGTATTTTTACAAGCTATCAATCTAGGTAGAAAAGGAGAGATTGAATCAAATATGGATACAAGGTATTCAAATGGGTTGATTTTCACATTACAAGTAGAATTAATTATGCTCTTTATCCATATCTTAGATAATTCTTATAAACTTGAATATCAAAAAAGAAGAAACAATTAATAGAAGTAATTTTAGAAGAGAATTGAAGGGAGGACCATTTTCATCCCCAATTAAGGAAGAGGTAGATTTGATTCCACAAAAGGTGAATCCTCTAGTAAAAAAGGCATGGAGAATATGTTCTAAGCCGCGGTATTTACCAAAGAGGTAGGGTTTTACAGAGGAAGTGTATATAGTTGGGTATAGGGATGGAATATCTTCTATATGGATTATACATATTACCAATATTGTGAAGAAAGTAATATAGTATTTGAGTATTTGGACTATCCTATAAATGATAGATGGCTAGAGGAATAGTAGCCAATAAACCTGGTTGAAGATCAAGAAGAAGAATAAATACAGGTTTAAGAAGTATTGGGTGAACCCCTCATTATGAGGAACATGATGAGCATCGTAAGGAAATACAAAGTAAAAGTTAATGGTGAATAAATATCTTTCAAACAATATACATCTATTGATGGAATATAGGTAAAATTAATATTGGTAGTTGTAGTTCTTAAAATATGGTATCAACTATGATGATTTATAAATCGAGTCTTAAATATGAAAAGAACGTGTATCGTTATCACTTATCATGGTTCAAGAAAGGGAACAAGGTAATCCTAATTAAAATATGATTAATTAAGTTTTCGATTATGTATACCTAAAAGGATAAGGTGTGGTCTTATGTTATCCTAATGGATGCTTGACATATATTATTGGAAACACCTTTTGAATATGACAAAAGGGTTACCCATGAGGTATATGGTGTGTTTACAACGGTAGCAGGGGTAGTAAAACAATATGTGGATGTCATACCGGATGCGCTGCATTATGGGTTAGCTCAAGAGTACGTGCTTGAAAAACATATGGATATCAGAAAATTTGTTTGGACAATATGTTGAAATAAAGTGGGTATCGTATTTAAAATAATATACTTTTATCTTGAAGAATAAATCAGTTAAGTAAAATTATGCTGTTGATACATAGAGTAAACATGTAACATTATTGTAAAATATATATATGGAACTCACATAGAAAACATAAGAATTTAGACTAAAATAAGAGGAGATTATATACGTAGTAGTGCGTAGTTACACATATAAGAAACCAACGAGATGGGCATGCATGGTTCATTTATTTAGTAAGTATGTTGAACCATGGAAAGTAAAGCATGGAAGGAACTATGCGGCAGGTAGGAAGTTCCACTTTTGGGAGTCTTGAATATTGGTAGTTTTTGTTATCTTAATATCGTCGAGAGTACGTGCTTCAAGTGAGTAATTTGTATCGGTTTTAGGGTGGAGAAGGTAGTCGCCTGCATCCTCATCAAGCGCCTCACGTGTCCAAATAAACGCTGATGCTGCCACCTTCACCTGATCATCCAAACGAACGACTGATATTAATGAATAAAATATAAATTAGGAAAGGAGAATGCAAAGTAAGAATGATTGAGGCTCCACCTGTCCATCAACAACACTCAGATATTTGTTGCGGTCCTCTGCACTTCGAATATTGATTTCATCATTGCCATTGCCAAGGTGAATCACGAACCATGCCTGCGGGTATAGCGTAGTCTCAGTAATTAAGAATTTTTTAATCCATTTAGTCAATATAAATACAAATAGAAATGTTTATCTGCCCCTGCCTGAATAGAAGTCGGAGACGGAGTCTGACATGCAAACCTACGTCTGCAAGTTCATACAAACTGATCTATTAAAAATTGCTAAAATTGTATGTAGAATAACCCTTACAATTAACAAAATAGTTCAAAACCTGCAATAGAATAACCCTTACAATTAACAAAACAAAACCTGCAATAGTGTACCATCAAACCTTTGAAAGACTCTGACAAGAATCACTAAAAATATTTCACCTTCATGAAGTTTTTTTAAGTCACTTCCTGTTGAATTCTACAAATAGTGAATTGTGTAGTATAAATCAACGTCACTAGACTTCCAAAATGGGAAAACAATTTCACCACTATGAGCATAATAAAATTATTAGAAAGTTTATTTTTTGCACCTAAGTCTAGTATTTAGCCTAAGTTCTTCAAAAATTATGATAACTACTGCTAAGTCGAATCTTCCTTATAACACAGATCTACACCAACATGTCCTTATATAGTTGTGAGCTCTCCTAGTAACTCACAAAGCTAATGTAATGTAACAGTAGCATTATTTTTTTCCAGGTGGCACATTATGGGTTTGACTCCCATTAAACATCATAGTCGATTGTTATATAATGTGTGGGCTAAAATCAAACATTCTAGGGCTTTATATGATTTAAGCCTCTGTAATGCCTAAATGTGTCTTTAGTAAGTCAATTATGAATGTTTATTTATTCCCCCACTAACCATTTCCATTAACTACCTGCTGGGTGCACTTATTTTGTCCTCCAGGCATTGGATTTCATGTTTCTCCTTTATTATTACTAACATGTGGGTGTCTAGAGTTGTTGGCCATCTATCTCATTTAATTTTTATTTATGCAGGCTTTGAACTCATGTTTTGTGAGTATGAAATGCCTTTTCTATTGCTAGCTGCATGTTTTGGTTCGTTGTGCCTCTTTTAATCCGCCCCAGTTCCTATTTACAGCTTGAAAATTTTCCTCCCGGTCTTTGTTTGTGTGATTGCTAGCAATGACATTTTGAACAATCTAGTTTTGCAGTTTCTTTTTATGCCTTTCTTGTAATAGTGGTATCCCCTTGAGATGAAATCTCTTTGAAGCTTTTTGTCAATAGTTCACTCACCTTGTGTTTAACATCCTTGTTGCATCCTCAACTCTTGAGGTACCTGTTATCCATATTTCACCCTGGGCCAAATATTGGATTGACCATAACCCTGCATAGAAAGAACCTAAGAAAACTTGTTCGCATCTATAAATTGGTCATAGAAAGACTCAACAATGCAATGATGGGGGCCGAGAGAAAGTAATGACCCTACGTAAAATAAATGACTCTATCGAGTCATTCCCTATCTTAAATCCATTTTGATGTTATAGGTAGACCCAACAATGGAATAACAGGGTCAGAATAGAAGGGGTAGTGCCACTAAAGAACTAGGAACAAGAAGGGGAAGAAACGGTGAAGATCCGGAGTCCCTGGGATTGAAACTATTTAGAAAAGGGTCTAAAAATGACTAAGTATGGAGGAGGCAGCGGAAGGAACCATGTGTTCTAATGATGCTTCTTCAAAGGTGAATCCAAAAAGGGAAGTCCAAACATGCACCAGGCTTCCACACATCTAGAGTCCTGAAAAGTTGTGGGGCGTTGAAAAGTAGTCAACTGAGAGAGAGCATGCCGGGTTTCGGCGCGGTGAAAACCCAGAAATGAAGCCCAGGGTGGAGACTCAAACTTGCACCAGCCCTCCACATAGCAGATAGTCAAACAGAGTCAAAAGGCGGATAGGGCAGGCCTCAAAATTGGCTAAGTATAGAAGTGTAAGCGGAGAATGCCAAGTGTCAATGTGGCACATCTCCAAGAGTTAGTCCTAGAGTAGATATCCAAATGAATGCGAGCTCATCATGTAGCTCAAAGTCCAAAAGAGTAAGAGGGACTGTTGAAAAGTCCAAAGACTAGTGGAAGTCGATAAGTGTCAACTCGATGCTCCTCTAAATGAAAACTTTGAGTCAGGATTTCAAACAAGCATGGTGCCTCCACGTGTCCAATCTCAGAAAGGGGCAGATTTAGTTGAATTATCACTACATAGGCCAGGCTGGCGGACGCTGCCAAGTGTCCAAATGATGCTAATTCAAGGATTAAAGAGAGAGAAGGTTTCCAAGTGAGTGTTAGGCTGGCGCATATGCTAGATTAAGAGATATGCCCCACCAAGAAAAATACTTAGCCCGAATAACACAAAATGGGTTGCAACTCCGCCAAAAGGAAAAAGTTGGCGTTTAAGCCCGAGTCAAACCAAAAGCAGGGAGTCAAAGCAGAAGGTGAAAATCTTCCTTTTGACAAAAGGCTCAGAGACAAAAAGTGATGTGCATCCCCCAGCCAACCATAGGGTGCCACGTATCCAAGCAGAGCTTCGGGTCTATGGGATTTTTTTGAGTTTTGTAATTTTGCAAAAAAAGGAAAAAGATAAATTATGGACCTACGAGCCAAAGTTTTTCTCTAAAAGGGGTGTCACGTGTTCTGTCTCAAAAAGGGAACTCATTTTTCACACTGTTTTTCCACCCATTTTTATGGACTCGATACAAACTTCAAAGGGGCATATCTTTCGACTCAAGGCTTGAAATATTGCAAATATCACACCATTAGAAACGTCTTGACGTCTTCTACACCATGGAAGGATAAAGAATCATTTTTCTTAGGCCTTGGTAGGTGGAAAATGAAGAAATGTCTTTAGGCCTTTAATGCGGGATCTCCTTGCCCCAACAACTAGATCGGATTCAATTTATTCCATTGTTTCCTCTTCTTTAAAGGCGTCGAACCAAGGATTGATGCAGTAAAGATGGATTTTGTGGTAGATTCTATCAGAGGCATTAACAATGGTAGTTGAGCTTCGACCTGTTTTTGCCACTTCTCTCTTCGTTCCTTCTATCTGATCGCATCTATAAATACGGGCGGGATTCATTATAAAGGGTTGGAAATTCTTTGTTTTGAAGGCTCCCCTTTTCTTCTGGCAAATAAACTTGTGGAGTTTCAGACCTTCCACTAAACTGTAACACATTTCTACCTTTTGGCCACTTTGTAATGTATTGTATCAATCTACAGAGCAATAAGACATGTATGTGATCGAATTTAGATCCTTTGTTGTCCCTTTTTCTTTTATCTAATCTTTCATTATATATCTATCTGTGCTTGGTTATTGTATGCATTTGGTTGGTTTGTGTCTATTGGTAAAACTAGTGTTCATCATTCCTTTGGTGCATCACGTTGTAGCTGAGTTATTTTTTATTTCTTATATCCCATTTTCCTTGTCTCCTTGGCAAGTTTTAGATTAGGTATAGAGAGAAATCCTCTACAAGCTCTCACGTATGCACCTAAATAGAGGAATAGGAACCAACCTTTAATCTAGAGAGCTCTCCAACTTTTGCAAGGTCCCACACCTTGGGAATCTTCAATGTTATGAAATCACCGAGATGATCTTGCCTTAGCAAATCAAATTTAAGAACTCATTTAGGGGTGTTTTGATTTAGCACTAACATTTTTGGCATACGCGGTGGTACAGAGAAGTATCCATATTATTATAGTAAGAATTGATGTACACTTGTTGTGATTATGGATTTTAAGAAGTCTTACAATTATACATCTGGTGACTCTAAAAGAAATGATTCCACTAGTTTCAACAGTCCAAGCAAGTTCATGAGAAGAATACAAACATGGTCAAGAATGAGAGAAGAGGGATTATTTTTCTATCTAGACTTGTCCCCAGATAGAGGGAGGGAAAGACAAAGAACCCAGGGGTCTCTATCTCCACCAAATAGAGCCTTATCGACACCTCTTCCCAGCAGGTCATTCTCTCAATCAAGAGGGGTGCTCAGGCCGATCAAGATGGCTCAGTTGAAATCCTTATGTCAACTTCATGAGAGCAGCCCACTCACCACGAATACACAAAATCCAGTCCCAATAGTAGTGTTAAAGAGCATCCCATATTTCACTGGTGAAAACTTGACTTCTCCTAGTGATCATGTCCAAGATATTGAAAATTTTTCTGTACAATCTATGAAATCCATGAGATGGAAATTGTAGTCAAGTTTCTCACCTCTTCACTCAAAGGGAAAGCTTCACAATGGTTCAGGAGCCTAGAGGCATGCTCTATCCAAAATTGGAACCGATTGTGCACTGATTCTCCACAACCAGTTTGGAGAGAAAGGTGACAAGTTATCTTTTTGGAGCAAATAACAACAATCAAGAGAGCCCCAAATGAGCGGTGACAAACTTTAACCTCAGATTTTAGCGGAACTAGGATAGGATTCCAAGAATAGTAAAGCCTACCAATGAAGGTGCCTTCTTATACTTTCTTAGGGCTTTGAATTTTGATACTTCTTTGATGATTCAATCAATAGGGGCACAACCTTACTTGCAGCCTATAGCCTTTCCATAGGTCTTTGAGAACCGTTTGATTCATGATGGAAAAATTGCTCCTAGGCCATCCATTCCTCTATACCCTGAGTTAGGAAGCCAGATACTAGCCAAATGCCTACATTAGCCCCTATACATACTCCCAGGATTCAAAGATCATCTGAAGCCTCCACTTCATCATCTAACACCTCTAAGGAACTCCAGGAAGTCATGAAACAACTTTATAACCTGGGGAATGAGCTAATAACCATCAAAATCCAAAAGCTCATAATTCTAGGCCGTATTAGCCTCCGGCTCGAGTCTTAGGGTCAGTTTCAGACTAGACCCCAATACCAACAAAATAGGCCACCATCTCAGACTGTAAATCAAAGCCAGAACCAAGGACAACCCCAAGTTGCTAGACCTTTCAGGTCATATGATCCAAACATAGCTTCAACATCAAGGGCGTTGGTTCTAGCATAGAACAATATGGCACAAGAATATGATTGGTGTTTTCCATGCAATCAGCCTCATAACCAATCAATGTGCTTTAATGGTGCACTCAATCAGGCCTTGATGGTGCAAACCAGTATGGTGTCACAAGAACCTAGCCAAGAAGGAGATCAGCAAGGAGCTCAACAAGAGGGACCTCCAAGTGAAACTATGCTTGTCAATTGGCAAGCTGAGGACTTATGTGGAATGAATCAGTTCCCTTCTCAAAGTGTAGCTACCAATACACGGTCCAAAAAGAGAAATATTGGAGAAGGTCAACCACTGAACTCAGGTAACCCTCAACCTTCCATCACTCCACAAGGTTTTGGTGCTCTAAATGCAACTCCCAACATGCAGAGCCAATCCAAGCCACCTTTCAAATCCACTCAAGCACCAACTGTAACAAGCCCTGTGTAAGAAAAGAATGTGCTAGGGAAGGGACATCAAAAGGATAGCTCATCCAATATCATTGAGAAAATGAAGACAACAAGTGTGGATATTTTACTATGGGAGTCCTTTGGCCATTCCGGGCAAAGAGACCTATTGTAGACTACCATGCAAAATTGGTCAAACTCAAACCAACCCTCTAACTAGCCGGAGAGGATGCTTTCCAATGTAGTTCAACCTAGGAGGAACCATGGAGAACAACAAGGTAGGAACATGAGACATCCTCCATTCTATTTCTCATTGATTATTGGAGACAAATTGGTGCATAATTGTATAATTGATTCTGGACCAAGTATTTCGTGATGCCCAAACAAATAGTTGATCAAGTTTGGGTCTCCAATATGAATTCATATCTAGGGGGATAGTGCAATTAGATGGGACATCAGTGATAACTATTGGAATCATCAAATATCTGATCCTCAGCTTACATGCCTACCCCAATGTGACTATGTTTTGCAGAACATATCCATCATAGATTTTCCACCACATTTTTCTTGGTGTTTTTCCAGGGACTTCATTGCTAAAATTAGAGGCTATCTGTCTACTAATTGGTCACATATGCTCTTTAGGATGAGGTTTGGGGAAAAGGCCATAATCAGATATGAAACTATTTCGATTATCACATTCAACCCTATGTGCCTAGCCTAATCAATGCCAACCGCTTAGCTTTTGATCAAGAAGACTTCGTAGCGGTTGTGAAGAATATACCAAAGTGGGATGCATCCCAGACTTGATTCTCAATGAGTGGGCCAAGAAACATCATGCTTTTGACCCTAAAAGGAGATGGAAGAATCTGAAAGTGGGTGCTTACTTGTCTACATGAACAAAATCATCCTCTTCCTCACCTAATTAGGCAGAATATAAGGATGTTAATGAGGTATGGAAATTTTTCTTTGATGGCTCAAGGAGTAGACAAGGAGCTAGAGGAGGAGCTATGATTGTGTCCCCCAAAGGTGTGAAATATTATTCAACCTTTAGATTTCAGTTTTCCTACTCAAACAACACTGCTGAATATGAAGCTTTGGTCCAAGGTCTTCATTGGGCAAGGAAGCTTGGAATCAAGAACTTGCAAGTGTTTGGTGATAGTGAACTGGTTGCCAATCAAGTTAGAGGACTTAATGCTATAAAAATGACCTGATTAAGATCTACAAGAGTAGCATGTGGGCTCTCATAAAGGATTTTGAGGCCTTCAACATTGTGCCCATACCAAGGAAGGAGAATGAAGCTGCGATAGACTTGCGCAAAGCATTTGGAGAAATGTTTGATGTGTTCGATAGCCTCAAAATATACCAAGAACAACAACATATACATATATTTGTGAGGCCGGTGGTGCGAGACAACAACACATACTAGCAGGTGTTCGCGAATGATCGTAGGTCGTTAACTTTTTGCAATAAGAAGATGCATTCTCAGCTAGAAACCAAAGTGGATTAGAACAACAATATAGGAATCAGATAGTACAGCTACATATAAACAATATTCCCAAAGGCTTAGTGACATTGGAGTCTATCTTCAACACTAATGATTAGTTTAGAAAAGAGAAGGCTAACATGCAAATTAAAGGAGAAGATTCAGAACCAGGTCCTAGTCGGAGAAGACAAAACACTTGAAATTGGAAAAGTGGCCACCAAGCAAGAAAGGTATGAATTCATTCGAATTTGCAAGAATTTCAGATGTATTTTCTTGGAGCTATGAAGATGCTGGGAGGATTGAATCCAAAGCTATCACAACAAACAATCAAACTAGATCCAACTGATCAGCCAATCAGAAGCAGTAGATACCAATAAACCCACACATTGAGCCTCTAATGAAGAAGGAATTGAACAAGCGAGATAGAATGAAGTATGATATTTCCGATCAAACACTCAAGATGGGTTGCAAATCTGGTCCTAGTCGGGAAGAAAAATAGGGAGATTAGGTTATGTGTATATTTTTGAGACTTGAGCAGAGCCTCCCTCGAGAGATCACTACCCACTCCCTTCAATGGAGCAGATCTTGCAAGTAGTTTCGGGTGAAAGAGATTCCCCCTCCTAGATTACTACTCGGGGTACAACAAGATCATGGTTAAAGAAGATGATTAGTTCAAAATAACTTTAACCACCAAATGGAAGATCTATGCGTACGTGAGAAAAATGCCATTTGGATTTTCCAATGCCGGATCCACTTTTGAAAGGGAAATGGATATAGTTTTCAAAGGGCTGATCAACGAGAATAGTGTTGATCTATCTAGATGATGTTACGAGTTTTCCAAAAACATAGAAGACCACCTTTTCCACCTAAGGCATGTGTTTCAAAGGTGTAGAATATTTGGAGTGTCATTAAACCCTAAAAATACATATTCTTGGCCCATGAGGGTAGAATTCTCGGCCACATTGTATCAAAGGTGGGAATGGCAATTGACCCTGAGAGAGTGGAAGCAATAAGGGAATTACCATTGCCAAGCCACAAGAAGGCTCTTCAACTCTTATTGGGAAAAATCAATTTTTTCCGTAGGTTTGTGCCAAACTTTTCTGCCCTTGTTAAGCCAATAATGTTGATACTGAGGAAGATCTTGGAATTTAGATGGAAAGCTAAAGGAAAGAAAAGTTTTGAGGCCATTAAAGAGGTTATATCACAAGCCCCAACTCTCATAAATCCAGATTTCTCTAGAGACTTCATATTGTATGCCTTTGGTGGCAGTGACACAATTTCTGCAATCTTAGTTCAGCATAACAAGGGAGGTACAAAACAACCAATTGCTTTCTTCAGTCAAGGTCTAGAAGACTATGAAGTGAGATATTCCTTCATTGAAAAGTAATTCCGCCAATAATCGGGGATTAAAGGATTTCAAGCATCCGGTTTCAAATAATAAAATCCACTTTTTTTGTCTCCCATGCGGGAGTTAAAGAATTCTTTCTCAGCAAAGACCTAAATGAAAAACATGCACGATGGATCACTCATGTCATGGAATATGACATTGAGATCGAGTCACCGAGCTGGTCCATGGGAAAGGGTTGTGTGAACAACTAGCCTAAAGTCAACAGGACAAGGTAGATAGGGAAAAAGAGGTTGTTTTGTTCTACAGGATAATCCGGAAGAAAGAAGTGATGATGTACTGCTCCTTGTTGGAACCACGACGTGGTGCACTTCCTCCAAATAGGCTTGTTCCCTCATTAGATGAGTAAACCAAAAATGAGACATTTCAGACTACAGGCCATCCCACATGTTCTCATTGATGGTGTCTTGTTCAAAAGATACATCAATGGAATTCTGTTGAGATGCATTGAGACAGACCAGGTTGAGAAAGTATTACAAGAATTCCATGTTGAAGCAGCTGGAGGCCATTTTTCTCCAAGGGTGACAGCACTCAAAATCACGAAGGTAGGTTATTACTAGCCTAGAGTGTTAAGTGACTGCTATACATGGATAAAAAGGTGCAAAAATTGTGTATTCTTCAAAGGAAAAGAAAAGCTAGCAGCACTTCTATTACACCCAATCTCGGTTGACCAACCCTTTATGCAATGGGGATTGGACTTCATCGATTCATCAATCCAAATTCAAGCCAAGGCCACAAATGGATTTTTGACAGAAGACTATTTCACCAAGTGGACGAGGCGGTGGCACTCAAGGAAGCTAATGAGTCTAGTATACGAGATTTTTACAAAGGGATAGTGACAAGATTTGGAGTGCCAGCCACCATTATATAAGATAGTGCAGTAGTATTCATAGGTTCCAAGATCACGGGGCAGGCTATTACGAACAAGACTTACTTGAGCACTTCAACGAACTATTACGCTTAAGGTAATGTCTAAGCTGAGTCTACAAACAAGAACCTGCTAAATATCATCAAAAGAAGTCTTGATGAGAATCGAGTACAGCACACAAAGCTTAAAACAACCTTATTGGATGATAGGATAATGCCCAAGAGATCTTCAGAAGCTCTCCATTCAAACTTGTCTATGGGAAAGAAGTAGTGTTACCTATATCACTTGAGTTTCCAACATTAGAGCTCATAAACCAGCTAGAGATGTCTAAATTTGAACCAATGGAAGCTAGGTATGCAGAGTGGTGGAATTGGAAGAAGACAAAGAGAATGCGATCCGGGAAATAGATAAGAATCGAGGCTTCAATCAAGAAATGTTTTGAAAAGAAGGAAAATGCAAGGACCTTCCAAGTAAAGACACCTAGTTATGAAATGGGATTAAGATCGAGCAAAACTAGGAAGGCATTCAATTTTGACGCCATCTAGAATGGCCCCTACATGGTCATAAAATGTAAGAATAGTCATTCTTTCCAATTGTCTACATTGGAGGGTGAGGAGTTGTAGATTCCAGTGAATGAGATCTATATTAAGCACTGCTACTAAAAGGAAAGTTCTCACCCTATACATATTAGTTTAGTTTCTCTTTCCTCTAAGTGCTTGTGCACATTGCATTGCTATAGCATCGGTTGCATTTCTCCTAAATGCTTTGTATGTTGTGCATGTTCTATTTAGAGCATGTATGATTTCAATTTTGTATATAGTTGTGGTAATTTTTTGTTTCTCTTGTGCACTCCATTCGTAGAGACATATGAAACCCGAATCAAAATAATTTTGTACTCTCAGAAACCTTCATTTCATGATTTCTTATGAAAATTGAGAGTGCAAACAACTGGTTTTGTGACTCAGAGGTATAATCGATGTCAGGACCATCGTTCTCGACTCCATGCCCAACAAATATGACAAGGTAATTAGTATTTTCACCTAGCAGATATATACCTCTATGAGTCATCTTTGAATTAGAATCCATATTTTGCCCCCGGGCCGAATATTGGATTGACCATGACCTTGCATAGAGAGAACCTAAGAAAACTCATTCGGATCTGTAAATTGGTCATAGAAAGACTCAAGAATGGAATGACGGGGGTGAGAGAGATTAAATAACCCTACGAAAAAGAAAAAACTCTATCGAGCCATTCCTTGTCTTAAATCCATTTTCAAGTTCTGAGTAGACCCAAAAATGGAACAACAAGTACAAAATAGAAGGGATGGTACCGTTAAGAAACTAGGAACAAGAAGGGAATAAACGGTGAAGATTTAAAGTCCCTAGGATCGAAACTATTAGAAAAGGGTTCAAAATTTACTAAGTATGGAGGAGGTTGTGAAAGGAACCATGTGTCCTAACAGGCGCTTCTACAAAGGTGAATCCAAAAGTGAAGTTCAAACTTGCACCTGAGGCTTCCACGTGTCTAGAGTCCTTAAAAGTTGTGGGGCGTTGAGAATTATTCAACTTAGAGAGAGCATGCTAGGTGTCGGTATGGCACAAATCTAGAAAGGAAGCCCAGGGCAGAGACTCAAACTTGTGCTAGCCCTCCACCTAGTAGATAGTCGGATGGAGTCAAAAGCCGGACAAGGAGGGCCTCAAAATTGGATAAGTATAGAAATGTAAAAGGAGAATGCCAAGTGTTAGTGTGGCACATCTCCAAGAGTTATTCCCAGAGTGGAGACCCAAATGAGCACAAGCTCACCACGTAGTTGAAAGTCCAAAAGGGTAAGAGGATTTGTTGAAATGTCCACAAACCAGCAAAAGATGACAAGTGTCAACTCGATGCTCCCCAAAGGAAAACTTTGAGAAGGGCTTTTAAACAAGCGTGGTGCCTCCACTGTCCAATCATAGAAAGAGGTAGAGTAAGTTGAATTGTCAATGCATAGGCTAGGCCGGCGGAGACTAGGAAGTGTCCAAATGATGCCAATTCAAGGATTTAAGAGAGAGAAGATTTCAAGTGAACGTCGGGATGTTGTGTGTCCCACATCAAGAGAAATGCCCTGCCAAGATAAAGACTTAGCCCAAATAACACAAAATGGGCTGTAACTCTGCCCAAAGGAAAAATTCAACGTTTAAGCCCGAGTCAAAGCCAAAACGGGGAGTCGGTGCAAAAGGTAAAAAATTTCCTTTTGGAAAAGTCTCATAGACAAAAGTGAAGCATATCCCCATCCAACCAAAGGGTGCCACGTATCTAAGCTGAGCTTTAGGGCTGCGGGAGTTTTCTTGAGTTTTGAGTTTTTGTGAAAAAAGGTAAAATATAAATTGCGGACCTACGAGCCCGATTTTTTCTCTAAAAGGGGTGCCACATGTCCCATCTCAAAAAGGGGACCCATTTTTCAAAATTTTTCCCACCCATTCATACGGACTCGATACAAACTTCGAAGGGGCATATCTTTCGACCCAAGGCTCGAAATTTTGCAAATATGACACTGTTGGAAGCATCTCGACATCTTCTACACCATGGAAGGATAAATAGAGAAGCATCTTTAGGCATTTAGTGTGGTATCTCCTCGCCTAATAACCAAATCAGATTCGATCTGTTTAGTTGTTTCCTCTTCGTTCAAGGCGCCATAACCAGGAATTGATGTAGTAAATGTGGATTTAGGGAAGATTATATTAGAGGCATTAACAATGGTAGTTGAGATTCAACCTAATTTTCCCACTTCTCTCTCTCTTCCTTCTATCTGATCGAATCTATAAATACAGTGTAGGATTCATTATAAATGGTTAGACAATATTCATTTTGCAGGCTCCCCTTTTCTTAGCAAAGAAAATCACGGGGTTTCGGACCTTCCACTAAAGCTGTAATACATTTCTACCTTTTAGCCACTTTCTAATACAATGTATCAATCTGTATAGTAATAAGACATGTCTATGATTGACTTTAGATCCTTTCTTGTCCCTTTTGCTTTCATTTGATCTTCTATTATATATCTAATTATCTGTGCTTGGTTATCGTATGTGTTTTGTTGGTTTATGTCTCTTTGGAATAACTAGTTATCATCATTGCTTCGGTGCATCACTTTGTAGATTAGTTATTTCTTATATCTTATATCCCCTTTTCCTTGTCTCCTTGGAAAGTTTTATATTTGGTATAGAGGGAAATCCTCTGCAAGCTCTCACATATGCACCTAAATAGAGGAATAGGAACCAACCTTTAATTTGGAGAGTTTTCCCACTTGTGCAAGAGTCCCACACCTTGGGAAAGTTCAATGTTATAAAATCACACCGAGATGATCCTACCTTAGAAAATCATATTTTAGAACTCATTTGGGGGTGCAGTTATTGCGCACTAACTACTGCAATTTCAGCTGACAAAAAGGACCCATTTCCTTTGTGCTTTGATGGGTGCTCTTACAATGTTTAAAATTTTATTTTGTCCCTAGCTACGTACAGGATGGAGGATGCTAGCTGATCAATATGGACACATGTTGGTTGCTTGGGTGAAGAAGGGTATTTTAGGATCCATTATCTGCATATCCTTCTATCGTTGCAATCCTTGAGACCACATCTATTTGAGGCATATTGTAAAGTAATTTTCCATGACTTGTGTTGTCCTGCACGTTTCATTTTTGTTTTTCTCCTCGACTCCTAAGGCACCTGTGTGAAAAAAAATATGATTTTTTTCCTTTTCACTTTGATGGATGTCTTTCCTACTCTCACACCCCATTTTGACATAGGTTGTGAGGATGTTGGCAAGGTTTTGGATTCTAGCTTTCCCCCTCCCATGTCGCACATGTTTTGAAGTTCTTGGTCCTTTTTATGTAAAACCATTGGTGTATATACTGTAGTCATGGAAATATTTGAGATCACATTCATTTCAATCTATTGAAGTTCATGGTTTTGGGAACTCCCTGCGTGCAACGTGTGATTGAGTGGAGTTTTGGGACCTAACATATATATGGACAGAGATTCAACTCGAGGTTTTCTACTGCATGAATTTGGAGTTTCGGTGCCTTGTTGAAGTGGAAACTAGGAAAGATAATTCTACCTTTATTCAATTGCTAAAATTAAAAAATATCATGAAATAGAAATTTCCTTTTCTGAACTTGGTTTGTCTTTGCGGCCTTTGTTGTGGATTCTTTCACCTTTTGAAAATCTCTCCCCTCCTCTTGCAATCTTCTTGTTTTGGCTTTAATAATTGTCAATGTTAAAGTGGATGGCATAGATTTTCTTTTCTCATATGTTGGTTGTTGTGTGTTCATGCTTGTATGATCAAGCTTCTACATTTATTAGCTGCATTTTTGGGTTTGAGTATTAAATTCTAATGTTGTTTATAATAGTGGTTTTCTATTGTGAAGGCAAGCTTGCTGCATTTTTAAGCCTCCTATTTATCTTACGAGCTAGTCATTTTTGGATTAGATTCCTCCTTGATAATTAGGTTTCTCCTATTATTTTTGTGAAATATTGATATGGTTATTAAAGTAGTCAACTTATTAGATAATGTCTTTCTCAAGTGTACGATTTTTGTTTATCATCAAGCTTTATGATCCCCCTTTTTCTTCTATATTTTTCCTTAAATAAATTGGATTAGTGGAATCAAGTCTAGTGTAGCTTTACCTTATGTTTATGGTATGTTGAGCAGTTCACGTGAGTATAGCAACCTTGCTTTAGCAAATAACTACTAGATGGAACCCGATCCAGATTGACTATCATTTTATGGACACTTAATCACCCTTTTGGATTATGTCGACAATCTTGTAATATCAGTTGTTCTTTGGTGTTACCCAACCTTGAAGTGGTATGGTTGTTGAGTTCTGTTAGACCTCCATGTTCTCTTTTCTCGAACCAATTAAATGTTCCCTTCGAACTATCCCATAGGTTTACAAAACTTTATGTGTTATTGACTTGTGTGGTTAGGTTTATTCTTATAGGGTGTATCGTGGCTAAGGTACTGATCTGCTATTTGTCTTGTACCTTGAGTATTCCTACATAATTGTGTGTGATGCTATATGTATACCCTTATTGCCTATTGATCTTCAATATACTTCCAAAAGGTTTAAGGTTTTCACTGAAATACAGTTTCACCATCCCTTATGAAGCATAAACCGTAACAAATGTGTTTATAAGCGAGTTTTGGTGTTTCATGTGTGTGTTATGGATAATACTTATTTATTGTCAGAACTACTCTGGCATAATCCTACTCATGATAACTCTTGGTGGCATATTTACAATTGTGCATCTCTCTGATTTTTTTTATTGACTTTTGGATGACGTATGTGTGTTGATATCTTGTTGACTTGATAGAATGGTTAAGAGAATTAGGGATACAAGGGGGTATTTATATATAGATTCATTGTTGATTTATATTTGAAGTTAATTTTGATGTAATGGATTTTGGTGATACTTATAAATGCAATTTTTCAGTTTGAATGGTTTGAATATGTTAACGAGGGGTACTTGAAAAGGACTTGTGATGGAAAGTGGTGATCCACTTTGTTTAAAACCGAAACTATAGACTTATGGAGAGGTTTTGGAAATACCTAGTGTAGTAAAACTTGGATTGATGTTTTAAATGTTATCTTGTATGTCAAAACTCTGTTTTACTCTCACTTGTCATTACGTGCCTATTAGGGAAATGTCCTCTTCTTGAATGGTTGTGAAGTTCCTTAGAGTCAATGTCTGAAACTAATAATATTTTCCTTCCCTTAAAAAATATTGAGTGGTGGTCATGTATTAGTTTTCCACAATATAAACTATATGATTATATGATTAAAATTTTAATACACTTGACCTTTTGTGTTAACCTTTGAATCCCATGCTTCCTCCTAGATTAATTGTTCAATTTTTGTCATTTCAGAAAATAAGTATGGTAACTTGTGCTTTTGGTACCTTTTTTTATGAATGTAAATTATTCGTTTGAATATCTATTTTCAATCTTTTAAAATAATTATTTATTCGATGGAAATCCCATTTCACTAGACTCTTGTTTCTAACTTATTAGGCTAATGGCCGCTTCTCAAATTATTGTTAAATCTTTGTTTCTTTGAGACAATGTTTAAAATTAAAGTATAAGGCTCTCTTCTTAGATTGGCATGATGGATATTTTATTTATCTTAAGGGGTAGTTAGTATTTAGAGCTTCGAGCTAATTCTTGGAATAAAATGTTTTGTTTCTTGATATTGTTAGATAGTAGCTTATTGTTGCTTTGTGTAGTCGTATCTTACTCAGTTATCGTGAACTGAATCAAGTTAATAATTGTTGCAGATGGCTTATGTTAGTAGATGAGGGAAATATATGTAGAATATTGCATAAAACTTGGTTGAGAATTTATTTTGTACGAGTAATTTTATGTTGTAAAATTCTGAATGGGTTATTTGGTGAGCTTAGAATAAAACCAGTGCCATAGTTTTATGTGTTGTGGAGGAATGTTATCATGACTATTGAAACTTTGGCTTGTTTTGTTATCATGGAAAATATAAAAGTTGATTACTGAATGGTTATGGGCGATTCTAATGTGTTACAAAAAATCTAAGAGTAGTGTAGTGTGGCATGACAAATGTTATAACTCTCTTGTTTTCTAGTCTTGGATCGATAGAGTTGGTTGTCAATTTCAGTTGTGCATCATGTTGAAAACACTTGACGTAACCATGTATAGTTTTCACAAATGCGTAATGGTAAACTTGGGGCTTGAGATAAAATGTTTTGTGGTAAACCATTCTAATAGATAGTAACAATGTAATTCTAAGAATAATAAAATGGTTGGATGATCTTTATAAAATTTATAATAAAATATATTTGTATGAATAAATTAAAGTAGAAGTGAGCTTCTTGATAACTTTTGGGTCCTTAGGTGATCAAAGGGGAATTTAGATTTTGTAATGAAAATATATTTACCGTTTTATCCCCAAGCTAAACTAATCAACACATCCTTTATGCTGAATTCTTAAATGATCTTATGGTGAAAATCAATGATTATATTTTGGTAGATAATAAGGTTTTAAAAGTAGGAGGGAAATTGATTAAGAATCCTTTCAATCTCTCTCATTTGTTTGAAATGTAATTTTTTTCCTTTGTCAAACTTAACCAAGCAAGATCTAAATGAAGCTTTTAACAAATATTTTTAAAAGTTAAGCCTCAATAAAAGATTTGTTAGTGACCAATGAGACCCTCAAGCTCAATTATTTTTTCCATTTTTCCCTTAACCCTTTCCTTGGTTCTTTTTAACCTTTCATAAGTATTGTTAAACTCTTGATCCTTGCACAAAGAAGTTTATTGTTCCAAACCTAAAATGGTACTTCCCCTCAACTGGAGATTTTTCTTATCACCTGTGCAATAGAGGTGTGGAACAAGTTTCAATGGCTTGAGTAAGATTAATTAACCTTGTGAGAAATGGAAAATATTATTAAATCAACGAATTAAAGAAGTTATTTACATATTATAGAATGATTCTCCTTCAGAAAACTTGATCTTAATCTAATCAGTCAATAGTATAAAAGAAAGAAGTGCACATGTATAAGAAGAATTGCTTGAATCATAACATGAATCTTCTAGATCGTAAGTCTAGTTTTGAAGATGATTTTAGTAAATAAATAACCTTAAAATATTTTTCTCTATGGGATGTCCTTAATTGTAATTGTGTACTATGGTTGGAATTTTATGTTGTGCCTTGTCAAAGAGAAAAGTGAACTGTTCATGATGGGTGTTGTATGATTCCTTATTGCCTATGTGGTCAATGTTGTGTGAAGCTTATTGAGAGTTGGTTGTAGCCCTTTTTAGTCACCTGTGTTGTCGTGTAAACTCCAAGCAAGTCAAAAAAATTATCCAAGTTTTTAGTGTTTTTTTGGGGTGTGTATTAGCGGGCATTACATTTTGTATCAAATAATATTTTCATGCTCACAAACCTTGGGACAAATTTAAGTTGTAATGGTATTACTTGATGGTGTTACACGATGATGGTGGATATTGGAAGAGTAATGTGATATAAGTGTGATGTTAACTATGTCGTAATTGTGATATTGTGAGCCCACATGTTATGTATGTCACTTAGTGCATAACATGTTAGCATGTTGATGTGTTGGGAACAAGATTATTCTTCTTCCTTTTAAGAATTCCATGAGATTTAAAGTGTGAAAAATTGTCTTGTTGTGTGTGTGAAAGGAATGGGATTGTTGACTTCGGAGTGTTAGATCTTGATAGCATTTGTTGTGTGGATATGCTGATGTGATGTATGACAAGGTTGATTTGTAGTGAACTATACTTCATAATGATGTCATTATCATTGGGACATATATTATATACTGTATATTGTATATTGTAATTTTTCTCATCATAAGTAAAATTCATGTAATACGTAATGATTAATGTCATAAATTTGGGACATATGGTGAGTATATGATCCTATCGTATAGTGATTGCACTTTAGGTGTAGCATGTGGTGATGTGGTATGTTTTAAACTGTGAATGTAATGTATGTGATATACCTTGTATTGGTGCCATGCGTAAGATGCTATGGTAAGGTGCGTGAACCACCATTTTGTTAGTGATGTAGTTGCATGTTATGTTGTGAACCTTACACTAATCGACCTGAGGGAAATTGGTAAAAGTGTATGTCTGGAGTGAGGGAATGTGTACCATGGGCTAGTAACTTGAGATGACCTTAGGCTCAGTAGATGATGAGCTATGCTCCTCTTTCTCTCTCCTTGTGGTTATTGTATGGATGCAACCTTAGTGTAACTATAACTGTGTTTAGCCTTGTTTAAGTGGTGGTGGGATGATTCAGATAGAGATGATGAAAGTTGATTATTGTTATGTTATTTTACGAGCTGAGGCTTGATTTTCTGAGTGCCAAAACTCATTGAGTACCCCCTTGGTGGCTAGTTAAGGCCACATATTCACCGTAACGTTATTTTATTCATAAATTGAACTTTTTATTTAATTTTTGTAAGGACCAACAGATTTTCTTGATTGCAATGTTTTATATTTTTGGGAATTTCCTTGGTTTATGGTACTAACATGTGGATTTTTTTCTCTATGGCTATTTGACCTTTTGTTTTTCTTAGATTTGGATCTTCTTTTAAATTTTACCGCCTTGCCCAAGTCTTGTACCTTGTAACTTTGCATTTGAATCAGATTGCTATGTTGGTAATACTATCGTGATTTGTGGAATAGGGTCATGCGATACACCGTTGAATTATTGGACCTATGGACCTGATTCATTGTATGGGGGCACACCCCAAGGAGTTCTGAGATAACTAGTGGGTTATCAAACCATGAGTTATTATGCCACTTGGGTTATGAGTGTCTTAACGCTATGTGCCTAGGGCCATAGGGAAATTGACCTCTTTGGGGAGCAAAAAGGAAATTTATTTATTTAGTACTGATTGAGGGAGGGATAAGATATTTGTGTGTGTGTGTGTGATTGATGATTTGGGAGGTATGCAGGGTTGTTATGATGTTTTGGTTGTGGTGTTATGATGTATGTGTTACTCATGTTAGTTGGATATGTTTTGTGATGTTGTGGATATGGCGTTGATGCCTTGTTGACACTATGTACATGTAGCTATTTTTATGAGTTATGTAAAATCTTCATTTGTGGAGTTGTGGAAATTTTAGGTTGTTGTAGTAAATTTTTGTTCGAGTATTATATGTCAGTCATAAATTTGTGACAAGTAATTTGTTATGTGAATCATGCCTATTATCTTCCATAATTTGGTTAATCTCTTACGATGTGGTACCGTCATGAAAGTATGTAAAATTATGCTTGTGAATCATTAGTGTTGTGTATGACCTTGGTAGGGTGTTGTGATAGTGGTTCATGTTGGGCACCCACAAGAATGAACTAAAACTATTCGACAATCAAATTTATGAACTACATGAATTAGGAATATTGTAAAGGAAAGTATATTAATGAAATAATGAATAAGAGAAAATGGAAATCTTCAGGAACTTTGAAAGTTAAGATTCGCCAAATGTTTCTAAGGATTCCCTATGGTTGTGCTTTAACGACTGAAATTTTAACTATAGAGTGTACTTTCATCTTTATCGGTTCCTTGATTCTTACCCCTTTTACTTCATTCAATGTTATGTCGTATCGAGAACAATGTTTTGTTAAGGGGAGGAGAATGTAATCCTCGATGTGTCTTTAGCAAGTTAGTTATGAATGTTTTTTTATTCCCCCACCGACCCTTTCCATTAACTCCCTATTGAGCACACTTATTTTCTCTTCCTGACATTGGATTCCATGTTTCTCCTTTGTTTTTACTGACAAGTGGGTGTGTGGAGTTATTTGCCACCTATCTCATTTAATGTTTTATTTATACAGGATTTGAGTTCACTTTTCGTGAGTATGAAACACCTTTTCTATTGTTGGCCACATGTTCTATTTTGTTGTCCCTTTTTCTATCCACCCTAATTCCTATTTTCAGCGTGAAAACATTCCTCCTGGTGCTGGATGCATGATTACTTGCAATGACATTTTGAACAGTCTAGTTTTGTAGTTTCTTTTTATGTCTTTCCTTCAATCGTGGTATCCCATTTAGACCACATCTATTTGAAGCATTTGGTCAACAATTCACTTGCCTTGTTTTTAACATCCTCATTACATACTCAGCTCGTGACGTACCTATTATTTCAGCTGACAAAATAGACCCATTTCCTTTGTGCTTTGATGGGTGTTCTTACCATGTTTCAAAACTATTATTTTGTCCCTAGCTTCGTACAAGAGGGAAGATGCTAGCTAATCATGCTAGGAGGGAAGGCGTATTGTACAACATTTTTCCATTCCTTGTGCTATCCTCCACATTTCTTTTTTTTCTCCTCAACTCCTAATGCACCTATGTGAAAAAAAAACAAATATGATTTTTTTTCCTTTTTGCTTTAATGGATGCATGTCCTTCTCTCACTCCCCATTTTGATGCAAGATGTGAGGATGTTGGCAAGGTTGTGGAGTCTGGCTTTACCTTCTCCCATGTCTCAAATGTTTTGAAGTTCATAGTCCTTTTTCTTTAAAACCATTGGTGTATATACTACAATCATGGAAGTCTTTGAGATCACATTCCTTTCTATCTTTTAAATCTTGTGGTTTTTGGAGCTCCCTGCATGTTCTAATATGGGATTAAGTGGATTTTTGGCACCTAACATGTTTGTGGATGGAGATTAAACTCAAGGTTTTCTACACTGAGACTTTGGTGTTTCGGTGCCTTGTTGAAGCTGAAAACTAGGCAATATAATCCTACCTTTGTTACAATTATTAAAATTTAAAAATATCATGAAATAGAACTTTCCTTACCCTAAATTTGGTTTGTCTTTATGACATGTGTTGTGGATTTGTTCACCTTGTGGAAATTCTCTCCCCTCATCTTGCAATCTTCTTGTTTTCGATTTAATCATTGTCAGTGTTAAAGTGGATAGCATAGCTTTACTTTTCTCCTATGCTGGTTTTTGTGTGTTCATGCTTATATGATCAACATTCTACCTTTATTAGCTGCATTTCTGGGTTTGAGTATCATATTGTCATTCTATTTTTAATTCGGTTTTCTATTGTGAAGGCATCCCCTATTGCATTTTCAAACCTCCTATTTTTCTTACAAGCTTGTCATTTTTGGATTAGGTTGCTTCCTGGATAATTGGGTTGCTCCTTTTCTTTTTGTGAACTTTTGATATGGTTATTCAAGTACTTACGTTATTAGATAATGTTTTTCACGGTTGTACGAGTTGTGTTTATCATCAAGGTTATTAACCCCCCATTTTCTTATCTATTTTTCCTTAAATAAATTGGATTAGTGGAATCAAGTCCAGTGTAGCTTTACCTTACGTTTACAGTATGTTGAGCAGTTCACGCAAGTATGAGAACCTTGCTTTAGTAAACAACTACTAGATGGAACCCAATCCGGGTTGACTATCATTTTATGGAAATTTGATCACCCTTTTGGATTATGTCAACAATCTCATAATGTTAATTATTATTTGGTATTTACCAACCATGGAGTAGTGTGGTTATCGAGGTATGTTAGACCTCCATGTTCTATTTTCTTGAACCAATTAAATGTTCCCTTTGAACTATCCCATAAGTTTGCAAAACTTTATTTGTGGTTTAATTGTGGTTATATTTATGCTTGGAGGGTGTATCATGGCTAAGGTACCCAGACTTCTAAGTGTCTTGCACCTTGAGTATTCCTACATAATTGTGTATGATGCTAGATTTATACCCTTATTGCCTATTGATCTTCAATATAGTTCCAAAATGATTAAGCTTTTTCCTTGAAGGAAAATTTGACCATCCCTTATGAAGCTTAAACTTGTAGTAAAGGCTTTTGTCACCGAGTTTTGTGGTTTCATGTGTATGTTATTAATAGTAATACTTTATTGTCAGAACTACCCTGGCATAATACTACCCGTGATAAATCTTGGTGGCATATTTATAATTGTGCATCTCGTTGACTTTTTTATTGACTTTTGGATGACGTACGTGTGTTGATATCTTGTTGACTTGATAGAAGGGTTCAAAGAATTAGGGATACATGGGGGTATTTATATATAGATGCATTGTTGATTTATATTTGAAGCTAATGTTAATGTAATGGATGTTGGTGATACTAAAAAAAATGTAATTTTCCTTTTTGAATGCTTTGAAGATCTAAATGAAGATTTTAACCAATCTTGTTAAATTATTGTCCTCAATAAAAGATTTATTAGTAACCAATGAGACCTTGAAGTTCACCTTAACCCTTGGCTTGGTTCTTTGTAACCCTTCTAAACATTTGATCCTTGCACAAATAATATTATTTTTCCGAATCTAAAATGGTGCTTTCCCTCAATTGGAGCTTGTTCTTATCACCTGTGAAATAGAGGTGTGGAACAAGTTTCAGTGGCTTGAGTAAGATTAATTAACCTTGTGAGAAATGGAAAATATTATTAAATAAATGAATTAAGGAAGTTATTGACATATTCTATAATGATTCTCCTTCAGAAAACTTGATCTTAATCTAATCAGTCAATAGTATAAAAGAAAGAAGTTCACCTGTGTAAGAAGTATTGCTTGAATCATAACATGAATCTTCTAGATCGTAAGTCTAGTTTTGAAGATGATTTTAGCAAATAAATAACCTTAAAATATTTTTCTCTACGGGATGTTCTTAATTGTAATTGTGTACTGTGGTTGGAATTTTATGTTGTTCCTTGTCTAAGAGAAAAGTTAACTGTTCATTATGGGTGTTGTATGATTTCTTGTTACCTATGTGGTCAATGTTGTGTCAAGCTTATTTAGAGTTGGTTGTAGCCCTTTTTTGGTCCCCTGTGTTGTCATGTGAACTCCAAGCAACTCAAAAGAAATTTATTTGAGTTTTTCAATGTTGTTTTTGGTGTGTGTTTTAATGGGTGTTATAAACTCTAAAAAGGTTGTCACATGCCCAACTTGTAATGTGGGCTCCCCTTTTACACGGTAGATTTTACTATCCCAGATACATGGGTTAAAAACTACATTGGCCTTTATAAGGTCATGACCATGTTAGCCCCAAATGTGTCATTTCCATGTATTATTGAGTTTTCCACGTAGTGGCCTACCTCGTAATACTTAGTCCACCAACATTTAGAATGGCCATCGAAGTATTTTTAACTTGAAAGTTACAAAGTTAATGGTGTGACGTGAGTCACTCCTTATCAATTAAAAATTTTGGTATATAAAACTTAGGTGGTAATATGATGATATCTCACATAGCATGTGAATGAAATCGAACCATAATAGTATCTTGTCAAGATAATTGATTGACTTTCCTGATCCATATGTGAACTTGCCCAACATTATAATGAACTCGTCTAATGCGAGAAATAACTTGCTGACTTGGTTAAGAGCTCCGTCCTCTGATGTAACTTGTATAAATGTAATGCAATATCAAATCATAATATACGACATGTAGTAATAAAAATTTGGTAATGTCAATAATGAAGGAAATTAGAAAAGACATCCGTGCATCAAAAGAGTGTGTAGAACCCAGTTGAGGGCACCCAACCAACAAATAGCGGGAACCACCATTTTTATCCCGACTTGTGAACACCGGAGTTCCAAGATTTTTTTCCATTTTGAAAAAAATTCATTTATGCCACGTGTCACATCCACACTAGTCAGTTGACCCGTATTGTGCTCCTATTCAACTTCAACCTTCTACGGAGAATAGATCACTCCAACAGAGTCCGTTTCACTCTCAAAAATAGGTGATGGAAATATATCAGAGCATTCTTTTGAAAATTAATGAATTAGGGAGATTCTAAAAAATGTGTCCCTAAAATGATCCCATTGATCACACCTCCCCTTAAAAAAGGATTGTTGTCAACAAAAAATCTATTTTCACCCACAATTTTTTTTTAATCCCCTTCTTGCATCTCACAAAAAAAAACATGAAAATATAGGAATAAAAATGTGTCATAATCAAAGAAAATGTTGATTACCAAGTCATAAATAATAAATATTTCAAAATATACAATCATAATCCATGAAAATACAACTTTCCACTAATACTTTATGACCCTGTAAACATCTACAAACAACTTGGATTAGTATAAAAAGATAAACCAATGCTCAAGTAATAGGAAAATGCCTCAATGAAGCTTGTATATTGTCATCCCAATGTGAGGCCATCACAAAAAAATGGTTAGATAAAAACACCTAGCCCACAGAAGAAAGTAAGTGTCTTATAGACAAAATACAATTGCACCCTTTATCCTCTTCATCACTTATTAATCCAATTTATCATTTACAGTCACCTTATCCTAAGTAATATCTCATTTATTATATTTACCACAAATAATATCCTATTTACAACTATTAAATCCCATTCAACCATCTAAAACCCACTTTAACATCAAAATTAAATAAATACTAATCATATTTAATCATTTTATAACCCCCTTAACCATCACAACTCATCCGCAACAACTTAACAATATATTTACCCAAAACCAAAAGTAAACAACTTTATTTTGGAAGTAGTTTTAACCTCTTTTTCACCTAAAATCCACAAATTACAAATCATCGATGATTTGTGTAATCACTAGAAATTATAAAAACAAGTTCTTTATCCTCTTTCAAGCACCCTCAATTTCAAATCTTGAGCACTCGCTTTAAATTATTCTCCAAACATCTGCACATCATCACTTAGCTTGAAAACATCCTAGTTATCGTCAAGAACTATTGTGAATCATCATCAAGCCTTTTAAAGTCATTTTAGAGATTTTTTGGATCATATTTTTACCATTCAACTTTTAGACTACATCAATAAACTCAACATCATCCTCAAACAAGGTTTGAGCCAGATTTTAACTTCATTTGGATTCAAGATAGCTTTCAATTTTAATATGTTTTTTATCAGTCATATCTAGCTTTCACATCACTCTAAAGTATTAATAAAAAACAAGAAAAAATCAATTTTATCAAATTCTCTAAAATCACTTGAATCAACAAGTGACTAACGCAATCACAAGTGATTCCTGTCAAATTTATCCTTTGTCAACTTTTATCAATTTTTATCTAGTATTTGTTATTTATTTTATCAAACCTATTACTTAGAACATGTCTTTAAGCATAGATAATTTTTAGATGGAAATTTTGGGTCAATCACATTAAATCACAAGTATTCACTCACCACTAATACTAAAAAAACCATTATATTGGGAACAATTCAAAATCATTTATGAATTAAGTCTCTGTGTAATCTATTTTTCATAAAATGAACATGAAATTGAAGATTAGATCAAATTATTAAAGGAAATTCAGCAAGAAGTTATAGACTTCTGGTATAATTATTTCAAACATGTACAGATTGCATCCACACATTCCGAGGCCATATTTTAAGCTGGACTAGGACCTCCCATTCAATAATTAATTATAGTCATTTTCACCTACTATTCTTGTATCTTATTTTCTTGTATTCATTTATCATTTATAACTTATCCATTACAATTAACTTGGTTGTTTACAAAATGATATGACATCCTTCAAGGAAGCCCTTTGGATTCCTAGAATCGAACTTTCCCAAGTAGCTCACCTATTTAACTATCTAATACATTTTGTTTAGTGTCTTTGAGTTAAGGGTTTTTCAGAGGACAAGAGTTCATACACACTTCTAGATGGTGCACAACTTCTATCAATGTTAGGCATCACCATTCATCATCTAAGGGTTTTGTTAAACCCCGCATCTTTTGAGGTAGGTTTTTCAAAATTGTTTCACTCTGTTAATTCAATTATAAAGGTAAAATCATCTCGAACATTATGGCACACCTAGTGGGACACTACGTCCTCTCCTTTCATTCATTCAAATTTCAAGTTTTTAATATGTGGTATTATGATCTATAAACGCTAGTGATTTAGTAACTTCTCCTCTCGAATGCTAAGGACAACCATGTCCTATAAAATTCATTTTTATGGGGCTTATAGATTGGTCTTAACCCACTTTCAATATTTAAATGATAATGCTAAGGGAAAAAATAACATCAAGTCGAAGGCTGGTGTAAGTGTGTTGTGTAGATTGTAAAACCTAAAATGATTCCTTGTCTTTGGGGGTGCATGCGAGGTCAATGATAGGAGAATGTGGCCCCAAAAGAGGAACAACAACATATAATATGTAAATTTACCCTGTAGGGGTTAGGGAATACACTTGGTAAAAACTAGCATATGTACAAACGGGATGGCTAGCGAAACAAGTATTAGTATGAAAAAAATTCATGTAGAAGATAAGTGTATGGTATGCAAACATTGTAAAAGCTACCAAGTAGTAATGTAAACACGCAAGAAGAAAAGTAAAGCACTCCAAGTGGGCCACAAACATGGGACATCAATCATGATGTCATAAGACATAAAAGGCCATCATGGTTGCAAACTACAAAATAGTGTGCACACAAAACATAGGGCAAGACTTGTATATAATATTAAACAAGGTAGATAATGTACTGTTCATTTTCGTAGAATTTAAATAAATATTCTAGAATTTTGATTTTACTTTGCAGTTGACTAGAAATTTACATCGCCAAGGAAATTTATGGAAATAAGTGTAAAATGTCTTCAATAACTACCCATCAATCTTTGGCAACAATTATCAAACACATTTGAATTGGTTTTAAGAAAAATTTAATTGAATATAGGAAAATTTTAATTTCTGGAATTAATTATCCAACCTGGAAATCACATTAGCTAATTTAGGGGTTGGTTAGAATGAAATATTTCCTCAATTTTTGTATAAATGCATATTATAACTTGAACATATATGAAAACTTAGTTTACATAATTAATTTAATGTTGTTTTCTCACAAAAAATTAAAATTCAATCACTTCCAAGTCAAATTGGTAAAATACACGTAAAATCAAAATTGGCACCGAAAAGATCTTCCATAAAATAATATTTGGAAAATTGGAAATGTTTAACTTGACAAGGTGAGAGGTTTTCATCACCCACTTTGGTCCTCAATTAGGTTTTTTTCCCAAATTAAATATATGAGAGTTTATCTCAAAATCTTGAAATTACAAGTCAAGACAATATGCCAAGATGAATCCCAAAACCCCTATTATAATGATTTCCCTAGTTTGGTGCCAAAACCCAAAAGACATGTATTTTCATATGCCTTGACCAACCCCTTTAATATATTTTATTATTATTATGGCTAATCCTTACATATATAATTATTGAGATACAAAATACATACAAATGGATGAACATTAATTGTTTCTCTTCTCCTTGACACTTATTTCTTTCTAAGAATGAAGAAGGAATGGGTAGAAAAATTGAACTGGGTATTCTACATTTGAAAAATAGACATGATAGTCCTCCCTCCCCATAATTTCTTGCCCTTAACCAATCGTAAGCTCTTCATATCTGATTCCTCTATACCAATTTCTTCATCTTCTTAAGGGGATGATGGATTTCTTGATAATACATACGCTACAAAATTTTGTTTCCCTCTACAATATTTGATTTTGAAATAAAAGTCATTGAGTCTACTTACTCATCTTTATTTCCAATCATTTAATTATTTCGATGAAGAAACAATTTTAGATTGTTGTGGTCGTTTTGACTATAAACCTCTTGCAAATCAAGTATTGTCTAAATTTAGTCAAGGCATGCATCATGGAAAACATTTGTTTGTCATAGATAAAAAGCTTGTTCTCATAATCATTCAATTTTTTTCTCTCAAAAGGAATGGGGTTATATTTTTGCATTACTACTACTCCTACCACTTCCCTAAAGCATCACATGAAAGCTCAAAGGGTGAGAGAAATGGGACAATGAGTATTGGGCATTAACACATCTCCTTTCTCAATATTTCAAAGGATTCTTGGGCTTATTCCAAAATACTGAAAGCATATTTTTGTGAGAGAAGTCAATGGTGCTACAATTTGAGAAAAACCCTTCACAAATTCTCGTAGTAAGAGCACAAACCCAAAAATCCTTTCAAGTGAGATACATTGGTTGGTGTAGGCCAATCCAAAATTTCTTATATCTTACTTTGATCAATGAAACTCCTTGTGCATTGATCACATGTCCCAAGTACAAAATTTCATGCATACCAAATTCACACTTGGATTTCTTGGCATACAAAGACTGCTGCTCTAAAATACCCATCACTATGTCTAGATGTTGTAGATGCTCCTCCCATGATTTGCTATAAATCAAGATGTCATCAAAAAATACAAGTACAAACTTCCTTAGTTGCTTACCAAAAATATGGTTCATGCAGGACTAAAATGTGGTAGGAGCATTTGTCAAACCAAATGGCATGACAAGGAATTCAAAATTCTGTAGTGACATTTGAACGCAGTTATGTTAAAGTCTTCTTGTCCCACACGTATTTGATGGTATCTAGACCTCAATTCCATCTTGGATAATTATATTACTCCATGATTTCATCTATCAGATCATCGATCTTGGGAATGGGATAAATGTTCTTAGTGGTCTTCTTATTCAGCAACCGGTAATCAACACACATTCGAAAGTACCATATTTATTTTTCACTAATAGTATTGAAGAATCATATGGGCTAGATATAGTCCTGATAAATCCATTATCCAATAGAATCTTAATAGTCTTCTCAATTTCTTATTTGTACAGTTAGGGGTGGCAGTAAGTGGTTGTTATGACTGGTTTAGAACCAGGTTCCAACTCAATCACATCCTTAAAAAATATTTCTGGTGGCAATACATGAGGAATATCATTAAAGGCCTTAGCATTTTTTTCAAGTATAGCTTATATATCAGCACAAAAAATAGACTAGGAGGAATCATAATTAGCTCTTACCAAACAATTTTCTGCCCATATAACCTTCCCCTTCTTGAAATTTATCTTCATACTCTTTGTTGTTACCATATACGGTGTACCTCCTTTTATTCCATGCAAGATGACCTTCTTGTCTCCCACCATGAATTTTATCTCCATACTTTGGTAGTTTTGGGTGAATTCTCCTAAGGAATGAAGCCATTGAACACCCAAAACCAAATCAGATTCACCAATATTGATAACATAAAAATCATCCCTTCTTTGTATGGTCTCCTAGGGTGAGTGAGACCTATGGTATCTTCTTAGTGCAATGAAGAATGAATCCATCTATCACTTTCACGTTGAATCCTTTAAAGTATTCCTCCTTTAACTTCAGCTTCTACACCAAATTATCATCGATGAAGTTATGGGTGGCTCGCTACCTATGAAAACAACTATTTTCTTTCCTTGTAGATTTCATTTTACCTGAAATGGGTAATATCTCAGTGCTCTGAAAAGTGTAGGTAAGGGTTCCTTCTAATTATTCCTTATTTTCTTATTTTATTTCTTCTTTCCTATCATTAATGTTATCATATTTAGAATCTAAAACTACTTCAATGTGGTGAACTTTACATTTCCCCAAGAAATGGTGTCCTGGATTCCACATGGGTCTTTGCATGAGAAATAAAGATTCTTCCTTATTAGCTCCTTCTTTGAATCCTTCTCAAGGTTGGTTTTTTGCAGATCCTAGTGCACCATAAGTAAGAGTTTTTTTGGTTGTTCCATTTTTTTTCTCTTAGGTTTCTTAGAGGCTCTTTCCCGTCTCCCTCCAAGATTGGGAAAACTGTTGATTGTTGTTGTATTTGGAGCAACTCATTCCAAATTTAATTCCTTCTTGATTTATTCCTTTAATGAAAAAGTATCAAAGTCACATAATAATCATCTTAAGGGTTACATTAGTCCTTCAACAAAAAGCAAAATTAGTCTTCTTTTAGAAACATCTTCGATCATCACTGAAAATATCTGAAAATCAGCTACATACTCTTCAATTGTGCCTTCTTGTTGAATTTTAGAAAATTCATGAAATTTAAATTCTAGATCCACATGATCGAATATATCTATGAGTCTATGGAAAAGCACATTATAGGTGTGTATCTCCATTATCTGTGGAACCACCATTTGTGATAAATTCCTTCTAAGTGAAGAGTTGCAAATTTTATGCTTAATCCTCAAGATAAAGTAGAGGATTATTTGACATTGCTTATTTCAATTGAACTTCATCCTTCATTATGAAATTTTGGTTTTGCAATATTCTAGAGAGAAAGTACTAAAAATCCCAATGTATAAACAAGATTTTCTTGCTCGGTAATTAATTAGTCCACTTTTGCTTCTATTGAATCCATATGTTCTTCATTAGTGGCTTTTATTTTGTTTCCCTTCCTTATAATATGGTAGTAAATGTATTGCTTATTTCAAATTTCCATAAATGATCAAGAATTAATTTGATAAATCTCTAATACCACTGTAATGTCCCTTTTTAGGGAAGTTAAAAAAATATTCATGAATTCTAATTTTAATTGGCGATGTAGACTAGAAATTTATTATAGCAAAAGTAAATTTAGGGAAATAAGTACAAAATATCTTCACTAAGTATCTAGAAACCCTTACAAATAATTATCAAACACTTTTTCTTTTTTCAAAAAAACAAATGGAATTTAGGAAAAGTTAAACTATTAAATTTATTATCAAGTCTAGAAATAAGCAACTAGTTTAGTGCTTGATTAGCATGAAATATTTCCTTGATTTGAGTCCAAATCCATAATTTAACTTGAAAATGTATGAGAATTGGCTTACTCAATTAACTTGATGTTAGTTTCTCACAAAAATTAAAAATTCAATCACTTCCAAGTTAAATTTGAAATATACACTGTAAAATAATAATTGATACCAAAACGATCTTCTATAAAATAATATTTTCAAATCTGAAATGTTTAAATACAAAGCTATTAGGTTTTCATCCTTCACTTTGGTCCTCAATTGGGTTTCTATTCCTAAATGGAAGATATGAGAATTTGTCTCAAAACTTGGAAATTACAATTCAAGTCAATATGCGAAAAATGAATCCCAAAACCCTTATTTATAGGGATTTCTCTAGCTTGGTGCAAAAACCAAAAATACATGTTTGTTAATATGCCTTAGCCGACCCCTTTAATACCATTTTATTTTATTATGTCTGACCCATACTTATATAAAAATACATCGAAATGGATGAACATTAATTGTTTCTCTTCTCCTTTCCTCTTCTTTATTTCTAACCATGAAGAAGGAATGGCTTGAAAATTAGAATTGGGTCTTCTACGTTGGAAAAATCAAACATGACACACAAGTACGAACAAATAGTGTAGTGAACAAGGGTAGAAGAAAATATCACTGCAAAACAATTGTTACACATGGAACACCTGTTAGCATGTTAGAAAGATAACTAATATGAAAAAAAATTGTATAAGAAAGTAATGGATAGTGTTAAGTATAAAGTGAAATAATAGCACCTATAAAAGAAAAATACGGATGCCCCCAACGACAAGTGTAGTAAGGGTAGAAGGTGTGAATCCATGTTGCATGCAAGATATATGTATATGTGATCACAAATAAGAAACAACATGAATATGCATGCATGGATGATATAGATAGATGAAATATAGGTAATCTATCTAACATGTGTTAGAAGAGAACATGGATGAGAAAAAGTAAAAATTATAATAGAAACCATAATAAGTAGTATGTTATGGATGGGTGGAATTGAATGCAATATGGAATGATAGGATTTTTTTACCCCCTAGTGGATGGAAGTTTATGCATTAAGGTTCATTTATTTTTCCCCCTCAGAAGTTGAGAATGAACTGTAAACAAGAGTGTGTCATCGAAAAATGGTCAAATTGTGTTCATTGTGTCTAACACACTATGATGAATGTGTACACATGGTGATGAAATAAGACTTATTGATGATGTGTGTGTGAACCCAGTAGTTGAATCGTTTATGATGAGAAAATACATGTAGGAGTAATGATAGAAGATGAAAGGAGAAATTGGTGATGTAACCTAGGGTGTATACCAATACAAGATGATAGAATTGGTGACCATTTAGCCCAAAGCGTACATTACTATAAGATGAATTTTAGGTAGTGGTGATGTATCCTAAACCATAAATAACTATGAGATGATAGAACAGTGAACATTTAGCCTAAAGTGTATCTCACTAACTTAGTAATGTCGGATGATCAAATTTAGAATTTTAAATGCATGGAAAATGTAAGTTCCATTAGATTCGTAAACCCTTGGCAATTAAGTATGGACCGAGGAACTAATGTGAATCATAGGGTGGTGATGGAAATGCGTAAAAGACAATGTAGTGTATGTAATAAGAAAAATGCAATGATATATGTGTATAATGTGTACAATGTAATGTTGTATGTGATATTATATAATGCTAGAATCATATGTTATGAAAACTATATTAGTATTTAAAATATGTGTGGTATGGAGATGCGTAGTGTAGATGGAGTGTAGAATGTATAACATAAGATGAGATGTAGTGTAAAGAAAAAATGTGTATGATATAATGTAATTAAAGTAGGTAACCTCATAGTATGATGTGTCTCGTATATATGATGAATAGTATTATGAGTAATATGTAAAACTAGACGATAGAAGTATGATATATGCATAATGATTACTAATATAATGCTTTATATAGGATGTGTGATTTGTGAGGAAAAGTAATATGTAATGCCTATAGTGCAGTTTATAGGATTCATGTGTAGTAATCTCGCAATGGTCAAGTGTGAACTAATGTACAAGAGTGTGTTATCATGTGCCGATGACACTATAACGTGTTATGAATATGCCTATGTGAAGAGATTGATGTATGTGAATGTAAGGATGATAGATGTGTAAATTATAACAATGTGTTATAGTATTATGTAAGGATGTAAATGACTGGTAATGTAAAGATGAGAAATATTCCAATGATTACATGCTAATAAGAGAGGGTGAGGAGAATACTATGCCCCCAAAGTGGGAATGATTAAAGAAGATATCACGTGATGTCATATAGAATATAATTTCTGTAGGGATCATAGTCGAATGGATAGGCATTAGTAACTTGAAAGGAAATAATATCTAGTTGGTCCCGTAATGAGCCATTGAGGTGTAAGTTATACATTCCCATAGCATAATCCTCGTCAGTGAATGGTAGAAGTGGAAAACCATGTGCATATCAAAGATTCATATTTTTTGCATAATTGAGAAAGGAGCTATTGAAAATGAAGATACATCCAAATTAAGAGCCTCAATATAATCAAGCCATGATTGTCCTAATGAAAGTGGTGAAAAGTAGGGTGCATGTGATAAATAGATAATAAAATGGAAGACACACAAACCATAAACATTTGTAATGCTATTAAATCCATAATAGAGATGAAGATCATGTAGAGGAGGATAAAGGTCCTCAAAGGTAAAACCTAGCCAAGATAAGCCATCAAGTTTACAGATAGTGTCACAAGTAGGATGAAGTGGAATATGGTCCCAAAATGAATCAATCATGAAGAGGGTGCAAGTAAATTATTAGTGTTCTAATGTATGTGGTACATGCGAAGGTGTAGGTGATAGAGAAACATCCATATACTGGACATGCTCTTAATATGGGATCATAACATTAGTAATAATGGGTTTGCATAGAAGAAACAATATCTATTACACAAATGGTAGAGTCTAGTGGTTACAAGTGAGGTAGTTCCTCCCTATATTTGGGCTAATCTGTAATACCTATGAGTGGAATGGGAAGACTAGTATTAGAAGTGTTATTGCAATATTTAAATGGATCATAGTCACAAAAATGGTATACTCAATATTGTGATGTAAACATTTTACTCAATGGTGTACAATAGAGGAAACAACTTGCATGTCACGAATGAATGACCTACCAGGAGATAGTTTTAGGAGATCGGGAAATCAACAAGGTAAAAGGACAGTGTGGATGATCTTTGGACAAATATTTATAGGTAATGTAATGTGATCAAGATATGGACACACATAAACATCATAAACATGTAGTGAAATACTAGATTGAATAACACCATGAGTGAAAAGCCCTAAAACCTCAAGGAATGACATGGGAAATAAATTAAGTTTAGATAGATTTTCAATTAGAGGGTGCATAATAACAAAATTATGAATGTGAGATATGATATGTAGGTGTGGGTCATTATCAGAAGGATGAGCATCAAGCAACATGATTATACTTGAATACTATGTGTGAAAATAATGCATTGACAAAGGTTTGATAAAATGAGTCTTGATACATGTCAGCACGAATGTGAGTGGTAGAAAGAAGATGATGGACTCTATGTAATAAATCGGGATATGTAAAAAAATAATCATTGATTGAGATACTTAAGATTACCAAACACTAAGATGACAAGTAATGAATGAAGAACATAGGATCATGAATGTTAGAGTAAGGTTCACAAAAAATGTATAACTAAAAATGAGAATCAAGCATAGTTATTATAATCTTGAAACAACTTTAAATAATAATAAATAGATGTAGAAACTAATATGAAAGATGACCCAAATAACTAATCAAGTTAACGTAGAAACCCTAATATTGCAAAATAAGTACGAATATGACTTAGCTAATTCAATGAACTCGACGAGGTTATTTTATAGAGATGATTGGAGAAGAAAGGAACAAGAATGACTATATAGAGGCCCTAAAGAGGACAGATCTGGAATGATTATCTAGATTGAGGTTCCTGTAAGGGACTAGGGTGCCTAAGGGTGCTTTGTTATATAGAATCGACACCTTGGTCTATCTGAAATATGTGAAAATCGATTTTATAGGTTAGGCATATGGTTTGAAAAACTAATTATTTGTCACATTAAGATCATTTCACTATTCTGAATGTCATTGATAATCCAAGAGAGAGAAAAGGGTTGGAAAACACTGAACAAGAATCCATCCCTAAAAAATAAAAATTCATATGTAAAGGTCGGCCTGACATTAGCTGCAACAATGGTATACTTACTAACTGTTATCTCTCGAAATTGCACCCCAAAGAGAGATGGCAGCAGGTGTTCTAAGTCTAGAAAATATCTCTCTCTCTCTCGTAGATACAATAGGGACACCTTAGGTATGTGGGTATACCTATTTTGAGGTGAATGTCTGGGGTTAAAAGGTCGGTTCTTTATTGGTGTTCACTAGATTGCTTTCTGGGAGTTTTAGGGTTAGGAGGTGACTGAAAATGAAATAATTGCTAAGGTGATACACCAAATTTGAATAAAGAACTTGACTTGAGTGGAATACACAACTGACTTGTGAATAATTCTTTGTGTGCACAAACCAATTTGTACTTTCTGCAGAATGTAAGGGCAAAAACACTTAATTTGTACTAAGGGAAAATCACAACAGCACTAGTAAGCTAACATGCACAATAAAATTTAGTAGAAAATAGTAGATCTGCAGTAGGGTAAAGTGACTAATTAGGGAATATTGATTCACAAGATTAATACTGGTATACACAAGTCTAGAATAACTTGGAAAGGAAAAAGTAATTCAACACTCAGAGGGTAAAACTAGCAGAAATTTCTTCAGTACTCATATCAAAAAGTTGTTCTGGGAAAATCTCTGAAAAATTCCCCCTCCCTTTGTGCTTTGCAAGAGCACACAATATATAGCAAAAGTTCACCCCCTTCCTAAAAATAGACTAAAGGCTGTACTCGCCCATGTGTCCTAATTTTATCCCTTAAATAAAGGAATAAAATAATACAAACTAGAGCATGTAATAAAATAGGCATTATCAGCCTTAGATACAATATAGTCAAACTGAAGTTGACTATTCTATTTTTAAGAAAGAAAGGTGAATAATTTGCTAAAATTACAAATTGCTTGCTAGGCAAGTCTTCTTTCTTTGCACATGCAAATTCATCATCTTCTCTGTTCTGTCCTGTTGTGGAGGCATGCAAAATATCATCTCTGTGTGTAGGTAAAAGGATGCAACCTTTAGCAATATTTGCACAATAAAATTGAAGTGGGGGCCACCTCCAATGTATACATGCTCTGATTTCCTCCACTTTTCTGGATGGTCACATGAGTGACACTTGCAAATTTTGGTTTAAAAACACCCCATGTGGGGACCACCTTGGTTTTTTTGAAATTTTGATGTTGCCACCTTTGTGGACTTAGGCATTAGCATGTGTATTTGATTAAAGGGGACCACCCTTTGTCTAGCCCACCATGTATATTATTCACCACCCTTGGTCATTGGCATGCATATTTTATAATGCACCTTTTCGGTGATCATGGCACATAATGTGTTTTTGATTTTTTCATTGGCATTATAGTTTTGGACTTTTTGAAAATTTCCCTACAATGATTAATTGAGGGTCCATGTGGGCTGGCCCTTTCATGATGACTCACCCTTACGGTCTTAGGTGATGGTAACCCTAACCATTGGTAGTTTGGCTTGGATTTTGTGAGCACTAATGGCCCTTGATCTTCGTCCTTGGTTTCTCTGCCACCGTTGATCTTCTAACCATGAGTTAGGGTTCTGGCTTGAGCATTTATTTTGGTCAGTGAAGTTAACCTGGGCTTATCACTTGACAACTGTGTTCGTTGATCGCCGTTCGATCCTCCAATTGGCATTTGGTGAATGAGTGATCCTCTAACCATGAGTTAGGGTTTTGAAACCCTAGTTCGATGGAAGGTTTATACACTTCACACTTGGTCATTTCATTCAGTTTTTCATTTTGTGGGTGAAGCCCTAGCAAATTTTTTGCTCACTCTGCAATTTTGATGAATGGCATGGAGATTTGGAGATCTTCGATCCTGTAAATTCGTTATTCGGTGTTTGACACGATGGTTTCTTGACTGTGCCTTCATTTTTCACAAACCCAAAGGTATTTCTTTTGTTTTTTATCCTGTAGCTCAACCTTTTCCTCTTTGTATATGATCTGAAGACCATTTGGATCTATTTCTATACTTTGTATCTTCTTCGTGGAATGATGAATCTCTACTTCTTTCTGGTTTTCTATCTGGTTTTCATGATCTTGATAGTGGTCGAGCTCGACATGAGCTTGCAAAGGGAAATGCCGCCATCATTTTGCTTGTTTGCTCATTTCATTCGTCTTCACCTTGGTAAGTTCTGTTACCCTTTTCTAATAACTACTTTCAAACTCAAGTTTTACTTTTGTAACTCTGAAACATGGAAAAATCAAGTGAAATATTCAAAAATATTTTGTGGGTTCAGTCTTTTCCTTCTGATGTAGTCCTTTAAGCTCTGACTCATCATTCAAAATTTGTTAAAGCTCCTTTCTATGCATTTTTGATGAACTGTTTGTAAACTTGTCTCGGTACTTGGAAGTGTTGACTTTTTGTTTTTCATTTTGATACATGAGCTCTATTTCGTTTCATCTTCCTATGATAGATGCATATTTGTAATTTGTGAACCCTTCCTTCATTCTGTAGAGGAAAAATGATTTGTTTTTGAGTAGTTTCTTCCCTGTAGATACATGTTTGACTTGTTGAATTCATTTTGAAGATGTAGTGAGAGAAATTCACTTCTTAGCATTATTTTTATGATACTTCTTTGCACACCTATAATGGTATTTGGAAATGTTTATTGGATATTGTTGAGCTATAACTGTAGATGAATACTTAGCGTTAGCAATTCACTTCTCTTGTGATTCATTTCCTTTTCTGTAATGATAGAACTCCATCTTCATGTAGACTTGGAATGGATCTTGTACCTTCTACTTGCAGTAGTTGTTAGTTGAAGAGTTTCTGGAAAGCATAGTGTTAGAAGCTTAACTGTTTATGATCTTCCATTGCACCTGTAGCTTTGACATTTCCATTCAGAAAGATTTTCTAGAAGCTATAAGGCTGCTCCTTTGATGTAAACATGATAGCATTCCATTCTGTATAATGAAATAGATGTTCCTTTTCTAGAAAATGAAGAAAATACTTAATTTCCTTTTCTGAAGTTATAGTAGCAATTGTATTTTAATTTTGCATTAAAATAGCATTTCTATTTTTCTGGAAAAGTCCATTTTGCAAGGGGAAACTCGGTAAAAATTTTTAATCCTTCTCTCTCCAGATTCTTATGATTTGACCATTTCTAAAAGGATATGAACATCTCTCTTGCTTGTCTGATCACTTGAATGAAGTTGTCCATGCTAGCTTTACTTGATTCATCGCAACTTTTGTATGTTTCATTTGATCATGATATCAACTTAGAAGTGATGAAACATGTACTTTTCTTGACTATTTTTATTCCTTTTGAAGCTCAGATAGTTTAGAAAGCATGTAGTAGCTAAAAAGACATGTATTTCAATTTTGTTTTAAATCAAAAGTCAATTTTACAAGGGGAGACTCTGGCAATTATTTTCCAAAAATCTTTTCTCTCTCCCTTTTCAGATTTCTAATCCTGATTTGCAAAATATGTCTTTCTTGACCCATTCTAATGCTTGATGCTTCCTGCAAATCATCTGAAAATGATATTTTATCCTCATTCAGTAATTGCTTCCTTCTTAACCAATTAGACTGATTTTCATTCTATGCTGCAACCTGTTCCTGCAAAACTCAGAAATAAATTAGAAATAAATAGGATTTTTGGCCTCTCTTGTATCCATGTGATTTATTTCTTGTTTCCTTCTTCTGTAACTTGTTTTCCAACTTCCTTCATGTGTTATTTTTCACATTTGTTTCTTTTCCAACTACTTTAGATTCTGCCCTTTCTAACCCAATCCTTAGCTTCTTTGATTTTCTCTTACCACTCATTTACTTTATGAACTCTGCCTCTTCCTTGTTGCCAGCTCATCTGTATTTCTTTGTTTTCCTGTGCCATGTGTTTTTGTACCTCTTTCTTTTAAGTACCATTAGATACATCAAATTCAGAATTTGTATTTGCTTTAGAACATGAGTATTGGAATAACATTGTACCCTGAGCTCAATTTGACAGATGCTTCTCTTGTCTCTAGGTGTTAAGAAATGGAGATGGAAAGGCTGAGGAGTGGAGACAGAAGACAGAAAAGGAAATGATGGGTTCCTTTTTACTCCTCTACTCTTGTTCTTTAGCACATGTAGTATTCTCATTTCCATGTATATGATGAGTCACTTAGTCATATCCCACGGCTTGTGTGGGAAAGCTTATGATCTCTTATGAATAAAGCATTAAATTGAAATAATGAGTTGATTATCTCTTTCTGCATTTAGTTTTCCTTTGATTGTACAATGATGTAGGCAACTCAATATCTCAATAAAATGAATTAACATAAGGGATAACTTGAAGTGAATACCTGTAACTCCAGTGGATAATCATTGAATGAAATGTGTCTCTTTGTAAGCTGTGTGATTATCTTAGCTTCCATTCTTCATTTTGACTCCTTTCTGCTATCTCCATTTGGACATTATTGTCACTATTTGTTTGTCAATATTTTCTTGATGGAAGTAGCAGGAAAGGAGTCAATTGTAATATTTTATGGCAGCATAGGTAAATGTAAACTTATAAATCATAACAACTTTAATGAACATAGAGCAATAAAACTGATAGGCATCAAGATAATAACCGTGAATCTGATTGTCTGAAAACTGCCACTATGTTTGCTATTCCAAAACTATACACCTTACATATTCTGTAATCTGATATCTTCATCGGGATAACATAGATGTTCTTCAAGGCTTGTGTTCTGTATCTAAGGATATTTGTGAGATTGCATACTATGTGAGTTGTTACGTTTTGTAACAACACACATAGCTACATTTCACTTAATCTCTTTCACAAATCAGCAATAACAAAATAATCTGACGTAAATCCCTTAGCTTAGGTATACTTCACCAAAGCTGTCCATTGTAATGAAGTTTCGAGTTGCCCGTTTTTGAACAAGTGCAAAAATTGTCAACACTAACTAAGCACCACACTACATTCTAGACCCAAATGTTATTCTCAGCGTGTATTAGCATGTTCTAGGTTTCTGTGTGTCAATCACACTTTTTGATGGAATGAGATAACTATGTTTAGAAATTTAGTAAATAGTTGAAGGAATAAAATAACTACTCTTCTCTTATGCTTGTGTTATGTAGAATAAACAATCTTATCCCTTTGTGATGGAGATAAATGAATGCAATGATATCCAAATGCTAGATGGATGCAATTATAGCTGGATGATAGTAGTGATATGTGTTTGTTCCATCATTATGATCTCATAACTTTGTATTTTATAAGGTTCTCTTGACATGATTTCGTAATTCACCCCAAAGAGGCTGATCAAAAGAAAAAGAAAATGTTATAATGGCTAGATAAAGCCAAAAATATACTAGGGATCTGAAAAAAGGATCAGAGTACCCATGGTGGGACCAAGGCACCCCCATTCCAGTCTAAGAGCACCAGTCGAGGCTAGAATGATGGATGATAATGAAAAATAAATGGGCATGTGTACGATGGAGGTCAGCAATGACAATAGAAATCAAATAAAAATAGCCAATTCAGGCTAATTAATACTTTCCTCAATCACGAACATTCTAAATAGTGATACGAGACCAGGACATGAGTTATCCAAAGTGTGTGATATATTGATTACATTTTCCCCCACTTTATGTTGGTAAGAGAAAATCTCAGTAATATAAAGTACATAAAGATGAGTACCTGATATTGCTTTAAAGTGATGTAGAAAATGCGTCAAAGGACTAGACAAAGTGTGGAATGACAAAAAGAATATGGATCATGGAAACTAAATATTAAAATACACAAACAAGTGATTGGGGTGCCTTGGGTTCTGGATATAATTTATAGATTCCCTGTCTCGTGAAGGAGGAATAGGAACCAATTTTGTAGGGTCGCTAGATGATGATAAACCCTTTTTGTTTGTCGCTACTATTCCCTTGAATTTTGATGAGTTTTACTTTGGATATACCATTAGTGAATCACCTGCAAGACCAAAAACAAATCATCAAATCCTAAAAAATAAAGATGTAATATGAGGGGTGAGTTTGTCCTCATCTTCCACAATGGCAGTCTCACAATTGAGCATTGCACCACATCTTAGATCTAATGTAGTTTTGTGTGTGTGTGTATAATTTTTCCTATGTTTCTCTTGTGCATGTCACACTTAAAGTATAAAAATGTAGCTATATGTAGAATGTAATTAATATGTACAAGAAATTGAATAGACTCCCCTCTTATGATGTGTGATGGAGGTTCACTAGTCTTTTTCCCTTGTGATGGAGTTAGATGGATGTAATTGGATTTATAGATGGCAATATGGATGCAACCTTAGGTGGTGATAGATAGTCATTATTTCTTGGTCACCTATTATGATCACATAAATTTATATTTATATGATTTCCTTTCTTGTATTTTCTAATTAACCCCAAAAAGGCTGGCTACCAAAAATAAAATATGTTTAAACGCCTAGAAAGGACCCAAAAAGTGTGACAAAAGTTGAAATAGGATAAGGGAACTTAGAGGAGATGGGGGTTCCTGTCACTATCATCCTAGCTGGGTGCTCTTTTCGATAATGATAAATTCTAAGAGGTGAAAAAAAAGACTGAGAAAGTAAGAGTGCAAGACTAAAATTATAAGGATAAAGCAAATAGAGATGGACAAAGATATGGGTTGATTAATACTTTTCATACTTAGGAATCATGAAAATAGTAGTATCAAATCATGACTAAGTAATTACCCAAATTATGTGATTTAGTGACTACATTTTCCACCACTTTATGTTGGTGAGTAGAAGGCTCTGTAACATAAAGTATATAGAGATGTGTACCAGATATCTATGTAGATTAATGTAGAAAATATGCAAAGGGGCTAGAAAATAGAATGGAGTGATAAAACGATGGAGCTTGGAGACTAAATATGTAAAAGTGTAAAAAGTGATGAAAATGAACCTAGGATGAAAGTGTGTTTGTAGATGCCAATGTGTGTAATGTACTTCTTGTTAGTGTTGACGTGGGTGATGTTTTTGTTGATGTTGATTGCTTTCTTCCCATACAGATGGACTTACAAAAGTGAATATGATAAAGCAGTCAAATAGGTATGTATTTACATAAAAAACATGTAATGAAGTATGTAATAATTCTAAAAATATGAAAAGGGAACATGTGCACCTAATATGTGATGAGGAAATATTTGAAAAAGGATCTTGTAGATGATGTTGATGTGCAAGAGTTATTCGGGTGATCTCACACCAATGTAATAAAATAATTATAGGGATAAACTCTTTTGTTCCATCCTCCAACCTTTAACTACTTCCCGATGTATGAAAAATCATTGCAAATGGTGTGCATGTGCTAAAGACTCTCTTTACTGTAAAATTCATTTTGTAAATGTCCAATGCTAAAGAACTCTCTACCCTGTAAAAATCCCCTATAAATTGAGGAATTTTTTTATTTTCCCCTAGTTAGTGACACTCTAGGAATGACCATTATATTTCCCTCTTGTTACTAGAACTGAAGGATATGTCATTATCTTGTGCACCCAAGTATTATTTTGAGCCCCAAAATCTTATAATTGTATTATGTTATGTTGTGTATACTTTGTGTGGGGTGACTGTTTCACCCAAATGATGACCCCCTCTTTTACAGGAACATACAACATCGATAAAGGAGAATGTGGCCCAAAAGAGGATCAATTACTAAAATTGTGCCCTACAGGGGGAAGGGGATGTTCTTGGTTAAAACCAAGGCACATGAAAACAAGTGGCTAAAAAAACAAATGTCAGTACAAGCAAATACAAACAAAGATGTAAAAGACACAAATGTAATATAACCAAACAATGAGTAAGCTAAGATGCAAGAAGAAAACATGGAACATCACTCATGATGTCATAATATAATTAATGCCATCAAAGCCAAAAGGATAAAATTGTACACACAAGACATAGGGTGAATCCCAAATATAATAAAAAATAATGACAAGAAAGTACATGTAATATAATAGATAACCATGGTGGCAAGTAATCTTGCAAAAAAAATGCTACACACAAAGCACTTGTTAGAACTTTAGAAATATAAAATAGATGTCGAAGCATGTAAATTATGATAAATAAGTGTGCTATGAAACAAATTTAATTACAGTAGTTTACAAGAATGGACACCACTCTAAGCCATTTGGGGACTGGTACTAGATGTTGTGCCAAAAATCCATGTTATGTGCAGTGGATCTGTAGAGTCTGTGACCAGAACTAGAATACATTTGAAAAAACATGTGTGTATGATAAAGATAATGACATACAAGATATCTATCTGGCATGTTTGATAAGATGAACGTGTAAAAAATAAATGTAAGTAAGAGTAAATGAAACCATGTTATGTAGCATGTTTTGGATGGATGGAATGGAATTTAAAGTGAATGATAGGAACCACATGCCTCTTGAGTGAATAGATTTGTATGCAGTGATGTTCATTTATCTATACCTCTCAACCGTTACGAATGATCCATAAACAACTATTCGTTGTTAGGAAATGGTTGAACTATTTATTGTGTGTAGCATGGTGTGATGAATGTGTAGCATTGATATGCATAATACAAATGAGATGGGGTAATGTGTGATGACTTAGCGTAAAGCGTATATCACTAGATGATGCTAGAGAAATTGATGATGTAGCCTATGTTGTATATCATTAAACTAGGAATGTTGCGTGAGGAAAAGAGTGAGTGGTTCAATGTGTGAGTGTGATGTGGTTTATTTGTGATGTATACCCTCAAAATTTTAGTATGGAGCACGAGACTAGTGTGCATGATAGGGTAGTGAGTGCAACTTATATACGCAGATGAGTATAATATGTGTAGTATGTAATTCAAGATGTATATATGATATATGTGTAGAATGTTCATGATGTATAAAGCACAAGATGGACAATACATAATGTAAGATTCTTAAAGTGCAAGGTGTGTGAAGATGTTCCATTTATAGTTTTTATTGTGTAGTGTGTGAGCTTCATGTGTAGTTCCCTCAATAGTCAAGTGCGACCCAAAGAACAAGAGTGCATCATATGGTAGTGTTGCTGCTAGAGTGTGGATGAATATTTATATGCTAAATTGTAGGTGTGAAATGATATGAGTATAAGACTCGTGTTGATACTAGGGTTCAGAAATAAGTGTGATGCCTCCCAAGTGTACTATGATGATGTCATACTATGTAGTACCATGAGAGGTGACATGCCATTATGGGAGAAGTTTTCTTATTTAATGGTAAGAGTGAAGGAAAACACAATGGTAGACCGAAACAATAGTAGGACCATGGGATGGTGGTGGAATTTGAAATGCATCTTTGAAATCAATAGGAGTACTTTCTTTGACAAAATTTATTGGTATAAGGTTATGTGGGATTGATTACATTGTATAAGACTTGATAAGAGAAGAAGGCGTATTTATTTTTAGAGGCATTTACTCGACATGATTATATTGCATAGGTGGGTCTTGAGTGATGGAAGATTAAACATTAGATGTGATGAATTAATTCTCACTAGACATAAAAAAATAATATTTAAGAACCCATTGAAACGTAACAAGTTGAAAGTACCATGTAACAAAATTTTGTGCAATGATTGAGATCAAACCTTGATGCTTAAGATTCTTGATTCTTCATTTCAAATAATAACAATCAATTTCATTATGTCCATTGATTTTATGATAATCTCAATATGAAATACCTTGATATTTTTCAAGCTGATAAAGAGGATAAGAATGAATAAATGGCAAGATGATTAATTGATGAGTTATGAGTTTCAGAATAATGTTTTATTGTTTAATATTGATTGCAAAATTGAGAGGTGCAAGGAGTGGAAACATTTGAGGTTCACTAATATGAGAACATGGAAGACATAGAATAAAGATGAGATGCTGAAGGAAAACAAACATGATCCTGAGAAGTGTCTTTAAGATGTTGGATTTTAGATTTTAAAGATGTAATCATGGATTCTGCAATCTAAAATTAATCTTGAAATAACTAATGAAGGGATTTAATGGATTTATAAATATATTCATTGGATTTGGATTCAAGAGAGTCCTTTGAAAGACAATTGAAAATGACATTGACTTGAGAAAGAAACCTGTTGATAGGAAGATACAAAGTCTGTAGGTTTTTTGAGACAGGGTCTTTACAATATGGTTACATTTGAAACAATTGAAGTAAAGAAACATGTCAAACGTTCAGAGCCATAATGGAGGAAAATGATAGATCCAAGATTATTTGAATGCGGGTTCACTTAAATTAGTATGCTAAAATAAAAATAATAGCCTGATCTAATGCAAATTTGATGTAACTAAGTGAATAATAAAATAAATGAATGATTAAACAATCAAATAATACCTAAGAAAATAAGAAATAAAAATAGGAAACCTTGTTTTGATAAGATGGTTGGAAGAGGCTTACCTTCTTCAAGGATTTTGTGGGACTATGTTGAAGTAGAATCTGACTGAAAAACAATGTAAGACTACCACACAACAGCCTATAAAATTGAAGATCCGACAGACTTGGGTATACTGGGGCTCCCAGAGAAGCATAAGGGCACACATGGTTCTCTGGTATGATTTCTTAGTCACTTAGTATGTTCATGACATCCATAAGCCAAATTTGGAGGGTGACCAAATGATGCAAAACCCTTGCTATTTATAACTACTATCTTACTGAATTAAACCAAGTGTCATTATGGATCTAGAATGAGTGACTCTCTTGCATAAACTAAAACAAAACATCAAACCCTGAAAAAGAAATATGAAAAATGAGGGGTCAGACTGTCCTCAATGACCACAATGGTGGACTTACAACTGAGAATTGCACTACATCTCAAACCTAATGTAGTTCTCTATGTGTGTGCGGAATTCTTCCCTAGATTTTTCTTCTGCCTAACACACTTAAAATAAGGAGAAAGTAGCTTGAGGTATAATATATATAATTAGTGCATGGAAATAATAGACTCCCCTCTTATGAAGTGTGGTACATAAGAACCAACATTTTTTCCTTGTTATATATATATATATATATATATATATATATATATGTAAATGGAGCATTAGATTACTCGATGCATGTAACCTTAGGTGGTGATAGATAGTGCTTAGTGATTTATCCCTTAATATTATCACATAACAAACCTCGAAAAGGCCAACTACCAAACACATAAGATGATCAAATGACTAGAAAAGACCCAAAAAATGTGACCAAATAAAAAATAGGATAAGGATGCCTAGATGGAATTAGGGTTACTGGATCTAGCATCCTGGATCACCGCTCTTTTCTAGAGTGACAAATTTTGAAATGTGAAAAGATAGACTAAACAAGTAAGAGTGCAAGAATTAAAGAAGAAACATAATGAAAAGAAGGTTGCCAAAGATATGGGTTAATTACTACTTATCATACCAAAGAATATTGAAAATAGTAATAACAACTAAATAAATACCAAAAGTGTGTGATTTAGTGACTATAGTAGTTTTTAAAATATGGTCTCAACTGTGATGGTTGATAAACTGATTCTAAAATGTGAGAAGCACCCATACTCCTATGAACCATATTTCAGTTAAAGAAAGGGAATGGGCTAACCATATAAAAAATATTCCTACTTAAATATTTCAGTTAAAGAAAGGGAATGGGCTAACTGTATAAAAAATATTCCTACTTAAATATTTCATTATTAATATGTACAGGATGATCTATAGTGTGATGTTATCTCAATGGAAACATACCACATAATACTGAGGATACCTTGATAGTATGGTATATAGTTTACCTAATATGGAGGGAAGAACACACATACATTTTGGAAGGATGGTGTAAATATTTTCTTGTTATCCTTCAAGGAAAAATACAAGAGCAAGTGATTTTCAATATAAAGGAATTTTTGTAGAAATGTAAGAGGTGTTAGAAAAAAGGAACTAGGGGGGTGAATCAATACCTACTAAAATTTTGTGCAATTTAGAATAGGTCAATCATTCAATCTTAAAATTACCTTATTTGTGATAAGCATGTATATTCAATGAGGAGAGAGAAAAGAAACCAAACATTAACGAACACATGCAGCGACCATATTTAATGTGGGGAACCCATAAGGGACCAAAACCCACATAAACATAGAACTAGGCTTATGAATGAAATTTCCTGCAAATGTTACATGATTTCATATTTGGGATTTAAATCAACCTAGATCTACAACTCCAAAAAATTGACCAAGTAATCACTCGGTCTAAAAAAAGCTACTACTTATCTGGAAGCTTAAACTTCTAAAGCTAGTACAATAACAACTGATATTTAGTAAGCCTCAACTTACAAGGAAACAACAACTCCCCACATGTTAAGCTATGGTTTATAATTTTTCACAATTTCGATCACACTTTTCTTGTTATCTTATACAACTGATGGTGATCTCTAAATTTTCTCACTCTTCATCTTCTTTCTATTGATCATTCATTTGCCAATATTTTCAACATGCATAACTTTCTCACTTGATTTCTTAGCTCAGTATCATACTCACTCTTATTCTCTTTTTCTCTATTAATTTTCCATGGTTTATAATACAAATGTTTTATTAATATTTGCACATAGCTCTCTCTACAAAAATTTTAATTACATATATTGGACTTTGAACAACATCTTTGCACTCAATGATAACTACAACATGCTAAGAAATTGAGTTAAAATAAAAAATCAAGATTCCTAAGAATGAAACTTGGTGTTTCATGTTTAATAACACTTCACCGACCATTATTTATACATCTAACATTTCTCAAAGGACTTGGTGTTTGTAGATTGAAAAGTAACACTTAGTTAGCTACTCAGAATTTTTAGCTTCTACATTAGATCCTTTACTTGAGTACGTATGTTTCATGTTTTTTCCACTTGAACAACACCTTATGGATTCACATGAAGATCATAATTAACAATAATAAATAGCTTTCTAGATGGCCTAAAGGGATATATTGGGTATTAATGTTAATCTATTTAGGAGGACTAGAATGTGGTAAATAAACTCGAAGTTGTATGAAATAAATGTAAATAACTTATTCTAGATGAAATTATACCCTAATGTGTAAGTGAAGAGTAAGGAAAACAATCAACTAATAACAATAGACTATCATACAGTGTCACAAATTTGGAAATAAAATCTAGAAGTGCAGATGAACCCTCAGAGACCCTGCAAAGAGAAATTCTAAACTCTATCAGATGATACAGACACCTGGGAGTGTACTAGGGTGTGCTAGGGCACCCTAGTCTACAATCTGGGTGTTGGAAACAATGAAAATCCTTAGAATATAAATCGTGTATGGTCGCTAAGTATATTTGAGTACTTATTGTCTGTCATGATGGATCTGTCGAATGAAATGGAGAATGACACATAATGCAAAGAGAAGTATAAAATCCTAGAAAAATTAAAGGTTCATATGAATGGGCTGGATTGAACTCACTCACTATGATAGTGGAATTATCACTAATATCATAACTAAATTTTAGACCCAGATGTAGTTGTGATGTGTGTGTGTGTTTTTCCCTAGGTGCTCAAGTGTCGATCACACTTTGTGGAGTAGAGAGAAATAGTAGCTATACAAATGTAAGTAGCATGTGTGCATGGAATAGAATGGAATCCATCCCCCTATGAAATGTGTGTGATGTAGATCTTCTAACTTGAATGTATGGCACTATGTGGATACAAGTGATTTAATGGATGCAAACCTATATGGAGTGATAGTATTTATAAGATGCAGTGATCTAGGACCCCTATTATGATCTTATAACTTTATATTTATAGGGATCTCAAGGTTAATTTTGTAATTAATCCCAACAAGGCTTACTAAGAAGAAGATAAGGATGACTAACAGCTAGAAGTGGCCCAAAAAGAAGTGAAAGAGGTTATGCATAGACCGGAATGCCCATAATGGCACTAGGGAACCTCGAGGTGCTCCAATACATGCCAAAATGTCAAAAAGGTCGCGAAATGGGCTGATCAATATCTAGAAATACACGTGAAAGAAAAAATAAGAGATAAGAAAAAAATGGAAAAAAGGTGGGATTAATTAGTACTTTGTACACTTGAGAACCTTCTAATATATTACTATAATATCAAGCTAAATATTGTCTAATGTGTAATATTTGTGTCTACATTTTCCCCCACTTTATGTTGGTGAGTGGAAAGCTCGGTAACATAAAGTAGAAAGAGATACATACCTAGTAACCATGTAGAGTGTATGAAAAGATGTGTCGATGGACTAGACTCAATTGTGGAATGAAAAAAATAAAAATGTGGGGAAGCTTGGATTCTAAAGATGAAAATGTGTATAAAATGTGATGAGAGAGAACCTAGGGAAAAATGCGTATGTAGCTATTGTTGTGTCCAATGTACCTGCATGGTTAGTATGGAAAGTAATGTTGTGGTGTCTTGTCATTATTGTTTGTTTGATGTTGTTTTTTCTCCCAATTTGACTTCTTGTTTCTCATATGGTGGACCTGCAAGGAGAAAATGATGAAGTAGTCAAATATTTATGTATGTATAATTAATGTGTGATATATTTAAATGTAAAGTATGATAGAATATAAAATGTAAATTGAAATATGGAACATGTGCACCTGATCCATGTTAAGGAAAAGGGTGTAGAAGGATATCCTGTAGTTTCATGATTTTTTTGGGTGATCTCACTCTATACTGGATAAATAAGTATAGGGAGGAACCATGGTGCATCCTCCAACCTTTAATTACTTTTTCTTAAATGTTGGAAGAGATCTTTGTACTATCTTAGTTTTTTGGGAAATATGAGGATGTTGGATGAAGAAGTTTAGAAAGGAACACCCAATGTAACCCTTATCCTATAAACACTTTGCAGAATTGTCGAAGGACACCATGTCTTGTTGAGGACAGTGTGTATGGATTTCATAGATTGGTCTAAACTCACTCACTATGTATGAACTGGTGTAGATACATTGTGTTTGTATAAATCCCTTAATGATGCCCTCCTCTTTGGGGGAACATGCGATGACCTTGGTAGGAGAATGTGGTGCCAAAAAGTACCAACCACACTTTGACCTGTAGAAATGTACCCTGCAGGGGGGAAGGGAAACACTTGGTAGATACCAAGGTGCCTACAAAAGTGGATGGCTAACCAATATAATTGTTAGTCTAAACACATTCATGTAGAATGTAAAATACACATACAATGTAAAACTACTAAACAAAGTAGTGCAAACACATAAGAAAGTACGGATACCACACAAAGAAGGTTTCAAACATGGGACATCACTCACAATGTTATAAGGAATGTAAGGCCATCATGGCCGAAAAAAATAGTCAAGTGTGCACATAAGGAAATTGAAAATCATGCATACAATAGAAAACAAAGGAGACAAGTATAAAAACACAATAGTCATGGAAACATGTAATCATCCAAAATAAGTAATACACATGGAAGACCTATTAACATGTATGAGAAATAACTGATATGACAAAAACATGTATGAAAAATTAGTATGATATGCTAAGTACAAAATGAAATAATAAACCATGTATGAGACAAATGTGGATGCCCCCAGTGACCAATATAGTAAGGGTAGAAGGTGAGCATCCATGCCACGTGTGAATGTCCTGATCGGCGATCACACTTTAAAAAAGAAGTGAATGCACATGTATGTATGATAATTAAATATAAGAAAGCAAGATAACATGTGTAATAAAGTGAACATGCAAAATGCTAGTAATCAATAGTAAATTCTACCAAGATAATGCAGTATGTCATGGATTGATTGAATGGAATGCAATACATAATGATAGGAGCAACATGCCCCCTGAGTGAATGGAAGTATATGTAATGAGGTTCATTTTGGTTTCCCCCTTAGCTATCAATAATGAACCATAAACGAGAGTGTGTCATAGGGAAATAGTCGAGTAGTTTTGGTTGTGTCTAGTGTGATGTGATGAGTGTGTATATGTAATGGTGATGAAATGTGACATGGGGAGATGATGTGCATTAATCGTAAAGTGTAAGAGTATACCATTACTACATTTAATGGAGGAGTGATGATTTATCCCTAAGTGTATATCCCTATGGAATAAGTGGATGGGGGGGAGACAGATAAGCATAAACCCCATAGCCAAATCTGCAATCATTTTTTTATCAAACACCTAAAATACTTCCCTTAACATATTAAGCCATTTCACTTTCTACAAATTCCATTTATGATCTTATTAACTTGTTTATTATGTTAGAGCACTAATCTCCCCTATCTAGAATCAATCTTAGCCTTGTTGGAGAAAGTTTGGAACTTGATCTGCTCTCCCTATCAATCTAAGATCTTTAGTGAATACTAGCGGTTGATCTTACTACCAATATATGCCAGAAATGTTGAAAATATTCTCTTGGTAGAGGTTTAGTCATTATATCAACTACTTCTTCCTTTATAGACACATGTTCAAGACTTATCTTTTCTCATTGACTTGTTCCCTCAAAAATGATATTTGATGTGTATTTGTTTTGTCTTAGAATACATCACTAGATTTTTTCAAAAACTTATACAACTTGTGTTTACATAGTATAGAGGAATAGGACCTTCACTCTTAATTTTTTAGTATTCAAGAATTTTCTTAATCCACGTCACTTGAGTACACAAAATGGTTTCTACAACACACTCAGCCTCACAAGTACAAATAACTACAAGAGATTGTCTCTTACTCAACCATGAAAGAAGGCACTTACCTATAAAAAAGACTCCACCAGTTTTGATTTTCCTATCATCAACGTTTCCTACCAAATCTGCATCTGTGAAAATTTAATTTTAAATTCATTTCATTTCAGATACCAAAGACCATAGTCCAATGTCCCAATGAGATACCAAAATATTCTTTTAATGACTTCAATATGTAATTCCCTTGCTTCTTTTTGAATTATCCCAACCAAACCAACTACCTACATGATATCAGTTTTATGTGATCTTGAATACAAAAGGTCATCTATGATTTATCTATGTAGAGTCTGATTTACCTTTGGCAAGCTATCTTCCTTTCTAAGTTTACATCTTACACTCATAGGAGTGCATATTGGTTTACAATATTTCATCTGAAATATTTTGAGCATTTCTTTGATGTACTTTTCTTCTACGATAAATATTACTTCTTTACATTGAAGAATTTTCATCCCTAAGAAGAATAAGAGTTCACCGGACATTGACCTTTCAATGTCCTTTTTCATAACCTCTTAAAATCCATGAGACAAGTTCTTATTAGTGCACTAAAAATTATTTCATCTACATAGACAACAACAACCAACAAGTGTTCTTCATTTTCTTTTATATACAAGTATCTATCAAATATACCTTTTTTGAATTCTTTCTCAATCAAGTACTTGTCTAACCTGCTATACCAGACTCTAGGTGCTTATTTTAGCCCATAAAGTGACTTCTTGAGCATGCACACATAGTTGATGTCATCAATAAAATAGAAACCATTAGGTTATTTAATGTAAACCTCTTCATTCAAGTTCCCATCAAGGAAATTTTATTTCATATCCATTTGATATAATTTAAATCCTTTGTGTGTTGTATATGCTATGAAAATCCTAATGGCTTTCATCCTAGTCATAGGAAAAAATTTATCATCAAAACCTACTCCTTCCGCCTATGTATATCCTTTACATACTAGCGTTGCCTTCCTTCTAATAACTTATCCATTTTCATTCAACTTGTTTCTAAACACCCGATTAGTTCCAATAACATTTTTTCCATTTAGCTTATGTACAATCTCTCATATTTCATTCTTTTTAATTTAGTCCATCTATCCATTCCTTGCATTCACCCAATTCTGATCCTTACAAGACTCTAGAACATTTATAATTCTATTTTTGACAAGAGAGAAGGATTTTCTTTATTTTTAGCAAATTTTATCCTTCTTATTGTTTGGATGCATGTTTCTTTGTTTCCTATGATTTTACTTAGAGGTGGTATATTTTAACCTTCCTTGAAGGTTCCTTAGTATCATGTCTCTCTTATTTTTCATCTTGTTCTTCATGTTCAACTTATAAAATTTCATCATCATCCTGATTTGAAGTTGTTTATGGAGTCTCATTAGAATAAGTTATGATCTTATTTAGATAGGATTCATCAATTGTGACATTAGTACTCTCAGGTATCATTTTTTGGATATTATTGTAGCATTTATATGCTGAACTAATTACGGATTATCCTAAGAAAATAGCTTCATCACACATTGAGTCAAACTTTCCTAGATTGTCATCATGTCTCTTGATGTATCACTTTATTCAAAAGACCCTTACAATATTTCGACATGCAAGTCTAACTTTCCAAAGTTCATATTGTTTCTACTTATGATTAATTATGATTTGAGCTCTAGTTAAATTGTATATTGTAGTACCAACTCCTCTCTAATAACCATCAAGAAATTTTGATTCATTAAGCACAGTATTACTAATTTCTTTTTTTTTGTTTGTTTCTTCTTTTTACTACCCCATTGTTGATGTGTCCTTAAGGATGAAAATTCTCTTCTTAGTCCATGATTCTCACAAAAATCATCAAATTTATCATACCAAAACTCTCCTTCTCTGTTAAACCTCAAGCTATTTTTTTATAGTCTTTTCATTTTCCACTAGTGCTTTGAATTCCTTAAATATTTCTACTTCCTCTAACATATATTTAAGGAATGAAAACCATGCCATCCTTGTGAAATCATCAATCAACAACATGAGATAATTGTCTAATTGAATGATTTAAGCTGTGGTTGGTCCTATAAGATTAGTGTCTATCAACTATAAATGATCTAGAGTAGAGTAATCTTTTAATTTGAAACTCATTTTAGTCTGTTTCCAATGAAGGCATGCTTTAAGAAGCTTATCATCCGATTTTCCTAGCTTATTCATGTTCATCCCATTGACATAATTATGAAAAGGTTTTAAAAATTTAGGTGTCCTAGTATTACGTGCTAAAGACAACATTCATCCACCTTACTAGTGAAGAATTTTTAATTTTTTATCTCCTTTAACACATAAATATTGTTTTTGGTTATCGTTTCCTTTACAAACACCTTACTTGATTTTTATTTCTTTATGACACATCCCTTATCATTAAACAATACTATATATCCCTGTTCGCACATTTAGCTGACACTCAAGAGATTATGTTTCAATCCCTCAACCTAGATGATAAATTGTATAAATTTATTTACTAAAAAATCAACTTTGTATTTTGATAAGACTTTGTAGCCATGTCTATGCATTTCTAAGGAATATTGTTGAACATCACCATCACAACCATGTACTTGCTGCATAAAGATTAATTAAAATACTTATATCTATATGTCATTCATTTGTTATATATTATGTGTGTATTTATTCTTCTTACCCCAATAAATGGTTTAGATGATTTTATATTTGTTGATGCCACTCTTGGTTGTAAGTAACTTATAAAATTCAGCCAAGGAACCTATCCACAACACTCATCCACAACGAAAGGAAATAATTCACATCAAAGAGCCTGTATATATGAAGATATTTTGAAACACAGAGTTATGACACTCAAGTCCTTACATGCCATTCGAGAGGTAGTTACAACAAGAACATGGAAATATGGGGAAAAAAAAAGCTTTAATTTGGTCATTATTAAAGAACTGATTGTTAGATAATGGGCGTATTTTTTCTGTCACAAATATATCATTAGATGATGAAACAGGGACAAAGGAATGAAATCTTTCATGGTTTGAGTTTCTCATGATGAGGAGACATGTTTATCAAAACAAAATTTAATACATATTCTACCAATTTAGGTTGTCACTTTAATTTACAAAGAAATTCCTTTCGTAATGTGGGCACAATTGTGTGTTCAAAATTTCCACTTGCATAAAGCTACAAGAGATAAGGGACGCAAAAGGTCAAAAACATACCATGCACTTCATCTTGATGTTAAAATAGAGCATACAAATTGTTTTTCCACTCCAGGAGAAAATATGGAGTTCCATGGTTGACTCTTATGTGATTTTGAATAAAATACACACTAAATCCATTAAAACCATTTTAAATATCTTATTCTACTTTAGATTTTAGTTTTAGGCCAAGTCAATCTTTAGCACAAAATAAGTTGTAGTGGTGACCTAAACTAATATGGAGAATAGTTACTCGTAGGGTAAAACTGTATCCACCATGTAGTCGACTCCAAGATTTTCAATTAACTATTTATTTATCTCCTAAATCCTCGCATAACTTAAAAAACATTAAGAGAAAGGTCACTTTCTTTGTTAAGCTTACATTCCATTTACATATAGTGACTCAGTCTTACATAAATAGATCATGAAACCCCATGTATCTCTAGTTTTCCTTGAAAACTTTGTCGATATCTTAATTATTCCAAAAAAAAACCTCCTCATGGGTTGAAAAATTGTGGGTACCTTCTATAGGATGTTCTTTTGCTGCAACATAACTAAAAATAGCCATTTTAGTGCATCAAGTAGTACTATTCCACCTTATAGCTTAGTATCACAATATAAACTACATAGATATGTTGGCACACCCCGCATTCTCATCTTGTTATGTTACAAAAATAAACTATGACATATTAAACAAGATGTGAAAGTAAGTAGAATAGTACTATTAGGAGGCTGATACGAAAATATACATATGTACATATTACTCTAAAATGATATGTACATGTGTGTACTTGCATACCAAACAACATACTTGTACTCACCATATTGCATTAGCTGATTATTTTCATAATTGAAACTTTATTGATGTAATTATTTTCGATGATTCTACTTCACCTTGTTCATTGTATGTAGTGGTTTCGTAATTTATGAAAAATTAGTTACACTAATGAAATTCTATTATTTCACTATTGTAAAACATTATTCTCTTTATGTGTGATTAACATTCATGTCATTACAATATGGTCATATACAAAAAGGAATTTAAACTAATCTTCTTCACTACAAAGAAAAGGTTCATGATCATCAAAGGGGTAAAGGTTTACTTACTAATGATCTTATTCGACAATGACTAATAATGATATATAACTAGTCTTGGACCATAATGCAAGTTCAATTGTTACTATGTGTGGATTTGATCATAATGTGAAAATTATCGGTCTTAGACTGTAAAGAAGAGTTAAACATTATATGAAAATACATGGTAATATCAATGTTATCTAAGAAAAATACATTGTTTACATTAAATGTTCATTGATCACGAATGCATTTAAATCATTATAATTATACAAAATGTCAAAAGATATGTTTGTATTAGGTTATATCAACATTTTTGATCGATTTCCTCATGTTTGACCTTTCCAATGTTGATTTTGTTTGACTTGAAGATGGTTATCTTGTCAGACTACTAACAAATTATGGGGAAACTGTAAAGCCCACAAAAATGACGTTCTAGGAACTCGCTTCAACCAAACACTTAACCTGAAAATGTGTGTAGTGACCACACTTTAATAGCTCAGTAGCTTGTTGTTTATTTTCTCATAGACATGTTTTGACAGTGATTGGTTATATCTTGGACTTTATATTTAGAGATTTTATCTTATTAGACATGTGTGGACATTTAGGTGAATAACGCCAATTTAGCTTAATTTCTATGTTGTCGCATTTTTTTATGATGTCATGGATACTAATGGATATGACGTTGTGTTTGGAACACAATTATATTGATGAATAGTTGTTGCATGTGGAATTCCATGGTTATATGTCACTTTATCATCTTGTCTAACTTTTGGAATATTGAGTATAATCGTGCACGTTGTCGCATTTTGATTTCAGTAGGATGTTAGGCTAGTTTAGAACTTAATGATATCTTACTTATGTCATTGTTTTATATTTTATCGGATAGGTACAGTTAATGTGTGCAATGAGTGTGTAGGTGACAGGTTTACGGGAGGACGTGGGACTCAAGCCAGCTACACAATCTTGCACAAGCAGCCCACGGGCTGAGTCCTAGCCATGTTCATTGTGTGAAGCCTTAGTATAGGAGATTATTATTTTGGGCACTATGAGTGACCCCAATTTTTGTAATGTATTGTGCTTTGAATTATTAATTTTGTTTAGGGTAGTTGATTTTGATGTAAGCTTGTTTTGGGAGTCGATAATCCCACTTTCATTTAAATTTTTGATTTTGTTTAATGAGTCACTTAATCACAAGGGTTTAGGGTCACATGTGAGACCCTTGGGTGGTCCCCACACCCTCTACCCTTGTTCCAAAAATACAAAACCCGAAATTAGGTTATTTTGGGCATTTTTGGGGACCCCTTTGTAGCTTGGGAGTTCCTCTAACATAAAAATGAGCCCTTGGACCCTACCTAATGGGTAGTGGGGCTTATTTTCAATGCTAGAGGGAGTCTTCCCTCCCTTTTTACCTCTTGTATGGTCACATCCATGTAAGGGTTGTGGATTGGAGTGCTTATTAAAAGTTTCACTAATTTTGTCTTGCTAGCATTTAGGGGAATTTGGGAGAAGAGGGCAAAAAGACAATTTTAACCTTTCTCTCTTTTGTTTTGGCATCTTTCACCTTGAAGAAGGAGATGGGTGACACACATCACCCCCTCATTGGTGACGATGCTTGCTTGCTCCTCTTCAAATTCCCATTCATAGGAAGAGAGAGGGACTTTTTTTTTTGGAACTTCTTGCTTGGATGCTTGGGTGATTTGGAGCTTGTGATTTTCTTGAGTCAAGAGTGGAGAAACTTGAAGTTGGAAAGCTTTTTGGAGAGCTTTCCTTGAGGTAGGCTCTTATGTCTTATTGTTGTGTTGCTTTCTTTTTAGTAGTTAGATTGGTTGCTTGAAATTGTTATTTGTTGTATGTAGATTTTGGTTGCTTGCTTGTTTTTACTCCCTCCATCATATGGCATGATGGAGTTTTGGAGTGTGGGGGAAGAGAGAGGGAATTTTCCCTCTCAATCCTCAAGGCTTGATGGACAAGCCTTGTAGGGTCTTAGTGTTTCCCCTCAATGGTTGAGGTGGGGAAGTTGATTCATTTGGCTTGAATCTCCTTCCCCATTCTTGGTAAGGAAACCCCTTTGGGGTTTGAAAATCCTTCCAAGAAGGACTTGGAGAAAGGGTGGAGGAATAAGGAGGATTTTGTTGGAATTTAGGAGCAATAAGGAGGGTAGGGAGATTTTTTCTTTGTGCAAGCATTTTGGAATATAACTTTTGGAGAAATTTCTCCTCTCTTCCCCACCTTCGAGGCAGATCATGGGATTCTCCTCTTTGTGAAACTTGGAGTCTTGATTTACACTTGTTTTGTTTTCCATGTGAATGTGTTTTGGTTGTTCCACCCCCTTTCTTGTGCAAGTTGTGGATGGTAGTCCTCTTTCCCATGGGCTTGGGGGAGGCTAGCATGCATCCCAACCTTGGGAAAGACATGTCATGATGCCTATGGTTGGGTGGTAAACAAGCTCTTTTCTCCTTGCATGGATTTCGTGAAGACATGGAAGTTGGCTCTCAAGTTGGAGTTAGTGGCATCTGGGACTCTCATTGTTATTCCTTTCCTTATGAGACATTCTTGCATTGTATACCTTATGTGTGTAGTTATGTGGAAGTTTTTCCCTCTCCTTGTAAAAACCTCCATTTTGTATATATAGCAATTACTTGTAGCTTGAGACATGATGTTGCAATGAGAAATATCTCTCCTAACTTACAAGAGACTTGTAATAGAAATTCTTGGTTATTGCACATTTGGGAACATTTATACATCACCCGTAGTCTAAGCTTGTGGAAGAGAAGTATTGTATCAAATGTTTCATTTATTTGTAGCTTGATGTATCTCTTATATTTTATTTACAAGAGGATATATCATTTGTTGAAGAATTCTATATGTATGTAAATCTGAAATAATCCTTGCATTACATTTGAAACGAAATCTACTTGATTTTGTGAAGCTTGTTTCTTGTTTTTTTTTTACATTGGTAGAAAACTATTATTAGTTTAAAAATGCACATTTCCTTGTAGATTATTATGGTTCTAGAAATCTGATTTCTTTGGTTGTGTTGAAAAGAATGTGTACTTATCCTTGTTAAGAATCTCATTTGTTTAAAAATTTGAAGTAAGTTTAGTTAAAACATTGGAAATGAAATATAAATTTTTAGCATTGGATCTCATGAATAGTATTATATGGAAAAGGATACATTCTTTCTTGCCTTTTTTTTCCTCCTCTTGTAATGGTGGTAAAATAAATAAATAAGCTAGAAATTTGTATTAGGTCTTCCTTTACATGTGTAGATCAAAATATATATATATATATATATATATATATATATATATATTTTCTTTTCACATTTATTATATTTATATATATATAAATATATATATATATATATATATATAAATAGATATACATATATTAAATCGATAAATAAAATACACATATATATATATAATATATATATATAAAATATATATATATATATATATATACACGTATGTATTATGAAATTTACATATATATAAATAATTATATTTATATTTGTAGAAAAATAAAATATATATAAAAGAAAAAGAAATGGATATAATTAATTATATATATATATATATATATATATATATATATATATATATTAATTTATATATTATACATATACGTTATGTATTAAATAAAAAACCCTTCTGTCGCCCCCCCCTCGTGGCGCTGTCCCACCACCCCATGCTTGAGTTGTTCCGCCGCCCCGTGGTCCCCCCGTCCCGCCGCCCCGCCCGTGCTATTCCGCCGCCCCGCATCTCGCTCTGTTCGCCGCCCGCCCGCCCCCGACCCCCACGCCACCTCGCCTCCTCCACCACGCACAACACACCCCCTCCTTCCAATCCGCCCTCTCCATTCCCTTCCAACAATAAATAAATAAATAAATATGTGCATTTAACAAAAACAATAATAATAATAATAGGAAAACATTCTGGTTTTTGTATGAAGTTTCTAAAAAAATTCAATACAATTTTTTTTTTTTAAAAAAAAAAAGGGTTTATTGTTGTGGTGTGGATCTTCAACAATACATTGTAAAATTCAATCAAACCCCATAGTTCATCCTCCAACCTGCAAATAGGAGAGTAAAACAAAATGAGAGATAATAATAGGAAAAAGAAAAGAAAAGAAAGGGAATAAAGAAGTTAGGGCATCCTTTAGGGATTTTTCAAAATCAAGGGCCAAGATGGATTAAATCTTAGGGTCCATATTCAACCCTACACACATTAAGTCATGAGTAACTTTGTGGGAAATGATTTTTATTTAAGGATGAGTATTTATCTCTCTTTGGGGTGAATCCTAATTAGATAAGATATAGATTTAAAAATGTGTAAGTTTTATAGGGGCTAGATAATTAAAATTAATTAGAATTAATTATTTTAGGCAAACTCGGGAAATTAAAAAAAAATTAATATGACTTAAATATTAAAATCAATGGGCTAAAGTAGAAACTTTAGTTACTTTCAAAAAAAATTTTTTTATCCCAAATAGTTAGTAATTTCTAGTTGAATTCCTTTCCCGAGGCGGGGCATTACATTTGGTATCGAGAGAGTGAGGTTCACACACGCGGACCCTGGGTAACTAATTGAAATAGTCAATGGTAATGTTAATAACATTAAATTTAATAAATGGATAAAATAATAATAAAAATAATAATAATAATTAAACACTCTCCACAACCATTAATTTTTAAATTAATAACTTTCTCGCTCACCTCATGCACAGGATGGCACCCAAGCGAGGTCGATCAACTAGAGGCATGGGGCATAGTGCACCTACGTGGGAGCAGCCAACACCCAAATTTGGGCCTCGGATATTAGAGGCCTTGCACCAGCTGATAGGCATTGTAGAGTAGTGTCTACCACCACCGCATGAAACGAGAGTGGAGACACCATTGGGAGACGAGGAGCCGATAGGTGAGGATGTGCATTCAGAGCTGCCAGAGCATGATACACCGAGGCGGGAGAGGTCATGTAGCCCTTCCGTGCATCATGAGAGGGTAGCCTCGTTCTGTCGTAGTCACTCATATAGTCTCGAGGGACCATTCGAGGATAGGCGACCCCCTTCGCTTGTTGGACTACATCGCCAGGATCGAGATACAAGCAGCGTGATCAGGGATCTCCTTCACTTACAGCCACCCACCTACACCGGCTCTACAGATGGCTTTGGGGCTGAGTCGTGGCTCCTTATCTTGGATAGTTTCTTTGGCTTGCACTCTTACGAGAGCAACATCAAGGCAAGGTTCGCCATACACCTCCTCCGAGACACAGTAGGTGTTTGGTGGAGGAATGAGGAGCGGAAGCTCCATCTGACTCGAGAGATAGTGACCTGGGAGATGTTTGAGGAGTGATTCAGGGCTCGCTATATGTCAGAGAATTTTTGTACAGAAGAGGATTGATGAGTTTCATGAATTACGACAGGGATCTAGTATAGTAGCACAGTATGAGAGCAGGTTCCTGGATCTTCGTGGTATGTGGACTACCTACAAGATGAGAAATTGTAGGTTAACAGGTTTATTCGAGGCCTTAATGCAGATATAGTAGGAGCAGTTAGGATGCTATCTCCTCCCACACTTGAGAAGGCCGTTGAGAAGGCCTACTTAGCTAAGGAGAATAGGACCAAGGCACAGGAGCACCGAGATAGGAACAAGAGCAAGTTTCAGGAGAGGATACAGGCCTTTCAGAGTCAGAGGTCATGAGGTAATGCACCACCCCATAGAGGAGGATTTTGGCCTCCACCAGCAGCCATGAGGGCTCCACCGCACCCGCATCGATAGACACAGTAGCAGGGCCACCCACAAAGCAATGGGCTAGACAGACACAAGGATTTTAGAGAGCTATTTCTAGAGGTGGTTTTGGTGGGGTCAGGGATAGGAGACAGGGTACTCAACAGGCATAGCCAGTTCACACAACACTCTACTAGGGTTGGACAAGTAGGATCAGTACACCAGAGTACAAGAGGGACCCATTCTCAGAGGGGTACATTAGGATGTTTTATTTGTGGATCCCCTGATCACTATGTGCGTATGTTCCCACACAAACCCAATACCATGGATACATAGAGAGCTGCAAGATCCGAGTAGACAGTGAGTGATGTAGGATGCTCATCGTGTATATGTAGCAGTTGACAACCGCCAGGCCGAGCACTAAGCCACAGTCATTGAGACTACAAGTACTATCAGGGGTATTTCTGTCTTAGTACTTTTTGATTCAGGTGCTTGAGATTCCCTTATATCACCTTCTATAGTGGACCAGTGTGGGTTAGTGGTGGCTAGGCAACCAGATAGTTGGTAGGTTGAGTTGGCATCTGGGGCCAAACTCACCGTGGACTCATATGTGGAGAGTTGCGTACTTGATTTAGGAGCCTTCTCCACTACTCTTGACCTCCGAGTTATCCCTCTAGGTTCCTATCAGGTAGTTTTGGGTATGGATTGGCTCGAGACTCATCGAGCTAAGGTGGATTACAGAAATAAGGTCATTGAGTGTCAGGATGATCTTGGGAGTGTAGTTGTGTTATCAGGGATGCAGAGACCTATCTCCTTGCGCATGATATCGGCTAAGAAACTCAACCGGAGCATGCGTAAGGGGTGTCATTTGTTTGCTATCACCATCAGTGATCGATCTGAGAACATTCAGAGCATTCACCCTTAGATGATCATGTAGTTTTGAGGGAGTATGCAAATGTATTTCCAGGCGAGCTTCCAGGGTTACCACCCCACAGAGAGGTGGATTTCACCATTGATTTAGTACCTAGATCAACACCAGTTTCTAGGGAACCTTATCGGATGACGACCCCAGAGCTTCATGAGCTCAAGATTCAGTTAGAGGAGTTGTTGGATAAGGGTCTCATTCACCCTAGTGTATCTCCTTGGGGAGTGCCAGTCATATTTGTGAAGAAGAAGGATGGTTCTCTTAGGCTTTGTGTAGACTTCAGGAAGCTCAACAAAGTCACAATAAAGAACCGTTATCCACTCCCTAGGATTGATGACTTATTTGATCAAATGCGGGAGTGAGAGTGTTATCCAAAATCGATCTCAAGTCAGGATATCATCATTTGCACATATCAGATGTAGACATTCATAAGACAACATTTCACACTCGTTATGGGCATTTGAGTTCACAGTGGTCCCATTTGGTTTGACCAATGCCCAGCTTTCTTCATGAGCCTCATGAATGGAGTATTCAGGACATTTCTGGATCACTTTGTCTTAGTGTTCCTTGACGATATATTGATTTATTCTCGTTCCAAGGAGGAACACGAGGAGCATTTGAGACAGGTACTTCAGGTTTTGAGAGAGCAGAAGTTGTATGGGAACTTGGAAAAATGTAGCTTCTTTCATACAGAGATTTAGTACTTGGGTCATATCATATTAGGTGAGGGTATCTCCGTAGATCTCTCTAAGATAAAGCTATCTTGGGGAGCGGCCAAAGCACCACATCTCATATCGAGGTGAGGAGTTTCATGGGTTTAGCAGGGTATTACCGTAGACTCGTACAGGATTTTTCTAGAATTGCTCACCCTATCACTTCTCTTCAGAGGAAAGCGAAGAAGTTTGATTGGTCAGAGAAGTGTGAGCAGGCCTTTCAGTTGCTTAAGGAAAGGTTAACCATGGTGCCCATCTTGGCAGTTCTAGACCCGACAGAGGATTTTTTGTTTGTACTGATGCATCACTAGAGAGTTTGGGGTAGTTCTTATGCAGGAACATCGTGTTATTTCCTTTGAGTCTCATAAGCTCAAGGACTACGAGCTTAATTATCCTACTCATGACTTAGAGCTGCAATAGTTGTTCATGCCCTGGTATGTTGGTGACATTTCCTTTTGGGTAGAACTTTCATTTTGAGGACAGATCATCAGAGTTTGCAGCATATCTTCTCACATCCGAACCTCAACGCTAGTCAACGACGTTGGATGGAGTTCCTATATGAGTATGATATGGAGGTTCAATATATCAAAGGGAAGGAAAATGTTGTTGTAGATGCACTTATTAGGTGATGATATGTGCTTGCTTCTTTGACACTTTAGTCAGATTTGAGAGGCAGGATCCTTGAGCACCTTCCAGAGGCCAGGTTTTATGAGGGAGCTAGACAGATGTTGGAGTCACAGGGTTCTTTAGAGGGTAGATATTCTGGGTGTGTTTTAGAGGTAGATGGTTTTCTTCAGTTCCATAGGTGCATTTACGTGCCTAAGTCAGGTGATCTGCGTAGCTTCATCCTCATAGAGGCTCATCGAGCCCCATATGTGGCACATCCAGGAGTAAAGAAAATGCATGCCGATCTGAGGGAGTTGTACATGGCCCAGGTCTTCGATGGGACATAGCAAATTTTTTTGCACGATGCCTTGAGTGTCAGTGGGTTAAGGCATAGCATTCACATCCCGTAGGACTTTTACACCCTCATGATATTCCCGAGTGGAAATGGGATGTGATCTCCATGGACTTCATAGTCGGACTTCCTATGTCATCTTATCGTCATGACGCCATTATGGTCACCATGGATAAATTGACCAAGGTTGCACATTTTTCACTAACCAAGGTCACCTATAATGCTAGGCCATTGCCAAGGTATTTATGGAGGACATTGTTAGGTTGCATGGGATTCCGAAGACCATAATCAATGACAGGGACACTATCTACACTTAAGTTTTCTGGATGTCTTTTTAGGCTACTCTAGGTACTCAGATCAATTTCAGTTCAGCTTATCATCCAGAGATAGATGGGCAGACAGAGAGGGTTAATCAGGTGTTAGAGGACATGTTGAGAATGTATGTGATGGATCAGCAGAAGAAATGGGAAGATTATTTGCATTTAGTTGAGTTTGCTTACAACAACAACTATCATAGTTCCATTGGTATGGCTCCTTACCAGGCCTTGTATGGATGACCTTGCAGGACACCTTTGAGTTGGGATAGATTAGATGACAGGATTATTCTGGGACCAGCCTACCTTTAGGATTTAGAGCAGCAGGTTGTGTAGATTAGACAATGTCTTGAGTAGGCAGAGCACGCCAAAAGGTGCATATGCAGACACCAAGAGGATTGATCATCACTTCTCAGTGGGTGACAAAGTCTTCTTGAGGGTTCATCCACATAAGATTCCTATATGTTATAGAAAGGGTTCTAAGCTATTGCCTTGATTTGTGGGGCCTTTCGATATTTTAGAGGTCATTGGTCCAGTTGCCTATCACCTAGCTTTGCCACCACACCTTGCATGGGCCCACAATGTTTTTCATGTTTTGTACTACGTAGATATGTACCTGATGCTTCTCATGTTTTGGATTGCTTGGCATTACAGGTAGAGGACGGAGGACAATGGAGACTAGAGCCCATACACATACTGGTGCACCGGAGGTTGGCCCTTTGGGGTCGAGACTTGGACCAAGTTAGAGTATAGTGGGACTGATACAACGAGACAACAGCTACTTGGGAGGATGCATTACCTTTGAGGGCTAGATATCCCTATCTTTTCAGTGACTTCCAGGAGGAAGTCTAATTTTAGTAGAGGGGGATGTAGTGCCAACACTTTTATAGCACAGTAGCTTGTTGTTTCTTTTCTCAGAGACATGTTTTGATAGTGATTGGTTATATCTTGGACTTTATATTTAGAGATTTTATCTTATTAGACATGTGTATGACATGGATTATGGTTAAGGGGGTTATTGATAATATTTAACAACCTTCACGGAGGTATAGTGCGTAAGGATGAAAATTACACAATTAATGTAAAATACACATTATGGGAAAGAATATATTGAATTCATAAAATAAGTTTTGTTATACCTTAATTTTAACAAGTAAAATAATCATGAAACACCGATGACACATAAGTACATGTAGGACCCTCTACCGTAAAGGAATGTTGTAAGTTGATTGTTTAATAGTTCATCATTGAGATAAAGTTATATAATTGACTTTATTAGATAATTGTAAAATGTACATGAAGTGTTGTCACTATGTCTTATCATTCTAAGGAGGTATTGTTATCCAAAATTCACCCCTCAAGGTAATTTTGATAACATGCAAGCAGTTATATTGATTCAGGGCGAAAAGTCATGTTTCTAGGGTCCCCTCATATTTGTCTAACTCCCCTGTCCAAGAGGAAGAGAGTAAGTTATGAGAAAATGCAAAAAAAGGGTTGCAGAAGGCAAATAGGTTGATCCAGGAAAAATCGTGAAAATTGGCTAAGTCCCGCTCAAGGTCGCCTCTGGGACGTTTGGGACAGAAAAGCGCGAACCGGCCGAACCGGGTGAAATCAGCACAAACAGTCCGAAACGCAGCAGGGACAAATGGGACAAAAGTACGCGGCGGGCGCGAAATTCCGGTTCGACAGAGAAAAAATCGACTAACTGCTGAGAGGGTCGCCTTTGGGACAAGCGGGACAAAAAGACGCGAACCGGCCGAACCGGGCGAAATGAGTCAAGGCAGCCCGAAACAGTCTGGGACGCGCGGGCCAAAAGTACGCGAACCGGCCGGATCGGCCGAAATGAGAACTTTTGTCCCGGAACAAGCGGGACAAAAGAGCGCGAACCGGCCGAACCGGGCGAATTTGTCCCAGACGGTCCGAAAGCAAATGGGACATTTGGGACAAATGGGCGCGAACCGGCCGGTTCGCCCGAAATCAGCACAAGGAGCACTGTGCTAAATGGGACAAAGGGACGCGCGGGACGCGAAAAGCCGAAATGGCCGAAGGCAGGGAAGAAAAGTCAACGTTTGGTCCGGAAACTTCAAACGGCCATAACTTTTGACTCCGAGCTCCGATTTTAATAAGGGTAGATATATTTAAATAAAAGAAACATATTCGGCTCCAGTCAGTCAATGCTCATTCCCGTCAAATGACGTGAAAACGCCTCGCAGCCCAAAACAAATGCCCGCACTCAGAAGGCCATAACTTTTGCATTTCTCAACGAAATCGCACAAAATTGATACCGTTGGAATCGCGATTCCGAGCCTGACGTACAGCAATCAAGAAATTCCAGATTTGATCATAAATTGATTGAGATTTTTAAGAAAACGTGGCCGGGTTCAGAACAGTGTTTTATTTGGTAGCTGGGAGTGCAATTAAGAGGCATGGTCATCATTCATTCTCTGCTGCAGCACATGGGACAGTATGGGGAGCCTTTTCCAAGTAATGTATACCCATTCCACTCAATTTAATGCCTCTTACAGGTGGTTGAAGGACAGATTTCGGGATTTCCATTTTCCCTTCTCTTTTCCTTCTCATTTTTCTATAAAATGAAGTGTTGGGCTCATTGTAGGGGAGAGAGTTTTTGGGTAGCAAAGCTCTGTCAAAATTGCTTTGTGAAGCCAGTGTGTTGCAGGCCCTTGTAGTGGACTCCTTGCATGGTGATCCAGGCCCTTATCTTGTAATAGATTGAACTGTGCATATCATGAAGCAATAAAATATCAGTTTGTGGATATATCTTCCCCTGCTGTGTTTCCTTGCATTCTTCTTGCCCCTTTAATCTTTCTACAAGTATATTGTGTCTATTTATTATGTTCTTGCAGGAATTCATTATTATTGTGTGTGCTTGGAATATTGCTGTGAATGCATTTTGTTGGATTATGGTGAACTGTCATCACCTCTTCTAGTGTGCACTTTTCCTCTGTATTTCACACATTTGGAGATTACTCTCACACCCTCTTTTTCTGGTGTATCACCGCTTTAGTGTAGGCTTTCATTTTATGCATTCTCTCTCTGGTCCCTTGGAATTTTAGGTTAGAATAGCTAGTTTCTCCTGCATTAGAGTAGATTGTGGCAGGTAGTTTAGGAGCAAGAACCAGCTTTCTCTGGAGGTCTATCTCAAGTAGCAAGTCCCACAACTTGGAGATAGTACCCATGTTATCTAATCACACCTGGATGCTTAGAGTGATCAAAATAGAAATCGATCAACATCCGTGGGGTCTTTGTGATTCGGTGATAATGTATTGATAGGATTTATTGCTAGAAGGATGATTATTGCCCTCTGTTTCTTCATATTTAATCTTTAATAGTTAATCAACAAAAATAATTGTCCTAATTTTTATGGGATTGCCATGAGGATGTTTTTAATTTTTTTGGATAAATATTAGGATTTACATATATCCTCATACACATAAAACAAACTTGAAATCCATTTTATTTTGTTCATATAATTCAAAATGAGGATGACACCGAGTAAAAGGGATTGTATGAGTTGAAAGGATGGTTGGATTAAGGGTTAAAAGTCACCGTGTCATGTGATTTTAAGTGGGGTTTGGTGTTCATGATCAAAATTTAAAAATTTGAATGAAAATAGTTAGCATGATAAAAACTATATAATATGGTCAAAATAATACAAATTTTCTACAATAACTATAAATTTTCATACGAGGTCATTTTATAGCTACAATATTATTAAAAATGCATCTTCAGTTTCGTTAATTGTAGTTTCTATAGTGTTTGTACCCAAATCTCTCATATGCCACATTGTACAACTAAATGCATCTATTTTCTTTTATTTCAAATACATGTCTAAGTTTTACAAAATATTTATAATTTTTATTTTAAATTAAGTTGGAATGATATATTATGGTCAAACATAATTGATGTTATAAGTTAATTAAATTATAATAACCCCATGCAATAAAACATACATCAATTTTTAGTCCATACATTAACTTGTTATCTTGATAAGGGTATAAATAATTAGTGAACCCAACTAACCATTGTATCTAACACCTTCTTTCAAACACTAGTTCCATTAGGGATTTATATCCACATTGTATATTTAAATCCACAACTTGTTTTTATCTATAATCTTCCCTAAACCTCGTTCACACAAAATTTCCAACCTTCTCAATTTCAGCCCTACACATTAGGTTAATTTCAAGGGGTTCCCAATTTAAAAATAACATTTCTAACATAATTCATCAATAATGACCCTATTATCAATTGTCCCGAGTTATTTTATATTTTTTTATATATAGTTTTATCTAACTCTTCGCAAAATTTTAGGAAATTAAAACATAATTTTTTATTATTAGGGCTTAATTTGAAATAAGTATAATCTTATAAAAATTCATGTAGGTATTTATTTGAAACTACATTATTAAAAAATAGATTTAATTATTATTTTAAACTTACTAGCTATTTTTGTACATGGTCATTTTAATATTTTATCAATGGTCACATTCTCATAAAACTTACCCTTTGGGTATTATCCCTCTATTTTATATTTCCTATCACCATTCCATGTGTTTCTTGGTATTATTTCTTATCCAATTGGAGGATTTTATATAATTTTATGAAATCATGGCCCATGTTTCTAATTATCAAGTTTCTTTATTAGATTTACTTAAAATTTATCAAACATGCACATGTTATTTCTTACAAATATCACAACATACAATGGCCCCCATCTATATAAATTTCAAAGACATCGCAAGTAGGTTCTATTTAGATATGTATTTCAAACCCTAGTGTCCCTAGTCCGAACATCTCACATAAGGATATTACTACTAGGATAAAATATCTCGAGAATGAGATAAGACATCTAAGTTATTATTTGAATGCATGAGTAAATAATGTCTCTAAACAACTTGTTTTTTATAGTTATAAGGATATTTAAAAATGTGATAAAATTGTTATGAATACTATTGGACAACCACTATAGATCTATTGGTTTGAGTATTTCACATGAGAGTGATGCAAGACATGAATTGTTCCATGAAAAAACAATGCAAGCCTACAAGAATGAAAATTTAAAAAATATAAGAGTGATAATTGCAATAACATAGAAATAGCTCCAAATCAATACAATCAAATAGAATAATGCAAGAGATTTACATATAGGAGGTGAATGTCTAAAATACTCCCAAAATCATGGTAATATCCACTCTACAATAGTTGTAACCAACAACTAGAATGGTGTAGTCAAGTGGTGACTAACACCTATAATAGTGTAGTCAAGTGATAACTAACACCTAGAATAGTGTATTCATGTTTACACGTAATCAAACATATCCCATAAGTGTAGGAAAAATCCAAATGATATGGAATATAATGAGTAGGATAATAGATTAAAGTGAGAAAAATAAATCCTAAAACTAACAACCCCTATAAGAAAAATGTAGGTGGGAAGTGAAAATTGAAAGTGGGTCTCGACATCAAGGCCTGATTAGGTACCCATGTACAATAGAATCTGTCATAATATAGATTAAAAGGAGAAAACCCATTGGGAAAAAATCTCCCCTAAAAAGAGACATAGAGAAGATAAGAGGGTAGAAGGCCCACCCGAAGATGATGAAGTTGTTGATGTACACCACACAATAAGAAGAGCTTTAGATAAATGAAATTTCTTGAATTGAGATGTTTAGTGAATATTTCAACAACCTGCTCCAAATACTAGAAGAATATCAAATAGATTAACTTCTCATGAATGAGCTCCCAAATTAAGTGCCTATGAATCTCAATGTGTTTCTTCCTATGATGAAGAACCAAATTCCTTAATATTTGATGGATCTCTCAATGATAACTATACACTCCATGATTTAGATACCAAGCTCAGAATGAATCTCCTGAAGTAAAATAGTATCATTAGATGTGTTAATAAATCCACTATATTCTAGCTCAATGGATGATAGGGAAATAACATTATGCTTCTTACTCGACTAATTGATGGGACCAGAAACCAATTGAAAATATAACCTAAAGAGGACTTTTGAAACTTAGTGTCTTTATCCCAATTTGAATCTGTGTATCTGACCAAGTTAATGTCTAACACAACCTTGTAGTGAAGCCCATATATGTTTGAACCCTTAATGTAGTGAAAAATAATCTTAGCTACTTTCAAATGCAAATCATGGGGTTCCTACATAAACCTCAAAATATTACCAATGGCATATGAGATATCATGTATCATTTGAGTCATATAAATAAGGCTACAAAAATTTTTTTGATACAAAGTAGTATAAACCAAGGTGTGCACCAATCATCCTCAAGCTTGACTCTAGATAAGAAAGGATTTGGAGATGGCTTGTAGTTATCTATATGAAAGTGATCCAGCAGATCAAGAGTACTTGCGGTGTGCCAGTGATATCCCTGAATAAGACTGTGATATCAATACCAAGGAATTGTTACAGTAGACCCAAGTTAATCATGGAGAATCTATCCTAAAGATACATCTTCACTATAAAGATAGCCGATGAAATACTCCTAGTGATGAAAAGGTCATCAAAATAAATTATCCGTATCAATAATGAATATGTTGGTGTAGGTTATAATTTTCATCACTTATTTAGTGTTATTCAACCTCACCGGGTGAGTCATCTCACTTAGGTGGAAATGCATCTAAGTGGAATTTTATTTATGACATATTCTCTTAGAGAATTTGTCATATATTTAAGTATGCATCATAGGAGTTACATTCCCATTTGGTAAAGTAACTCCTCTTTTCCATTGTGGAGGAATCTTCTATTACATGGGAGTTACACATTCACTCCCCTATATGTACACAACCTCTTTTGATCTATGGTAAGCCAATGCATTCCATTCCACTCCATTTTTTGAATCTTGATGTCTCATACATGGACATTGCTTCATAAAAGTTTTCTTTCTTTATCTTGCAACTCTTTCTTGATGAAGTGAAACTATTCGATGCATGTGTATTCCTTCCAGGTCTTCTTCTTTCAATCTTACATGGTATCAAAGCTCGGGGACTGGAATGACGTTGCTCACCATTGTTGCTCCACCAAATAGCTTCTTGTCCAAGTTATATTTTAAATGTGCTCTACTTGCATATTTTGAGATTCTTATGGTTATTTTTAGTTGTTTGTTTGAACAGTCCTTGCTCATTGTGGTTGTGTTTAGAATCTGGGAAATCACAGTTTTGCAGGTTAAAAGGAGGTAATTTTTTTTTTTCAAGAGTTAGAAGAGTTTATCTCTATCTATCCCTGGATCATCTAAATCGTGTTCGAATTTGAATTAAAATATTGAACTATTCATATGTTGTATGTTCATAGACTCAGTTTGTATTGATCTTGACTTAGAGCAGCTTGTCATATTTGATTTGTAAAGCTCATTTTTTACTCCTTCCTAAACATTTTTGCATCAGTTTTGAGCTCCTGCATTCTATGTTACTTTCAACTCATGACTCGTGCATTGCTTGCTAGTTCGTGTAACCTAAAGAGTGGGTCATATCATCCTTTCCTCAAGTTCGTGCCTAAGCTACTCGTGTTTACCTCAATGATTGGTTGGTCCTTCCCTAGCCTGTTTGTTCATTGGCATATCTATGCTTGGGTGATCCGAATATTTCGGATTGATTTTTACCGGCCTTATTGGCTCATTTGATTTGCATTCTCAAAATTATTTTTTGATTTAGCTTGCTTAGTTTTTGTCTCTGAACTTTGCCTTGCCAGAGCTCTGCTTAGATACCTTAGTGACTTTCATTCTCTACTAATAGTTTTTTTCTTCTCGCACATTCATCATACACCTCACCATTACCAGACCTAGTCTCCCACACTGTCATCCCTGCAATCTGACACCTTGGTGATTGGATCACCTATTCAATCTCTATGTGGCTCAACGGTTCACTCCCATCTATCCTAACACTTTCCATGGATCAACTCCCCAAACAAATTATTTTTCAATTGCCCTTTCCATGTAATGGTTACAATGATAACCCACATGGCATCAATGGTTCACTATGCACCTGAGGTCGGGCCCACTCAATCCCACTAGAAGGTTCAACCCAATTCAACCGGCTTAGCCTAAGAAGCCAACAACTCGACTGGATGTGAACCAACCAACATGGTCACACATCAAGAAACTCATGCATTATCCATCTAGCAAGTACATCCACACTGCCCTAGCTCTTTGCTGCAACATTCCTATCTTGGCATTGTAATAATTTTTTGGATATATTTTACTTGTTTAAATGTCCTTCCTTTGAGTATCAAAGATGGAGGGCGAGGTTTGGGATTGGAAGGAAGTTAATCCCCCTCACAAGAAAAACAAACCCTACCTAAAATTTTATGCCATTTCCAATGAGTACCCACACGATAGCCTTTTCACCCATTTTGGGCACTTTTTAAATCAGTTTGCAAAGCTTATTGGCATTTTCCATCAGTTGCAGGAGTCATTTTCTTATTATAAATTTTTACTCGCTGCTCATTTTGAGCACTTCTTTAGTCAAAGTTGCATGATTTTTCAAATGTTACATGATAAGATTGTCAATTTTATAAAAAGACTACTTTGTAAAGTGATGCATTCTGGGGGGGTTCACTAGTACTCTTGGGTTTTGACATCTAGATGCATTATCAATCGTATCGACGTCTTACTTTTATGCACCTTCCACTTTTGATTCCGCATCATGGAGGGTGCTCTTTCCAAAGTTGAGAGTCATAGGATAGACTTACATCCTCTGTCACTTCTTACTAAGAGAGAGACCTATTCATCTTGGCATGCTTCTATGGAATGCTACTTTACCTACGACGGTATTTAACACTTCTTACTTGGGCCAGCTCCTGCACCCACTGATCATTGTCATCTTGAATAATTTCTCAACACTTGCGACCATGTTTTTGGTCACTTAGTGATGCATGTCTCCCCATCTCTTTGGTTTCACGTGACAGACTCAAATCCACCCCACCATGTTTGGACCATTCTTCAGTCCCTCTATGGAGACCCTTCACATACTGCCACCATTATTGTTCCTGCTGATTAAGTTGTCTCCTCTATTTCTTCACGTGATGATAGTTCTAATGACACAGAATTGCTTGGTTCTACTTCTGATGACAGGGATTGTGGACCTAGTTCTGATGTCGAGAGTACTATAGAATACTCTTCTCCTCTTTATCTCACTATTCCATAGAGTGTTGACACATCCCACATCTCATCAGATATTGTGTAGTCTCTTATATAGTCTCATACAGTCATCACACTTGCCTCTATTCCACCTTTAGTGTGTGAGGCTCCTTTCACTCCTCTACCTTCATTGGATGTCTCATACCTATTTGACATTGCTCTTCTATTTGTTGATCCCCCTCATTGGGACTAGTATCTTCCTGACCTTAGTCATTTTTTCACAAAGTACACTTGTGATGTACTATAGGCTCCTCATCAATTTATAGGTATCTTAGAGGAGTTCATCATCTCTGTTGGTGGGAGTGCCCCTTCTTGGGACTCTTACCACTTCCACTTTTCTAGTGACCTTCATTGATCCACCCTTGTTTGTGGATCAATTTTATGTTGTGGGGGATGTTTTGTTGCCTTCACATCAGCTGGATTTCCCTTTTGTACATGGGTACCTTTTCAGGCTAGTCTATGGATAGGACCCATCTTTGGCATCTTTCTTAGATTAGAGAGTATTTTTTTCTCTTGTGGTGGATTTTTTCCCACTGGGTTTTCCTTCACTACTCTGGACTTCTTTTTTTTGCATGGGTACCTCATCAGGGTGTTTCTGGGACCCATTTCTTGTTTCTAACTTGCCGCCTCATCCTAAGTTTCAATGAAAGGGGGTGTTGGTGTAGGTGGTATTTTTCATCACTTATTTAGTGTTATTCCACCTCACTGGGTAAGTCATCTCACTTAGGTGGACATGGATCTAGGTGGCTTTTTATTTATGATAGATTCTCTTACATGAATCTATCATATATGTAAGTATGTGTCATAGGAATTACATTCCCATTTGGGAAGGTAATTTCTCTTCTCCATTGTGCAGGAATCTTCTCTTACATGAGAGTTACACATTCACTCCCCTATATGTACACCACAACTTTTGATCTATTGTAAGCCATGGAATTCCATTCCACTCCATTTTTTAAATCTTCAGCTCTCATACATGCACATTACTTCTTAAAATTTTACTCGCTTTATCTTGTAACTCTTTCTTGGTGAAGTGCAACTATTCGATGCACGTGTATTCATTCTAGGTCTTTAACCTTCACTCTTATAGAATCAATAAAAATGTCATCATAAATAGTCTTTTAATGAAGTAGCTGATTAAAAGATGATGGTAGTTCTATAAATATATTAATAAAATTAATAGATCAAGAAATTTTCATGAAGAATATTTGTTTTGTTAGGAAAATTAATGTTTACATTATATAGGGTATTTACCATATGAGAAATAGTAACAATTTGGTATTTACCAAAAGGTAAATAAGTAGTTTGTTAGTTATTATTTAATATTGTTATATATAATATAAAAATATAGATTAGAATTTATATTATTAATATATATTTTTTATTGTTGTAACAATATATTGTATTTAGTCGAAGGAGATTCTTGTGAGATAATAGTGGAGATTTCATCTCATTAATTATAGGAATTTTCTCCCTATATTTTTGTAATAATATATTTGTGCGAATAAGATAGAAGAAATATATTTTGTGTGTGTGAAATTAATTATTATGAGTGTTATTTCCTATGCAACTCTGGTTCACATTTTTGATTTTGTATCAGAGTAGTGTTTAATCCTATGGAATGGATGTCTAATGGAATTGTAAGGGACAATCTTCAATTCGTCCTGTGAATGGAATTATTTTTGTGTGTGATATGACAATATTGTGTAGTTAAGATTGTCTTATTATATTTTAGAAATTCATTTGTTTTCTATAATAGTCAAACCGATAGAAGCTATTTATAGGATCTATGCCTACTATATCTATTCTTGTGAATAGTCAAACATTGTGCATCTATATACCGATGTATTCATTATCCTGAATCATCCTTCAATAGGAGATGCGTGAGAAAATGCTCTATAAATCTTGAGCATTACTAGTGTCATGTATTGACGCCATCACTATCAGAGCTCATACTTCCTATCTTGAAGCTTTGTGTTAGCGATCGAACAAACCTACACATAGTATAAAGATAAATCATATCATAGATAGTCCACATTGAGATTTGAATCTATTCTAAATTCACCACAACACAATACAATGGATTTCTATTTGATTATGTATTACCAATTGTGGCATGTTTGTATATTCCATCTAAATCTCTTTCAATCACCTCCTTAGCTGTTGGAACACTAGCATTCTACCAATACCGATATACATGAATTTCCTAGAAAGATATTTAATAGGTTGATACATTTGCATGCAAGCATCCATTCACCGTGGATACCATATTCACCCCCTTTGCATAAGATTATCCATTGAAAGCTCAAATTCTCAGCTAGCTTTCTCTTTTGTAATTATTTAAACACTCACCGAGCTTGACACATTTTAGAATTGTTCTAGCTGTCATATTTACATCCATAGTATGAGATTGAATAACTTGTAAGAGGGATTGGGTCTTGTACTAGATGTTTTTGATCAATCAATGTGCCTGATATCCATTGTGTAATAGATACATGCATGAGTTTTATGGTTTTGACACACATATTATTAGGTAAAACTTAGTTTACCTAGGTTAATTATGCATTGTATTTTTACCTTAGGTAATTTGTAATTCATTAAGGTAATTAGTTGTATTTATGTTACATGGTTATGTTATTATAACCATTATATTTGTCATTTTGTGAAGTCCCAGGATGTATATTGTTATCTGTTTATATTTCTATAACCATATTGTTATTCACAATTGTATATTGTTGCACTTGTGTAACAATTCATTTGTTTGTACTTCGTTATTCAATTCCTGTAAGTATTGCAGGCCATATATTGTAAAATGATTTTTCGAATATAAATATATTATCAGGATTTTGTCCCTATTCTTAAATTATATTTGGTACCAGAGAAGGTTAGAGTCCCTATGACAAGAGAATGTGTGCAAATATTTTACAGAAGAGATACAAGAGCTTGAAGAAGCATTTTTAGCTATTCGAGAGCCTTTGCAACTTCCTAGCCTCAACCATACTTCCCCAAAACCTCTTTTTTAGTTCTAGGTATTTGGAATGCAATTGTTTTTGCATTGGTGCCCCTTGCACTAGGAAAAAAATTCTGTAGAAAATTTTAAACGAAATTAATTTTTTTCCTGTTATGGGTTTTACCTCTAAACAAATAGGTTTTGATTGAAGCAAAGCTATAGAATGAGAAATAGCAGAGATAGATTTATCTCATATTATTCTGACTAGAACAAAGCACACGTACAGTTTATATAGGACAGAAATCCGAACTGACTCCCTAACTGAATTGAGAAGATCCACAATAACAACAGAGAATGATGTGATAAGAGATAAGAGATAAGATAGACTCCTAACCAACGTATCCTAACATTCCCCCCCTTATTACATTATTCTTGCAAATGTGACCTCTGAAAGATTCAAATTTCACTTTTCCAAGAGATTTAGTGAGAATGTCAACAACTTGTGCTTGATAGGGACAAGATCTTTGGAGCTGAATTTGATGGTTCAAGACGTGCTCTCGAATGAAATGGCAGTCAATTTCAATATGCTTTGTTCGTTCATGAAAGACTGGATTCTGCACGAGCTTCAACACACTCTGATTGTCGCAATAGAGAATAGGTGACTGCTTTTTCAGAATTCCTAGGTCATCCATAATGCGACGTATCCATATCACTTCGCACACAGCTGACTCCTCGTGTGGCGTGATATTCGCCTCTGTGGATGAGATAGAAACAACATTCGCTTCTTGCTTATCCACGAGATTGGTCCAGATCCGAGATGAAATATGTAACTTTGTAGTTGACTTCCTATCATCACAGATCCAAAGATGGTCCGAGTCGACATATCCCTGTAGGAAGAATTGATCATTCTTTTTATATTCCAGACCATAATTAGTTGTTCCTCGGACATATCTCAAAACATGCTTTGCTGCATTCCAGTGACATTTCTTTGGCTCTTGCATGAACCTGGAAAGATAGGCTGATAGTATAAAGCAGAGATGCAGTGCGGTGTATGTCAAATAGATGAGCCCTCCAACCAATTGCCTGTAGAGAGTAGCATCTACTTGAGGTGAGTCCTGGAATCTTGAAAGTTGCAAGCCTTTTTCCATGGGAGTGGATATAGGTTTACAATCGGACATTCTATACTTTTCCAGGAGTGTCTTGGCGTACTTTGTCTGGGAGACAAAGATGTGATGCTCCTTTTGCCATATTTCCAAGCCAAGACAGTAATGTAGTAGCCCCAAATCTGTCATGTCGAAGGTTCTTTTGAGATCATTCTTTACAATATCAACCTGATCTTCTGAACTACCAGTGATCACAAGATCATCTACATAAACAACCAGAATGATAATTTCTTTGCCTACCTTCTTTATATACAAATTTGAATCTGAGGGACTACGAGTGAACCCATGCTGCAAAAGGTGATCATTGATCTTGATATACCATGCCCTGGGAGCTTGTTTCAGTCCATAAAGAGATTTGATGAGACGACATACCTTTTTAGGCTGATTTTCATCAACAAATCCTTCAGGTTGGGTCATGTATACTTCTTCTTTCAGATCACCATTTAGGAAATCACTCTTGACGTCCATCTGCTGAAGTCTCCATCCTTTCTACGTCATGCTGTAGTGCGCAAACTACCCTGATGGTCTTCATCTTCGCAGTGGGTGCAAAGGTTTCTTCATAGTCGATGCCTTCTTTTTGAGCATATCCTTTGGCTACAAGTCGTGCTTTATGTTTGTCGATGGATCCATCTGCCTTATATTTTGTCTTGAAGACCCATTTGCAGCCTATGGGTTTCTTTCTTGTAGGCAGATCGATAAGTTCCCATGTCTGATTTTTCATGAGTGAGTCATATTCTGTTTCCATAGCTTCCTTCCACTGAGTTTGACTGAGTGCTTCACGAACATTATCTGGCTCGGAGCTATTCATCAGTGAACTCATGAGTGCAAAGTTTACCTCATTTCTTGTTTGACTCCTTGTTTTGACTCGGATGATGTATCTGGGAGTTGTTGCAAATTTGAGTCCTTGATAGTTCTTTGTACCCACTTCGGATGAGAACTTGACTGCTTTTGAGAAGAACTGTGTTGTTGCCGTGAGGATTTATGTGGAGTCACATTTTGTAGTTCTCCAAGGTCAACAAATAGTTCTCCTAGTAGCATTTCTTTTCTCTGAGTAGTCTCCTCCAGCTCATCATCTGATTCAGAGACTAATCGATGAGATGTGTTTGGAAGTGAATCTTCTGTTGATACTATTGAGTCAAAGGATGACTCATCACAAACCACATCCCGACTCTCGTATACTTTCTTTGTCTCAGGATCCATGAGACGATACGCCTTCGAGGTAGTACTGTAGCCAAGAAGGATACACGGGAGTGTTTTTGGCTCTACCTTCTTTCTCTTACGAGTGGAACATGCATTATCTTTTGTTGACCAAATACTCGCAAATGAGAAATTGATGGCTTTTTACCACTCCATACTCTCTTACGGCATCTTGTTGGTAGAATCTTTGTTGGTGCCTGTTGAGAAGATATCTGACCATTTTATTTTGCTTGCTTCCCAATAGCGTTCTCCTAGCTTTAGTTGATAGCATGCAGTGAGCCATCTCCATCACTGTGTGATTGCGATGCTCAACAATGCCATTTTTCTGGGGCGTGTAGGGAGCGATCAGTCTGCTTAATGCCGTCATGGTTTAGGAAGGCCAAGAACTTCTTTGATGTGAATTCCCCCCCTCGATCTGAGCGAAGTAGAAGAAGTGGTTGTCCAGATTCTTTGACAACACGATGATAGAAGTTTTGAAAGTGTTGAAGAGCCTCACTTTTCTGCTTTAGGAAATATACCCACATCTTGCGAGAGTGGTCATCCACGAACAACTGGAAGTATTTGTATCCCGAAACAGCAAGCGAGGCAATCGGCCGTTCAGATCGGTATGAACTATCTCCAGACACTTCTTGGCATGGAAGGTGCTCGCTTGAAACGGATCTCTATGTTGTTTTCTTGCAAGACAACCGGGGCAAATAGGAAAGAAAGGCTGGACAATTTGGGTAGTCCACGGACCATTGCTTTTGAACTCATCACAGTGCAGTGAACCGAGTGACAAGTGTCCATATCTATAATGTCATAAGGCGAGTTGATTCTATTGTTGAAGCGAGATAAAGCTCCGCAGAAGATGAAACAAGATATCTAAAGCAAATAACTTATCTTTTACAAAGGCTTTAGCAAGAACCGTACCTTGTCGGGAGATTAAGCATGATTTAATGCCATTTTGAACAAGAAATTCAACCTTAAGGTGATGATTCAAGAGTGAGTAATGAAAAAGATTGCTAGTCAAGCCGGGAACATATATACCTTTGTAAGTGTACATTTTTGTGGCCCCAGAGGAATGGTCACATTCCCTATTCCTTGCAATGTACTCTTTGTCATCCGCTATCCGAACTCGATATCTAGTTGGCTCTTCGCGTAGTGAATCAAGCGACTTCTTCTCACGACATATGCTTGCTTGCACTGAGTCTATCAACCAGACTTTCTTCGCAATGAGAAGTTTGAGAGACGAGTACAAGATTCTTACTACAATGGGCTCCTTCTGATGTCTCCTCATCAGATTCATCATCCTCTTGTTGGGCTGCAAGATGTCCTTTTTGCTTTCTCCAGTGGGACATCGTTTAGACTTTTGAAAATCTTCGCGCCCGGATGTGCTTGTATGGCTTGAAGACCCTTGTTTCAGGCTGTTGTGCCAATAGTGATCAGTGTCGTGAGTATTGGTTCTGCAAATGTGACACCATCTCTTTGACTTTTGATCTTTCTGTTTGGATTGCGCTAGATTTGGCTTCTCTGGGGGACCTTTCCGATTCTTCTGGCCACGATTAGGCTTTGAGAACAAGGCTTTGTCCTGAGACTCCCCATGCGATGAAGTGATAGCTTCTTCCTGCTGCAGCAAATTCACAAGCTCTTCGAATGTCACTGTTTGTTTAGACACATTCAGTGTTGTAACAAACACTCGAAATTGAGAAGGGAGTGCTCTCAAGGTGATTGGGATGAGTAGTTTATCGTCTACCATTTCACCGAGCGCCAATAACTCCGATCTCAACTCAGCCACGCGACGCAAGAATTCCTCCACTTTCTCGTCAGACCCCATAGAGAGGGTGTGCAGCTTCGACTGAAGATGAAGAATATTTAATCGATTTTGGCTTCATAAATGGTTGCCAACTTGTCCCGAGCCTCCTTGGGTTTCTCCGCATTTCGAACATGCGGTTGCACGTCATCACGAGCACGAGCATTATCGGCATCAAGGCTTTAGCACTAGCCATGTCATATTTTACTAGTTCATCGGGGTTGTGCGAAAGCGGGACGAGATCTGTGACAATTCCCCATAATCCTTCAAACTGAAGGATTGTCTTCATTTTTGTCTTCCAGGCCGTAAAATTAGGCCCTTTGAGCAACTGAGCGTCAGACAGAAGTAACTTCGGAGCAGACATTGTAATAAAAAAATATTTATTTATTTGAAAAAGTTATTACAATTTGGACTCACTATCGAGAATGATTGGCTTGTAGATGCTCGTGATATTCGCGTGCTGTGAGACGGCGACGCTTTGCAGGGCATTCTTCTTCGTCGTCACAATCTGCGTCGTATCCGGCTTCTAATTCTTCCCGTACTCGCTTTGCTTGGCAGCTGACGTCGAAAAGAAAGTACTCAAGGAGTCCTTCTCGAACAAGTTTGTCGAATGCAAGATTGCCGCAATTTTTAAGCTCGTTCAGCAAGGCAAAGTAGAACCCGGAGCTCTCAGGAGCTTCTCCACGGTGTTCTCTGGCTGGCGAGTTGATGTTGTGGCTTTCAGCTGTGGCGACCGTGTTGTTGACGCTTTCAATCGAGTTGTCTACACTCGACATTCGATGTAGTGTAGAAGAGACTGTTGTAGACTCAAAACTACCTCGACAGCGTTTGAAGGTCTCCGCGCACAGAAATAAATTCTCTCTCCCGGTGAGACCTCCTCATTTTGCTTTCCACGCAGACAGTCTGGTCTCTACCCACGTGCTGCCTTCCTTCACTTCGCAGCAAATCAGTTACGCAATAGAAGATTCGAATATTTTCCACGCATGTATGAAGAATTTTCTATTGAATTCTTCCTTTCCATGCAACAGCAACTGAATGTTAGCAGAGGAAAGTTTTTAACGCAGGTGGCTCAGTAAATCTCCACGCAACAGCAGCTATCTATGCTGTAAAAACTTCAGGCGCTCACAGGCTTTGGCTCCAAGTTCTGGATGTGGTCTCAAAAGAACCGGCCGCTACACTGGCACATCTGATCTTCAGCAACTTTTGTTTTAATCTATTCTCTGCCTCTATTCGCGTGCTCTTTTTTTTTACACTGCTCCACACAGACTCCACGCCAAAAACACAGGCTTCTCCTCGCAGCAGCAAGAAAAACAACACAGGAGAAAGACGTTACACTCCTTCACGTCCTCCCAGATCTCTGCCACGTACGATGGATTGGAGTCACGCCATTCAAGGCTTCATAAAATTTGCCTGAACCAGGAGACGAAGGTTTAAAACGGTGCAGAATGAAACGATTCGTATTGCTCAGGAAATTGGAGTGGAGCGCGGGACAGTATATGTTCACTCCACTCCTCTCCTCTCCTCTCCGATTCGTTCCTGCAAATAAAACTACAGAAGATCCGCTCATTCCTTTCAGAATTCAATCCTGCGAGAAGGCAACTTCGCTCTGATACCAAACTGAAGCAAAGCTATAGAATGAGAAATAGCAGAGATAGATTTATCTCATATTATTCTGACTAGAACAAAGCACACGTACAGTTTATATAGGACAGAAATCTGAACTGACTCCCTAACTGAACTGAGAAGATCCACAATATCAGCAGAGAATGATGTGATAAGAGATAAGAGATAAGATAGACTCCTAACCAACGTATCCTAACATTGATAGCCTCTACTATTTTAGCAGACTAGTATTTTTGAATTATTTTTAGCTATCCATCGAGTTCCTCACATTTGTCTCCATTGCGTTACAATTGAGTTTTATCTAAGATGTGTATTGGATCGAACTCTTTGTACGAGTGCTTAAGGGTTTACAACTGGGCTTGCACCGACCGAACCCACATTGAATTTGATTCGGCTATTGGTCTGATTCTCCTCCAAATGACTGAGACCATACAAACAATGAAGTATTACATTAGAAACTAATTTTAACATATTGATCATATCTCCTACAAATCTAGAGCCCTAGTGACTGAGTCCGTTATTTTTAAGTTCTATTAAGTATTGTCTGACTGATTTGGGTTTCTAAATAGTACTATGGTGAGATGACTCACCATTCATGTAAGAATCTCCCTTGCCAAATTGTGTGGTGTGCCCATCCACTAGCCTTCCCATAAAAATCATGTCACGGCCAAGTGAAGCAATCTCAAAGACCCCTACATGCCACGTAAAACACAACGATCGACCCATCCATAGCACGCAACAATGGATCTACTGGGACCTTACAAAAGAGTCAAAAAAATCAATCACACATAACTAAGATCTCAAAAAAAGACCCCCTACAAACACAAAGGAAGCCATTATCAAACGAGGAAAAAACAAATACTTTAAAACAAAGAGGATTCACAATATCTTATTGCAAACAACGACATAAGGATATCAGATCCACCTGGTGCAGAAAATACCTAATCTACCCTAACTACAACAATGCCATGTTGATCATTTGGTATACTGACCCTCTAACAAATCTACCATGTTAACAGTTCAAAGGTTAATAATTTACAAATTTTTATATAATGATATTTGTTTCATTTAATTTAATATGCGCTACAAGAAATTTAGTGACTATTGTGGGTTGTTAAAACATTGATTATGGGATGTTTCGGGATTCGAACCCAACCCCTATACCTATAATTTTTCTATATTAGCATTTAGAGGCTATTTTGGAAAAATTCTACATCTAGCAGCTCTAAACCCCACTAAACCTCTTATCCAAAGTTAAATTTAATGCTAAAATTAGACAAGAAAACCCTAGTTTTAGGGAATTTTTTTTTCTGCCACCTAGATTAATTTTTCATTATGAGCAATTTTTTCTAAAGGGGAGACATCTAAAATCTATAATTTTTAATGTTCTTTTAGCACTTTTCACACCGAGAGCCATTTTAAGATCTCGAGGCAACTATGGCCTCACAAAACAAAACAAAACTTTCTGTCATTCATTTTTTTGGAAAATTGGATGTAATTGTTTATTTTTAGTTTAATTTTTAGTGGTTTGTACAATTTTTTTTGTTTGCATGTTATACCACAAACTTTGTAACTACTAAAAACTAGCAAATATTTGTAAATGAAAAATAAGAAAAAAAATGTAACGTTTACAAGATTTTCATATCTCTTTTGCAACAATTGGTATATACAGTTCCTCTAGGAAGCTATTACGAGTAAAGACATCTTGATTACTACTACCCTTAACACCTAATATAGCTGCAACAACATAATATGGGCATCATACCTATAAATCTACAAGGAGTAATAAGGACACAATGTACATACTTTGATCCCTCCCAACTATCTCGTGAATGATTACACGACATAAATATGGACACTCAAATTATCTGAGTATATAATGAAATTACACATGCATATGAGGATATTTCTTTGAGCCGATGTTAATAATCACACATACCCTTTTCCTTACTACCTTGGTACCACGTATCAAACTCTTTCATGTATGTTAATTTATTTTTCATATACTACTGAGTATATCGGAAGGGTGAGCTTCTTCCATGTACCAACAGGTATATCCGAAGGGCACGTATATAGAATGGTGTAGTATATCATACTAATGGTATATAGATTGGGAGATCACATACTTGGAGTTATAAGAGCCTTATAGTTTGTCAGTGAATTCAGAAAATGGGAACCAATGCCCCTATGTTATTTGTTCTAGACTCACAACTCTTAAGAGGAGATAACCATGTTTCCTAGAAGACTAAGAATGAACACAACTTGATTTTAAGGAGATACAACCTGTTGTGAATGGTTCCACAACCAGATCACAAGATGATGCAAGTGAACAAAGAAAGTTTGAAAAATCCTATCAAAAGGAAAAATACAAAATCCTTTTTGAAGTTTCTGATGAAGTATAACCCAACATTAGAGATTCCAAAACAACAAATTAAGCATGAGATTAGTTGAGCACATTATATGATCCCAAGAACAAGATCACAATTTCAAAATTACAAACTTAGTTACAGACTAAAATTCAAACATAACAAGAAAGTAGAAGATTACCTAATAAGAGATGCAGAATTGAGGGCTTCACTTCTTTCCATGGGAGAGGAGGTATTTGATTTAACTCTCATTGTCATTGTTTTGAGAGAACTCCCTCCTTCAAATAAAATTTTTATAACACCACTCATATTAACAGATTACATAGTTTTATTTGAAAAGTTAGTGAATCTAGTACAATATAAAGAAGCTTTGTATAAAAAAGATGATGAAGATGAGAAGGAACTATATTCTCATAAAAAAGGAAAAGGAAAAGGAAAATCTCATTCCTCTTAAAAGTCCCAAAACAAACATCAGGACATGGATAAGAATAAGAATAAATATCATATCTGCAACAAAGGACATGATATAAAATATTGTTGGTACAATACATATAAGAAAGGTTTGTTAAGTGATTCTAGACCTAAAAATCAACAATCCAATAAGGTATATTCACACTACTATAAAGGAAAGAAGAAGGGGAACTAGTGTAGAAAATCCCATCAGCAAGGAAATATATTTTAGTAAGAAGAACATTCCAAAAATGAGGTCTTCTTATATACTACTCATTCTTGTGAACCATCAACATCGCGTAGTGTCATTTGGCATGTTCATTTGGGAGACACTTGACACATGACTTGGCATAGAGACTAATTTACGAAAATGAGGGACACGCCTTTGAAAAACCATGTTTCGTTAGGTGATGATTGTTCTTAAAAAGTACAGGGGATTGGGAACATTTATCTACCTCTTGGTTCACAAAATTATAGACTATTAAATGTATTATATGTCCCTGTGTTAAGAAAAAATATACTATATATGATTCAACTTCTACATCATAATCTAAAGATTGAATCTGATATTCATTTAGGTATGAAAGTGAGTTTGATTTGATATAAATCATGAGGCTCGAAAATTATTGCAAAATCCTCCAATTTGGGATGTATGTTACAAATTGACTTTGTCCATAGAGATGATCAAACACTTTGTGGCTAATAATTCTTCATCATCAGAGTTGTGTCATCAGAGACCTAGTGAAATCAGTTTCAAATATATCAAAACACTTTGCTGGTACAACATGGTCACAGGATTTCCATCTCTCTAGAAGGATACAGATAAGTGTCCTCACTTCCTAGCAGAAAAACAACATAGAGCTTCCTTCAACAAAATTACTTATTGAAAGCATGGTAAGATTTATATAGTTGATATCGATCTTTTTGGTTTGATGTAACCTAGTTATTCTGGATTGTTATAATTTATGATTTGTGTTGATGATTATTGAAGGAAAATGTGGATATTTTATCTTCCTAAGAAAATTCAATCTTTTGATAACTTCAAAAAGATTAAAGTGGATGTAGAGAACGATACTAGTCGTCACATCCGATCTCTCGACTCAGATGGATGGGTGGAATTCACTAGTAATGAGTTCAAATCCTACCTACAAGCTCATAGGATTCTTTGACACATTCCTTCTCATCACACACCTTAACATAGTGGTTTTGTTGAGAGAATAAATCATACTATAATGGAGATGGTGTGTTGTATGATTGATGATTCTAAACTTGTAAGGACATTCTAGGAAGAAGTAAAGATAGTTGTATATTTGTTAAATAGAGTGCCTACAATTAGTGTTAATGGAGTGACACCAAATGAAGCATTGTCAAAGAGGAAACCATATTTTGCACACCTCAAAGTATTTGGGTTTAAACAAAGCATGTACATACCCAAGTAGAAATGAAAGAAATTGGATATGAAGTCACATAAACTCATCTTCATTGGTTATAGTGAAGAGACTCTTTGGTATAGATTGATGGGTCCAAATACCATGAATTTATACACTAGAAAATTTGTTGAGTTATTTGAGAAAAAGGAAGTTGAGACTCCTCCTATGGACTCGCTTGATGTGGATATTTCACCTCTTGTGATAACAGAAGCTGATGTTCTCTCTGATGATGACAATGATGATGGGGATGATGGTGATGATTAGAAAATACCATGACTCATGGAATAGTAAAAAATATGCCCAAGTGGTATACTAACATGATACGACATGTAAAATTGGATTCTCTAGTTGATACATCCACCACTACACCAAGGACTCATATTAGAACATAAGAATAAGTAAACATTATTTTAATGAGTAGAGTTGTTGAATCTATTGAGCCATCAAATTCCAATGAATCCCTATAGCCAAAATCTTGTAAAGATGCCATGGATGTTGAGTATCAATCAGTGATGAAAAATAACACTTGGTAGCTTGTCAATCTTCAACCAGGGAATAAACCCATTGGTTGTAGATGGATATTCTAAACAAAGTAAAAATAAAATGGGACCATAGACAAATATAAATAAATACTGGTAGTAGAGGGGTATACAAATAAGGAAGGAATATAATATGAGGATAAATTTAATCCCACAAATAAAATTAAAATGATCAAGATGATCTTTGCTATAACTACTCAGTTTGGTTTTAAATTCCATCAGATTGACATGAAAAGTGTGTTTTTGAATGAAGATCTACAGGAAGAAGTGTACGTTACCCGACCTGATGGTTATGTTGTACCTAGAGAAGAAACATAAGTATGGAGACTCAGGAAATATATAGATGGCCTTAAACAGGCACCCCATGCATGGTACATCAAAATTGATGAGCATCCCGTTTAGCATGGATTCATTAGAAATCCATATGATTCCGATCTTTACCTCAAATATCAAGGGGGATATTGTGAATGTTTTTGTCTATGTTGATGATCTAGTGATCACTAATAATTTAATGAAAATGATCGATGTAACAAAGAAATGTCTTAACCAATCATTCAACATGAAAAATCTCAAGCTCATGCACTACTATCTTTTATTGGTAGAATGGAAGAAAGAGAATCATGTATTTTCCTCTTAGTTGAAGTATACGAAGATAATGCTTGAGAAATTTAGCATGATGGATTACACACCTATTTCTACACCCATGGTGATGGGACTACATTTATCTCATTCAAATCCATCTCCTAAGCTAGATGCAACTCTATATCTAAAGTTGATTGCGAGTCTCATTTACCTAACTTATACTAGACTAGATATCATATTTGTAGTGAGATATTTTTACATGTTAATGCAGGAACCCAAAGTTTTTCATTGGAAGGGAGATCTTGAGATATCTCAAGTGAACAATAGATCTTAGTCTAGAATACAATAAGAATGATAAATTCTTCTTTAATGGACATTAAGATTCAAATCATGTAGGTAATATTGATGACAAGAAATGCACTTATTCATTTTTATTTTTATCGAGATCTGGACCAATATCATTGGGAAGCAAGAAACAACACTTTGTTTCTCACTCTTCTAAAGAAGTTTAATGTTGTGTTGTAGGTGAATTTTTTTATGAAGTGATATTGATGCATCACATACTGCAAGGATTAGGAATATCATAGGAAAAACTTACCACCATGTATGTAGACAATGAAGGTGTTATCAAACTTGTTCACAATCTCGTATTTCATGAGAGAATAAATGAACATTGAGGTACAAGTTCATTTCATACGTGAGTATTTCTTGAAACAAAACATATAGATTTTGTTTTTCCCAATATATGAACAATGAGAAGATATCTTCACGAAGCCACTTGCACATGATAAGCTTGAGTTTTTCAAATATTTCCTGTCCTCATCTCTTAAAATAGTACAAAATTAATGGTGTGATTTTAGGTAAAACTTAGTTTACCTAGGTTGATTATGCATTATATTTTAAGCTTAGTTAATTTATAATTCATTAAGGTAATTAGTTTTATGATTGATATATGGTTATGTTATTATGCCCATTTTAATTGACATTTTGTGAAGTCCCAGATGTATATTGGTATCTATTTATATTTCTTTAAATAAATTGTTATTCACAGTTGTATATTGTTGCACCTATGCAAGAATCAATTTGTTTTTACTTCGCTATTAAATTACTATAAATATTACAGCCCATCTATTGTAAAATGATTTTCCCAAATATCAATATATTGTCAGGATTATCTCCCCATTCTTAAATTATACCTATCAGACACCTGGTGTGGAATACATGTCACAAAAATGTGTGAATAACTTACACAACCAAAAAATACATTTGGAAAGCGTAGATCCAAATAAGATATCACACTATTCTTTATTGTGTCAAAGGCATGTAAATTGGTAATTGCTAGTTTTGAGTGATAGTGTATTTTCCACTATTACATCCACTTTTAAGTTTGTTGCGAAGTCTTAATCCATGTATCTATTTGATGGAATTTTCTAAATTATGGTAATCATTTTTTAAGTTTATGTTTAAGTTGTTTGTTTTCAATTTAATAAATTGTTAATTAGTATTGTCATGTACTAAAAGTAAGTCCAACATTTAATTTAATTTTATAGAGTACAATTTTTCATTTATAATTTTTTCATCCGTTTTCATTAAATTTAAATTCAATTCCATGTAGATTCCTCTTATGTGAGTCATTTTCATCATCAAGTTGGTTATTTCATGATATTTGTCTGTTTTCATTAATTATTGTGTAGTCATAGTAGTCATGTTGTCATCCTAAATATAAGTATTTATGTCATTAAAATTGTATCATTGATGTCAAGATTCAAAAGTTCATTTTAAGTCGAGTGAAAATTTCAAAAAACAACTACCAAAAAGACACAATTTTAGTGTTACCCAATGTAAAAAAAAATAACAATAATAATCAAAATGTGGAAGTAGTTTAGCAACATGATAATATTTCTTGAGTAAGCAACATAATTCAATAGAGGATGAAGGAAAAGGAGATTTGAGGAAAATCAACAACCTCTCGTTCGTCACGAATGACGTGGCCACATTTTTACTATGGTGACTTGTGTTTTCAATTATGTGGTGTGGATATCAAGTTTTTAGATTTTTAGTGTGGTGTGAAAAATAAGAGCATATATGGTATGTTCCTATTCACTAGTATATGTGGCTATTCCTACATTATTTCCTAATGTAATATCTTAGTGAATAAAAAATAGCACAAAGAAACATAACATCACGATTCTTGAAGAGGTTGAACATCCAGATGTGTTCCTGTTCATACCTAGGTTTGTGGTTAGCCTTTGGAAAACAATTGAATGTTGTTCAGATGTGTTCCGGCTTGAGTTTTCACACTTCTACGATAGATGTGCTCCCTAGAGTGACTTGTTCATAATAAGATGATTCCTAATAATTTTCTCAAACTTTTTGGTTAGATGTTTTCCAAACAGTGCATAGTTAATGATAAGTTAATGTGTTCCTTCTTCCACCTTCAGTTCGAGTGTTGTACCAAGATCATGAGAAAACATGGGTGACAAGATACAGAGGATGTGTGAAATTTCTTTTTCTAACATGTAAACATTAAGGGGATGTGATGCATCAATACCAAAATTTTCTTTACTATATAATCAAGAGCTTGAACCTACTCTAATACTCCAACCAACCCCTGCTTGAGGATCACCATTTACATGTTTTATAGCCCCTTGGTGTCTCGTGGAGGCCTAATGCATGTTTTGTATGAAATAAAAATCCTTAAAGGGCTTCCTTGATCAGAGATGAGCTAAGGTGATCATTTTGTGACCATAGACACAATGTATAATAGATATGTAAGGCTCCTATATTCATATACATGACTGTCCCAAGATACAAAATCTATTGATAAGGTATCTAGCATACATACCTTTTGATATTTCTTACCATACACTTTACTCCCAATGGAGTTCTTCTTTACTACAGTCACAAGCTCTCTTCTGCCTGATTGAACATGATCAAGACAAGAAACCAAAGTTTCAAGCTCCCTTATGAATGCTCAAGCGTTGCTCTTCAAGTGTGCAATCTCAACACCCTACCCCAAGGATTATCAAGATCCTTATTTGTCTAATTCAAGGCCATATATGTAAAGAAAAGGTTTCAAATCCTGAGTAACTATTATCTAGACTCAATTTACCTTAACCAAGGTGTCTAAGACCCTTTATTTAACTATATCTTGCATATTATGCTAGTTTTCTCTTTTTAGACCCTATTGGCTATTAGCCTTTTAAACATGCAAATGCTCTCTTATCTCAATTTCCCATGAAGAAACTATACATACAGATTAATGACCCAAATATCCTTTACAAGGTTCTCCAATATCACTAAATTTCATACCTTGTTTCTTTGTTAGAAAATACACCTCCTTTATGGTTGTAGCATACAAAAATCAGGCCTATTCTGACCCTAGCTATGATAGTAGGCACTTAGGGCTTTGATTTCACCTGGAGCTTGATGGATCCACTTCATAAATTTCATCAAGATGATTGATACAAAATTTAGTGGTTTGATTCCACGTTATGACCATTCATGCACTTTAATTCCTCTCTCCTCTGTACACTGTGTATTCCTTGTCATAACTCAAAAAAAACAGTCACGTATATCTTGAGCGATACAAATCCATTATCCTTGAAATTTGGACAGTAGTTATATCATGTAATTACAGAGGTATCCTGAAATTTTCAAGCAATTTCATCAATGTAGTAAAAAGTTATGCTATTTTTCCCTAGATCGGGCCAGAGAGCCTTCAATTTGCTATAAAACTCAAATTATGCATTTTCAAAACATATAAAAATTACCACTGTGATCTACATCACCTGTAGAATCTTTCCATGCTAATATTCAGGAACTTTACATCATTTAAACGTTATGGAGGGTTTCTATCTTGCTGTCCTGCCAGGGTTCTTGTGCACAGTCCATTGAAAACAAGCTGATTTTCTTCAACATGGTCGATTTTCATCTTTTAAAACATATTACCTGCACCATTATACATTATTCAACCTCTAGAATCCCTGTCCCTCTTCATTTCCATGAATCACCTATGAAATAGGTATTCATTAGCTAAGAATAGACTCTAACAAGCACCTAAACTGACTCCTAAGCCAATTCACACTCCTAAGAAGACTCAACAACTTCCTCTACATAGAAATCACGTGGATATCTCCTTAATACTCTCATGTAATCCATATAAGACAACTATTACATGATTACATGGCTTTATTTTTCCAATATTACTCCTTTACTATGTCAAATTTACTCCTACAACTTTCTTACAAGTACTCATTCCCCTTTTACAACATATTCAACTTTAACATTCATTCACTCACACCTATACTAACATGTTCTAATGGTCATATGACCTTCTTGCATCTTATCACTTGATGCTCCTGCATCAGAGTGCCCTTGAGAGAAGAATTTGAGCTCCTGCTCAAATAGTTCTTCTTCTTTCTTGTCTTCCAATTCATCCTTATTGCATTTGCTGGTATAGTTTGTCTCCTCCATCTGCTCTTGCATTGCCTCTCCTCAATTCTACTCTTCTTGCTTGCTCCTTGCTTCATCTTCCTCTTCATGGTCTTTGTCTTCAAGTCTACTTCTTGTAGGTCTTCTATCTCCTTCACTAAGTATGTCAACTCTGGTTTGTGTTCATAACAGCATGTAGCTACACTCCTTGATCATTGCTAAGAATGTTCTCACAAGACTTGATAGTCTTCTCCACCTGCTCTATCAATAATACTCTTTCTCTTTCATTTTTGGCCTTTTGATAAGCTTGCTTCACCTTAGGAATGAAGTGAAGGTCTGCAATGCAAAAATCTACCTCCTCAACCTGTTTTGAAGGTTCATATGCCTCCTCAACTGAAATCTGATTCTCTTCTACCACCTCTTCACTTGTCTTATCTTTATCTCTATCTACATGAGTATCCTTGTCTTGATATATGACTTCCTCTAATGCTTTTAGTTCTTCTTTCAGCTGTTCCATGCTTATGTATTCAAAATCATACTTTGGTGCTTCTCTACCTTTAAATGCCTCAATTTCATCATCACATGTGTCTTCTATATCTTCTTGTTCCTCTTGTCTCATGAACTTTCTCATTGAATCATACACTTGATTCATCTCTTTGTCTGCCAAACCTGCATTCACAATATTAACAACACCATTAGAAGTAAAGGGTTGAGGCCATGAAGCCTCTTGAATGTCTACAGAGTGCTCTTCTTCTCCATTTCTTTTTGTTTTTTCATTGACCATTTTCAACTTGGTCATTTTCATTCTTTCTCTCTCCTAATCTGCTTCCTCCTCTGGTTCCTCTTTCCTTAATTGTTTCATTTCTTGCAACTTTTCATGCTGCTCTATCCTTGGCAACACCTCTTCTCTCTCCTTCTTCTCAACTGTTCTCCTTCTTCTCTCAATTTCCTGATTTCTCTCTATTTTTGCTGTCATTCTCTTCATCAACTCTTCTAGTATCTTCATTTCTTCTTCCAAGTCAGCTCCATCAACTTCTCTTTCATCTTCATCATATATAGGACCTATTTTTTCTTCATCCTTCTCTGAACTCTGACTTCCCTGACTGTACTCAGCTCTTGCTTCACCATCTTTTGAAGACCTTCCACTTTCCATTACTTCATGTTTGATGACTTTGTACTGCTGCTCCTTGAAGCTCTTAGCTTTCCATACCTTGTTCTGGATGACCTTAGGTTGATAAACCATTTGTTTTTCATGTTTTCTTCTCCATTCATGAGTTAGACCGTGTTTGTACTTATTTCTACTCTCTTGTGCACCTGCATACTGGACTGATTTTATCTTGTAAACTGAATTTTCCTCCATACCTTGCCTTGGTTCTTCATGACTGAGCTCTAGTTTGATGGTCTCTTTCTTGGACTCTGCCTTCTCCTCTTTGTCCTTAGTTTTCTCAAGCCATTTAGGCATCACATAACTATGCTTGATCTCTTTGGGTAGCATATACTTTTGATGACCTGCTGATTTATCTTCATTCTCTATTTCCTTTAGCCTTCTAGGCATTGCATGATCACACACATCTTCTTGTGTTAACCTCTTAATGTCAGAAACATCACTCTCATAAATCTGATCATCATATTCAGTCATCATACTTACTTGTTCAATGGCTTTTAGCTTGCCTATATCCTCCTTAATGGCTTCTTGTCTGGCTTTACTCTCTTCCTGGACTTCTTCTTCACTTGGGATGCTATCCAATGCATCATAATACTCCATGTTCTCTGTCATGCTTCCCTTGTCATCATGGAAGTCTTCATTCTTTTCATATCCCTCTTCAACCTGGTCCCTTAGCTTGTCTTGTTCATTTCTCTTCATGGGTGCTTGGCTTACACCATCCTTCATATTTCTCAAGCTCGTAAGATTAAACTGCATCAACAAGTTCTTCATACCTGCAAACATAAACACAATCTTAGATATAAAAACAAGAGACCATAGTGTCTCCATGAGTGCTCCTTTCCTTAGCACCTTCCTCTCATTCTCCTTTCCTTCCTTAAGTGCTTGTTCTGACACTTTTTCTTCTTTCTTGTTCTCTACAATGAGAACTTCTTTCACCTCTTCTTGTTGCTCATTTGGAAACTCTTCTTTCTTCCTCAAGGCATCCTTTCTGTGCCTTCTATCTCTTTTCACCAATGACCTCATAGGCCATTTCATCTTCCCTCTCAATACTAGGCCACTCTTCTTTTGATGGCTCTCTTCTTCCTACAACTGTAACCACATGGTGGTCATTTTCTCCAAATCTCTCTTCACTTCATCTATTTCTTTTTGAAGTGCCAATCTTCCTCTCATCTTCTCCTCTTTCCTCTTTTTCTCTTTCTTTTCGTGTTCCTTTTGATAGCTTAGGAACTTAACCAATTCACACACTGCTCCTACCTCCATGACTGATTCAATCACACACTTTACAATATGGAGTTCTCTGAAAATTATAGAAATAAATAGCTTGAAAACATGTGTTTGTTACCTTGAACTCCTTGGTATTGGATCTACCTTTTGTTTCCTGTTATGGCTGTCCTTTGATCTCCTATCCTTGCTCTGATACCAAATGATGCAGGGGTCAATACCAAAATTTTCTTTACTATATAATCAAGAGCTTGAACCTACTCTAATACTCCAACCAACCCCTGCTTGAGGATCACCATTTACATGTTTTATAGCCCCTTGGTGTCTATGGAGGCCTAATGCATGTTTTGTATGAAATAAAAACCCTTAAAGGGCTTCCTTGATCAAGAGATGAGCTAAGGTGATCATTTTGTGACCATAGACACAATGTATAATAGATATGTAAGGCTCCTACATTCATATACATGACTGTCCCAAGATACAAAATCTATTGATAAGGTATCTAGCATATATTACCTTTTGATATTTCTTACCATACACTTTACTCCCAATGGAGTTCTTCTTTACTACAGTCACAAGCTCTCTTCTACCTGATTGAACATGATCGAGACAAGAAACCAAAGTTTCAAGCTCCCTTATGAATGCTCAAGCGTTGCTCTTCAAGTGTGTAATCTCAACACCCTGCCCCAAGGATTCTCAAGATCCTTATTTGTCTAATTCAAGGCCATATATGTAAAGACAAGGTTTCAAAGCCTGAGTAACTATTATCTAGACTCAATTTACCTTAACCAAGGTGTCTAAGACCCTTTATTTAACTGTATCTTTCATATTATGCCATTTTTCTCTTTCTATTGGCTATTAGCCTTTTAAACATGCAAATGCTCTCTTATCTCAACTTCCCATGAAGAAACTATACATACAGATTAATGACCCAAATATCCTTTACAAGGTTCTCCAATATCACTAAATTTCATATCTTGTTTCTTTCTTAGAAAATACACCTCCTTTATGGCTGTAGCATACAAAAATCAGGCCTATTCTGACCCTGGCTATGACAGTAGGCACTTAGGACTTTGATCTCACCTGTAGCTTGATGGATCCACTTCAGAAATTTCATCAAGATGATTGATACAAAATTTAGTGGTTTGATTCCACGTTATGACCATTCATGCACTTTAATTCCTCTCTCCTCTGTACACTGTGTATTCCTTGTCATAACTCAAAAAAACAGTCACGTATATCTTGAGTGATACAAATCCATTATCCTTGAAATTTGACAGTAGTTATATCATGTAATTAGAGAGGTATCCTGAAATTTTAAAGCAATTCATCAATGTAGTAAAAGTTATGCTATTTTTCCCTAGAAGAGCCTTCAATTTCCTATAAAACTCAAATTATGCATTTTCAAAACATATAAAAATTACCACCGTGATCTACATCACCGTAGAATCTTTCCATGCTAATATTCAGAACTTTACATCATTTAAACGTTATGGAGGGTTTTCGTCTTGCTGTCCCGCCTGTGGTTCTTGCAGGCACACCCATCAAAACAAGCTGATTTTCTTCAACATGGTCGATTTTCATCTTTTAAAACATATTACCTGCACCATTATACATTATTCAACCTCTAGAATCTCTGTCCTCTTCATTTCCATGAATCACCTATGAAATAGGTGTCAATTAGCTAAGAAAAGACTCTAACAAGCACCTAAACTGACTCCTAAGCCAATTCACACTCCTAAGAAGACTCAACAACTTCCTCTACATAGAAATCACATGGAGATCTCCTTAATACTCTCATGTAATCCATATAAGACAACTATTACATGATGACATGGCTTTATTTTTCCAATATTACTCTTTTACTATGTCAAATTTACTCCTACAACTTTCTTACAAGTACTCATTCACCTTTTACAACATGTTCAACTTTAACATTCATTCACTCACACCTATACTAACATGTTCTAATGGTCATATGACCTTCTTGCATGTTATCACTTGATGCTCCTTCATCGGGGGAATGTTATGAAAATTAATTTTTACATTGTATAGGGTATTTACCATATTGTAAATAGTAAATTTTTGTATTTATCGAAAGGTTAATAAGTATTTTGTTAGTTAATATTTAATATTGTTATATATAATATTAAAATCTATGTTAGAATTTATATTGTTAAGATATATTGTTTATTTTTGTAATAATCTATCGTAATTAGTTGAAGAATATTCTTGTGGGAGAATAGTAGAGATTAAATCTAACCAATTATAGGAATCTTCTCCTATATATTTGTAGAAATGTATTCATATGAATAAGATAGAAAAAAATTATTTTCTATGTGTGAAATTAATTATTCTGAGAGTTATTTCCTGTGTAATTTTTGTTCAGAGTTTAAACTGGTATGCTTAACATACCTAGTTGGTTCATTAGCTTCAATGGAGAGTATGGTTTAGTGTAGTAGAAATGAATAACAACCTTTAAAATTAGAATGAGGAGAGACCCAATAGGGTGTAACTCTTTCAAAAGGAATTATTTATTTCCCATTATACTCCCTAACTTTATATATGACATTAGATTACTTTATTGCACTATTTTTCTAGCTTTTCATTATACTCTTGCCTTTAAAGAAATTACCACATGTCATGGTTATGTTTGCATGAAGTAATTTACATGGAAATACATTAATTTGGGTGGATCATATGAAAACAAAATATAAATGAAAGGACATGAAAATATTTAATATTATAATAAAAAGGTGAAGAAGTTGAAAGAGAAGTTTCTTCCTCTAGAGTATTTACAATCCGTATATCAAAGTGTTCAATATCTAAAACAAAAGGATCACAACAATGAAGAGTATAATAGAATGAATTTTATAAGCTATCAATTATGGTGGAAGATGTAGATTCTAAATACTAGAAGGATATAAATGTTTTAGATCACAACATAAATAGATACTTCTAAAGTTAAAATAAGACAAGGTATGTGGGACTAATTTAGAAAACTCTTCTCTTTAATATATTGAAGAGATAAGAAAAGATATCATGTATTTATTGGTAAGAGGAATATTGGTTTTATGATTAACATACCTAGTCGGTTAACTAGATTTAATGGAGAGTATGGTTTATTGTATCATAAATAATTAACATCCTTCAATATCAAGAGGAAGAGAGGCCCAATAGAGTATAACTCTATAAAAAGGCCTTATTTATTTCCCATTGTACTCCCTAAATTTATATCTCGGCATTAGACTAATTTATTTGAATATCCCATTCCATTAATTTAGAGGTATTTAATTCACTCGTAAATATTAAGTGGTGGTTAGATTTATCTAGTTAACAATTTATTTTGCACCAACTATTATTAAATACAAGTTGCGTGATTGGTATGAAAAGGAAGGCCTTTGAATATTTCCGTAAATTGAGAGAGTTTAAAATACTATAGAGAGAAATTGATATTTGAACAAAATTTACTCTACAAATAACGATGCTTTCTTTAATTTTTAGTTATGGGTACAAAAATAGATGGTTGTGCTTAACCAACAATAAGAGATACCAACTACCATGATTGAGTAATGATTTTAACCAATTTGTACAAATAAATAGGAAGAGAATGAGCATGTATACAACAATTTTTTATCACAATATTGGTAGCTACCCGTAATGTTACAATGTCAAATGTTAAGTGAGACTTATTTAGAAAACTATTCTCTTTGATAACAAAATAAATAAAAAACCGTGGAACATAATAAAGTAGAGCTCTATCCACACTTGTCCGGATGCTTTCTTTTCTAAACCATGAAATATACTCACACTTTATGTGTTGTTTTTTTTCAATGATAATAATAAGAACTATCACACATCGTGGTCATTACAAAATTATTGCACTCTTTTTTAGTTTTCCACTATTATCATCTTTATACCATGTGAATTACAAATTTTAGTGTTTTAGAATGTTAATTTTTAAATTGGTTGATTATGTTGGTGCTCAAAGTAGTCTCGCTCCAGATTTCCTTTAAAAATCTATCAATTTGCGGCCTCTGTCACTTTGTTTTTTTCCCGTGTTATGGCTGGTTAATCTTTGTTGCCATTTTTAATTTGTTCTGGGTCATAGATCACTTATGGGTCCATGGTTTGTTCCTTGTTTCTTTGTTCCTCTGGAAAAGGTATGTAATTTGGGTCTCCCGTTCTCTATTTTTCTAAAAACTTGGGTTCTCAAATATTTTACATTCTCCACAATCGAGATTTGTCTTCCTTGTCATTTCTGCCCTAAATACTTGAACAAAAGTGAATGGATGTATCTATGAGAAACATATTTGAGCCTTGTAACATTCCTAAATTCTCTTTCCTTGGAGAAAATTTCATTTCCGGGCTCGAATGATCATTTTTCCATATTTTACGGTTTGACGGGCATTTCTCCAGTCAAATTTGCATCCTTACATCGATAGGGAACATGGCCTCTTTTGGTTGGACACGTCTCAGCTGGGTATTTCAAAAATTTCATGAAAAAGCCTCAACTCAAAAAAATTTCCATGTGAAGGAATGACGCTCATTTGAGGATCTACTTTTGGTTTGGCCTTGGAGTAGTTTCGGAATGACACGTGGAGGTTTCCGCTACTTTCTCCAGACATAGAAAATTTTTATGTAGCTAAAACAATGTGGCGGAAAACGGGGACACGTGGCGAGCCCGCGCTCATTCAGGGTCTCGCTTTGGGCACCATTTTGAAATTGCGCCATGGAGACACGTGGAGGCTTCCACTGGGTCTTCCCATACTTAGTATTTTTCAAAGGGTTTTGAAGGTTTGGGACACATGGAGGAACTACGTATGTTCAGGGACCGGCCCTTAAGTTTCATTTTAAAGAAGTGCCAGGAGGACAGGTGGAGGCCTCCACTCACTTTAAATTTTTCCTAGACTTTTCAACGTCCAATGGAGACTACCTCGGAGCATGACACATGGCGCCTTCCACTAACCTTCAAGCTTGTAGACAAATTTTATTAGGCCAAGACACATGGCGAGCCCTCGCTCATTCAAGGTATCAAATTTTTGGACTATCTCAAAGTGCGCCATGGTGACACATGGTAGTTTGAAAAGTAAAAGAGTCAAGGAAGTGGACCATCGGAGGTAAATTTGATTTTTTTCCTCTTGACCTCAAAAGGATTAAAATCTCAAAATGGCCCGCAAGCCCGATAAGGGAAAATTCAAAGCTTGCTCCACTCAACGGTGGAGGAGTTAAAACATAAAAATGGCCCACGGACCTGGCAGGAAATAGTCAATATTTTCCCTTGGTCAACGGCGGAAGGGCGGAGCTATGGAGAAAAGTTGGAAAATTTTCCCTTTTCCAAAAAGGGAGTAAAATTAAAGAATTTGGTCATGTTTCGCGGCCCACATTAGGACACAAGCTAGGCTCATTTCCCAAGGGTGGAGGAGCGGAGCAAAATGGAAATTTTTTCCATTTTTCCAAAAGGTTGTAAAAAGTCAAAGGAAACCCAGACATGTTTAAAATTGAATCTTCCACGTGGATGGCCCAAATTCAAAGTAAAGATCAATGACAACTGTGAGTCTAAATATGATTTTCCCCATTTTTTCTTAAACATGCTTGGAAGTGTGAGTCTTCATGATTTCTTGGCATTTTCTACATTCCAAGAAGAGAGGGGAGTTAATGTTGATATTTGAGTTTGGTAGGAAGATCTGGAAGACATCTTTGCCATTAAAATGGTTTGACTATTGTGCTCGATCAGATTTTCTATTTTTCTTCTCTCAAGCATGTAAGGAGCCAGATTTAACATGAATTAGGGGTGGAAGTGGTTGGGAAATTGAAGAAAGAGTGATCTACTAGAGGAAGGAGTTGAGTGCCGGAGATATTTGATGAGATCTTCCCCTCGAGCACCGGGAGAATTTTTACAGATCTGATTATGAGAATCACGATTGTGATCATGGCAAGCACTGGTAGCACTCAAGGTCTAGATTTTGGAGGGGAAAAGGGTCCCTATTGTAAATTTTATAAATGGCATGAATTTTTCATGCAAATGGTTGGAGTGTTAGGAGTTGGAACTTGATTTTCTAATATAAAAATCTTGACAGAGCCCATCATTTTGAGAAGTCATTTGAGAAGTTTGTATATCTATTTTATATTAAATATAATCATGTCGTGGTGGTCACAAGGGTATAGCCATTGACAAGATCTAAGACTATTCTAGAAAGTTTCCCCTACTGATATATTTAATAAAATTTGAGTTATTTTGTGTTGTCTTGAGCAAAATGTGTTTGTTTTATCTCTGAATGTATGCGAGTAGTTTTTTCTTGTTTCTGTTGCAATCTTGTATTAAAATATGATTCAATCACACAAGCCTCAATCCTTGTGATAGTTTAGTGGCATCTGTAATTTCATTTCTTAGAAGAGATTTCATTTGGGGTTGGACTAAATGATTTAAAATCACTTTTCTTTTATCTGTTGATAAATATTGTCTGTAAGCCTCTGGGTGTACCTTAGGCATAGTTTGACTTAGATCTTGATGCTATGTTGGATTTTCTAACTTGAGCCTTCATGATAGAATCTCAAATATTGTGTGAAAAAGTGCTAATCTGGGCCTCCATTGAAGCACATATTCTAGTTAAAGAAACATTTTAGCTATTTTGTGGCATTCTGTTGGTTTAAGCTTCCATTTTTAAGATTCCTCAAGGATCTGGTGAATCATGTTCATCCTGCCCAACCTCCCACCAAAATTTATTCAAAAACAACCAATCCTACCTATACTACCCTTGTTTGTCTGTGTGCATACAAATGCATAATCTCTATTACCAAAACATGCAGAAGCAATCAGAGTCCCAAATGTCTTTAGTAACCTTTGCCTTGTTAAGAAAATATCTCCATGATATGGAAGTTACAACTCGTGAGAGTCAGATTTGGTGTGTTGATCATATTTTCCCAAGGTCTTCTCTATAAAATTTATGCAAAAGAAGGACTTATCATTGTTCTTCAATAATAGAGGTTACAAAATAGGTTCTCTTACCTTGGTTGAAAGGAACAACCTAAAATAGTTAGGATCAGATCACATCCTTTTAAGGTGCTACCCACTCCTTTCAAAACTTGAGTGCTAACAAGTTAGATAGATTGCTTCCCCAGCTACAAAATGACATACATGATTATCTATCTTCCTTTGAGTGTCCTGTCAAATCCATGATGCTGCTTGGTCTTTAAAGGAGATTAAATTTGGGTACCAACATGCTTCGGCACTTTGTTGTTGGGGACCTAGTGGATCACAACTCACATTTAGACCTGGTAAAACACTTCTTGTATGCTCCAAGTGTTGTGTGTAATTCTTTCAGTGTTCACACCTAGTGCACTAGCTTTCATTTGATAAATCTGGGTAAAGAAAGGTCAGAATCTTTCCATTTCTAGTTTCTAGCATTGACAGACATTTGATAGATCATATTTAGTGCATTTTCAAAACTAAGGTGGAAATCCTTAGTGGCGACTCCTGTTGATCTTATTTTTAATAAGTACCAGTGTCTTAAGACTCTATCAAAGTCATATTTTTACTAATATTTACAAATATGGAATGAAGAATATATTTCTTTGGTAGGGATCTTGCTAGGACATTGTTTCCAAAGCTAGGAAAAGTAAAATCATAAGGAAGAAAAGCCTAGAGAGTTGTGGGAGATCATCAGAAAAGAAGAGGGATCTCCATTGATGAGAGTGATCAACCTATCATTGAAGACTGCCATTCAAGTGACTCAAAATCAGGCGAGTCTCTTTGTGGAATTGAACTCTCTAGTTGGAGAGGGTCCTTCTTTTGATTTTGAAAGGTTTGCTTCACATTATGCACCTGTCTTTTCTAAAGTTAATAGAGATTTCCAAGAGACAAGGCCTTTAGGGGATCTCCATTTTGAAAATTATACTCCTATGTTCGAAGCACCATCTACCCCTCCAGGGTTACCTCCTCAAAATAACATGGCCCAACCCCCACTAAGACCTCCATTTCTTGTAAACACTTTTAGTCCCATAAAATTTGTAGGGATGGTTGAATATCCAAATGCAAAGTGCCTCAAGATGTAAGGAACAAAATGCCAAATTTCCAAGGAAATAATGTTATAACTCATGATCAACATCTAAAGATTTTTATCAATATGATGGAAGATTTTGAGATTAAACATGAAGCTGTGTATATCAAGATGTTCATCCATACTCTAGAAGAGGATGCAAGGGACTGGTATAAAGCTTTGCCATATAACTCTATTGATTATTGGACTGAGATGAGAAATGCATTTAGATTACAGTATGGTGATAGAACTGACCCTAGGTTTCTCTTAACATAATTTGAAAACATAAAAAGAATCCTAATGAGTCAGTACAAGATTTCAACACAAGGTTTAATAAGACCTTGAGGATATTTCCTATTAGGATAAGGCCATGTGATGAATCATGTTTGATCAAATATTCTGATGCATTTGATAAAAAGGTTGCATACTACTTGAGGGACAAAAACCATGCTAATTTGAGGCAAGCCTTCACTATGGCTTTGCAAATTTAAAATAACATCAAGGAAATTGGAAATCCTCCAAAGAGGGAGGGTGTAAAGATGGTTAACCCAGAAAAACCCCAAACAATCAAGGTTGTAGATATGGAAGAAGTTGTGAAGACATTAGCAGGGGTTGTCAAAGAAATTTCTTACAAATTAGCTCGAGTTGAGAAGGGAATTGGGTAGAGCTCACAAGGGCAACACAAGCAGCAAGGCCAAGACAGGTTCACAAATCACCAAATTTCTTATGAAAGAGGTAAGGGACCTATTAGATTTGGAAATAGACACTCCCAAGCTAGGGATAACAGAATGGTACCTGATCCTTTAGCTACTAGAGTTGTTGTGGTAGAGGAGATAAATGTCATTGATTGGTGTGACAGATGTTTCATGCCCCATGCTCCTTGTGAATAATATCAGTAAGAATAAGAGGAAGCAAATGATTATAAGGATGATTATGTGTGCATGATGGGTTGTTCCACGAGCTCACAACAAGGGGCAACTTCCACTGAGGTGATAAGTACCCAAAGTACTGCCACTTTTTGGGACTGTATTCATAGGGTACCTATTCTTCCTCCCTCTCATAATTTAGAAGTAGATAATGTACAAGCTTTTGAATTTCCCAATAAATAATTTGAATAGTTAAGGGATTTAAAGATAAAGAAGTATGATTGAGGAATCCCATCTAAGGAAGATAGGTAGTTACTGATGAATGCTATTGTGGCTCAAGAAAAGGAACACAACACAAAAAGTAGGGTTATCAAAGGGGCATGGCCTCAAGCCAAGCCAAAATCTCCCTTACTTTCAAAAATTCTTAAAGAGGCTCCTAGGAAAGATGCACCTACTAAAAGCCATGTAGTTCAAAATAAAAATCATACCCCTCCCCATGCCCAAGCTGTCAAAAATCTTGTACCATCAAATGAGTGTGTTAGCTTTCCTTCCAATACTGCCTTGCCAAAGAATGTCCCATATGATATTGCCCAAGTTTTGAGTCAAATAAAAGTCTTTGTTCCAATTGTTGAGTTGCTTAGGATTCCTGAGCACAAAAAGAGAGCTTTTGAATACTTGGGGTTGATAGAAGAGGAGACTGCCCTAGGAAGAAATGTAAATATTGTGGAGATTCCTCCAATCATTGAAGAATTAGAGACTCCATGAGCATTGGAGGAATTAGGTGAACCACTTGAGGTCTATTTGGGGACTTCCTTGGTGGACTCTCAGCTAAATGTGGATCCATTCTTCACTACCCTGATCATTAAGGACAGACTATTGCACAACTGCATGTTTGACTCAAGGGCAACATGCAATGTCATGCCTTTGGAAGTCATGAAAGAGCTGAATATCAAAGTAACAACAACATATGGGAAGTGTACTACTATGGACCCCAAAGAAGTGCCAGTACTAGGGTGTGTGAAGGATCTAGTGGTACATGTTGTAGCTTACCCAGGTAAAAATTTAAAACTTGACGTTGTCATTGTTGACTTTCCAGCCAAGTGGGGCATGCTATTTTGTAGAAAATGGGTTGTAAGTGTTGGTGGGAGCATCCAAATGGACATGTCCTATGCCACCATCCCAATTGAGGGCATCCTTGTAAGGTTATATGGGGAAAAGAAGATGTTGCACCTTATTGAGGATCCCAACAATGCATCATATGAGGTATTATACAAGTGTTGATGGAGATAACTTTGTAGGATTTGCTAATGGAAAGGAGCATAAGATTTAAGAGTGCAAGTGTCTTGAATAGACTCGCTCTCCTTGGACTTTGTTGTTTGATGGAGCTTGCTCCAAGTTTGGGAATGGTGCTGGTGTTGTTCGATTTCTCCAGGTTAGGAAAAATTTGTTTTTTCCTTCAAACTTAACTTTAAGTTCACTAAAAACATTGCAGAGTATGAGGTAGTGTTGTTGGGTTTAAGAATTTATTGGAAATATGGTGTCAAGGACATCATTTTTAAAAGAGACTCATAATTGATAGTAAAACAATTCATAAAAATTGTATGCCACAAAGAATTAACAAATGAAACAATACAAGCATGTAGTTTGGGATTTCATTGAGATGTTTGATTCATTCAACATTATGCATCATGATAGGAAGTTCAATGACTTGGAAATATTATAGTGTTGGGGTCTCATTTTGACAATCGTGTAGTGTCCCCATATTTTGAATATGATGTGGAAGTGTTGACAAGACCCTCTGTTCCTGACAACATTAAACACTGACAGGTATTTGATGATTATATCCAAATCAAAAAATTTCTATAGAACAAGGGAGAGTTTTCTGATCAAAATATTGATTAGGAGCCAATGGTATGTGCCACAGAGGGAAAGGAAACCTTGTTTGGAAAGGGAATAATCCACCTAAAGAGTAATACCATTACTAGAGGGCTGGTGGCTCTTGAGTCCAATTTTGATAATGTTAATCACATTATTAACAGATGTATGGCAGCCTTGAGGGATATTGAGGAGCATGACCTTGGCACAAAGGAGAAGCCAAGGAAAATTTGGTTAGGAAGCAATCTTAGAAAAGAGGAGAAGAAGTCCTGCATTTAATTGTTGAAAAGATACCAAGATTTCTTGGCTTGGACCTATTTTGAACTAAAAGCATACAGAGAGGACCTGTTTCAACATGAGATCCCCTTGGAATCTAATGCAAAGCCATTCAAGTAGAAACAAAGGCCCATCAATCCACTCTTATCCCTCAAGATGCAAGAAGAACTGAAGAAGCTAAGATATGGTGGGATTATCTAGCCCATAAGGTATTCTTCTTGGGTTGTAAACCTAGTGCTAGTGAGAAAGAAGAATGGTGACATTAGGCTATATGTGGATTTCAAGAATCTAAACAGAGCATCAATGAAGGATAATTATCCTTTACCAAATATGGAGAACATGCTGCAGTTAGTGACTAGTTCTGAGTTGCTTTCCACCTTGGATGGTTTCTCTGGTTATAACCAAGTTGTGGTGAAGGAATCAGAAAGGATCAAGACAACCTTTACTACTCCTTGGGGGACCTATGTTTATGTTAGGATGCCCTTTGGTCTGATGAATGTTGGAGCCACCTTTCAAAGAGCAATGGATGTTTATTTTGCTGGTTACATCAATGAGTTTATTACAGTTTATCAAGATGATGTAACTATATTTTCTAGAAAGAGAAGTGATCACTGTTGCACTTGGAGAAGATGTTGATAAGATGTAGAGAATATGGAATCTCACTCAATCCAAAGAAGTGCCATTTTGGAGTGCAGAAGGAAAAGTTTCTTGGTCACATAGTGTCATAAGAAGGGGTGATGATTGATCCAAAAAGAGTAGAGGCCATCAACAAGGTCCCAATCCCAAGGACTAAGAAAGGAATTCAGTCCTTCTTTGGGTAGATAAACTTCATTAGAAGATTCATATCAAACTTTGTTGAGTTGACCATTCCAATCACTTCCATGTTGAAGAAAGACTAGGTCATCAAATGGGAGGAGTCTGCCATCAAATATTTTAATGGGATTAAAGAAGCAATAAAGCATGCACCTGTTCTAGCAGCTCTAGATTATAAGAAGCCCTTTCAACTGTTCTCTTTTTCTTCAGAGAACACTATTTCTTTTTCCTCCCTACAAAGGATAATGAAGGGGCTGAGAGGCCAATTGCATTTCTCAAAGCAAGGCATTATAGGTGGATGAGCTAAAGTACACTATTATGGAGAAGCAAGCATTTGCCTTAATAAAAGCAGTAAAGGTTTGCATTCCTTATATTCTAAGTTCTAAAATTATTACTTATGTTCCCCACACCATGGTCAAGGAATTCTTATCAGAGATGGAAGTCTCAAGTAAGAGGTGCAGGTGGGTGAACAAGTTGCAATAATATGGCATGGATATCGAAACCACGAAGCTAGTGAGAGGTTTAGGGCTGGAAAAGCTTATGGCTAAAAAAAACTTGCAAACTATTGAGGTAAATGAGGTAGAAGAAGGTAGGGTAGATGTTTTTAAAACATTGATGAATTCTGAGTGATACAAAGATGTAATTTTTTACCTCAAACATTTGAACTACCCTGAGCATTTGAGTAAGAACCAAAAAAGATACATTAAGTTAGCTTCCCAGAAATATGCCATCACTGATATTGGGTTAGCTTGGAAGAACCCAGAGGGAGTCCTCTTAAGGTGCATTACTGAAGAAGAAGCCCACAAGATAATTTTGATCTCCATGGAGGATTTTTTGGGGGGCATTCTACTGGAAGAGTCATAACACACAAGATTCTGAGGGCTGGTTATTGGTGGCCAAATCTCTTCAAGGATACAACCTTGTTGGTTAGAAGGTGTGAAAGTTTCTAGTGCTTCTCTGGAAGACTTGAAAGCTTCAGGATCCCTTCCTTTACTAGCCTGCATCAATTTAAGCTCCAATCAAGAATGGGGAATGGATTTCATTGGTGAGATTTTAGACCCTTCAAGTGCTGGCCACAAATAGATTCTTATAGAAACTGATTATTTTACTAAATGGGTGGATGCAATCCCCATTAAGAAGGCAACACACCAAATTCTCATGGACTTTGTGCTAAACAACATCATCTCAGGTTTGGGGTACCGGTCAAGATTGTTAGTGAAAATGCCATGAGCTTTAGAGCTAAACCTTTGGTGGCAATGTGCAAGGAGTATGGGATCAACTTGACATATGCTTCCAATTACAATCCCCAAGGGAATGGAAAAGCTCAGTATAGTAATAAAAATTTTTGAAGATTATCATAAGAACATTGGAGAAGAACAAGAGAAAGTGGGGTGAACAGTTGAAGTTTGTTGTTTGGGCAGATAGGATCACTGTCAAGAGGGTCACTGGAAAGAGTCCATATCAGTTTATGCAATAGCTGGAAGATCAAGAGGTAGGTCCTTATGATGCTCGCATTAACCAAATTGTTGATCTTGATGAAGAGAGGAGGGAATCCCACCAAAGGAATGTAAAGTTCAAAGAGAAACTAAAGAAATTATTTGACAAGAAGGTCACTCCTAAAGATTTCAATGTCGGAGATCTTGTGCTTCTATTGGATAATATACATAAGGAAAAGGGGCAAGAATGGTAAGTTTGACTCATTATGGATGGGCCCTTACTCCATTAATATCAGGATTGGTGAGCATACCTTCTTCCTCAAGGACTTAGATGGTGAACTACTCGAGTTGCCTATTAGTGATAGGCATTTAAAGAATTTTTTAGATTGATGCCCATTAATCAAGGAAAAATATTATGTACAGTGTATAGTTTGTTGTTTGTTCCTTGTCTTTTGTGTTTTTTTCTCATTCTGGTCCTCCGTGACCTGTTTTGTTGGTTTCTCTATTTTGTTTTGGGAGATGGCTTTATTTCTCTACTCTACAAACTGAATCCGTTGCCCAATGGATATTTTTAGCACTTGGTCTACCTTTATTTTTGTGGCACTCATAGGGAGTGCCCATACCCGAGTTGGAGCCAATCTTGGTGCTCAAAATATTCTCGCCCTAGTTTCCCTTTAAAAATATATCGATTTGCGGCCTCTATCACTTTCTTTTTTCCACATATTGTGCTTGGTTAATCTTTGTTGCCATTTTTAAACTGTTCGTGGGTCGTAGATCACTTATGGGTCCATGGTTTGCTCCTTGTTTCTTTGTTCCTCTAGAAAAGGTCTGTAATTTGGGTCTCCCATTCTCTGTTTGTCTAAAATGAATGGATGTATCTCTGAGAAACATATTTGAGCCTTGTAACATTTCTAAATTCTCTATCCTCGGAGAAATTTTCATTTTCAGGCTCAAATGATAATTTTTCTTTATTTTATGGTTTGACATGTGTTTCTCCTAGTAAAATTTGCATCCTTGCATCGACAGGGAATGTAACCTCTTTTGGTTAGACGTGGCTTAGCTGGGTATTTCAAAAATTTCATGAAAAGCCTCAACTAAAAATTTGTCCATGTGAAGGAACGACGCTCGTTTGAGGATCTACTTTTTGGCTTGGTCTTGAAGTAGTGCTGGGAGGACACGTGGATGTTTCTGCTACTTTTTCCAAACTAAGAAAAATTTTATGTAGCTAAAATAGTGTGGCGGAAAATAGGGACACGTGGTGAGCCCTCGCTCATTCAGGGTCTCGCTTTGGGCACCATTATTAAATTGTGCCATGGAGACACATGGAGGCTTCCACCAGGTCTTCCCATACTTTGTCTTTCTCAAAGGGTTTAGGAGGTCTTGGACATGTGGAGGAAACACGCATGTTTAGGGACCGACCCTTGAGTTTCATTTTAAAGAAGTGCAGGAGGACACGTGGAGGCCTCCGCGCACTTTTCATTTTGCTTAGACTTTTCAATGGTCAAAGGAGACTACCTCGAAGCATGACACATGGCTCCTTCGCTGAGCTTCAAGCCTTTAGAAAATTTTTCCGGGTCAGGACACATGGCGATCCCACACTCATTTAAGGTATCAAATTTTTAGGACTATCTCAAAGTGCGCCATGGTGACATGTGCCAGTTTGAAAAGTCAAAGAGGTAGGGAAGTGGACCATTGGAGGTAAATTGGATTTTTGCCTCTTGACCTCAAAAGGATTAAAATCTCAAAATGGCCCACAAGCCCGATAAGGGAAAAGTCAAAGCTTGCTCCACTCAAGAGTGGAGGTGTGAATTCTCGGGGGAGATTTGGAAAAATTTCCTTTTGGGAGAAAACGAGTTAAAACATCAAAATAGCCTACGGACCCAGAAGGAAATAGTCAATATTTTCCCGGTTTAATGGCAAAAGGGCGGAGCTGTGGGGAAAACTTTGAAAATTTTCACTTTTCCAAAAAGGGAGTAAAATTTCAGAATTTGGCCATGGTTCTCGCTAGGGCCCACCTTAGGACACGTGTCAGGATCATTTCCCAAGGACGAAGGTGAGGAGAAAAATGGAAATTATTTCCATTTTTCCAAAAGGTTGTAAAAAGTCAAAGGAAACCCTTGGGCTTGTTTAAAATTTAATCTTCCACGTGGACGACCCAAATTCAAAGTAAAGATCAACGACAACTATGAGTCTAAATATGATTTTCCCCCATTTTTTTGAAACACACTTGGAAGTGCAAGTCTTTATGATTTCTTGGTATTTCCTACATGCCAAGCATACAGGGGAGTTAATGTTGATATTTGAGTTTGGTGGGAAGATCTGGAAGACATCTTTTTCCATTAAAATGGTCTAACTATCATGCTCAATCAGATTTTTCATTTTTCTTCTCCCGAGCACACAAGGAGCCAGTTTTGACAGATTAGGGGTGGATGTGGTTGGAAAATTTAAGAAAGAGTGATCTACTAGAGGAAGGAGTTGAATGCAGGAGATATTCAATGAGATCTTCCCCTCGAGCACCTAGCGACTTTTTACATATCTGATTCTGAGAATCATGATCCTGATCATGGCGAGCATTGGTAGCACTCAAGGTCTTGATTTTGGAGGGAAAAAGGGTCCCTATTGTAAATTTTATAAATGGCACTATTTTTTTGTGCAAATGGTATGAGTGTTAGGGGTCAGAACTAAATTTTCTTTTAGAAAAAGCTTTACAAAGACCATCATTTTGAGAATCCATTTGAGAAGCTTGTATATCTCTTTTGTATAAAATTTGATCATGTCAAGGTGGTTGCAAGTATACAACCATTGACAAGCTCTGAGATTGTTCTAGAAACTTTCTCCTACTGATAGATTTAATCAAATTTGAGTTACTCTGTGTTGTCTTGAGCAAAATGTGTTTGTTTTATTTTTGAATGTATGCGACTAGATTTTTCTTGTTTCTATTACAATCTTGTATTAAAATATGATTCAATCACACAGGCCTCAATCCTTGTGATAGTTTAGTTGCATTTGTAATTTCATTTCTCAGAAGAGATTTCATCTGGGGTTAGAATAAATGATTTTAAATCAATTTTCTTTCATTTGTTGACAGAGATTGTCTGTAAACTACTAGGTGTACCTTAGGTGTGATTTGACTCAGATCTTGATGCTTTTTTGGATTTTCTAACTCAATCCTTCATGATAGAATCTCAAATATTGTGTGAAAAAGTGCTAATCTGGGCCTCCATTGAAGCACATATTCTAGTTAAAGAAATATTTTAGCTATTTTTGGCATTCTGTTGGTTTAACCTTCCATTTTGTAAGATTCCTCAAGGATCTAGTGAATCAAGTTCATCCTGCCCCACCTCCCACCAAAAATTTATTCAAAAACAACCAATCCTACCCGTACTACCCCTATTTTTCATGTGTGCATATAAATGTATAATCTCTATTACCAAAACATGCAGAAACAATTAGGGTCCGAAATGTCTTTAGTAACCTTTGCCTTGTTGTGAAAATATCTCCATGATCTTGAAGTGATAACTTGTGAGACTCAGATTCGGTGTGTTGATCATATTTTCCCAAGGTCTTCTCTATTAAATTTATTCAAAAGAAGGATTTATCATTTTTCTTCAATAATAGAGGTTATAAAATAGGTTCTCTTACCTTGGTTAAAAGGCACAACCTAAAATAGTTAGGATCAGATCACATCCTTTTAAGGTGCTACCCACTCCTTTCAAAACCTGAGTGCTAACAAGTTATATAGATTGCTTCCTCAGCTACAAAATGAAATACATGATTATCTATCTGCCTCTGAGTGTCCTGTCAAATCCATGATGCTTCTCGGTCTTTGAAGGATATTAAATTTGGGTACTAACACGCTTCTGGCACCATTTCCGGGGACCTAGTGGATCACAACCCACATTTAGACCCTAGTAAAATGCTTCTTATATGGTCCAAGTGTTGTGTGGAATTGTCTTAGTGTTCACACCTAGTGCATTAGCTTTCATTTGATAAATATGGGTAAAGAAAGGTCAAAATATTTCCATTTCCAGTTTCTAGCATTGACAGACATTTGACAGATCATATTTAGTGCATTTACACAACTAAGGTGGAAATCCTTAGTGGCGAATCCCTGTTGATCTGATTTTTAATAAGTACCAGTTTCTTAAGACTCTGTCAAAGTCATATTTATTACTAATATTTGTAAATCTGGAAGGAAGAAGATCTTTCTTTGCTAGGGATCCTGCTATGACATTGTTTCCAGAGATAGGAAAATAAAAAGTAAGAAGGAAGAAAATCCTGAAGAGTTGTGGGAGATCAGAAGATAAGAAGAGTAGTTTATCTTTAAAATAAAACAATTCTATTGATATATTAATAAAATGAGTAGTTAAGACATGATGTTATCTATTTGAGATTAAAAGGGATGTTGGTTTTATGTTTAACATACCTAGACGGTTATTTATCTTTAATGGAGAGTATGGTTTTCGATATCATAAATGATTAACACCCTTCAATATCAAGAGGAGGAGAGGCTCGATAAATTATAAATATTTAAAAAGGACTTATTTATTTCCAATTATTCTCCCTAACTATTAGATTTGGCCTTATATTACTTCATTTGAATATCCCATTTAATTAATTGAGATGTATTTTATAAAGTCATAGAGATTAAGTGGTGGTTAGGTTTATCGAATAAAAATTTATTTTATGTCGAATTTTATTAAATGTAATATGGGTGATTGGTATAAAAAGGAAGGCCCTCAAATATTTCCATAAATTGGGAGACTTTTGACTACTCTCGAAAGAACTAGACATTTGAAAAAAAGTTACTCTACAAATAACTAGCCTTTCTTTAATTCTAAGAAATGGAGATGAGGATATATGGTTGTGCTTAACCAATAAGAAGATATCTCATCTACCATGATTGATTAATGATATTAAATAATTTAAACTGATAAATATGAAGAGAATGACCATGTAAACATCAAGTTTAGATAACAAGATCAATAGGTACCCATAAATTTTCAATAGCACATGGTAAGTTTTATGTCAGAAAACTAGCACCCTAGGATTTGCACATTAAAAAACTCTACTTTTGACTAACATGGGATTTTTGCAAGGATTGGGATCCTTGCGATTGAGAAAAACCTCTAGAGAAGGCTTGCTAACCTACTCATAAACTACCAATTCCAAGGGACCAGAGGAAGATAAATACATAAATGTAAATCCTAAACCAAGAGAGGCAGTAACACCAAAACAAGGCTAGAGATATTCCTTGTGAGTGAAAGAAGGGAATGTTAGGATTATGTTAGTGTTAACATTATTTGTATTTAGTTTATTATATATTATGAGTTGTTTAGAAACAACTCATAATTATAATAGTCATTATTTGGTTTGTAATAACGAGTTGTTAAAACAACTCATGTATTGTTGTGGGTTGTTTCCTACATTATAGGAACAACCTCTCCTACATATTTGTGAAGATTCCGGTTGAAATTATATTGAATAGAAGATTATTTGTCATGCAAAAGCTTTGTACCTCTCATTTGGTACCAGAGCGAACTATTTGTTCTTGTCCTTGTAATGGAGGAGTAATGTCTCTATAGGGAAATGCGTTCATTCTATGTTGTTCGAGTTATGATATTTATATTTCTATGTATCTCAATCTACATAGATGCATATATAATCTGTGTAATCTGACATAGCTCGCAGATTTGAATCTGAATATAAATATTTCTCTAGGAAGAAATAAATCTCAATTAAATGGCATCTAGGAGACTACATGCATATCAGTATCAAAATGGCATCAAAATATACCTGAGCAATGTTGATAAGAAGATTATTAATATTCTCTGGAGTGCTAGAGTTTTTGTATTGTTTTTCTTCCACATGGATTGGTGGAAAATTGCATTGAGTTGAGTCTTTTGATTCTTATGCCTTGTGCCATTACACATACCATTAGTTCTATTTCCGTGCTAAAACAAATGTGGTAGAGACCTCATACAGCGTTAGAAGTTAATGAGATTTGAATTTAAGCATTTGATGGTGTTGGAAGAGGTAGATTTATTGTGAGAATATTTTTGGGTATGAAGCCCTGGCGAGTGGCGAGATCTTTGGTAACCATCCTCCTCAACATCAGGACTTCAAATATGAGTTGTTTTTCCACATTTTTCTCCTGTGGGATGTGCATACTATCAAATTCATATCAAAGTATGATCTGGTCTATGTACTCCAACGTGGCAACTCCAAGAGATCCTGTTTGCATTGGGTTTTACACACTATTGATGGGCGTAGTCGTTATACTTTCTGCCTTCTATTGGTCTAAGCTTGCCACACATTTTATCAAAGTTTGGAACTATTGTTTCATTCTTTCACCAACCTACTTATGCATGCCCAAAATAAAAAATAAGTGGTAATATAATAGTTTTTAAGTCTAGTGAGTTATGTCCATCAAGATAAAAAGTCATTTATTTAGTGAGATTCTTTTATTAAATCCAATATTTAATTGGATTTTGTTAGAATTGTTATTCTTCATAAGTTTAGTAACATTTGTTTTAAAAGAGTCGTGTTATTGCTAATGTTAGTCATAAAAAGTTCATTGTGGGTCAATTCCATTATAAAAAGTGTCATCTTCCAAAGTTTGAAAAATAAAAATAAAAATTGTCCGCATTTCAATTTTGGATGCATTTTCACTTGTACGCAACGTCCAAATTATTGAAGGTATTTTGAGCTTCATGATCACATCTAGATGAACTAGTAGCATGAAATTGGAGGTTGGAGGCAACAGAGGTTGGAGGGCGATCAAGCACCTCTCGTCAGTCACCAATGACGGGGTCGCATTAAAATTTGGTGGCAATATTTTATATTATTTCAGTTGTGTGGTGTGTAGAATAAAATGGTGTGTGGTTTTCTTCCCCTGTTTTGATTCAAATGAGGAAGATATGCATTTTGGGTGCTGAGAACAGTTGTATAGGAGGGCAACTGAACTGGAGTGATCCTCTAACTATAGAGATCCTTCGACTGTCATACTTCTAACATCGATCGACCGGTGAAATCTAGCATTCAATGGAAGTGAAAGCAGGAACTATTGAGTTCACGTATGTAGGTGAATCGATGGAAGTGTGATCATTTGGTATGGGGTTCATTGTGGTGAAGTGGATTGGTCATGTGCAGTAAGATCTAGATAGCAAGATCCAAGCCAGCAGTATGCAGACCTAAAAGTATGTAGAGGCATACGATTTTGGTTCCAGTTCTACGGGGAATTTTTTCCGTATTCACATTAAGGGGGTGATATTAGTAAACAATGTTCACACTAAGGGGGTGAATATTAGGATTATGTTAGTGTTAACATTATTTGTATTTAGTTTATTATTATATTATGAGTTGTTTAGAAACAACTCATAATTATAATAGTCATTATTTGGTTTGTAATAACGAGTTGTTAAAACAACTCATGTATTATTGTGGGTTGTTTCCTACATTGTAGGAACAACCTCTCCTACATATTTGTGAAGATTCCAGTTGAAATTATATTGAATAGAAGATTATTTGTCATGAAAAAGATTTGTACCTCTTAGGGAAAAATGAGAAGGTGGAGGGCATACAAAGTTCCACAGTCCCAAAACACATTCAAACCTCCAATTTAATGGAGCAGACAAAATTCAAACCCTTGTAAAGGAACACATTATGCATAATATAGCTGCAAAATATAATAGAAGGAAAAAATGCAATATAAATCAAGTTATGGAAAGAAAAGAAATAAAACACTAATAATATTGCATAAAATGATGCACAATCCATTACAGTATAGGAAGAAGGCAAGAATCCTTCTTAAAATTCATAAATTTGTGGTCTGCAGCTCACAAATGTGCTAGAACAATTTTGGTAGAGTTCATTTACAATTTCAAAAATTCCCCCTTTCAAATGCAGGGAATTTACATATATATAGAGAAAAGGAGCTACCAACCAACATATTTGATTAATTACCTACATAGAGGTATGGGTGATCATGCCGACTCACTTTCTAATGGTACTTTTCTTACACAACAAACAGGGGTGCCATACCTCATTATTCCAGTTGTTAAGCTACCTTGTATGGTGTCATTAATTATGGATATATCTAAAACTCTTTGCCATCACCCGACAGAAACCACTAGTTGACCAGTGAATGTTTTTCATATGACAAGAAATATTTTTGTAGTGCGACATCAAGGGGAGGTTGACACGTGTCAACAAAAGAGGTTGAAACGTGACAAGAAGTGACGCTGATGCACAAATAGATGGTGGTGGTGATGAGGCAAGTAGAATAACGTGTGTCAAGGAGGAGACCTTTTCTAACGATAAAAAGGAATGTTGTCGCGTGACAAGAAGAAAGAATTGTCACGTAATAGGAAGAAGCCATCATCGTGCGATAGGAAGAATATGTTGTCATGTGATAGGAAGAAGGTGGTGTTGCACGAAAGGAAGAAGGCATTATAGTGTAACAGGAAGAATTTGTTGTCACGTGACACAAAGAAGATGTTGTCGTGTGATCGGAAGGAGTTGTCGTGTGCAAGACAAGAAGAAAGTTTTCTCACACGACAAGAAGAAGGCATTGTCATATGACAAGGGGACGACATTCCATACACTTTTCCATATCACCCATTAAAATAAATATTGCTCCAAACCATCACATCGACTCCATTAACTATCAATGCCCATATCTTAAGGTCGATCCATTTTATGAAGGGGGTGTAAAAAATGGATAACAATTGGTGGCTTGCAGGGTGATCTGCTTGCTAGATCTAAATGACCACTGATTTTACATCCATTAGGCATGGATTCATTCGATTGCTGAAACGGGTCTGATGTCTGAAACCTCTTATTTCTCTAGAACACTACTGAAACATATCTTCATCATTGGATCTTTCCTTAAACTAGAAAGTGCAACAGCAAGAAAGCACAACCAGGTACAAATAACAAAATAAGACATATCCAAAATAGAACATGCAAAAGAGTGCACAAGCACTTATCTTAGGGTAATCCTAACTAAAATAGAATAATGTGCTACAAGCACTTAGAGGAACTACAACTTTAGGCTAATATGTACAAGAAAGATACTCCCATTAGTAATAATGCTTGAGATATATGCCATTGATTGAGATCTATAATTCTTATCCATCCAGCTTTGTCAACTTGAAATCATTATTTTCTTTACACCGTGAATTACATCAAACTTGGAGTGCCTTCCTGGTTTCGATCTATCTGCATCCAATTTTAGAACAAGGTATCCTTCTTGAAAATTTCTATTTTTTTCCTTTCTATCAAAAATCATCTTGATTTGATCTTGGTCTTTCTCCATTGTTTTCATTTCCTTATTTCTTATATCTTCCAATTCTATGAGTTTTGCATACCTAACTTCCATAGCTAGAAACCAAAAAAACTCTAGCTGCTTGATAAGCTCCAAGGCTGGTAATTCAAGGGATATTGGTAGCCTTGTTTCCCTTCCATAAACCAACTTTGAAGGGGTAATAACCAGTTGAATTCTTGGGAGTGATCCTATCAGCCCACAAGGATGATTTAAATTTGGTATGCCAAGTCCTCTAATTCTATTCCAGGATTCTTCTAATGATTCTCAACAAGTTCTTGTTTGTGGACTCTGCTTGTTCATTACCCTGAGGATAGTAGTTATAAGAAGTGCTCAAATAGATGCCATTTCTAACAGCCCAATTAGATATCTTTTCTCCAATGAAAGCTAAGGCATTATTTGATATTATAGTGGAAGGAACACAAAACCTTATTGCAATAACTTAGTAGAAATCTAGAATGCTAGCTTCATTTAATTTCTTAAGTGCAAATTATTTTGTCCACTTTGTGTAGTAGTTTGTGACTATAAGAATCCATTTGTGACCTAAGAATCCATTTGTGACCTAAGTCTGGAACTTGGATTAATCATCCCAATAAAATCAAGCCCCCATTGCATGAAAGGCTTCTCAACTAAGATAGGATGGAGTGGGAGGGCTGCTAGCTTCTCTTTACCTATGAAGAAGGCACACTTCTTGCATTTCTTGATCCATTAGTAACAATCATTGTAAATATTAGGCTAGTAATAACCAACCCTGATGATTCTAATAGATGTTTCTTATGGGGATAAATGACCACCTGCCTCTTCACATTGAAACTCATCCAATACCCTCTCTACTTGATCTGTCTTGATGCACCTTGGGAGGACACCATTCTCATCCCTTTTGAACAAAATATTATCTATAAGCACATGTGGGATGAAACGAAGTCTTAAATACCTCATTTTGGACTTACTCACTCCTTGAGGACTTGTTATCCCAATTTCACCCTAGGTAAAATTGGTCAAACATGACCCCGCATAGAAGAAAATCTAAGGGGCGGTTCAGTAATGCGAGCTCACATTCCAGATCCAACAACCAAGGGGTAGGCAAGACTCAACCATGGAAGATTAGGGTCAAATATGATTCTGAACGACACCAAGGAAGGCAGAGGCTAAACAAGAAATTGGAGAAATACTTGAATTTTTCAACCTTCACGCATGGGTTGACTCAGAGTCAAGCAATAGTTTCGTGAAAGGTGCCACATGTCATATTGGCACAATTCCAAAATGTGCATCAAAATGGGGACTACAAATGAGCGCCAACCCTCCATGTTTGTAAGGTCAAAAGAGGAACAAAATCGGTGAAAATTCCAAGATCGGGTCAGGCCGGCGGAAGCCTCCATGCATCATCTTGGTGTATCTCCGAAGTTACAATTCGGGGTAGGTCCTTAAAGGAGCACTAACACACCACGTGCCCTTGGGTGTGAATAGGTTACACCGGTTGTTAAAAATTATTAACAGGGATAGACCTTGTGGAATCCTCCACGTGCCTCATCGGCGCAACACCAAGGTTAGGTCCAAAGAGCGGTCCTCAAATGAGTGCCAGCTCACCACGTGGTCAGGGTCAAATTTTGAGACAAAGCCGGTGGTTGAAAATTCCAAGGCCGATGGAAGGATCCATGTGTCCTAATAGTGCATCTTCAAGAGCATGACCCAAAGGGCAGGATCCAAACATGCGTAAGCCCCCAGGTGTCCCAAGTCAAACATATGGCCCCGCAAAATAGAATAGACTAAGATGAACATGAGGGAAAGGAGGGACGCACCACGGATGATGCCATGTGTCTCACTGCTATAATTCAGGAGTTGGCTATGAGGGTCCCACCTGCAAGGGTTTATTTTGGTATTATATAAGGTCAGCCCCTTTGACTCAACAAAGCGATGAGTTAGGAAGAGTTCACTTTGGACCCAAATCGACTAAGTACAGAAGAGCTAGTGGAAGGTGCCACATGCCATCTCGACATAAAAATATTAAGGCAGGGTGCAAAGAGAGACCCTGAACTAATGCAAACCCTCCACGTGTCTCTGAGTCCGAAAGGTAGAGACAGTTGTTGAAAAGTAGAAGGCATGGGTGAATGGAATCCTCCACACATAAAAATGGTTCCCAAACAAGTGCCAGCCCTCCATGCATCTAGGGTCCCACAGAGTCATCCTTAAAAGGGTGGGATCAGATAGAATCATCCGTTGAAAGGATATAGAGCCACGGAAGCCTCCATGTGTCATCACGACTCAACTTTAAGGGTAGAGTCCAAGAAGGGTATCAAAACATGTGCCATCTCTCCACGTACCTCATCTGTGTAACTTTAAAGGTAAAATATGGGAGTGGTTTCAAAATAAGCATGAAACCTCCACATGTCTAAGGTCAGATAATGTCTCCACCAACAAAAGGGGCTTAGGAAAAACAAAATAAGTAGAGCAGCCCGTGGATGATGCCGTGTGTCTCTTCGGCACAACTTCAAGAGTTTAAGGGAGAGGGTGAAACCTTAAGATGTGCGGGGCCACCACATGGATATGCGCGAACAACTCCATACTCGAAGGACCTTCAAGGGGTGATATATTTTAAGTAGAAGCTCTAAATTAAGTAGGAGGGGACATTTAAAAGAGCTCTTTACACCTTCCACCATTAATGTTTGACCCGCCATTTTCAAGGCCATCAAGTCCCCACCTACCGCCATGATGAAAAATGGGCCTCCTTTCTTGCCTAGCAAGGAACAATGATAGGGCATGGGTGTTATAATGAGATTCATCATTATGGTAGGGGAATTCAATGCCCCTTTAGGGGCAGATGGAACAGGGTTCGAATTTCCACTCCTTTGTCTCTCATTCTCTCTACATATTTTACAGGAGAGGAAATTTCTAAGGGTTGGACATTCTTGTTTTGCACCCTCCCTTTTATCTTCTCTACAGTGAATTTGTGGAGTCTCAAACCCCTCCATCTAAATTGTAACACAATTTATGCCTCTTGGCTACTTTAATGAACTCTATCAATTCTTGGAGCAATATAATAAGTCTGTGGATGATTTCAACCCTGTGTTATCTTTAATTGCTCCTTCCTAATCCCTCATTGTAGGTTTGGTTATTTGTGCATGGGTATTCTGTTCAATTTTAATGGTTTGTGTTTAAAAGAAAGGAAAATGTTCAACATTCCTTTGGTACATCACCTCTATTAGATTAGGTTTCATTTATTGCATCTCCCTAACCCTATCTCCTTGGAAAATTAGAGTAAAATTTAGAATCAACCCTCTTCAATATGAACATGTGCACCTAAATAGAGGAATAGGATTTGGTGTTCATTT